>JAIXND010000624.1:69005437-69217395 GCA_023646645.1 Varanus salvator macromaculatus | reverse complement strand
TCTGCTTTCCCAACAGGCAGACAATAACATATTGTCTTCACACACAATCTATTTCTCTGATTCAAGGGCATAACATGTGTCATAAATTCGTGCTGTTTCAACTTATATCACTCCCTACTGTAGGCATTTATGTGTTGGATCTAAGGTTTTCTGCATTTGAAAATATGAACGTAAGGGATCTGTTAGTATTCCATGGTCTGCATGACCTACAAGAGAAGCAGGAAAATTGGGTTTTAAACTTACATGCAGAATTGTCTCACTGTGACTCTGACAACTGTACAGTCATGAAAACAAGGCCCTGATAATAGGTTCTGCATTTCACATCTGAAGGTCACCTCTAACAATATGTAACAGTAATACTCCTCAGCTGGCCTGTTTCCAAGACAGTTTGTAAGGCAGTCTAGCAGCATTGCAATTAAGATATTCATAAAGAGATTCTCTTGATGCTTCAGTTAGTTCACACAAGACACAGCAAGAGCAACATTTAAATCAATATGTGAACAGGATGCAAGGTAGAATAAACTGGGTGGAATAGCTAACACCCTGAAAGACAAAAAGAAGATCCAGGATGACCAAGATCTTCTAGAACACTAAGCGGAAAGTAACAGAATGAAATTCAACAGGGACAAATGCCTAGTTCTCCACTGGTGGGGGGGGGGAATCAAATTCATCAATAAAAGATGGGAAATACTTGGCTCAATAGCACTACAAAAAGAAAAAAAACTTGTTGTGGACAAGAAGCTAAACACGAGACAGCAATGTGATGCAGCTGCAAAAAAGGCAAACACTATTTTAGGATGCATAAATAGAAGTATCACTTCCAGCATAAGAGAGGTACTGGTTCCCTTTTACTCAGTACTTGTCAGACCTCACCAGTACACTGTGTTCAGTTCTGGGCACCCAGGTTTTTAAAAGATGCTAAAAACTAGAAAGGGTTCAGAGGAGGGCAACAAAGATGATCCAGGGTCTGGAAACTAAACCCTACGAGGAAAGATTGGGAGGATTGCACATGGTCAGCCTTGAGAAGAGAGGACTACACGGGGATATGATAGCACTCTACAAGTACCTCAGAGGCTGTCGCAAAGAGGAAGGAAAAGACTCCTTCTCACTCATCCCTGAGTGTAGGCCATGGAGCAATGAACTGCGGTACATCAGATTCAGGCTAGGCCCCAGGAAAACTTCCTAACTGTCACAGCAATATGACAGTGGAACTTGTTGCCAAGAGAGGTTGTAGGCTCTCCCACACTAGAGACATTCAAGATGAAACTGGTCAGTCAACTGAGTGGGATGGTGCAACTTGGCATCCTGCACTAGCAGGGGGTTGGATCCCATAGCTTCCTTGGCCCCTTCAAACCCTGAAATTCTATGAATCAATGAATCTGTGAATGATGGTATACAACTCAAAAGCACCATCTGTCACATATGATCAGCAACCTCAGTATTTCATGCAGAAATTGCCATTAATTTCTCCTTAATAGTATTTTGAACAGCTATTTGTGGTTCCTTCAATAAAAACTGTGACAAGCAAAAAACTAGCAATTGCATTGTGTTGATTATTAAGGCTGTTCTTCAGCACAAAGACCTGATACATCCAGCCTCTGATACCGTAAGAATTCCATGTTCTACCACAAACTCTGATCTCACCAAATTATTCAGCGAAACCTCAAGAAGTCAACTTCTGAGTTGGCAAAACAAGCAGCAATTGTTCCAGCACTGCCTAGCAATTTGCTATGTTAGATCATCTCTGTTGCTAGAGAAACTCATTCTATGCTGTACTACTGATTTCGAAAGCCAGATTACAAAAAATTACATTCCCTTTGTCACAAATCCCTAAATTAATCATTTTACAATATTCACTACTGGCAACACTGATCATATGCTGGTGAAAAGAAAGAAAGGGAAATGTTATGAAATATTTTACTCTGAAATGGAATATGATAATTTTCAAGCTTTTTCTTTAAGATGACTGCTGTTGAAGCCTCCAGCTATGCATTGTGCAGATGCAGAACTGGAACAGTCAAATGAAATATTCTCTTTTTACTTCACAGCAATGGGAATTAAAGGGGTGTGGGGAGGGAGCTTTTGAAATAAAAAATTGCTGCGTGTGCAACTTAGGGATGCTGAAAGGTCCCAAGCTGACAGATCTAGAAACGTCATTTATCCACTACCCAAGCATAGCAGTGGCAGCAACAGTATCAATATGGCTCAACCGCAGCTTGAAAAAGAAACACCCCAAAGAGCCCTCAGCTTTTTTTACCATTCAAATTAAGATGAGGCTTTGCCCTCTCAAACATCTCAGGTGTATCTGAACATTTATTTTGAGTTGACGTATTCCTAGAAGCATATGCCAAGAAAATATTTTTGTCCAAGAGAAATTACTTTGCAACTGCAAAACTTAGGGTTGAGTAAAATAAGGCTTTAGAAATGCAATTACCTCTTATCCAGTCATTCTTCTCCACTAAACTGAGGACAGCTAATGTCTGTATCTGCAGTGGTCCAGTAACCTGGAACCATGTCTTTCTACCTGTGCTATTAGAAGAGTAACATCATTTCTTGGAGGCTCTACTCCCACCTACAGGTCTTACCAACATTGTTGCCTTCCTTGCCTCACAGTTTAGCTTTGTACAGACCCCCAGCAGCAGCTCCCTTCCTTCCTTCTCAGGCAACAACAGGCCCCAGAAAGCCCTCCTACAATGTGGGTCAAACGCAGTCTAATTTGAACATCGTTGTGCTCTTCCTTGTTGGTTTGCAAAAATGCACGTTAGTTACAGGCAGCCATCTTTTTGTCCCAGGTCCTCCCACAGAAGCACTCCTACATACATGGGAGGTGCATTTGTGACTAAACTTTGGAAAACTGCCTCAAATGAGTGTAAAAGACCTAGAAATGTGCAAGTACATACACATTTTGGAAACATTATGTGTTCATAAATCTACAAACCCTCCCTTACCAAGCATAAAGGAAACATACATGTAAAATTTGATGTAAGTTATTTCAAAGCAGTCAGAAATATAGGTCCATCCTCCACTAGCCTGGAGGACTTTTTAAAAAGAACACACAGCACATTTCACTCTTGATGGGGTTATGCATGTATTGTGTGGTCTGCTATTTGAACCTGGAGACAAACATGTCTGTGACTAGAATCCAGATTGCTGACATAGAGGAGCAATAGTTCAACAACCAACTTGCGCACAACTCCATCAGAGGTATAAAAGGCACTCTAATTAACTGAAGTCATGAACAGAAGTTCTTGCCTCTTATAGCTGAGCACCTAGTAGTACACGCAGTTGGCCTGAGAGAGAACAGAACTAAGCAGAAGGCCATGAGTGAGACAAATGGTTTTGTAATCTGTGCAGATATATACTTTTTGTTCTACTTCAAGATGTTTAGCTTTTGACAGTTCTCTCTTATCCATTGTTTTCCTATAAAACATAAGGGAGAGACACCCTGGAAGACAGAAATAAGATTCAAGTTGATTGTGACAGCTTGGAGCACCAGGCTGAAAACAACAGAATGAAATTCAATAAGGACTAATGCCAAGTTCTGCACCTAGGAAAAAGAAACCAAATGTGTTGTTACAAGATGGAGAATGCTTGGCTCAACAATACTGCAGCTGAAAAGGATTTTGGAATTGTTGTAGATCACAAGCTGACTGTGCGTTAACAATATCATGTGGTAGCAAAAAGGGCAAATGCTATTCTAGGCTGCATTAATAGATCTAGCACTTCTAAATCACTTGAGGTGCCAGTACCCCTTTACTCAGCTTTGGTTAGGTTTCATCTGGAGTACTGTTTAAGAAAGATGCAGACAAGCTGGAAAGGGTTCAGAGGAGGGCAACAAGGATTATGCAGGGCCTGGAAAGAAAGCCCTGTGAGCAGAGATTCAAAAAACTGTGCATGTTCAGCCTGAAGAAGAGAAGACTGAGGGAGATATATGACAGCACTCTTCAAATACTTGAAATGCTGTCACAAACAGAAGGGCCAGGAACTCTTCTGTATCATCCCAGAGTGCAGAACATGGAATAACAGGCTCAAGGTACAAGAAATCAGATTCCAGCCGAACATCAGGAAGGATTTCCTGTTAGAGCAATATGACAATGGAACCAATGATCTAGAGAGGTTGTGGGCTCTCCCATACTACATGAGAAGGCTGGTTTAACTTGAAGACCTGGTTTAAGCATGAGTTTGAACTTGATTAGCTTCTTGGTCCCTTCTATCTCTAGTATTCTATGAAATATGTATGAATTTTGCCAATACAATTCTAGCTGGGCCTGCTCTGCTCCCCTCCCCTTCCAATGTTTTACTTTTAGAAAATAGCACAAGGGCCCTGAAAGGGTATTTGACCCAAAACAGTACATAGTCATGAAAAAGATGATAAATAATTTAAGAAATGTAGACGACATATGAGGACCCATGCATGTGTACACACACAAAGCTCCAAGAAGAGAGACCTCTTTTAGTTATCACTGTCTAATACAAAACTAGGTCTGACAATGTTAGAGAATTTATTAGTTAGACAATAGTGCAACTTGCCCTTTTCTGACCTCCCAATCTCTCATTGTTGCTGCCAGATTAATTACTCTGTGCTAATTTGCAAAATCAGCTAGCACAACTATTTCAGACAAGGGAAACTTAATTATCTGCAGGTATAGCAACATGTTTGTGGAGAAGGATGTTTTCTCACTCAGTTCATAGAATCATAAAATAGTAGAGTTGGAAGGGGCCAAGAAGGCCATTGGATCCAACCCCCTGCTGCTGCAGGACACCAATTTATACCATGTCACTCAGATGACTGTCCAGTTTCTTTTTGAATGTCTCTAGTGTGGGAGAGCCCATGACTTCTCTAGTTCATGAAAAGGAAGATTTATATAGGAGACAGTCTGCCTCTGTGAGAAAAATAGCAAATATGGATTGAATCAGTACACAGGTTCAGGTCAAGCAATAGCATTTTACACCACCTCCCATGGTAAAATACCAGAATCAGCAAAGTGGGTTGAAGCTTTTTCGCTCACCTGGCTTAGAAGAAGGAAGACAATGACTATTCTGTGCAAAAGATATGATTACCAAGTTCAGCAAAGAGTAGCACCTCTCATTCACATATTAGTATTTTAGCTATCCTGACTGCAGATGTGCTTAAGTTGAAAGGTTTAGCTTTCCAGGCTCTGCTGAATGTTATTCCTTCAAGTATGCTCTAATATTTCTCACATACCATATTCAAGAAAATGTAATCTATACTTTCCTATCAGGCATCTGAAGCTGGTTTCTGTTGCTCAGGCAGATTTTCTCTCTCTCTCTTTTCATGCTTCCTATGTAAAATATTTCCACAGCAATCTTATCCATGCTTCCTTACACATCAGTTTATTCAATGTAATGTCAATGGGACTTAGTCTCCAGCATGTGTGCATATGAATGCAGGCTTCCTCTCTTACTTCTTTGAACTTCCAAAAAGACAAATCATCGTTTTTATTAGCACTGTTTTTCTCAATGAGACTGCCAGCTGATTTCTTCCCTTCTTGATAAATAACATGCATTTTAATTCCTAGACTAAAACTTTGGACAGATGCTGAAATATTCTCTTGCCCGATATAGGCTCATAACATCACTGTTCTTCAAAATGTTATTCCTCTGTAAAAGCAGCAGTTATTTCTAAGAGTGATCATTAGGTCTTTTGTCCTTTCGTTGAATTCATGTATCATCATCATCCTATATACTTTGTAATTCAGGTTCAATTCTCCTAGTTCCACTGCTTATGAAACAGTCATAGACAAGAAAGAAATGTCAGCAGTGTAACCCTAAGGTTTGCAGAGGTACAAAAACAATTTAGAACACTCTTGCCAGGAGAACTGCCCACCTGGGAAACGAGGACTAAACGTGCTCAACACCCAAAGAATGCTGATCAGTTTTTGAGAAACGGATGAGAGAAGGAATGGAATGAAGTAGATGGGAAAGGAAGATGAAGGAACTGGCACACAGATATAAAAGGGATAGGTAGAACTTACTCCCCTTCATGGATCAGTGCCTTGCCGTGGTGAAGGGACTTGTGTAGAACAATGAAGCTATGAGCTATGCTGTGCAGGGGCACCCAAGACAGTCGGGTCATACCAGAGAGCTCTGACAAAAGGTGATTCACTGGAGAAGGAAATGGCAACCCACTCCAGTATCCTTGCCATGAAAACCCCATGGACAGTATCAACAGGCAAAGAATGTCACCAGAAGATGAGCCCCTCAGGTCAGAAGGTGTCCAATGTGCTACCAGAGAAGAGCAGAGGACTAGTACTAGTAGCACCAGAACAAATGAGGTGACCGGGTCAAAGCCATAAGGACATTCAGTGGTCAAACAAGAGATGACAAGACTGAACATCGACATCTTAGGAATCAGTGAACTAAAATGGACAGGCATGGGTGAACTTAATTCAGATGACCATCAGGTATACTACTGTGGGCAAGAATCCCTCAGAAGAAATGGAGTAGCCTTCATTGTCAATAAAAGAGTAGGAAAAGCAGTACTAGGATACAATCTCCAAAATGGCAGAATGATCTCAGTTTGAATCCAAGGCAAACCATTCAACATCACAGTAGTCCAAGTCTATGCCCCAACCACTGCTGCTGAAGAGGCTGAAGTTGACCGGTTCTATGAAGGCCTACAACACCTTCTAGAAATAACACTTAAAAACGATGTCCTTATCATCATGGGGGATTGGAATGCTAAAGTAGGAAGTCAAAAGATAACCGGAATAACAGGCAAGTTTGGCCATGGAGTACAAAATGAAGCAGGACACAGGCTGGTAGAATTTTGTCAAGGGATCACACTAGTCATAGCAAACACTCTCTTCAAACAACCCAAGAGACAACTCTACACATGGACATCACTAGACGGTCAACACAGAAACCAGACTGACTATGTGCTCTGTAGCCAAAGATGGAGAAGCTCTATTTGTCAGTAAAAACAAGACCAGGAGCTGACTGTGATTCCTTACTTGTCTGCAAAGGACTCCATATGGAACAAAGTAGCCCAATTACAAGAACCAAGGTGGACAAGTGTGAAGAATTGGCTAAAAACAAATTTTCAGTGTGGAAATGGATGTGGATCAGCATATAACTCTATGGGAAGGGAACAGTAAAACAACAACAAAAGGAAGCTCTCTTAGGCAGATTAGAAAGCATCTTTCATAATGGGTGAGGGAGTAGAGAAAAGGCATTTTGCAGAAGCTAGTCTTAACAAGAAAGCAGCCCATATGTTCCATAGTGCGAGCATGAGCAAAAATGGCTTCTTCAACCAGACTGTTGTCATTTTGCATTACATACACTGCTTGCCCAGGTCATATAACAAGGGAATTATCCAAGTTACAGCTGTTTGAAGAACAACTCTGTTGAGGTTTTTAACTTCTTGTTAAAAGCAAGGCACTTCTCCCAAAGCAAGGTACATTCCATTTTACAGGATACACTCTGAGTTAAAAGGTGTAGCTATTTTGGCATTATTTCTTCAGTTGTTTCCACATGATGTCAAGGAAAGCACCAAACACTCGCATACAGGGCAAGAATTTTTTTCTTTTACTATGCAGTATTCCATGGTGTAAGAAACACTGACCGGGAAAAAAAGTTTTAAAATATGGGACCCAACATCCATCTATTAAATGTTGCAGCTTTTTCCTTTACTTGGACAATGACTTTCTTGACCAGTTAAGTGGACTACAGGGTAAAAGATCAAATGGTGGTCAAACTCCAAAGCAAGAATGCTCTATGATTAAAAAAAAGGTGGGGGGGAGGGGAGAGGGGCAAAGGTGAAAAAGAATGAGCTGACAAAAGCAGCAGCTACAAGCCCTGCTGAACCACAGACGACATCACTTGGTTCCTAGAGTGATGGAACAACACTCAAAGGCTGAGAAAGTCTTAGTAATCTTAGAAGTGGCTTCCTATTTACGACTGTATTTTTATTAAAATTGGGAATAGCTTGTAAACATCACTATTGGTGTGCCACATTTTTTCAGTGGCAAGTGCATATAGACTGTTTTCCTCAAGTAACTGCCTCAGAACTATGGAATGACTTTTCCATGGGGTCTTCCCTGGCAAGGCATAATTCTTTCAGTTTGAGATAGTTTCTGGCTAAATCAATTACTTCAAATTATTTATCAAAGTATTTCTTATTTTACTGTTTGCTGATTCTCAGTATCTTGACAATCTACTTGAATACAGTCTTGAATCATTCTTCCAACACCAACTGTGCAATTGTATGGCTACTAGACAGCAACTGGAGGTCATACGATTGTTCGGAGTCCCAGCTTCAGCCTTGGAAACTTGCTCAGACATCAGAGCCAGGATGCCAAGCTTGAAGTACATCCTGTACCCCCACCTCAGCTGACATGAAAGAAACTGTCTTCTCCAAGGTCACAAAGATGACAACAAAGAAGGGGTTTAACAGGTGCTGCTAAGATATGAGGTATCCTGGTGGCACCTCAGCCTGCTTCCCTCTCACTCTGAAATGCCAGAGCTAGACAGCCAAAATTGGTTACTGAGCTGTTTCACAGATGGGATAGGTGAGGCAACCTTTGCCTCTGCACTCCTCCGGCCTTGCATAGGATGCCAGTAATCCTCAGAGTTTCAAGGGTTACAGACATCCTGAATGGTTGGTGCCCTAAAGGGCAACATGAATAATATGACACTTGCCATTTTATCCATTGCCCTACTACAAATGTCATTAGTAATGACAAAAAACAACCATCAAACAAGAAACAAAGGACCTGGAAAATACAGATTAAAATTAGGTTTGCAAAGATCTATTCATATCTGCAACAGGTAAAGGGCTTGTCAGTAATATAGGCTGTATTTATTTTCTCATAGAGGAATCAGTGAAGACATTCACTTCTAAAGGACTAGTAATATTGCTGCAGCAAGAACTGCTGAGGCTGGAGGCAACACTTATAAAGATGTCCTATGGATTGTCCCAAATTCAGAATTTTCTTTTCCTTACAGAAGTGAACAGCTTCCATTAATTTCAATAGAAAAAGATGAAGCAGAAGTGTATAAACATCCTCCAAATGGCAGGATGAAATACATACCAGAAGTACTGCCCGGCCAGGCAGAACCCAAAAACTTGCTTTTATAGATATATTAAGGTTCCTACACTTGCCTTGTATTTGTCCTAAAGGGACTCTTTTAAATGTCCTTTGTGTTCAGTGTTCTAAATATGCAATGCTCAGTAAAGGGTCTTATGGCAGTTAACTGCAGCAGGGCCGAAGAGGCATACTCTCTCAGTACAGTGGGCAAGGGTCACATGGGGAATGAATCACTGACAGCTGCAACCGTTTTCAGAAATGTGAATTCAACACAGGAATTTCAGCCACTATGCTTCAGAAAGTGGAGCAGCATCTACTACACTTGAGAGCCAGGCGTACAACCAATCTGAGGCAAAAAGGGAAGTAGCAGCACTTTGTCCTTTGAAATCAGCTTTAGAACAATACAGACAATAAGAGCAAGGTAATGTGAAAATTGATGCAAACAGCACAGCCTCTTGGGAGACATGTAAGAAATATCCATGAGGTCAGGGGAGTCCACCCCAACATCCAGCCAGATGTTACCATCCTGGTGCTCCAGGACTTTATATCCTGGAGCACACAAGCTGTTAAACAGCGTTCAGTGCCAACTTATATCACTCTCCTGGGTTCATGATGGTTTATGTTAGGCACTGATATGATAACACACATCGCCAAGTTCATAGATAGAAAAACCAGATTGGCAAATTCCACCAAAGACCTACTGAAAATAGTTTGTTTTACTGTGTTGGTTATTCTAGCCCTTCTAAAAACTCAGATCCCTCATAATCCAATGCCTTCTCTGGTTTGAGGATTAATTTTGTTTTCATATTTCTTGTCTTCCTAATTATGAAATATAAGGAATAATTCTGGCAGGTTAAAAGTTTAAAAATCATTAAAATATGGAAAAGAAAACTATAACTTCTTTTCCCTATCTCATAAGTTAGCTTCCAACTTGTAATTTATGACCCACAACTTGGTTACATCTGTGGCACATTAGCCATTTACCTTTTCCTTTTTTTAAAAGAAAAGGAAGTTAACAAAATAAAGAGTTCTACAAGCTCACTGCTAGTCACTAAAACTGAGAACCAAATGAAAACAAGCCCTCAGGTTAAAAACATAGGGCAATTGCTTATACTGCCACTGTGCTCCCACTGTTCCTTTTGTGCCAGCTTGCACAATTTTGATTTTGCTGTTCCAAAGGTCACCTTAAAAACAAGCAGAAAAATTAGTTTTCCCTTCTATGAACAGCCAGTTCCATTGCAGAAATGAGGCTTTCTGCTTATTCTGAATTACACATGAGCACCCCAGGATACCCTAAGTAGTCCTCCGACCATATTCAGCATGACAAATCATATTTGGCTGCTGTTGTGTAAGTTCTGAAGGCATTTGCTAGCTGATTGGCATAAAAATTTAATAAATAAGCAAATCCATTTCTAAAACAACACTAGAATAACGATGGGGAAGGGAAATGAAGAAGCAACCCAAACTGATGAAGATGATCTCAAAACCAAAGGCAATTGGCAATTATCAAAACAGTAGTCTCGTTTGTGTGTGTGTGTATGTGTGTGTGTGTAAAGAGGCAGCGGTGAGCACAGAGAGGCGGAGGTTGGTGCAGGACTGGCTGCCCCTGGCCTGGTCGCCCTCAGGCTCGCATAATCAAAAGGTGGACCGAATAAATGGGCATAGCGGGCTGGATCTGGCCCACAGGCAATAATTTGAGGACTTATGTGCTAGAGTTTCACCAAAATCTAATTCACTAAGGGTACAATCCTTTCCCTGTTTAAACATACACAAAAAAGGTCTACAACTCTCAGCAAGCTGCCTGCCTGGAGAATGTTAGGAGTTGTAGGGCTCTTTTTGTACAAATTGCCTGCTCCCTAATTTATTTGTTCAGAAGTTGTATGTCCTACTTTTGAATCTAATTATCCCAAAGTCAGTTTACAACAGTTTTCTTAGGTCCCTTGGCAATGGAGGAGCCCAAAGACCAGAGTGTTCTTTCTGGAACGAAGATGGGAGATCCATGCATCTACTCATTCTCTGGCTGTTCGGTATAAGGCTTGTCTCACATTGCCATGACAATGGCCTTCCTGGGTGGCATGGGGTGCACCCTTACAGTAGCCCTTGATACCCTGGCCAGTGACAGAAGCTGGATCCTGCTTCCTTTTAGTTCAGCAGAATTGTGCCCTTTTGGGGACACCTGGAAACTGAGAACTCTAACGTCTTAAATCACTTTTCCTGCACTATGTTTGCCTACTGAGTAAAGTAATAAGTATGGATCAATTTAACAAAAGGTACAACTGAAGGCATTCTACAGAGTGTTCCACAATTCATTATTTTCTGAAAACACTACACATAAAAAACACTCAATAGCATGTTTAGTGGTGGGCAGAAATGAAACAGCTTTTACCCAGTATACTTCCACTTCCCTATATTGAATTTTATTGTATTCTCATGTATTGTATTAGGCCACCCAGTGCATGTGCTTTATCACATCAATTCTTACCCCACTGTATGTGTCTCTGTGTGTATGCTTTCAACAGCCTAGAAAATGTCTGTGTCATTTGCCTCATTGACCCATCATTTATTTATTTATTCATTTATTTAGAAGGCTTCTATGCCGCCCCATTTGCTGAAGCCTCGGGGCGGCTCACAATAATAAATAAACACAGTATAAAACAATATAATATAATTTGAGTTGACCTGGCCCGAAAAATAAATAAATAAATAACATTGACAATTAAAATAAAGTTTGAATAAAAAGTTCTTCGCCTGGCACCGAAAAACAAATAACGACGGCGCTAGGCAGACCTCTCTGGGGAGCGCATTCCATAGATTGGGCGCCACCACAGAGAAAGCCCTCCTCCGAGTACTTACCCTCCTAATATCCTTCATGGAGGGTTCCCGGAGAAGAGCCTCTCCCGCTGATCTCAAGGGGCGGGCGGGCATATATGGACTTAAGCGCTCCTATACATTACTGTAATCATATACATTACTGCAAACCCCCAGCCCCTCCTCAGTTAATGACATGAGAATGGTTTGTGGGATACCTAAAGGAATGAGAGGATATCTAAAGGAACATCTTTTTCCCTACATGCTCTCCCACCCCTTAAGATCAGCAGCAGAGGCCCTGCTCCAGGAACCCTCCTTGAAGGAGATTAAGAGACAGAATACCTGGAGGAGGGCTTTCTCTGTGGTGGTGCCCCTGCTATGGAATGCACTCCCCAGAGAGGTCCGCCTGGCACCGACATTATATGCTTTCTGGTGCCAGGTCAAGACCCTTTAATTCAGCTAGTATTTTAATTTTTAAAAATTAATAATTATGTTTTAAATGAGTTATTAGTCTTATTAGGATTATTATTGTTTGGGGTATTATATGATATTTTATACTGTTATATTTATGGAATTTTGTTTGAAAGCCGTTCAGAGACACATAGTGATTGGACGGGGTAGAAATATCCCAAATAAATAAAATAAATTTGTAAATAGATGTTGGAAATAATTTAATAGTACAAAATATAAGAATTCACACATAATATTCTGTACAAATTAACTTCTGCTGCCTGTTTAGTGTGTATAGAAGCATGTACTACTGGAACAATGAAAACAAGTGAATCCTGAACAAGTGAATGCAAGTTGAGGAGAAACTTTCTCTCTGTGCTCAGGTAGAAAAAAAGCCTCTTTCTTTGCCTGTATACAAACGTAGAAAGATGGCAGAGAAGTAACAGACTGATTCTGTCTGTCGACCAGTCCACTTAGTGGAAAGTTTCTTTCTCTTTTCCTCCTGCTCAGAAGCTAGGTATCTGCATTTCCATAGAAGCCACAGAGAATGGGGCTTCTCCTCCTCACTGGCTAGCAGAGAAACACAGTCTACCACTCTCACATCTAGCGTGAGGCTGAGTTTCTTGCCACCTGAATTTATGCGTCACTGAACACCTCTCCTTCCCTCCTGCTACTGCTTCTAGACACCCATTCCCATTCGACCTTTTCTAGCATGCCAGGGCTCTCGTGGATATCCTGCTCAAGGATATCCACAAGATCTCACCAGGACATGGTAATAATCTCACAGTAAATGAGTCTAAAGTAATCCAAATTGGGGCAAAAAATCCTAGCGTATAAATGTAAGGTGATGGGATTTGAGCTGGCGGTGTTTGATCAAGAAAGGGATCTTGGGGTTGTGATGGACAGCTTGATAAAAATGTCAACCCAATGCAAAGTTGCTGTGAAAAAGACAAACTCCACATAAGGCATCATGAGGAAATGAAAGGAAAATGAAACTGCCAAGCTTATACTGCCTTTACACAAATCTATGGTGCAGTAACACTTAGAATATTGTGTATAATTCTGGTCACTGTACCTATAAAACGGTATTGTAGAGTTGGAGAAAGTGCAGAGAAGAGCAACTAAAATGATCAAGAGGTTGGAGCAACTCCCCTATAAGAAAAGGTTGTAACAACTGATATTGTCTTGGAAAAGACAAGAGACAAAAAGACAAAGGCATGATCAAGGGGAGGCAGCAGGCACACGCGGGCAGCAGCTCGCTCGCTCGTAGATCGGTAAAAGTGGGGGGGCATCCTATATATAGGGGTGTCTTATAGTCGGAAAAATACGGTACTCACTTTTGACCAGGCTGCCCAAAGGGCAAATATGTGTTTCTTTTTCTAATTATAACAAAGAACCTTGTTGGATAAACTCAAGGGCCCATCTAATCCAACATTCTAACCATGGCCACTCAGAGTCATCTGGGAAGTTTTTGAACAGAGCCTGAGGGCAAAAGTGAAATCAACAACCAAGAAATGCCAGGCATAGAGACAAGATGGTCTGGAAACTTCAATTAGTCCAGAATAGGGCAGTGAGACTGCTGCAAAGGACTGGCAGGTATGACTGGCACTCCTCTATCACCTTCACTGGTTACTAATTGAAGCCCAGGCCCAATTCAAGGTGATAACACTTGTGTTTAAAGCCCTAAATGGCTTGGGCCCAGGGTATCTAAAGGAGCACCTCTTCCCATATGAACCTACCTGGCCCCTTAGATCATCATCAGAGGTCCTTCTGAAAGAGCATCCGCCTCAGGAAATAAGGAGGATGGCTACAACAAGAAGTGCCTTCTCAGGATTGACACCCTGACTTGGAATCAGCTCCCTAGAGAAGTCAGCCTAGTACTCTCTTTGTAATGTTTTTGGTGCCAGGAAAAGACCTCTTAATTTTCGTGGTATTTTAACTGTTAGAATAATTTTAATAGTTTTAAAATTTACATCTGATTATAAACTGTGACTATGCCTTTTATGTTAATGTGGTTTCTGTAAAGTGTAGCATTGGTGTGCTTTTAGTTGTTTTAGATGCTAAGCTTTAATATTGTTAATGTTTTATTATAGTTCTATTGTATATTTTTATTTGTAACCTGCCCCAGGAGCCTTATGGCTAATGGGGCAGGATAAAAATCAAACGAACACACAAACAAACAAACGAAGAAGAAGAAGAAATGGGCAGTTCAGTGGTAGAGTACATGGCTTGCATGCAGAAGGTTCCCAGCTGAATTCTTAGCATCTCCAGGTAGGGCTGGAGAAACTCCTAGCTGGAATTTTGGATAGCCACTGCCAGCCAGTGTTGACAGTGCTGGGTTGAGTGAATCAAAGGTTTCACTCAGTATAAGGCAGTCTCCTATATCCCTCTAGTGGCATCTCCATGCTCAGGGGCTTTAACTTGAGCACCAGTTCTCCCATACTTGGTTGGATTTCTCCAGTGTCAAGAAATTAGGAACAGGGTACCACAGAATCAGAGGAACTAAGCTCCTCCAAGGTTCAAGAGAAAGTGGAAAAACATCCAGCTGACTCCATAAAAACCTGTAACTTATAATCCTCCCATATTTTCTAGCTGCTTTCAGAAATTAGTGACAGGAAAGACATTAGATTGGAATGACATTAAATAAGAAACTACAGAAGCAGAGGACAGAAGCTAGAGGCTTGTCTGTGACTAATATATTGCGATCTCTGCTCTAACTAAATGCTGCAACCTCTGTTCTTAAGATATGATAGTTGTTGCTCTTAGTGGCAAGGGTTGTTTATGAGAGAAAACAGGATGAGGAATTTTGGAAAAGCATTGTGCACTTAGCTATGCTTTTTATGGTTTGCGATAAGCATAAGTTTCTGGCAGATAGTCAACCGGGTGCAAACTCTTGAAACTCTCTCTTGAAGTCTGACACACTGATAGAGCTAAAGATTATTTATTTTTTTACCTCTGAGAGTACCTGTTTTTTCCCCACCTTTTCTCTTACTGTCCCCTCCAGAAAAAAAACCCTTTGAGAAAAGACAGAATAGCCATGTGAAGTCTATTAATTGGTAGCATGATGAATTCTCTATTTAAGACACAACCAGGTATGTAGTGTTTTTTCCCCTGGATTTTCACTCTAGTTTTGCCTCCTCATCCTATGGTTTACTGGTTGAAAAGTCAGTACTGTGCATTGCTATAGCCATCAGATCCAGAGGGCCCCAGGTTGGGGGAGGCTGTAGTGGCCTAGCACTACTTCATAAGCAATTTTTCAGGTTATGGCTAGCTTATCAACTATTTTCCCTTATTAGAAAAATTGGCAAAATGTCATTATTGCAATTTTTTTCTCAAAACAATTAAAATGCAATCCTATCATCAGAAAACAGGTCTATATTTCTCCCAGCATGCCCAGGAAGCCATCATATAACAAACTAACCCTTAGCTGACAGTAACTGGCCATTTTCTGTGCAAAATATGAATGAGAGGTGTGCAACTTCCCTCCAGCCACGAAGACGCAATCTTATGTATATGTAGAGAGAAGAAAGGTATTTCCATTCCAAGCATGCCTTAGCCAGTATGCTTGGTTAGGGCATGCTAGGAGTTATAGGGCTCTTTCCTATAGGGCTCTTTCCTAGGGTTCTATGTTTCTATAGACATTCTATGTTTCTATAGACAGGCTGGACATGCACATGGTGGGCATGTCATGAGCGGAGCCGGCTGGTGCCGGAGGTCGGACTAGATGGCCCGGGAGGCCCCTTCTGACTCGCTCTGTTTCTATGTTTCCCTATCTACGCATGTATAGCATTGCACCCTCGCAAAAACAATAGAGAAAGCAATTATTAATACAACAGGAAGAAAACCGATTAAATCCCATATTGCTTATCATTAAAAAAAACAAAAACAAAAACGGCTCCTTAAAGAAATTACGATCAGCTTTCAGCTACCCGTCATAACGTCTCTTATCAACTAAGAAAAATACTAATAAGGCTTCAATTTTCCCTTCAGCTCCTAACAGCCCTTCCTTCCCCATCGGTCCGAAGGCGCGTGCGTCGGGAGTGGGGCGATGAGAAATCGGTTATTTCAACGGGACTCCGGGGGGCGCGCCCCCGTTGGGACGAGCGGGGGGGGGGGGAGGCTGCCCGTGCGCCTCTCTTCACGCCAACACCGTCCCCTGGCGGCCAGCCTGACACGCTACAGCCGGCGAAAACACTAGCCAATAAAGCCTCCCTAGAAACGCCGTGTGGGTCCACCGCTGCCGTCGCTTACCATCATTGGGATTCCATATTGCAGCGTCTTGTTTTTCCGCAGCGCTCGCATGACAAACTCTGTCTAGGGCTTCACTTTATCAGACCTAACCTTAGGCGGTTGCTTCACCACTTCCGCGGTTCGACACACATCCATGTCCCCCTGGATTCCGTAGCCAGAAGCGGCATGGTTCCGCCGTGCGAAGTGGCGGCGCAGGCCAAAATAAGCATTCTCCGAAGTGACCTGCGACGTCAAATAAAGGCCCGGCTCCTAAAACCAGCGGAAGGCTGACAGGATTCCTGAGCCTTTGAGAGTTGGCTGGCCCAAACCGCTCGGGCACAGCTTCCCCCAGCGGAGGGCTGCCCAATTTAAGGGCAAAGAATGTGCAGTCTCTGTCGCAAGGGCGCTTACCGTGGCTGGTTTTGCAGCTTGATCCATCCTGGGAAAACATTTCCTAGATGCAATCCTATGCATGACGACTCCGCAGTGATATAAATTTCTGATGCCTTGCTTTCAACTCTTTGTAATATTGCTGAGGCCTCCCTCAATCCAAAAAACACCCCTCAAGTTGTACAACAATTCAACATTTTTATGTGTGTGAATGTAAAACTAGTGTAACAGAAATCGTTCAGCTGAATCAGCTTCCTTACTTGTGAAAATTCTGAGAAGACAATTGTTGGCACCTAACTTTCTGCTTAAGAGAAGTGTGGAATGTGGCCTACTTTCTGTAACAATGCACAGAAGGTACCAATGTATGGATAAGGATACAGAACAATTGCTCTTAGAAGTATAAAAGCATGATAGCTGGTGCTGCTTTCTTATGAAGTAGGAGTGGGCTGCTCTGTATTATTGGTTGTATGCTTCAATAAAGAGCTTTTGGGTTTTTAAGATCTTGCTGGTAGTTTGTTGTCTCCTATGGTTAGACAAATGAGCCTTTAGGTTAGTCAGGGTTCAAGTCCCTGACAGAAGGAAGTCCCACTTAGTTCAGTGGGGTTTACTCCAGGCTACTTGTCTAGAGAACTGTAGCCTCCATATTCTAATATATCTATTTCTATCTTGCAGACGTATAAAAGCATGCATTATACTTTTTCTGCTCTCTGTACAGTCCCCCATTCAGCTCAGCAGTCCACCAACACAGGCAAACCACCACAGCAAGAACACACAACCTTTTGCAGGTTGCTGTACATCACTGGTGCCAGCCAAGGAGCAGAGCAAGGAAGAATTGACAATTCTTAAATGCTGCCAAACAGGCTTGATAATTATTTGTTAAGTGTATTTCTACATCAGTTTTCTTCCCAAGCACTGAAGGCGGTTTACAGTTTCCAAATACCAAATCAAGTGTTAGCCACCGACCCCCAAACTTACATTACAAAACAAAACTCCAAACTATAGTTCTCTCAGCCCATTGGTGGTCCCATCTGGAGCTGATGGCTTGAGTTCCCTGCCCTGGACTTCAGAGTGCATAATTGTGGATGATTGGGTGAGGGTTTCCAGATTCAAGGGTATGGTTTGCAGGCTGATTTAAATCTTAGTGCAAGAGTGAGCAACTTCCATAGGTCAGGGAGGCCTACCTGAACATCAGTGTGAGCTGCACTCCTGCTGCCACACTGCCAAATAGCCACCTACATTTGCAAGTGTGTGCTTTTAAAATAATGCTTCCCACATGCAACCCACCACTCACACAAACACCAGATTTCTCCCATGAGTGCATGAGGGAAACATAGAAAAAACAGGAGGACTCATGAAACCCACAGACTGCAGTTTGCTTACTCCTACCTCGTGCTACTTCTTTTTTTTCCTCAATGTTTGAAACTGGGTGATAGATTATGTTTGGTATTAAAAGAAAAAAACCCACTACAAATAAGCTTGGTAGCAGTGACATAGCTTTTAGAAATGAATAAACATTGTGCTAAATGGGGGCTATGTGCATAAATACAATTCTTAGAAAAGTGTTGTTTATTTTAGGTAGATTTGATCTGATTGACTAAAGTTAGACACATCTCCCCTCCCACTTCTGTCATATGACTTTTTCAAATACTTCACCTTAGCAACTAGATGTGACCATTGTCCTGGTGTTTCTCCACTAGATGGCACATTCTTTATATCGGATGTTAGCACAATCCCTTCTCTTGTTACTGTGTTGCTTGCATAAAATTAAGCATTATTAAGTGCTTATCTTCTGTATTACATATAATTTTTCACTAAACAGAGTCATGTGATTCTCTTATATTGCTCTCAAACCACTGTAGATTGTTGAACGTACTTTAGAGTACAGACCTGCAATGGATCATATAAAGATTGGGCTATTTACTCTTTGGCCAACAATATCATTCATTAATTAGGGTGATGCCTTGGATATAGAATGGGTCCCATGCAAACAACTGTTGTCTTAGATATGGTCCTTACTTTTTTGAGGTATACATTTAGAAAACAGTTTTCTAGGATTTTTCAATACCAGGGTGCTAGCCATGGCTCATGTGAAGAAAAATCTGTAGCCAAGAGAGCTTCAGCTATTGGTTGAAATGGAAATGCAATAAATGAAATTAAATAAGTCAGAAATTAAGTTTCTGAGCATGTGCAAAGTTTTTTCTCTTCTCCTTAATTAGCTGGAGCTTCTTCCCTTGCATCAAGGATAAATAGTTTCTGGGTTTAAAAACAAATAAACCATAGCCGCACAAACCTTGAAAATCAGGGTGCTACCTGCTTGCATCCATTTTTTTCAAGTATGTGATTGATTGATTGATTGATTGATTGTTTTTGCATATCACCCAGCAACCAAAGCTCTCTGGGTAGTTTATAAGAATTAAGCACCCAACATAAAGATTGCAACATAAACATTTTAAAACAGCATAAAGCTAAACTTCTCCAGCAGGAGAAGTAAGATCTAAAAATACATAAAGCCAGTTCACACAATAGGGCAAGCTCACTGTGGGTTACTTATGAGCTGTGGTGTGAGCTGTGCCGTTTTGAACAGGCAGCTCTTGATAGGGGTTGCAGCGTGTCATGCAAACATGGCCATTGAGGATTATGTGAGTGCTGTTTACCCTGATAGCCCCATTCAAACAACATATCACAACCCCATTATGAAATGCATATAGAAGATGGCAGCTGACGTGTTGGTTAAATAACCAACTCTGAGCCTGGAGTGTCTTGTGAACAAGATCGACAGCATACTTAAAAGCAATGCCAAGGAACTGAAAAGCTTTAGTGGGATGAAGAAAAGGTCCTCACCTGGTGCCAAAAGACCATCATGTGAGCCAGGTGAGCCTCTCTGCAGAGGGCATCCTATAACCACTAATGTAAAGGCCACCTTAGCAGCTCCCCCCACCTCACCTCATGGGCAGGGGCACGCCAAAGAGAGCCTCTGAAGATGGTCTTAGGGGCCAGGCAGGTACATATGAGAAGACATGATCCTTCATGAGCTGCATCCTGAGATCAAAGCAGGATGATGTTGCTCCCAATACTGCCTCCATCTGATCCTGCATAGTATAAAGCCAGTGGCAATTAGCCACAGTAGGTTGGTTGCTGTGCAAACAAGCCATTGTGTACCCAAAGGATAATTGGACTCACCCTGGGATAGTCTCTTCCTTGGTTCTCCAGCCAGTCTTCCCACCATGAACATGTGCTGTTTTTTGGTTTGATGCAGCTTTTTCTCTTAAACCATCCCCTTTTGGGAATTGTGAAATAGGATAGGCACTTCATCCCTGCTCCACCTTTGTAGTGGGATCTTCATGGCTTTGAATAATCCCTTAGAAGCCAATGCCCCCAACTTTGTCACTAATTCCCAAGACTTTAGGTGCTCACCCCTTTTTTGCTGATAGTTGTTTCAGTCAAATGTCAGAAATTTGGGAGGGAGGAATGTCTGCTTTGAAAGCAGAGATTTAGGCAGACATAGACAGAGAAGTATACAAACTACATATGTGTACTGTGTACTTCCTGTTCTAGTGACAGATTTTATTTTCCTGGGCTCCAAGATCACTGCAGACAGGGACCGCAGCCAAGAAATTAAAAGATGCTTGCTCTTTGGGAGGAAAGCTATGGCAAATCTAGACAGCAGAGACTAAAAAGCAGAGACATCACACTGCCAACAAAAGTGCATATAGTCAAGGCGATGGTTTTCCCAGTTGCAATGTATGGCTGTGAAAGCTGGACAATAAGGCAGGCCGAGTGCAAAAGGATTGAGGCCTTTGAATTGTGGTGCTGGAGAAGACTCCTGCGAGTCACTTGAACCGCAAGGTGATCAAACCGGTCAGTCCTAGAGGAAATTAACCCTGACTGCTCTTTAGAAGGCCAGATACTGAAGATGAAACTCAAATACTTTGGCCACCGAATGAGAAGGAAGGACTCCCTGGAGAAGAGCCTAATGCTGGGAACAATAGATGGCAAAAGAAGAAGGGGACGGCAGAGGATGAGGTGGCTGGATGAAGTCACTGAAGCAGTTGGTGTGAGCTTAAGTGGACTCCTGAGGATGGTGGAGGACAGGAAGGCCTGGAGTAATGTTGTCCATGGGGTTGCGATGGGTCAGACACAGCTTCGCGACTAACAACAACAACAACTTCCTGTTCATTCTGAACTATTTTGCCCTGCCTACATCCCTTCTTCCAAAAAATGGGGGAAAACCCTACTTCAGACAGCTGTCTAATGCAAGTGTCAGTGAAAAGGAAGGTGCTTTTTTTCTACTTACCTGAGCACCTCTTTCTCAGGAATGGGTGGAAAATTTGGGAGCTCTAGAACTTATGGAGAAGGGACACTCAAAACCCTGAGGATCTTGCTGTGCAAGGAAAAAAGAAATGCATACTGCCTTTTGTGAGACGCCCGCTGCTGCCTTGGATAGCTGTCACATCAAAGTGGCCCCACTTGAATTCTTTCTGGGTCAATGTCCAGCACTGATACCTGCTGCACTTTGACAACAGGTACAGGACAATACTCTGGTGAGGCTTTCCCTTTTCAGACCCATGGAACTAAGCACCTCCACAGTTATATAAATCTGATTAAAATAATGACTTTAACATTATGAAAAATATGTGCACATTTGAAGTGCATTTTAAAAAAGAGATGACCAACCAGTTAAAGCCTCTCTAATGGGTCACTTGGGCACCTTGAAGGGTCTGCCACTAGTAGCAGCATGGGTGAGCTGGCCGAGGGTTTTGTTGCCAGTCTTGCTAAGCACCTCATTCACCCCTCCCTCCACCCACAGTGAGATCCGTCATCTGGCTTCTGATGACACAACAACCCATCATGGGTTGAGAAACCCCAAGAACAAGCCATGGGTTTTCAAGATGACTTGTTGGAATAAAACAAGCCGCCCTGTGGGAAGGGGTCTGGGTTTCAGTGGCACAATCATCCAAGGTGGCTTACCCATACTATGTATTGTCATGTCATGTGAACCAAGTCAATGTGAAGCTGCCAGTGTCATGGCAAAGCACTAAGAAATAAAGCGAAAAAGGACTGTGGAGCAGGTCAAGGTCATAGAAGGGCTGTAATGTCCTTTTGGCTCTGAAAGATGCTATTTTTAGACTGCTTTCTAGCACTTTTAAAATTCTTTTGATGTAGCCACTAGTTTTTATGCACTCTGTCTGCAGGAACTAAACGCTGGGGACAAAAGAAGCAGGTAGTGTATCAAGCCCTGCTAATTAGTGGTCTTATTCTGCTGTTAAAGTCATATGTTCTTAAGAAGTCCATGAACCACCTTAAATAGATTACAATACCAGATAAAACTATTTGACTTTTAAACATTGTATTTTTATTCAATAGAAAAATATACAAAATGCCTCTGAACTATAAGCAATCAAGTTAATTCTTAAAATTAAATATAGTCAAATGCTAAATCCAGATCTGATCAGATATCAACACATGATTTAATAGTAAATATAAACAATTATATTACATATATAATATATTCATATTTTACACAGGCATATGCCAAACCCAACTGGTGTGTTTGGAACTGTTCCTATTTCCCCACCTCATTAAAATTAGGAAACTTGTTGTGGATAAACCCCACATCAATACTTCCTTCTTGTTAGGAATGTTTGCAGGATTAACCTAAAATAATGTTATGGCTATTGAGGAGGTGGCCTTTTCCTCTAGCCTTTTAATTTAATAAAGAGCATGCCTCAGTGGACACTAATGGCTCTAAGATGCTTTCTCAGTTCCTTCTGATGGCTGCTAAGTCCTATCTATTAATGAGGCTGTGAAGAGGGGAAACCCAGTGTTTGCTTCTCCCTCTTTCTCTCTCTGTGTAGTTAGAGAGAATGATTTAGTGTGTATAAAAGAGAAAAAAGTCTGATTTTCTTAGCTGGCTGGTGATGAAGGGGCTATGAGTATACTATTCAGTTCTGCAGGATTTGAGGCTAGCTGGGTGCTCCCTTATGTTCAGCTAATGCATTTTTCAATAACATATATTACAAAGCCCCTATCACTCATATCCAGCGAAGATCATTTGCTCACCTCATCAGGTTTCTTGCTGGATCAGGAACTCCAGGTATAAATTGGCTTCTGAATGCTCACCTTGATTGTGGATTATATTTACCTGCATAGCATTCACTGCTTTCTGCAGAACATGCATTCTTAGATTCTCTTTCCTCAAATGATGAGACAGTGCTAAAGACGCAGGAGCTTCGTGCCATTTTTAAAGTGCCTGGATATTCCACATGGGAATGGCACAGTGAGGAAATGCTTTTGCTTTACAGAACATTTTTTTAAAAGAAGGATGAAGAGCAAACTGTAAAAAAAAATCACATACGGTGCTGGCAGGTGAATTTGTATTTCTTATCGCAAAAAGCTCACAGAGATGGTTTAATCTACACTCGTGACAATCTTCCAGTAAGTGTTCAAACAGTGTTAATTATCATGGCAAGGCAAGCCATTTGCTTGGGCAAGGTTGAATCATGTTTTCCTGCTTATTAGATACTGCCCGCTGATAGCTGGCAAATGCTGTTTGCCTGCAATAGAAGCACTGCCTTGCCAAATAACCTAAATATAATACAACTCTTTTTGTTGTTGGTGTTGTTGTTGCTGTTATACATGATCTGTGTAGAAGGGGTGGGCAACACATAGACTGAGGGCTGCATGTGCTCTCTATCCCCCATATGGCCCTCCATATGGCCTATGTTTTTAATGAGAAAAAAAATTAAAGCCATGGTTTGCTGATAAAATTCAGCAATAAACAAGCTGTTTTTGTCTGATTTAAGCTTCTGTAGTGGTTGCTGAAAAATTTCTTTACTCCTGCACATTTTTTGTGTTGTGGCAATGGGAGTTTGGCCCAAAGATGGTCAGTGGGAGATTTGATTTATCTTCTGGAATATCCAAAGTTTCCCATTCCTGCTGGAAGCTTCCAGTTTTAGGACAGCTAAAACAAGCTACTGGAAGAAACACAGGGCAGAACTGTGGCTGGTGGATCCTTCTCCAACTTGTTCACTCTCTGTCCATGTGTGTGTACATGTGTTTAAGCTAAATTTCAAAGATTGTCTTGTAATAGTTTTTGAGATCAAGCAATTTAAAAACTGACAAAAACAAAACCATCCATCCATCCATGACAGCTTAAAAAATAACAAAATAACACAGTTCAACACAGGAACCAGCAACAACTGATAAAGATAACACAGGGTAAAACAGCAGATAAAAGCCATTGCACTTTTTAAAACCAAACCTGTTGTTAAGAAAATTTGAAAGGTCCGGGAGCTGACCTCTTGGGAATTTTCATTAATGTCTGTCATGTAGTTCTGGAGATGAGTGTGCTTTATCTCCTCTGAATTTTTGAAACAGCTGTAAGTGGTCAAGCACTAGTACTTTGATTAGTTGCATTCATCCAAGGAGCAAATATAGAAATAACGTTTTAGCCAGAATGGAACTAAGCAGCTCAGAATCAACCTTGTGGTATTTCGTTAACTCCTAGTTAAGAGCTTGGCTGCATTGCACCAAGAGCAACCTCGTCAAACAACTTGTACATCCCTTGATTTGGATTTTCATGAGTACAATCTCATCCCATTGTACTCAGTGGGTTTAATAAAAAGCAACATGCACAGGCTGCATATCATATTTTATCTAGGTGATAAAAAGAGAATATGTGTGCCTGGAGCCAAAGAAGCAAAGAGGTTATTACAAGTGCAATACCGAATTTCCTCCTCTAAAGCTTTTTGAAGGACAAATCCATTCATAAAGCAATGAAATATCTATGCTTCCTTCCACACTAGCTATTAGCTTGGGATAAGCATAATTCATTCCCTCAGTTTTTACAGAGAATCTGGACAATATAATTGCCAACCTGTTGATTCCTGTGTATCACCTGTGTATCATCTTGTCCTCCTTTCTCTTTTAAGACCAGAGTTGTGGTGATTTGTTTTAGTGTAACTATGCAATTTCAAAGCAAACCTCTCCACTCTGGACTGGGATATTCTATCTGCTACTCTCAGGCTTACTATCCCTTTAATTGTCTTCCTTGTTTCCCCTGTTTTAACTGATATCCATTTTTCAGCTTCTGCCACTTTATTTAGTTGCTTCCTTTTCACTTGCTCTGTTCTCAGATTGGTCCTTAATGAACCAGTTCCTCTTCCCTATGAAGGGATCTTGGGTGCACGTTAATTGTTGCTATTCTCTTTGAAGCCAGAGCAATTACTCAGTGCTGTTTCCCCCTTTATTGTTTTACAATTGCACTTGCACAATTACATGTTCAGAAATGTTTGATGGGCACAAGCCCAGATCTCTTTTAAAAATACTGCAATCTGGGTGAGGACATCTTTGAACAGGGGGAGATGGGTGATGTCCTTGGCAGCATGCCTCCTCAGCCACTGCAGATTCTATTCTGAGCTTTGCAGAAGCCGTTCAAGGTAATGAACTTCAACCACAAAACAGGTTTAGAACCATGGATAGGCTAAAAAGCTCAAAATGATAGCAGCAATGGATGGGGAACCCCACCGATGTAGGGGTCACCGGCCTCTCCTACTTAGGAGGTGGAAAATCTAATAGAGAAACCAGTTTTTAAAGAAATGGAAATGTGACAGTTTTGTGATAGCGTTTGAATGATTTCTTGCTGTGATCACATCCACATCCATAACCCAGTCAGTACCAGCTGCAAACCCAGGGCAAGGTTTCCCTCATGCTCTACCATTTCTCACTCACTTAACTAGTCCTCTCTCTCCCCCTCCACCCTGTCCTTCTCCGTACCCAGGCTGACAAGTGACCACAACCCTGAAAATGATGAGTATTACTGTGCAGAAAAAGTCCATATAGTTGTAGCAGGCATGCTATTGTGTTGTGTCAAGTGACAAGATCATAATCCCTATGGTGCTGTTTCGTAAACAACAAAAAAGTTTCCTTCCTGGGCTGGCTAGCTCACCTTTCCCAATCTGGTATCTTCCAGAGGTTTTGGGAAATTAGGAAAATGTGTCTGTGCTCAATAAAGTGAATGGTAGGCAGAGTGAGCCTGAGACTGCAGCCAAATGGAAGTTCAGCAGGGCTTATGCTTCAGTAAGTATGCATTGGATTTGCTCAGAGTATGGATACATTCGACCCAGTGCTGGTGGACTATTCTGATTAGCACCTGTTGTCTAAAATAGCAAGAAAGGATCTTTTTCATGTATGTCACCTGGTTCTCTTTAAAGGAGGGATGGACAGTTTGTTCTCCAGACAGCTTGGCCTGTAAGTTCTGTCACCCTTCAGCATTGGCTATACTGGCTAGGCTGATGGAAGTTATAGTTCAAAGGGAAAGATGGAAAGGCTCAAAATAGGGAAAGTGATAGGAACCCTAGATTGGGATGGGAATTTGGCAGCGATGCAGCTCAGATTCTTTAAAAACAGATCCTGCCAGACTAACTTTGTGTAATTCTATGATAAGGTCTCGAGGTGGCTTGATGGAGAGGTTGCGGTAGATGCGGTTTACTTGGATCTCAGCAAGGCCTTTGACAAAGTGCCACATGATATCCTGGTCAAGAAATTGTTGAGCTTTGGGACAGCTCGATGCACTGTCTGATGGATTAGGGTATGATTGATGGACCGCAAGCAGAGGGTTGATTATCAGTGGAGAATCATCAGGATGGCAGCCGGTGATGAGCAGAGTTTCCCAGGGGTCATTTCTGGGACAGATTCTTTTCAACCTTTTTATCAATGACATGGAGGAGGGAATAACCAGTCTACTGACTAAATTTGTGGATGATGCAAATGAGGAGCATGTGATCCAGATCCAGAAGGACCTGAACAGGCTGTGGAAGTGGACGAGGGACAACAGGATTGCATTCAGTGTGGATAAGTGCAAGGTCTTGCACTTGGGACACAGGAATAGGTGTCACAAGGACAGGATGGAAGACAAGTGGCTGGAGAGCAGCACTTGTGAAAGGGTACCTGTTGACAGTAGGCTGAACATGACCCAGCAGTGTGATGTGGTGGTTAAGAAAGCAAATCCCACCCTTGGATGTATATCCAGAAACATGACTTCCAGATCTAAGTAGGTCTTGATATCACTGTACATGACTCTGGTGCACCCACAGCTGGAGTACTGCTTCCAGTTCTGGGCTTCCCTTTATAGGAGAGACATAGCTAGGTTAGAATCACTTCAGCACAGGGTCACAAGAATGGTAGCTGGGTTGGAAGGGATGACACATGAGGAGAGATTGAGGGAACTGGGTCTTTTCAGCCTGGAGAAGAGGACCTGTTCTTTCCTGCAATGGAGGGGAGGACATGTTCCAAAGAGGCAAAGCTCAAGGAACTTCCTGGATATCGGAAAGTACTTCCCAACAGTTAAGACCCCTAGGATATGGAAGGGGCTTCCAAGGGAGGTGGTTGAGGCCCCATCAGTGAGGATGTTCAAGGAAAGATTGGACAGCCACATGTTGGGGATTACATGAGTGGAGCTGGCTGGAGCCAGGGGTCAGACTAGATGGCCCAGGAGACCCCTTTTGACTTGCTTTATTTCTATGTTTCGATGTTTCTAAAGCATCTGGTGAGTCACAAGTTGCCCACCCCTACTTTAACCATAGCTACTCAGAGTTGCACTGGGACCTTAGACATACTGAGGTTTGTTTGTTTGTTTGTAACCACAGAGCCGTGGTCCTCATTAGAAACTATGCACAAAGGATGAGGCCATGCACCCGAAGAGGTGACAGCCATGAAAGCTATTTTTATCAGTGCTCTGGCTGCTTCCTCAGTCATTCAGCAGTTCGGCACTCTAAACACTGTTTACAGTATCCGCATAATGATTTCTCCATTCTTTACTCTGCTTTGCCATTGAATGGAATTTTTTTAAAGAATCGCAATTAGTCAGAGAGGTAAATTTCGAAATGGTACAGAAAATATAAATTGCAGATAGAATTTGGATCAAACCACCCTTCACAGCATTGAGCACAAGCAAGCGCTAAAGAATTCCAGCCATATTCATATATACCCAGTAATGTTCTCTCCATCTCAATGCATTTTTGGGGTCTGAAGCTTTAGCCTGAGATCAAATGCCAAACAGAAGCTCAAGTGATGGACAGCTGTCATGCTGTCAGGAAAGAGTTGCTTTCACATCTCATCCTAATTGCAGGTTGCTCCCTCCAAATGCATGTTCCTGCAGTGACCTTCAGTCAGTCCCCTGCAGCCATGTGTTACAAGCCATTGCACATAACATAGATTGCAAGGCTGTTTGTCAGCAGAGAGCGAGACCTGGGAATTTCGAAAGAAGCAAAATGCAACTGCGCATAATCTTTCAATGCAATGAAAGGGCAACTCAGCCAACATACTTTTTCCTCCCTTAGAACAGCACTAGAAATGTCCAAATAATGGCAAGCATCAACATTCCCATATTCACATAATACTCAATTAACTTGGAAAGAAGAGACAGTGTGGAGCCCATTTGGAAGATAAATGAAACAGCCGGCAATGTGGAGTCAGCAGTCCTGGAAAGCCAAAGAAAACAGAGGGTTGACTGACATATGACTGATTCTGGGCATGGCCACCTAGCATAGCAGAGACTTAACTAATATTGAGTCTAACAATTGCCCTTTATTAAGATATAAGTTTATAAAAAAGAACAAAACCCAGCAACAAAAACCTTTGCTGAAAGGCCTTTGTACTATGTATTTGACTGGGTTCAGACAAAGGTTGAGTGTGGATTTGTGGGCTGGTGTTAGAATGTGGATTAGCATGGAACTCGGCTGCTCTAGCAAGCCAGGGCTTGTTAACCACGAACAATCTAAGAATAGATCCCATTCTATTTGTGGGTTGATCGCCATGGATGGTTATCTTGGCTAGGTTCAGACAGCATGATAACCCATACTTCAACCATATCCCACAGTTCAGCAACAACTCAACCTCTGAGTGTGGGTTTTCATATTGTCTGAATTCAGGCACCGTGTGTGTGTGTGTGCGTGCGTGTGTGTGCGTGCGCGCATGTATGTGTGGAGGGGGAAGGAAATTTCTACATATGTAATATAGTGCTTGGGAACTTCCCCCAGAATGCCTTCTTTCACAACCTAAAGAAAGCATTATTTGTTTAGCCACCTCAGAATCACATCTGCAGTAAGTCTTGATGTAGCAAGTGAAAGAATGTTTGGCCAAAATTCAGCTCGTTCGCCACTGATCTGACTGAGGGAGGTGCTTGAGGGGAGACCAGTCAGGAGTCACACCAGCCGGTGTGTGATGTGTAAAAATATCCTTGAAGATGATTTAGTACTTTTAGTTTACTATGGTACTTTCCTAACTATAAAACCAGCCCTGTTTCAGCCCTCTGGAAAGGGTAAAAAAGCTGTGGAGCAGGACCATGCCTTGGACTTCTTCCATGGCAAAAGTGACTAGGCCGTCAGTTCTCAAATTCCACCTCCATCACTTGAAAATTGTTGGGGGTCACAGCAGACATCTTAATAATTACAGCCCCCTCCCTCCTAGTGAAGCCCATATGCCTATTTTGATTGTTGTCCCGGGTTGTTGAACAAACTGGTCACTTTGTATACCAGTAGAAAGGACAGTACTGATGCCAATTCATAGGAAAATTGGAGAATACTCGGATTAGAGGGAGCTGAAGAAACAGAAACCTGTGGAAGGCAGAACAGGATGGGGTGAGTGGATATCACAAAAGCTCTGCCTCTGTGCAGCAACACACTTGCTGGCTTGGGCCCCTGTGTGTGCATTGACTATGAAATGTACATTAAGGGTGTGTGTAGGCCTGGCAAATGATATAGCACATAGCATCCTTTCCCTCCTGTGAGCCAGCCAGCCAGCCTCTTCTAAGCTGGTGCCCATCAGATAGATTCCATTCCCATCAGCCCCAGACATTGGCTATACTTGTTGGGCTGATGGGAGTTGTAGTCCAACACATCAGTGGGGAGGCTGCATACATTTGGACAGAATCAATACCTTGTCTGGAGCATCAGCTCAAGATCCATTTGTCTCATTTTGAGGCTATGAACACAAACGTTCTCATTCCCATACTGTTAAGTGCTGCTCACAATGTCTGCACAGGTCTCTTTTCAACTCCTGCAAACCTGGACTCTGATTTCAGTATACAGAACTGGGAAGCATTTCTCACAGTGGATGGCTGGTCACCTTCTTATCATGAGCTTTGATAGGAAGTGTTCATTTAATAATGTGTATGTGATAACCAGTGTGTACACTCACAACTACCTACCTTGGAAGTCTAGGGTGATCTGATTCCAACTTTTCTGCAGACTTCCATCTTTTGAGTGAATGTGGTTCATCCATGAACACTGTGGGGAGTGGGAAGTACCATCATGGACAGGGATGCCTTTCTTCTGACCCTAATGTAAGGTAAATAGGTATGTAGCTACTATAGTTTCTTTGCCTGAAAGGATCACTCATAGTGGTAAAACTAAACATGGACATATATTATTTTATTGGGTGAACATTTGGACTCCCTGGCTCAATTAAAAAAATAAAAATAAGCCAAGTAACTTAATTATATAGAAGCTTTGTGCACACCCAGCACTTCATCTCCTCACTCTTGAATTTCTATCTGATTATAAGGGCAGCTGTCCAAGGCACAGATCCTCTGTGGAGAAAAGGAGGAAAAGGACCACGGCAGCCTCTTTGCAACTTGCAGTTTTGCAACCATCCATTTCTCTTGGTCTATCTGGCCAGTTCTGCCTACTCTGTGGCAGCTCTCTAAGGCTATTCTTACTCTTCTTCAGGAGCTCTTTTCATGGGCATTTCCACTTGAGGCATTGATTATGTGCTCACCTGTCTTTACTCACAGTTGATTATGAGCTCTTTAATCAAAGTTATTCTCCTCCAGTTTCAATTCTGATTTTTTTCAGGTCATTTTGTCATCCATTTGTTTTAAGAACAAGAAAAAAGTAACAATTTGGTTGCAACAGGCTTTGCACATGGCTTTGGGCCTTCTATTGTATTTGCTCTATACTGCTGTAGCACAGTTCCACCTAGAGCCTGCACTACAGAAAAGCAAGCAAGAAAGGAAGAGGGATGTGTGTAGAGTTTAGATCCCAGTGCAAACTGAAAGTAAATACAGGGATTAGCAACACAATAATGCCTCAAGTAGAAAAGCCCTCCATGAAAATCTCATGAATTCCTCTTTGGACCGTTCATAGGCAAGGCGCATCCATGACTGTGCCTTACCCTGTGGACTGTGAACGTTTCTAGCTGGCCTGTTTGACACCAGCAAAGTGCCCTCGGGGTCCCCTCCAGGATAATTCCCCCACCAGTGCCTTTGACACAGAGCCCCTGCCCAAGCTTCCACCTGGCAGAGTGAACAACAAAGATGTCATTCCAGCCCAGCCAGGATTACCCTTTTTCCCCTTCCAAAGACTGGAGCAGAAAGGCGCCATGCTGAGTCAGGCAGTTCTGCAGTGGCCTCTCTGCAGCTTGGTCCTGCCTGCTAGTCCTTATCCCACCAGCTGCTAAGTGCAGGGGAATGGATCTCCCAGGTAGGAGGGGGCTGGACCAAAGATTGAAGTGCGTATCAGCTGCAGCGAGCACCTTCAGTTCTGCAGTGCTTCCAGGCATTGCCCATAATGCAGCAGAACCATAAGGAAGGTGGGCTCAGGGGCCTTTGGGAAGAAACGTGTCAACCTGGAGCAACCTGGCTGTACAGTCTTGAAGGTATAATAAAACAATCCTGGCATCTATGCCAATTGAGAGGCCCCATGCTGGGTGCTGACTCTGGGCTGATGCCAAAATCAGCAGCCCTCCTGGTAGTACATGGAAGATTCAGTGGAATAACTACAGGTAGGCACCAAGGGGTCTCACCCACAGTGCGGCTACACAGGGGACATTTTCTAGCAGCAAAAACAGAGAAAATAGTATTTTGAGGGGGAAAGACGTCGGGATCAGAGTACAACGCTCATTCAAAGACAGCTTAGCATTCTAGGGTCAAAACAATTAGTGATGTACTGTAGCTTCGATTCTTTTTTTTAACCATTTGTTGATTAAAAAAAAACAAATGGTACCATTTGATGGTAGGGAGGAAGTGAGAAGGAATCACACCTGAAAATTGATAAATAAAATAAGATTTTTGGAGAAATGTGCAGTGCTTCAGTGCTTACCTCACTGTAACAAGCTTGCTGTGTGTGGTGGGGTGTGTGTGCATGTGTTTTTTCTTGTTGAGTTAGGTTCAGTGCAAACAAGCACAAAGTGATGCACGTTGATCCAAAACACCTAATTTCAAGTATAACCGGATGGAATTTGAGTTAATAATGCCTGACCAATGAAGAGATCTTGGGGTTGTGACAGACAACTTGACAGAAATGTCAAACCAGGATGTGGCTGCTGTGAAAAAGGTTAGGCATAATTAGGAAAGAAATTCAAAATAAAATTGCCAGTGTCGTGCTGTCTTGAAACAAATATGTGGTTCGATCACACTTGGCATATGGTGTACAGTTCAGGTCACCAGACCTAAATAAGACTATCATAGAGTTGGAAAGGTATGGAAAGGGGCACGTAAAATGTGCAGGGACCTCTAGTGTCTCTCTGGTGAGGAAAGGTTGCAACAGCTGAGATTGGTAAGCTTAGAGGAAAGGAAGACATGATAGAAGTGTGCAGATCTATAAAAGGTGTAGAGAAAGGGAGACATTAGGGAGGCGATATTCTCCCCCTCCCGCAGTCCTAGACCCCATGGTCATCCCATGAAGCTGGGTGATGGGAGTTCAGGGCAGATGAAAGAAAGAACTTCTTCACGCGGCACATACTGAAGCTATGGAATTCACTTCCTCAGAATGTGGTGGTTGCCACCCAATTGGGGATTAGAAAACTTCACCGAGAAGACCGTTGGTGGCTAGAGCATGCTGGCTACAGCCTACCTTCAGTAGCAGAAGCAGTATGCCTAAAAGTACCAGATGCTGGGAAACATGGGCAGGAGGCGGCTGTTGCATTCATCTCTTACTTGTGGGTTTTCCCAAGGGAAACCGGTTTGGCAAAGTGTGAAAAAAACACTGGACTTGATCAACTCTTCTACTGTTCTAATGTGCTTTCCTCCCACACTTTACAGTCTCTCCAACTGCTTGTGCTTTCAGGAAAGCACCCAGACAATTTAGTCAGGGCTTTATTCCTTAGGGTTTTCCAGTACTGCTGCTTCCTGAATGGCTAAAAGATGGGCCAGGCATTTTTGTTTTTGTCATTAAATGGACAAAAATATCACTGCCTCCTCCACCTCCTCCTCTCTTCACTTTCAGATACGCAGTAGGCAGATGTATCAGAAAGTTCCAAAAGAAGAAGTTCTGGCAAGTCCTGTAAAGAACTTTCCAGAAAGCGCAAGTCGCTGAGTAGACTGCAAAGCACTGGAGAAAGGGGGCTATGCTGAAAAAGATAGAGCACAGGGACGCAGACAGATACCTCATCCACCTCAGGGCAGTAAAACAGGCTCCAAAGAACGGCTCACAAAGAAATTTCTCCCAGTAAGATTCAGCTGTGGCCAAATGTTGGCAAACATGGAATGGTGATCTGATCCAGCAAGGCATTTCTTAAGGTTGGCGCTTGATCAGGATATGAAGAAGGCTTCTAAGTTTTGGCTCTGTAAAGGTCAGACATACAACATTTTCTATCATAGCCCTTAAACATGGAACAAATTGTCTTCTGCATTTGAAAGGCTTTGATTCATCCATCGTTTCCCCATTCTCAGGCTCTTATATTCTCCTTTCCATTCTTATGTTAGAGAAATGAAGATGGGAATCAGCTGTTTCCTGCTAGTTCGCCCCAAGTAGCAAGCCCAGTTAGGCTGGCCACTTCTGTCCCAGATACCAGTTCCCCTGCACTTGCCTAGTCAAGGAATTTTGATGTCTGAAGTAGGGCCAAAATGCCTCCAGCTCTGCTAGGGCCAACACTTTAAAAAATCTTGTTGCAACAGACACTGATTTCTGACCTGACCCGCCCCACCCCTTTCCGCACTGGTGCTGCCTTGCATGGGTAAACTCCCTGTTTTGTATGGCAGGGCTGCCATTACGTGGAAAAAATCAAGAGGCTCATTTTATCCATCCTGGTGCTGCAGGCTATAGCCCAGTGGTACAGCTCAGGCTTTCCATGCCAAAAGTTCCAGTTTTCATCCTTGGCATCTCCAGGCAGGGCTAGGAAAGTAACTTCCTGAAACCCCGGAGAGATGTTGCCAGTCAGCGATCACAGTACTAGCCTAGAGAGCCCAGCAATCTGCCTTGGTGTAAGGCAGATTCCTATGTACTTCAGCTCCAGCAATGGACAAAATGTGCCTTTTAAATTTGCCCATGGTGTAATGACAGACATGAGAACCTCTGTCCAGAAAAGAATTAGCAATCCTAATTGTAGCTCTCTGACTAAATAAAACTCAGATCCACAGATTCATTGCTAGACTCTTTTTGCTATTGTTGTTGAAGGGTGAAGAGTACTTCAGTCTCTTACACAATATTCTAATTCACAAAAAATCTACAGTGGTCAAACAGCAGCACCTTTCGTTTATCTTTCAGATGATTTAAGAAACTAGTGATTACAAAAGGAAAGAGAAATTAGAAGGTGGAGCATTAACTGGAGCCTGTTGCTGGTCTTCAGGATGAAAAAGTTAAGCTCTGATTCCAGTTGATCATTTGGTGCTTGAAGGAGGTGCACTGTAGGTACAATGCAACCTTGGAGGAACCGGAGAGAAGGTGTTTTGTGTGCAGGACAGAAGGAGGCAGAGGATTAAAAGAGCTCCAGATGAGGAAATCTCAGTATGGCTTCCCTTCAGGTCAAGTCCCAGAGATTCCAGAAGGGTTTGTTTTGTTTTTCTGGATCAAAGAGTACAAGTCAGCCCTAGGAGTTGAAGCTCCAAGGCTTGTACACAACATAATTCTAGAATGAATTCCTTTACTGAGTCGCAGCAGTATTTTTAAAAAAGAGGCAAAGGTTTCCTCTCCTCTTCGAAAGCACACTTGAGAGAAGGATAGAGAGGTTATTGAGTGGTAAGTGAGCAACAAACCGGGGACCCAGATGGAGAGGACCCAGATGAACCTAGTTCAGACTCTCGTATGCCTGCAGGTTCGCGAAGGGCCGGAGGCAGAAGCTGCTGCGGACGTGGACGGGGGCTCCTCGTCAGTAGTGTCTCCCTGTTCTTCCTTATGGAGGCCGAGACTGATGTGGCTCTGCAGCGCAGCTGGAGTCAACCATTCCTTGGGGAGGCAGCTTTGCAGAAACGGAATACAGGAGCTAAAGTAGGCCAAGCGGTTCACCCACCGCGGGATTTCCTTCCCACACAGGATCTGTGGAATTGATAGGGAAACAGTGTGAAACAGTTGCCACTGATGTGCAGGTTTAATAGGTTTTTCCATTTGCCATCCCCTCTTCACAACTCCTTTGGGCAGAGTGTGGTGGGGATGATGCAAAGTATTGCCCACGAAGCAGACAAACAGAAGCATCCAATAAAATGAGAAAGCAAGGAGAATAAAGATGGCAAGATGGCATGTCAAGTGACTTGCAAGCTAAGGCATGCAGTCTCTGCTGTCTCTGTACGGAAGATTGCAGAGAAATGAAATCTGCCCCCATCTTCTCAAGGTGAATGTTGCAGATTTCCGCTTCATATCATTCTTACAACTAGACTAGACTGTGGGACCAAAGAAGGGGAGGCTGAGAACTTCCCTGTAGAAAAAGCAGAAGCCTACAGGAATCAGCAAAACAAGCTGGGCAGTTGGCCACATGCCATGCAATTCATTCCGCAGGCATGCTCTGGGGACAGGATGGCCTTCATCTTTCAGTGCTGAGAGAGCACAGCCGAGAATGGCAAATGAGCCTGCACAAACTCAACCCCTGCTTTCCATCCCGGCAAATTGTATGCAGCAGCAAGCAGGAGGAAACACTAGAAAACATTTGCAACCAATCCAGCAGCAGCTGACCTACAGACCTCTGCAGTCGGATGGCTTTCTGCTTTGCAGCAGAAGTGGATCTAAAGAAGATAATATCTCTGCTTATGCAGTGCATCCTATTTTATGGAACCAAATGGAAAAGGCCCAAATAACACCTTATCATATCTAACGCAATCTACCACTTTGCACAGAGCATGGGAAGAGTCCCATAGCCAGTTGGATCACTCCAGGCAGGACTCTTTCTCAACCCCACCTAGAGATGCCAAGAACTGCATATGCATGCAAAGCACCCACTGTGCCACTGGACTACATGGTCCTTCTTCAGCACCTCTTTTGGTTTTTGGAGGCCTGTTCTAAACTCAGCCTTTCATTCTACACCAGGCTTCAACGAACTGCTTCTGTCAATTCCACAGACTGGCTTGTAAAGCCCAGAGGATACCTCAATCTGCTTTAAGAGACAGCGAAAGAGAAAAGACCACCATCTATTTCACTGCTGGCACACCTGCATAACAGACTTGTTTAAATGCAATCTATATTGATGGTTTTGAACAGCCAAAAGTGAGGTTTTCAGCTGCAGAGCAGCTGACTAGCAAATGGATTGCCCACATCTCTTCTCACAAATGGGGAAAAGCTTTATTTGAAAGACAGGACAGAAGGGCTGATGATTGATTGTGTAAAAGATCCCAGCATCATGTCAATCTGCCTGCTTGCATTTGGGCATTTGGTATCCATCTTTCCTTTCTTTGCACCTAAAGCTACCACTGTTTCCTCAAGAGAAATGCATGCACAATGAAGACAAAGCCAGAACCAGGGCAGAGGAACAATAAAGGGCCCCGGATGGCATCAGCGCAGCATCGGCCTGGCGGGTGCCTCCAGAAAAGGGAGATAGTTTGATTTCTGCCTCATGGTGGTGCTTTCTTTCTCAGCATCTCACCATTGGAGCAACTCATCTCAAAAAGCATCACTCTCTCTGCCAGGCAGATTAAACCACAACATCACCATGACGCATTGTCCAGGCCTGCCTCGCCTGTGACTCATCAAGGTGCAGAGGGACCACCAAGCAGATCTTGTGGCCTACCAGCTGCTTGTCAACAGCCCCCTCCCCCAATCATCCTCCCTCCCCCAGGTTCAGGCAGGCAGGCAGCAGAACCAGGAGACCAAGAGACTAAATTGTGAACTACCTCACTTGGCTGAAGTGTAAGCAAGCCGCTGGTAAAAAGAGTCAGGATACTGGAATCAAGCAAATGTTACATCTCCATTGGCTAAATGTTGTTTCCAAGCTCAGGTTAAAGTGCTGCTATTTGCCTTTAAAACCCTTTAAAAATCTGTCCCAACTGCAGTGGAGATTCACCAGCACCTTTTGTCATGCTCTTTGGCAGATTGTAAAGAGATTTTGAATCTGTGACCTGCTGCTTGCTTGCTCGCTTGAAATTTATGATACTTTTGATGAAGTTTTAACTGCTTATTTTTAATGAATAACCCTTTTTTTGTTTTGTTTCCACTATAGAGGGCACAAAAAAAGTACAATTGACTACCTTGCCTTCTAGTGAAAAACACATGTGGTCTCTGCCCCCAACATTGCTCTGCTCTAAATCATTTTGTTTTATTCTTTTATTGTCATTGCTTTGCTCATTATTTTTTAAAATGGGATATAACAGGGTTAGCCCTACATTGAGCATGGGGGGCATCTCTCCTGAGCACCTTCCACTCTGCCTGCTTGCTCCGTATTTACCAGCTTAACTACCCCAAGAGTGGCAGAAGACCCTGTCCTGTCACCAGTGTCGAACAGGATTCAGCTCCCAGTCTAGCTGGGCTTCGTATGTGGAATAAAAGGGGACACCATTTTGTCCTTTGCCTCAGGCAGCAAAGCATTCTGGGCTTGCCCTTGGTGTAAATAGTAAGCAAGCAAGACTAAACTAAACCCCTAGGCTGCGATAAGCCAGGGCTCCTTAAGCTCGAAGCTTCCCCCACACTGGAGCAGTGCAGTTTACCAGTGTGAATCGTCAGTTGTTAGTGTCGGCCTAGCCAGTCCAGGCCCCTGCAGGGTGGCCTCAAGAGGGGCCTCGGACTCCTGTGCATCCTGGTGCTGCCAGCATTCCTGCCTTCTCAGCAGCTCTGCTGATTGGTTCAAAGGCAAGCCTGGCTTGCAATGCAATTATGCTTTTCTTATGCACTAAAGTCCTTGAGACAAAGATTTTTAAGTGCAGAGAACAGCTGCAGGATGACAGGAAAGGTAACAAGTGGCCCTCTGGGGAAAGCTTGGTTATAATTAAGACTAAGATTGCTGATGACACTGGAGAATAATGGATTTTACTCTGAATGGGTGAACAACCGTAAGTCATCCAAGCTATTGCCCTGGATTTTTTCTGCCCCAGTAGGTGTAGTCAAAGTGTCTTAGAACAATCACAATGAACAATCAAAAGGGGCATTATGATAGAAATCTATCCAAATTATAGCTTTGCATATTGTCCTTGAAGAAAAAGCACAATGCTGTGGGAAAGCTGGCCTGGCACCCACTGGACTCATGGATGAAACTGGGAGTCATCACTACTGCAGATCCTTGGTGGTTAATGCAAGGTCTGGAACTGTGGAGACTGGAGTACATGCAGATGGCCCCGCACTGGAACTGCCAGACCATGTTGAGCCAACCCGACAGTCTCTCAACATCAGGCTCAGCTCGGCACCAACCATCTTTGTTGCTTCAGCAGCCTCCTTCCCACTCCCATTCAAACTTAACTGGGAGTGGTGGCAGCCATGACAAGATGCTACTGTTTCACTGAGCTACAGATGCTAAAGGCTTCATTGGGCCACAGCAACAGTATGGCTACCAGGATCTCTAAGAAAAGTATTATATATTTATTATTAAGTAATTAAAACACTTCTCACCTGCCCTGTATCAAAAGATCTTGCAGCAGGACAATATGAATCAAAGCAAGTCAACATAAAATTATATATACACTGCAAACTGCCACAATCCAGTATAAAATCAGAGACGACAAGTCAAACCAAGCCAAACTACAATTACCAAGAATCAAGAAGGTTGAGTAAGGAGCCCAGTCATGAAGTCTTGGTGCAAGCCAGGCTTCTGTGGGAAGGACATTTCAAAATTGGGGTGCCACACCTGAGAAGATCTCCTTTCGGGTCTCCATGTAATGTACTGCTCCCATTGCCAGGACGGGGGAACCCTTTGGTAGATCCTCTTACTCAGGCAGGTGTATACAGGGACAGGGACCCTCTCAAATTGGTGCTTAAAGCCTTAGAAGCAGAAATGTCTTTTCCCCCCAGTCACTGATTCCTTTGAGCTCAGGTGCCCTAGTAAACCATGATCTCCATGGATCTCCAGGGGTGCTGCTTTTGGCATGCTCTGCTCTATTGTGGGCATTAGAATCCCTAAGAACTATGAAATACTAGGCTTCCCAAGTCCTGACTCAGGGCCCAGTGGTGCTGATAGCCATCATCTTGCTGCTACCTAAATGAATAATACAACAGCAGGGCTTCTTATAACGTGCTTCTGACAGGTAAGTTTGAAGAGAAAGGGAAGAGGCTACCAGGTAGCCCCACAAAGAAAAAAATGTCAGGGTTAACCCAAGCTAATTTGGGCTTGTCCAGACACCCAACTTTTATGTGGAATAAGGGTTTTTTTTACATAGAACAATTCCTTGGGGTCTGGGAAGTTGGCCCATCAGAATCCTAACAGCCAAGTGGAGATACATTGTGGATATAAAAATGCAGGATGATTGAAACTATTTAAATTTGAGAAATATCTTTTTGTGTTTTGGAAAAAATAACCCTGAAAAACATTTCCATTTCCTGAAACTTCTGTAGATTTGTTACAATTCTCTACGGGAAAGCAGACTTCAGGCAGAATGTTAAGTTTTGTTTGGAACTAAAATTTGCATGGTAACTTTGCCTTTGAACCCATGGGGAAATCTTCAGAACTGAGCAAAAATTCTGTTGCACTCCCAAGTACCATACACCTCAGGAAGTTTTCTTTTTAAAAATGGTATACTGCATACCTGATTTGCATTTTATGTAACACACATGTTCATGGTAGTAAAGTCTGCAAGGTGTGTAAAAAGTGTGATAATGTACACAGAAGCCTCAGTTAAGAACCAAAGATAAAACTGCTTAGATTGTAGTCCCCTTATACAAATATTTGGTGCAACTGCACTTACAATATTGTGTACAGTTCAGGTTATCACACCTTAAAAAGGACATTTTTCTCCCTCTATCGTAATGCCAGAAATTGGAATCATCCCATGAAGCTGACTAGTGAGACAAAAAAGGACAGATAAAAGGAAGCACTTCTTCACACCGTGTGTAGTTAAACTATGGAATTCACAGCTGCAGGATGTAGTGATGGCCACCAATTTGGACAACTTTAAGGGCATTGGACAAATTCATGGAGGAGAAGGACAACAGTAGCTATTGTTGGCTAATATTCTTTTGGTATCAGTGGCAGTATGCCTGTTTAGACTAGTTGCTGAGGAGCTGGACTGGTGGAACCCTTATGCCAATCCTGCTTGAGGGATCCTATGGGCAGGTGCTTTGCTACCAAGTGAGTGGAGGGCTGGACTGGATGGACCATTGGTCTGATCCAGCATGGCTTTTCTTATGTTCTTAGTCATTACTTCCCAGGATGTGATGCAGCATCTCTGGCCTAGGGGACAAATCTTTATATTCAAGGTTCTCCCAAAGACCACAGGCCCTTTCCTTGGCTTTGTTTTCCTGCCAATCATTTGATGGCTTCCTGGCATTTGTAATGTTTTTCCTCATTCTACAAGGTTGGAATGTCTCTCCTAAGGCTTAGGGCAAATTTGTCTGATATGGTAGCCCACTCTGCAAATAAGCTGTGTAATCTGGGCTATTCACCCATAGTGCACCTGAAGACAAATGGACTCACTGTGGGTTGTCCCCCACTTCCCCTTTGGTTCTCTTGCCAGTATCCAGGGGATTTAGTGAGGGAATACATCTTTCCCCCTTCCCTCACTCCAATTGTGACCCCCTTTTTGTTGTTGCAGCTGCCTCCCCCTTCCCTTTTTCTTTTGGAGCCTTTTTGTGATGTCTCCCATTGCACATTGGAGCAGCTGTCACTGGTTCACTACCTTGTAAAATTATTATTTTTGATCAGTCTTTAAACTGCACACCTCCAAATAGCTGAAATGTAAAGTCTGGCCTGGTCAATGTCTGGTAAATGTCTCCTGACAAAGTTCAGGAGGCAACATCTGTGAACATTGACAATACAAGATGGCTGATGGGTTAATTTGTTGCTTTGTTTTTCACTTCACAGTGAGCTGTCAATGGGAAAGCAAAACCAGAAAAGGAACTTCGCTTATGAATTCAGGTGGCTGGTACACCTTCCTTTTGACAATGTGTTTTTAAGTATTGCCCCAACAATTTTCAGTGCCCCCTCCCCTTTCCACATTTTCCTGAGCCTCTAGGTACTCGAGAAAGGTAAGATATATACCTCCTCTTTTGCAAAGACAGACTTTTGACAGCTGTCAAAAAGAGGTTTGTTTGCTTGCTTGTTTAGCCAGAGTTTTTGACAGGGCTAAATGAGGCTGTTTTGACAGATTTCACGGTTGCTGTGAAAGACCAACCAAAACAAATCCCCAAAATAATTGTGCATATTTTTGGCACCTCTGGGGAGCTATCTTTGGCTGTCACTGAGAGAGATCATGAAAAAGCTGCAGAACTGACATGACAGCCCATCATGGGTACTACAGCCTCCACAAGAATGAAAACTATTTATTACTACAATTAACTAGTGAAAGTCTAGGGCAGACAACTTGGACTGGAGGAAAAAGAACTCCTGCAGCTTAATGGAGAATTGCTAAAGGTCTGTCTAGGCCCAGCACTGCTCTACCCCTTGCAAAGATGCAATGGAACCTGTGCTCAAAGAGAGGTGGCGCCAGCACTTTCTCATTAGCCAGGGATGCTGATGGCCTCTTCTGCCTTGCTCAGATCTCCTTGTTCCCTCCAGGCTTAGACTCGTTCCTCACAGTAGCTTGGGGAGAAATTGCTTTTCCCAGCCAAACTATATTGCTCCCTGTTGTGATGCCAAGTATTTGGGGGTGTCTTGGCCTGTAATGTGAAATGAAGACCCATTATATTGATAAAAGACTTGCTGCTGGAAGAGATGAAAATGTGTAGAACTAGTTGTTTTTGGATTCTCATGGGTGGAGTGGGATGAAATGTAGCCAAAGGTACCATCATGATGAGAGCTGCATCTCAAATTTTACTTTTTGCACCACTGCTCACTAGTCTTGTAGGTCTATCACCCCTACAGGATTCTGCTGCGAAAGAAAAACTGTTTCTTCTCATGACCAGCTCATGCTAGGTCTTGGCTTGCCTTGCAAAGAGACATCATGCAATGGAACTGGTGAAAACCATCCTCTTTGGCTTCCACAAATGGAAATGTCTTTCACTAAGACAAAGCCCTACTGGATGTTGTTGTGATGTGTCATCAAGTCATCTCCAACTGTTGGCCACCCTATGAATGAGTGCCCTCAAAGTGTCCTTTCCTCGACAACCCTGCTCAGCCCTTGTAAGCCACCATCGAATACAACCTCCAAAATGTGTGCCATGCTGCTAGTGCCTGAAAAAGAGAAGAGGGTTTTGTTGCTAAGATGCTAATGTTTTCCACCATCCACTTTATGAATCAGATCCAAGGAGACAAGTGTAGGAGCAAGGAAGCTTCAAAATAATAATTGCACTTGAATGCTGTGCTGAAGTGCAATAATTCCCAACTTAAAATGCGTCTACTTGCTTCCTTAAAAAGAGAGAGGGAGAGAAAGGGAAAAGGAAAGAGAAGATGTAGTGAAAATGACTGGAGGTGCTTAATTATGTCTCAACATCCCACAGAGTCTTGTAAGGGAAGAACAGATTACACACCTACACAGCCCATTTCCCCTCTCCAAGACTACAGTGGAGGTAGATCTCCATTTACCTGAGTAATTTGACCTCTTAAAAAACGGTGTCATCACAGTCACAAGTAAAGAAGCACTTTCCATCGTAAAATACCCTTAGGAAGGGGACAGTATGTATCCAGCGAAAATGAAGTGCTTAACTCTTCCTCTGCTAACTGCTTTCCTTCTGCATTTCCCCCCACCCCCAAGTTCTCTTCTGCCTTCTAGTATTTTCTGTCTACCAGTATTCATCTTGTAAGCAAAAGTCTAAACCCCAAGCAGCAGGGGGACAGGGAGGATGCCTGTGGGGAAGTGAGTGGCAGGGGAAGAGTTAGGGAGGAGAGGCCATTCACGCTTCAATGTGCAAAGCTGGAGCCGGACACAAGGGTGGGCAATTTGAGGCTTTGGCCTTCAACTGCCATCAGCTGTAGCAGTAGGTGAGGGACCGTGGGGGCTACAGGCTGAAATATCTGGAGGCCCCCAGTCGCCATCTCTGGGTAGCACGGCCAATTATCAAAAGAGGCATCTTTGAGAACATGTTTCCATGATGAGGAAACTGATTTGCGAGCTTGCTGCTTCTTTCACTTGCGGCCCTGGAGATTAACAAGCAGGTCAGAATGACTGGTTTGGCCTTTTCCATTCTTCTACTTTAATTATGGTAGAACAAAAATAAGAACATGCAGAACGGTTTCATGGCAGCCATGAGGCACATAACTAACTGAGGGGATGGGGAGCTGCTCCAGAGAACAGCAGTTTATGACATTTTCTGTAGCGCTTGATACAGATTGCCCATGCAGATCTGAAAGATATCACACTTGAAAGCGCTTTTGCCTTGCTAAAGAGGAATGTACGTAGCTGCTCTTTGGTCAGACTAGCCTTGCCTTGTCAGTTCAACAAGGATGCATTTTGAATGGGGAAAGGTTGTGAATATATTTCCTGATCACAGTGCCATCATCTTGGGATGCATCCACAATGAGAGCAGTTGGGATCAGCTATAAGGGCTGATGCATCATCTGTGTTTGATTATACAGCTCATGAAAGGGAGCAGAGGAAACACCGGCTGAACACAAAGTCCATTTCTGGTCAAAGCTCTTGTTCGGAGGGCTTTTGTTCCTAGAGCAAAGGATGAATCATTAAACATGTGTCTGACTGAGACTGGGGCACTTCTAGATGAATGGCTTCTCACTCTTCTTTGCCTTATTAAGAATTTTTCCACGGTTAAAAAAAAAAAGACAAGGATGCATTGCAAATGGAGGTTGACATTGTGTGGATAGCCTCCCCCCCTGCCTGCCCGCCCCCTGTAAAATTCTGTGATGGAGACTGGAAATTCTAGATCAAGAGAGGTTTTACCGCCACTCTATACAACTCTGGTGCACCTGCAGCTGGAGTATTATGTTCAATTCTGGGCCCCTCATTACAAGAGGAATTTAGCCAGGTTAGAGTCAGTGCAGCAAAGGGCAGCTAGGATGGTGGCTGATTTGCAGGGAAAGCCATATGAGGAGAGACTGAGGGAGCTGGGTCTCTTCAGCCTGGAGAGCAGGAGACTCAGAGGGGATCTGTTTGCGACATACAGGTGTGTGTGTGTGTGGGGGGGGGGTCATGCAGAGGTGAGTCATGACCTTTTTTCCCCTGCAGTGGAGGGCAGGGCATGTTCCAGTGGAGCAAAGCTCAGAGAACCAAGATTTAGGGTAGATGCCAGGAAGTACTTCCTGATGGTTAGGACCCCTAGAGGTGGTTGAAACCCCTAGAGGCTGTTTAAGGATAGGCTGGACATGCATGTGCTCGGCACGTCATAAGTGGATCCGGCTGGAGCCAGGGGTCAGACTAGATGGCCCAGGAGACCCCTTCTGACTCACTCTGTTTCTATGTTTCTAATTGCACAATCCAAGTTTCTCCTGGAAGCACTCTGAGGCCCAAGTTGGATGAGATCAGGACACCATCCTGTTGACTATGGTATCAACCAGGGGTAGGGTTATACCAGTAGGGAATTGCTATGCAAAGAGGCCAAACAGCTGAAGAGCAGTAGAAGCAGCTGCACAGGGCAGTGTTGCATCAGGATCAAGGGTTTAAAGATGCTCAGTGGCACATCTGAAAAGGTTACTGGGTTCCCCAAGAGAAAGTTGCAATTGGCAAATAAAACTGCTTCTCATTCCAAGAATTACTAAGGCATCACTGCAAACAGGACAGATTTGCACACGACAAACCATGGTGGGTTGTTTCTTTTTAACCATTGCAGGTCTGTTGTGTTGTCTAAACCCCATCATGGTATTTCAGCATGATACACGGGGTCTTTAGAAACCAAGAGCAGAAGCGGCAGTCCGTTCTATGGTTGCTCAGTACCTTGATGGCTTCTTGTGTCATCTGAACCCAGAAAGAGCAATTCATCATGGCACCAAGGCCAGAACCAGAGAGCTGCTTGTCAAGAACAGCTCCTTTCTGTAGCAGTGCCCAGCTGATTTCCCCTCTTTCACTTGAGCATTACTCAGAGACCTCCCCGCTCCCCGCTGCTGCCTTCCCTAGTGGTTACTCCTGCAGCAGAAAGTGAGGATGCCTGATCAGCAACCCTGCTCTTCCTGCTGCACTTCAGGGCATGAGTCCTGCTGGCAACACAGGGGTTGGTCGGCAGCTGTGGCAAGCCACACTCGGCTTGCAATCACAGCTATCAGAGAGGAGCCTTACCCACGATGAGCCGCCCCCCATTGCCAGTGTCTCCACTTGTCACAGTGCTGCACCTTGGAAATGTCCGTCTGGCTGCTATAGTGATTCATGAGAACGCTCTGTTTATTCATGGCTGGCGTCTGCTTGCCCACATGGTCTCACACGCATTGCCGGAGGGCTGCAAAACATGGCACAGAAAATAAAGGGAAGGCAAGCCAACCTCTGCCAGAGCAGCTGAGAAGTGGTTGCAGTTCTTGTGCATGAGGTGGTAGGCATTGCCCTTGTACTCCTTGCCCAGCTCCTCCATGATTTTATCCACATCCTCTTCTGTGAAGTCTGTGGTGCCCAAGGCAATAGATTCTCTGGTTGCAGAAAGAGAAAGAAAAGGTTACTATTAAGGGCAGAGAACATGCGATAAAATAGCATCAAAGAAGAGTGTCAAAACGTAAGTCTTAAATGATGTAGAAAGCAGCACTTGTAAGATATCCTTCCCCAAGCTTGTGCTCTCCAGATGTGTTTGCACTACAGCTCCCATCATCCTTCATTTCAGATAATGGAAGTTCTAACCCAATATATTTGGAGGGTACCAGGCTGGAAATGGCATAGGTTGATTCTACCTACAGCCCCACATTCCCTCCCCAAAACAGGGCCTGTGCTTACATCCTCCTGGGGAAGAAAAGCAAAACAGTAATGCACAAGAAATGGTGCTTTGACTGACTGAGCATCCAGGACCATCATTTTGCACTGAAACATCACAGAGTTTCAGATCTGTTTAATGCACATGATGCAATTCTGACTATTGCATCAGTCAGTGTCCACTTCATGGAGAATGAAGTCATCCATGCAGGAATCCTGTGAGGATTATAGCCCTGCAGCAGAAGACTTCCAGTGCAGTCCAAAGCATGTCTATGCAGAAAAAAGGTCTATAATTCCCAGCATGCCCCAGCCATGGCTGGCTGGGGTACACTGGAAATTCCAGTCCTTTTTCTGTCTAAATATGCCCAGGATTGTGCCTTTACAGTGCTGTCCTATCCATAGTTACTCTGAAGTATGTCCTATTGCGTCCTCAGGAAATTCACAGGGCCCTAGGATTGCAATGATCTCTTTTTAATCCCAGCTGTCTTCTTTTGTTGGTCAAACTTTTCATGCTTGGCCCTCTCTTAGAAAGTGAGAGGAGCCAAAAGGAAGTCCGCAAACAATCGCGAAACTGTAGTTGCGCAACCGACAACCTCCTTGTGTGGCATGTGCAGCGAAAACGAAGCTGCAAGCCACATGCATGGAAGAGAGATGCTTCACGCAGCTTTAGTGTGGGACTCAGCCCCTGGCAGGGGCCCACATGAAGACTGGGTGTGCTCAGTGCCAAGTCAGATTCACAGCCACAGGAAAACAGGTTGGAGTCTGGGGAGGCGAGCTATGGGAATGCAACAGATCCTCACCTTCAGTGCCGATTCCTCACACATCCTTATTCATTGCTGGATTTTTAGAGAACTCCTAAGAGATCTTTGATTCCATCACACGGGATTAACTGCCATGCTCTTGGCTGCCGCTGCTGCTCATTTTCAGGGAGGCCTAGTGTGGATTGGGAGGGCTGCTGACCTGCGGACTGACTCTGGTGAACTGGGCCACTGTATACCTGAGCTGTGCTGAATACCAGGGGGTGGTAAAAAGCCCAAATGCTGCAAAAGCCACCCCAGGCGAGTAGTTGGTCCCTTTCCATGGAGACCACTGCTTCTAGGATTGGACAAATATGCCAGATCTGATGGTCCTGCACAGCTTATGCTGGTCACTCATTTTTGTTTTCCTCACCTTGGGACATGGATACAGCAAGGGTCAAGCAATTACACGATTTTGATTCAGACATTTCAAGTTACTATGACCCAGTGAAGTAGTGCTACAATCAAATTAGCAGCTGCCCTAGTGCCCTTAAAAAGGTTGGTACATGTGGGCATTCAGCACAAGGGAAGGCAAACTCTGCACATGCTCTGAATGTCCCATTCCCTCGCTGCTTCTTTGCATGTTTCAGGTTGTAGCACTTATTTATTGTCATTTATATCCTACCTTAACTTTAAGAAGTGCTTAAAGCACATGTTTTCTCCCGTGTTGTTGCTACAACAGCCCTGTGAGGTAGGGTAGGCTGAGAAACCGTGACTAGGCCAAGGTGACCCAGTCAACTTTCATGGCTAAATGGGAGTCCAAACCTGAGTTCCCCCAGTCAAAGGCCTGTACTACATTCACTAGAGCATAAAAGCAGGTTTAAGTATCTCAGATACCTGTGTTGTTTTACATGATGCTATAAACCTAGGGATGGGTGAGAATTTTATTTCAGGTTGTGTTTGACAAGAATTTACCAAAATTAGCAAAGTTCTCCATAAGCAGAACAAAAAGAAAAGCAAAGAACTTGACTTTTTTTAATGAAATATGGGAGAAACCCAAAGTGACGATTCCGTCCTTTGAGCTTTGAGTACTTTGCTCTTAAAAGTTTGGATTTGAATTCAAGAGGATTTGACCGCATTTGCAGTGCTGAATTAGGGCTGCCGCCTCTTTTCTCTAAGAGGCTCTTCAGCTTTAGCTGCATGGCAGGCAGGTGCATCATGGTTGTGCTACAAATGCACCTAGATGTGCTACAAATATTTGTACCTCTGGTGTAGCTGGATGAGAATTTTACCTCAGGCCATGTTTGATAAAAATTTACCAAACTTTGTGAAATTTGGGAGAGAAAGAACACAAGATTGAAAACAATCAGGAGAAAGCAAAACTGACTGATCTCCCCCTTCCTTCAGGAAACACTCAAGATATTTTGCAGCACAAAGCCATCCTCTCAAAGCCACATCCTGCTGCTTTGTGCGCATTCTGACTATCGAAAAGGACCAAGAAGCAAAAGTAAATGTGAGAGGAGAGAATGGAAGGACGGACTGAAACATGGGATGTTCCCTTGACTGCTCCAGAGCTGCAGGATGACAGATGGGGAGAGGAGCAGGAAGGCCCTTACTTGAATTTAAAGGTCTCGCCAAGCTCTACTGCACTGCCCGGTGTGATTTCGAAAATCCCACTGAAGGTATAAGGGTGCCCTCCATAGGCAAACTCTGGCAAGGAGAGAGAGAGAGAGACTATCAGTGCTACAACAGGAAGCCTGGCTCTGGGAGAAGCCACAACAAGCAGGGGTGGGTTTCTAACAGAAGAATAAGATACCACCCCCACCACCCACTTGCAGATGATACAATGCCATGGTTTTCTCCTGTGCTGAAATAATTTGCTTGCCTCCCCCTTGGCAAAGAGATCAGACTGCCAGTTCAGAAACATAACCCAATTTTCTCATCAGCAGTGGCTCCTCGTTGGCCATTATCCAGCATGAAGCACTCAGGTGAAGACATGAGCCCACAAGAGCAGAGTAGAAAATTAGAGGCATTCTGGAGCCTGCTGGAGTCTATCTGATTATGTCTTATCTTTTGACTGAACTGAAAACCCCTGAAATTAGTTCTTCTAAATATTTCTATTGGTTAACCCAGGACAAGGTTAAATACAGCCACTCCAAGCTCAAACGGCTGGCTTGTGGTAGATGTGTGTGCCTCCTCTGCATACAACTGGGCTTTTGTAGGCCTGGCTGCGGGGTTGGCACCACAGGTAGGCTTGGTCTGGCTCTTGCCGAGAGCCTGCACCCTGGCCGGGGCCCCAAGGCAGGAAGTCCCTGGGGCTGCCCCTCCTTTTCGCAGCCGCAGTGCACCTGTGCACCCACTTCTCACTCCAGCTTGGATGGTGGTACAGTGAAGCCCGACCCTCTGATGGCTTGACAAGCAAACAAGCAATAGCAAAGGTGAGAAAGCGGGCGAGGAGCAAACGCAGTGGGTGGCGACTGGGGAAGGAAGCCCACTGAGGGTGTCTCCCCAGAGGGTCTCAGCATCTTGGAGTCGACACTGCTTCGTTCTGATGCAGTTAAGAGAATTTTAGCCAGCCCTCTACGCTTGGACCATATTTGCTAACGCTGGTCTCAAGTGTTCTTTGCCATTTGCACAGGCCACGGCTGGCCCTGGCTGGCCCCTCCACACAGCAGGGCAAGACGCTGTGCCTCAGCTGACCCCTTGAGCAGGGAGGGGAAGCTAAGCGAGCAGGATGGGGTGGCCCACCTTTTCTGCGTGCCTGAATGGTACAACAATGCTTTGAAAAGTGTTTGGGCAAAGGGTGCGTTTGGGCTCCTTTTAAGAAGCAAAATGTCTTGGGTCAGCATGACCAGGGCATCCTGAACCTGTCCAGGATCAGGCCCAGGCTAACGGAGTTTGCTGCCTAAGGAAGGCAGCATTGCCGCCGCCGCTGCACACCCACCGGCCTGCCCACATAGCTGAGCCAACCAGCCACCTGCTTAGGCAGCTCCTCACCTGTTCAGCCAACAGGCATGGCCGGCTCCTCACCCCAGCCTGCTCTCTCGGGGGCTGTCTCAAGCGGCTGGCCACAAACGAGAGGCCTGGTGCTTAGAAGCTGTATTTTCTTTTTCACTCATTCACTCACTCACTCATTCACTTGCGCGCTCTCTCTCTCTCTCTCTCTCTCTCTCTCTCACACACACACACACACACACACACTTTATATGCATGCTCTGTAGATTCAAATGCTATTCAAATCTATGCAGCCACACATTTTCCCTTCCTTTTCTTTTGCTGAAATTTTAATTTATAAAAGCCTTAGAGTAGCAAATAACTCGAAAATCAACACCTCTCAGCTATTCTCAGCATCCTCAAGGATTTGTCAGAGAAAATTTAAGTAAGTTAGTCAAGAATTTCTTGAGAATGCATTTTTCCCCAATAGAAAACATATTTCTTGCCAGGAGAGGTTCTTTGGAGAAAAGGTTTTCTTTGACAAATCATCTTATTTGGGAAATGAGAGTTGCATATATGCACAACTCAGAAAGTGAATATGGAACCCTGAAGGGAGAAGGGGGAACAAGACATATTCCAGGGGTTCAAATATTCCTCCAGAATCTGTCTAGAGCACAGAAGTTACCATGGAAAATCTTCAGCTTGCATGGGGTTGGTGTATCTTTTTTCAGGGAGCGGGTGTCACTTCAGGGAGGGTGTGCATGGGAATCTAATGTACCGTGACTGAAAGACAGTGGGAAATATTGAAGGGGAATGTTCACTTGAGATTGGCCATGCCCGATTAAGGGTTGTGAATGTACTTTGCATCATCGGTAGCAGAGTACAGCCCTCAACTAGATGTCAATGCAAGTTTGAGGGCTTGATCATATGCATGTTTAGAGAACTGCCAGGAGCTCCTTAACACAGCTCAGGAAGCTGTCTCTTTCCACCAGTGCCCTGGACCAACCTCTGCTGATGGTCCTCAAAACTGGACATTATAAAATTGCAGAGGTCATAATAGGGTCAATGATTCCAGTTACCTTGTTCAGTTAATTCAACACTAGTGAAGAATCCTAGAAGACTCTTTGTCTTTGATGAATGAGCTATAAAGGCACTCCAATAAAAAAAGGAAATTATATTTCATGATAATTGCAACCCATCATAGACGTTGTTCTTAGAAAGCTTCTCTTTCAAAGCACAACCTCTCCAGATTCTGCTCTTGTAAATTATTGCATTACAACTGTGAGGAATCCAATAAATGGATGAAAATCCAATAGATTGCTCCATCAGCCCCATGAATCCTTTTCTGTCAGCCCTCACTGGTACCGTCTTGATCTGGCACAAGCTGAGCTAACATATAGACTTCTGTTTTTAACTTTGTGAGCTTGTTTTCTAAAAGAAAGGAAAAATTGTGCAAGATGTGAGCCTCCATGCCACAATTTGCATACATTTGTGCAAATTACAAAGCTCTGAATTTTGCACAAATATCTAATTAACTGTCAGAAAATGCAAGGTGGCCAAAGTGTAGTGTGTGCTCATGCAGTGAGAGGAGGACACTTCCTTACTTCTAGAACAAGTAACAGCAACATGAATCGAACAAGTCAGATCCAGTTTGTGCAAATACATGCAATTGCACTAGAGATGTGCAGTTCTCAGCTCCAAAGGTGCACAGATACTTTGCACTGTTCACAGAAGCTGAAACAGCCTCTCTACTGACACGATCCTCTTTGGGCTGTCTGGCTGGAAGTGTGTCAAAGCTTCACAGAGCATAAATGGAATTAATTTCTCTATGCCACTCATCCCTAGGTACAACATTCATGCACCTACATCCACAAACAGTCCCTGTTTAAAAACCTGCAGTGATGCAGGGAATTGAACAGTGTTAACGTCCTGCCCTGGTCGTTCGGCATCTGGCATCAGGAGTAGGCAGATCTGGGCACCTGCTGAGTGCCCAGACCCCAGAAAGCACAGAGTCCTTGGACTCTGACAAGGGCTCCTTGGACTTACTTCTCCTCTCACCATTGCAAACACCTTGTTCACCTGTTGCTTGTCCTGGCCCAGGTAACAGTGGTGGTGGTGAGGAAGAGCAGGAGCTGCTCTGCCTGCAGGCTCCCTGGCTCTCCATCTATTGCACAAGTGAGCAGTGGCAGTGACATGAAAGAGGGTGAGGAGCAGGAGCAGCTGCTGGTCACAGTGACCAGGGAGCAGATTCACCAGGGAAGGCCCTCAAATTCCTGCAGCCAACACCAGCTTCTATGAATCTTTTGAACAGAAAAGATGGTTGCTTCCACCTGCTTCAGGCATAACTAACAGAAAGCTCCATACCTCTGCCATAGATCTCAATTCCAGAGTGGAAGACGCCAATACCCAAGGTGGAGGTGTATTCATTTATCCAATACTAGAGAAAGGGGAAAAGACAGATTTGGAAGCGTTAATGGAACAGACAGTGTCTGGACAGTCAAATATTTAGGTATCAGTCTATGTACTTCTTGCATCTCACCTTCTCCTCAACATTCTGATTAGGTTGCCATTGCAAAACATTTAAAACACCAAAGCAAGCTTGTAAAATATATTCTATAAAATATTAAGACTATAATGGCACCATACACAGCTGGAATATATGTATATTTTAATTATTGTGGAACAGGTTTATCTTAGCCCCTGTATGCTTAGAAGATGTTCAGACACCTCTGAAAGATTCATTCCCTGCCTTTTTTGAATACTTTCATACATTTCTGGATCACAACAGATTCTGACCCATGGAGGACCTGGAAAACTGAGCTAGGATACAGGGGCCCACACATGTGTCTGGACAATCATGACACCGTCTCTCACTCAGGAGATCCTACATCCATGGGGGATGTGCGGGGAGGTCATGCTGTTGGCATCAGGTTCTGGTACTGGTGGCTGGAGAGTCATCGAGCAGGAATGAAGAATTGTGTTGTCAACATTTACTCAGTTGAAAAGAACCAGCACTGTAGTTATTATGGTTGTGCATAAAAATGAACTTTAAAGTTAGCTGAAACCTCTCTGGAGAGAAACTGAAAATGGCCCCTTGCTGCCTGACACCACAGAATGAGAACGGCATAGGTTAGCCCTCCAAGTGCTGCTGAAAATGGCCCAGTCTTTGGGGCTGGTCTTTTACACTCTTTCCCTGATCACTCTGCTGTCACCTGCCAGGCCCCCGAATCTTATCCGGCCCTAAGGCTGAGCAAGTGGAAGCCCTTCAGTCTGCCAATTGTGGTTACTGAACTGGTCTTTCACTGTGTCTTTTCTAATCACGGTGCGGTCACTTTTTATGGGCCACACAAGAACTTGCCTTGACACAACAGGCCTTTTGAGGATGAAAAGCTTCAGTCCTGGTTTTGCAGCAGAATGTGGGGAGATGGGAAATTTCCTCACCTGCATCTTCAGAGACCCCCAAGTCAAAGGCAGGGAAACATATCCAGGGAGTGGAACTGATGGGGGTGAGTGAAAGGAGAGACCAAGAGAGGTGTGTCGCCCGATGGCTGAATTGCCTCCCACATTGTAGGGGAAGAACGCTGACTGTGGGGCAAAGGAGGTGGATGCAGAACAGGAAGGCTGTCTATGAACGGAGAGGGTGAAGGTTATAAGTGGACTGAAGTGTCTTTAACTTGCTGGCTTAGCTGTAATGGGCAGAAGGGGAGAAAATCCATTCTTAGTTGGGGCTCCAAAGAGATACTAGCCAAGTTCTAGTATCAAGAAAGAAAGTTCAAGAAAGAAAAAAAGGCAGGGTATAAGTATAATACATAAATAAATAAAGTTGGGACTGCGCTTGAATTTAGGTAGTTATTCCCTTCACTCCCACCATGAAGGAAGCAAGGAAGATGCCGTCTGCCCCTTCAAGCTTTTCAACGGGAGGCATTTGATACGCTCTTAGATGCTTTATCTACTTTGGTTTTGTTCCAGTGTTGAGATCCAAGATCTGCATAATCAGCTCTTCCCTTCCTGCTTTTCTGCTACATCATCCCTTGGTGGAACTCCCTCATAGTGGCATAGCACAAATATGTCTGTTCTCCCAGTTGTAATTTACCAGCTCATTTCCCCAAAATGAAAAAACAAAAACAAAAGAAAGAAAGTGAAAGTGCTCTAAAAAAACCAAAGTGAAACTGGAGGATCACAAGGTCAACTAAAGAGCCCCTAAACAACCATAAAGAATCATGAACGCATGATAAATGCCTCGTGTAGAAAAGCCCTTAATCTCAAGTGTGTGAAGGCAGGCTACAGATCTTGGGATGAAGAAAGACCCTCGGGGCATGTGCTGGCCCAGTTCATAATGCTTCCTGCAGAAATTCCAAGGATCAGCCTGACAACAAGTTTAGTTCCACAATTAAACTCTTGCTCTCCACCCAACCCTTCCTCTGCTAGGATACCAGTTGTGGCAAAGTGCCAGAAGATTTTCAGGAGAGTTGTGTAGCTTGCCAGGATTTTTCCTGCTCCGGGTTCTAGCTATTTTCTCCTAATCATGCCAATTACTTTGCATAATAACGTCAGCCTATTCAACACCACCCAATTGTGGCTCAGAGAGGGAAACCTGGGGAGAGCACAGCCACATGGACTACTGAACATGCCTTGCACAAGTGGCAAGAGTAGCTCAGATGCCCAGCAGTCCGGTCAGGTCATTGGAGGTGCTCGATCAAGAATTTTGTTGATAGTGCTGGGGCCTTGAGTGCATCAAGAAGTACAAAACTGAGGGATTATATTTGGGAATGCTCTTCTTCAATCATTTGAGTGGGGCCCCGGACTTCTAACCCAAAGTCCTACCCTGAGGTCTCTCTGCCAATTCCAGAAAAAGATCTTATTTATTCATTTCTTTGAATAAATGGTGTCTGAACTGGTGTCTGAAGTATCCCATGCTTCAAAGCATGTATTTCCAAAAAATTACAACAAAGCAATTAAATTAGAACCTGTTCCTTTTATCTTTGATTGTAAGCTACACAGAGTACTTTTTGATATTGGCCAACTCATAAACATCATAAACAGATAAGCAAAGCAACGAAACCAAGAAATATTCAAACAAACTTAAAAGGATGTAGAGAGTTAAAAGTAGCATAAAACATAAGCAAGGTTTACAAACTTGGAAAATAAGTCTTTTTCAAACCGAGAAAGCATTTGTCTTGACTGCAGAGGAGCTGGATGGGTGGACTGTACGGTGTCTCTAGGTCCTTGGTCTGATTTCACATAAAACAGTAAACCAGGATTGTGCATGTGCACTTCTGAGCACCCAGCTTAAGTCTCATGGTAGGCAAAATGTGTTGACTATTTGAGGCATCTTTGCATTCTGACATCATTCTCAAGTGGACTGTATTTGTTTAATAGACTTATATTTTCCAAAATCCAAACAAAGATAGTAGGTTTAAAAAAAAACAAAAACCCAGACTGAGATTCTGTGACCTGCATTCTCTATGCAAATTGGCATCTGTTTGCTGGTCGTGGGAAATGGCAAGACGCCCTGAGAGGCACTATGTGGAGAGTGTTGTTGTGCAGTTTGGTCACAAGGTGGCAGTGGATTTAGTTGTGTCTGGTTGGAGTTTGCACCGGCTCTGTTCCTTTTGAGGATGGACAATAATTCTTGTCTAATCCCCAGACTGGGACATCCTCAAAACCTTGTATTACAGGCACCGAAGCCCAAGCCCTTTAAAATCTTGCCCCTTATCTGATATTCCATCAAACATATGTGGCGCCGTCATGAGGCCTAGAAACTTCTGTTTTAAAAAGATTCTCAGGATATTGAGTTTATTTTCTGCATGTATGTGCTACAGTGAATGAATTCATGTGGCCCTGATGAAACTTAATTGTTTGGCCATTATATTTTGCTCTTCTCAGCTAATCAGCTAAGTTGCTTTCCACAAATCCCTCTGCTTCCTTGTCTTCGGGGGAGAGTTTTCTGCCATCTGGACTGTATCTACCTGCCCATTCCTGGGTGGCCCAATATATGGTAATATCAACTAGCACGTTCCTTGTGGATATGTTTCATCCATTTCCTTGCTTTTTCCTTGCATTATTGATGATTCTGCCAACCCTATTAGCTCTCTAAGTGTCTGGAGATGCATTTTGAATGAATGCTACAGTTCCATATTAAAAACAGAGTTGCCTTATTATTCAGCACAGGAATCCCAAAGGTGGAGAGCAGGGGGCCGGATCAACCTAAATTGCACAAGCCCCTAATTCCAGACTGCCTTGCCAGCATTTCCCCCCTAGCTTTACACGTCTGCTCTCCCGCCAGAAAGCCCCTTAATGCTCCTTGGTCTCCGGCAGGGAAATTAATGCTTCCATTTTCGGGTAAAGGCTGCCGTATGATCTGCGCCTCTGCAGTCCCTGCCACATCTGCCACCCCGTCCGCTCTAGTTTTAATCCCAACATGCTCCTTATTAGGCAGGCTTTGTCAGTCTGAACTTTGCACAGTCCCACATGAAGGAAAGAAGGGAGCTAAGCAGGACACGCTCTTGCTACTTAGTGGCATTCGTATAGCATTTGTCCTGAAACAATAACAAATGCAGATTAAAAAAGCATCACCTTGGACTGAAAGGCAGAGTATAAATTAAATAATAATCGCATGCATACAGTGCAGATCCGGATCAAATCTGGGATAGCTGCAGTTTCCTTCTGTTTCTGAGCTTTGGGCTGCATGTACGCTTGTTGATGTTGCCAAAAAGGTTTGCATCAGCAGATTTAGGTGATTTCAGACTGTATAGAAATGCAACAAATCCTAAGGGGGAAATCCTATCGAGCAAGAGTCCTCTCCACAACAGCCCTGTGAGGACTGGGAGGGTTTGGTGGCTGTGGGATCCTGGCTCCCTATGGGCAGTGTGCCGGCTGGGTAATGTTAGGCACAGGTTTTACAGGTCCCTGTCAGATGACTGTGTGCCATGTTTTGGTTATGAAGCTTGCAAGTTATAGTCATTTCCCAACCTTTCAGGCACAATTCCCTCCTTAAAATTGTGTCTGCATTAAGGAAGGGATGGATCCTTTTGGAATTTGTCCCAGCCACTGCAGACTTCCTCTTGTCCTCAGCCCTGTCCTGCAAAGTGAGCCAAGCCCAGAGGAGGTTCACAAGGGCTTGTGGTGCAACCGGCAACCTTCTCCATCAGGAGCAACTGCAGCATGTGAAAAAGGCGCACTGCGAGGCGGCACGCCGGCTCCCTTCCCGGCAACCAGCCTGCTTCCCTGCTTGCTGCTGCTGCTGCTGGCGGCACCCGGGGAAAGGGGTGCTCCTTGGGCAGGACATGGAGCTCAGCTCCTGCAGGCATCCTGCGAACACTGGATGTGCTTGCCAGGAACTTGCCCTCTGGGCCACTGTAAAGCAGACTGGAGTTCCAAGCCCACCCCCAAATGTATTCCTCGCACATCCCTAGTCTACATTCCTGATAAATCCTGACAACCTCAAAACTTGTCAACTCTGATTAACACCCCCTACCCACCCACCCACCCACGCTTAGCATGTCCAGTTTTGCATTTTAAACCCCCTTAAAGCATCATGAGCACAGAAAGCAAGTTGCGTTTGCTTCTGCACCTGCTGCTCTCTGGGTGGCCGGGGGGGGGGGGGGCGGGGGGCTGGCCTGTGGGGTCCTGCCCTAGTGGCTCCTCTGATTGTGTGTGTGTGTGTGTGTGTGTGTGAGAGAGAGAGAGAGAGAGAATAGCATAGAATGGCTGTAATCTCAAACAGCAATACTGCACTCCACATGGCAGCATTTTGGCTGCACTCACACAGCACAGCAAGTAACTGCCTGGGCACCATGGGTTGCACTTTTCTAAAGCATGGTCTTTGCAGCAGATGATCGATGATCTATGCCATCATGGCTTCCATTCTCCCAGTTCGGTCCTCCTGCTGTTGGCATGTATCCCATCAACCACCATGCCTAGATTCCAACCCCAAGGTGCATCATTCACTGCCTGTGTTGCCTGCTTGTTCCCGATTGGTCTGCACATAGAGGCTGGATGGCTGGAGTGGTACCTACAGTTGCTCCTCTTTCCATCGATCTTTGTGGTAGTCACATACCAGGATGATCTTGGATTCAGACAACTTGGCAAGTCATGGCAGTACAGAGAAGCCATAGAACAAGCCGTTGTTTCATATTGTGTTTTCTAAAAACCAAACTTATTTTACTTATTCATTTTTAAATTTATAGACAGGCCTGTCTAAGCAGCATATAACAACAATAAAATTTAAGACAAAACATAACAGTTTTAAAAAACTCTCACAACTGCTGGTACTGCACAAAATCTTAAAACAACCAGTTATTAAAATCAGGTTTCAGAATGTCTACAAAAAAGGATAGTCTTCGCCTGACATTGAAATGGAAGCAGGGATGGCGCCTGGCAGACCTCTCTAGGAAGCCAATTCCAAAGATGGGGGGCAGCCACTGAGAAGGCCCTTCAACTTGCCATCTCTTTCACTTCCTTTAGGGACGGCTCTTTCAGAAGGACTCGTGCCCAGATCTCAATGGGCAGGTGGTTATATACAGGAAAAGGTGGTCCTTCAAGTAACTAGATCCCAAGTCCCAAATGCCACAACTGGGTTTGAACAACATGACAGACCAACAATGGTAAAACACCACCATGGTTTGTCATGTTGCCTGAACCTTTGCCTCAGTGTAATCTTGACAATGTTACTCCTTCCTGGGTCAACAACTATCCTCCAAAGTGGACGGCAATTCACCAGTCAAGCAAGGATAGCCCAAGCTGCAACTTGGACTGGATAGATATGGGCTATATAAGGTTCAACATCCATTAAAAATGAATCATGGAGAGCCACAGAGTGTCAAACTAGCATATGGTTCTTCGGACTGACCCTTGGCTTGCCTGTGAAAGCTCTACAGTTTGTTTGGCTCCTATACAGGCTGAATGATATTCATGATGGGGACTCCTTGTCTTAAGGAGAAGCAGGGAAACATAACTCTTCATTATTATACTTATAATAATAAGTATAAACAGACTTTACCCTATCCATCTGAGTAGGTCTGTTTAGGACTTCATCTTTACAGAGAAATCCTGTGTGTATCTACTCAGAAGTAAATGTTCAATGGGACTGATTCTCACATCTGTTGCAGCTTTAGCCTCATCGCTCAAATACTTTGTACAGTAGTCCCCCAAAATTCGTGGGGGTCGCGTTCCTAGACCACCCACAAATTGTGAAAAACTGCGAATTTGGTGCCGGCGATGGGCACGGGCCGCCAAGGCGGTGCAGGTGGGGGGCGTGTGCTGGGCCAGGCCAGGGGGTAGGCGCACATGCAGGACAGTGGCAGGGGTGGGTGCACGCACAGATCGAGCAAGCCGCCACACGGAAAATTCAGCGGAAGACTGAGCCCACAAATGCTGAACCACGATTTCACGGGGGTATACTGTATAACTTTTCCACATTTTCAGATGGTAGCTTCACAAGTGCTGTGGAATAACAAGAGGAACCATATCTTGCCAAGGGTTAATGCTGCTTCTAAGGGCTCAGCCTGCTGATAAGGCAAATGGGATCTCGGTCGAGAGCTCAGCTCTGCAGATCAGGCCAGAGACTGGGCATTGCAAAGCAGCCCTTCCCCTAGCACAGTAGGTGGGTTCTAAGCCAGAATCGAACAGTTCTGTTCTACCCCTGTCCCTGTAAAGGAGAGAGCCAGAGAGAAAAGTAAATTTATCTTCTATAGACAAAAATGTGTCTGAGAAATCCACAATACTCCTGCAGTGGATCAGCTTTTTCTAAGTTGTGTAGATGCTGTGCACTTGCAGCCCTGCTTTATTGTATTCTACTGCTGGGGGTGGGTTTGCACAAATGCAAACAGCAATGAAATTCTCACGCATCCCTTTAAAGAATGATTGCATTAGTGAAGAGATGATGGAATAAAAGATGCCTGACAGTCTGCAAAGCACAGACAGAACGGGCATAACAAAATCTGGACATCACCAGGAATAAAATATCAGCACACAGGTACTGATGATGGTGGAGAAGCAGAATCCCCTGTTCAGGCAAGAGCAATAGTATCACTGAACGTTATGATGCCCCCAAACAGCCTGTATCAACCCAGTAGACAAATCCCCAGCACTGTGGCTCTGCTATTCGGAGCAAGCACATCACCGCTGTTTTCCTGCTGCACTTATTTTGTTCATCGGAAGCATTTTACCTGCCTGCTTAAAAAAAAGATGGGGGGAGCAGTGTTCCCAGCGAAATACAACAGAGCACAAACATATCCATATTTAACTGAAAAATAACCTTCCAGATTGTAACAGAGAAGAGAGAGCACTTGGAGTGGGTTGGTTGGAGGTTGAGCCAAGGGCAAATGGGGAAGCCATGCCGGCTGCCAGTTGGATCATGGGGTCATGGCTTAAGGGAAGCTGGTGAAGTAGGGGGTGAAGTGTCTGAGCCCCAAAAGGGCAACCTTATTTCCTTCGATGTTCAGTAGGGACGTTACAAACAAAGCAGATGACTCAAAACACCCCCTTTGTGTGTTTTGCTCCTCCTTTCACCCCGTCTCTAAAGAGCTCAGAGGTGTGCATGGCTAAACTCAGCAAGCCATGCATGGCTCTCTGGAATGATCCTGGCAGCAGCTGCTGATTCCTGCCACACCTGCGCTGGGTGAGCTGGAAGAAGCATGGAGACAATTTCATGTTTAGAAACCCACTGGTACATAGTGCTTCTCCAGTCCAAAGAAATGAAGGGAGGCCTGGTAGCACAGTCATCACTTAGGGGAAGGATGGGAATCCAGTGGTCCTCCAGATGTTGCTAGTCTACAGCTCCCATCATCCCTAGTCATTGGCCATGCTGGTTCAGACAGCTCTGTATTGTAGTGTTCAGTTCTAGCAACAGCTCAAGGCGTACTCATGATTTAAGGTAGTCAGAGTCAAAAGAAGACATGGTGTTTGGACATTAACACTTTTCTGGAAGAGGGAATTCAGGCAGGTGTAGCATGTCATGAAAGTTGCACCTGTTATTTTATGAAATAATTAAAGCTCAGTGCTTTTTTGCATTCATCACTTCCAGAAATAGAGAAGTGCTCATTCCTCTCCACTCTGCATTAGTCAGACCTCATCTGGAATACAGTGTTCAGTTCTGGTTTAAAAGAGATGCTGATGATGTGGAGAGGGTTCAGAGGAGGGCAACATTGATATACAGGGCCTGGAAAATAAGTCTTATGATGAGAGTCTGAAAGAACTGGACCTGCTCAGCCTTGAGAAAAGAAGACTACGAGTTGACGTGACAAAATTCTACAGGTACCTCAAAGGCTGTCACAAAGAGGAAGGAGAAGACCTCCTCTCTCTCAGCCTGGAGTGTAGGACATGTAACAATGGACTTAAATTACGGTACACCAGGTGCAGGCTAGACACAAGGAAGACCTTCCTAACTGCCAGGGCAATACGACAATAGAAGCAGTTGCCAAGAGAGGTCATGTGCTCTCCCACACTAGGGACATTCAAGAAGCTAGACGTTTATCTGACTGGGATGTCATAACTGGTGGCCTGTACCAGCAGGTGATTAGAACTGTGGCCTTCTTGGCCCCTTCTGTCCCAACTATTCTATGATCTTATGCAGGAGTTCAGTACTGTATTGTGATATGTCAACCCCATACTGCTGTTCCCAGTTAAGTGCCCAAAGGAATTATGCCAGAGGCTGGAATCCTGTACAGAATCCAAATTCCCACTGTGTGTTTTGCAGGACACATGTTGGTAACCCTCCTAGTTTCAGCAACCAATTTGAAAGTGTGGGCAGAGTCTGCTGAGTGTTTGTGAGCCCAGGAAAGCCTTCAGGTGGGGATTCCAGTTGTCTTTGTACAGTAACTCTTGGCTTTCTGCCCAGCTGTCTCAACCTCCATGTAGAGCCAATTCCTGTTTCTCCTAGGCCTCACCACTCTGATTATGACTCACTTACTTCTTTGCTTCCATTGCCTTATCAAATAGGGCCAAAGTCTGCTACAAGTCCTTGCATGCCGAAGTGTCAGTCCCCATGGCTTCCAAGGGCCTGGATATTTACCCTGTCTTGTGCCCGAGTCCAATGCCAGGTTGTTCCAGGGTAGCAGGACTCCTCAGACCCTAACTAAGGCTGATATTGTGGTCTTTCCCTAGGAGGTGTACAGACAGGAGGAAGTAGAGATAGGAAGGCCTCCTTTTGTTATTTATTTATTATGTGTTGCATTTCTATACCACCCCTCAGCAGAAGCTCCTCGTCTGTTCTCCTGGCCATTCTGTTTCTGGATGCCTTTGGAGAAGGAAGACCAAGGAACCTCTTCCTCCATTCCTAACTCCTGTGTTGAGGGTATCTTTTCCTCCAACCCTTCCAGCAGGTTGGCTGCAAGGCCTCTTGCCTTGCCTTTCCTGGCTAGGAGGGAGACTTTTTCAGGATCAGGGACATCAACAATGGTGGCAACATCCCCATGTCATTTCCATCCTGGTTTAGTTGAGATGATGGAGGCCTAGAGATGCTGATGGTCCAGTTCCTGACACCAATATCGAATGAATTCTTTACGTATCCTAATGTTCATCACCATACAATTATTGTGAGTAGAGAACATGGGCTTCCACTGTGTGACATGGGGATTTGCGGGGGAAGAGATGCTGTGGAGTCTCAGCTGTGTCATACACTGATGCTCTGGTAAACCTTTGGCCACGCTTCAAGTTCACCTGGTGGCAGCTGTTTCACAGGGTGAAAAATGAATACTCGTCCTTTGACCTCCCTCAGTTATCACCTAGCAGCAATAATTCCATCAGGAACGTAAACTGTTTTCATCCCAGCTGGTCATGATAGGAACTGTAACTTTCAGAATCAGTACCCAGGTTTGATCTTTTCCTCCTTCCTCCTGGAGCCATCCTGTTTTTCTTGCCTGTCATATCTTTTGCATTGTACGCCTGAAGGCAGGGCTTATCATGTAACATCCTGGTTACCCACCCTGCGTGCCTTTTGATAAGGGTGGGTAAAAATTCTCCAAACACATAAATGCAATAAATCAACTCTGTTTGCATGGAAAACCAGGCAGCAATGATATAATCTGCATTATGCCTACATTGATTGAAGCTTGAAATACAAATAGACTCAGATTTGTGAGTCATTCTCCTGAAGAATTAATTTTTCTTAATGCAAAGCAGCTCCGGCAATTTTAATCAAGGGTATGCTTTCTCACTGGTAGGAAGGAAAACACAGGGACATGGTATTTTCCTATTCCCCAGCCGGGCGGAGGTGGGGGGGGGGGCTGCATCTGAGCATCATTTGTAGTTCAAATTTTCACTCTTCTCAGCTGCAATGAAGTTATGCTGAGCAGCCTGAAAATGAGCAACGGTGAACACGCAGGAAACATCCCATCAGGTGCTTTAAAACAAAAGTATTCCTCACGGAAAGCTTGGACCTGAGTGTGGCACTGGAGCCCGGCAACATGTTTTGGCGACAGGGTGCCTCAGGTCTTGGATGAAACAAATGCTTAAAGCATTAGGATGTGGAGTCAGAGCTGCTTTCCAAAAACCTCCAGGAGCTCCAGGTTCAGTATGTTGTACTTAAATCTTAAGACAGCCTTCCTCAAGCCGGTTCCTTCCACGTGTGTTGAACAACAACAGCTATAACCCACACTTAGGAAGCCTTGCCTGGGGAGGATGGTGTTGCAGTCCAACACCCCTCTGGAGGGTGCTGGGTTGATGAAGGCTACCCTAAGTCATAGCAGAGGCTCGGGGAGAGTGATGATCGCTACTGTTTTGCCAAGGAGGCCGTCTGCTTAACAACTTGCCATCTGCATTCTGTTTCAACAGGCTGGCCGCCAAGGCTAACTTGAGTCTTACTGGCAGCTGGCACACAGTTTGCCTTCCAAAGAAGCATAACTGGACTGAATTAATCATCCTGCAAACAGTCACACTGCTTCTGGATGTACTCTCTGTGCTGATAATTACAGCCCTATTCATGTTCCTGGGGGTCACGTGCCAAAGGAGAGTTCACGCGTCTCCGTGGGGAGAAGCACAAGCTGTCCCTGCATCCATGCATCTTTCCGTGGCAGAAAGGCATCATTTGCCCCAGTGCTGGGACATTCTGCCCCTGATTTTTTAAATATATATAATGGAAAAGAGACTTTAGGAGGCTGCATGGATGAGTGTGGTGGAGCTGGGGTGTGTGGGGAAGGCATGGTTTACAGCGGTATAGTTATATAATGGTACATTTATGTATCTGGAGCTCCATAGGAGAAAATAGATGGGAGGAGGCAGTTTGAGTCAGGAAATCTGCTGATGGGGAAAAGATTAAGCACCCCTCTGCCTGGACTTCTGCATTCAAAACTGCAGCATTTCAAATCTGGTTTTCGATGAAATCACACACACACAACCTTATTGGGGCCTTGTTACATGATGTGTACTTTGCTCCTGGAAGTATAGAAAAAGAACACCTGATACTTCATTCCAGGTTAATTTCAAGCATGGAAAGCTCCGGAATAATATCACATGAGGGGTGTTCCTCAGACCAGGTCTACACAAATAGCATATTCAGAGGGTCAGAACATGAACTGTAGTGCTGCAGAACGAGGGTGCCGGGATCTCATGTTTGTGCATACAAACCAAACCAGCACATAGCAGAAAAACTACGCAAAGCCCCTTTCCCCTGATGGACCACTTTCTATGTGCAGCCACAACCCATTTGAGGAATTCCCTAAATGTAATCATTTTGGCACCAGGAAAAAAACCTTTGTATTCCTCTAGGCTTTAAAATAATATGCTTTTCTTTTTAAAAAGCACCCAATAAGAAAAGTTCTTACAGATTACAGAGAGAAAACATTAGGACTCACTCTCTCTCTTTTAACATGTTGTGTGAATTATTTTATTCACATAGTAGCTTATTTCTTATACCCTGCCCTGGAAGTTTAATTGAAGGGCACAATATAGATCTTTTAAATAAATTAAAATATATCCAGGGAAGACGAAACTGTAAGCGAATTCCACCACAAGATCCCCACCTCTGCTCTGGTAGCACTGAACTGAACAACATTCTCCAGATTCTTCACCCTTTTCACATGAATGCCCATGGCTACTTGGTGATGCTATGGCTACATGATAACATGGCAAACTCCACAAAGGCAAGAGTGATGCTTCCCTTTAGGGAATCCTGGAGGGCAAAAATGGCCGTCACCAGCTGCAGAGATACATTACTTTCCAGATGATGACGATTTGTGCTAACCCACTAAAGCCCTCTGGTTTGGTCAAATGTGAATTTAAAAGTTTGGTGGTGATGCAAAAGAGGGCCTCCTCGGTGGCTGCTCCAAGGCTTTGCCAAGAATGTTTAGATTCAGTACTTTTTTATTTTCTTCTGCCAACAGGCAATGAATTCTTTATTCAAGCATGCCTTTGGCAAGACAGTGAGTCTGTTGGGTTGGATGCTGTCCTTATTTTGTTACTATTGCATTTTTAATTGTGCTTTAGGGCATGATTTATTATCACTGTAAACAAGTTTCATCTATGATTGTAAGCCATCTCTAATGCCGCTTTTCTTGATGGAAAGATCAGGGTACAAGTCAAACCAATCGAATCAAATATTGATAAGCTGCCTTCCTGGCCCAGGCACACTCATGGCTCAGCTCACACCTGCTGCATTCCAGCAGCAGTTCCCACCTGCGATTTTATGCTCACCTAGAATATTGTCCATCCTTGTCATTCCTCAGCCATGAAGTCCATTTGCTCAGGGCTCAGCAAGAGACTGAATGAGCCAGTTTGGTTAGGCTTATTTATTTATTTCCTCCAATCTTGTATCTAGGAATGGAAGTATTTGTTTTGCTCTCCTTGTTTAAAATATTTGCATACCATGCTTCCTAAAAAAAAAATGGGTTCCAGGGTTTACACAAGAGAATATATTTAAAAATGCAAATGTAGTCATGAGCACATAGCTACATAATTCATGCAAGGCATGGGAAAATCCATTCATGACATCAGGGCTGAAAAGCAGCCAAAATCATTACCAGAGCCCGGCTGTATTGATTCCCAGCATGGGGCAGCGACGTGGCACTATGGAAGAGTGCAGTCTCACAATGAACCGTAGGGCTATATTGATCTGCGTGAGAGCAATGAGCTCACGGAGGAAAGAAGAGCTGCAACTTTTGAAAAAGTGTGTTTTGCAAGCAGTTTTTATTTGCAAGCAAAAGCAAAATGCATACTTCTTACTTGGAGCTTCAAGGAAATAAATGAAGGAAAATAGCTTGGTGGTACACTTGATCCTCTAGGCTTCCCAAGACTAGAGCAAGATTAGTATAGGCAAGCGGGACCTGAAGCATGGAGTGTCCCCTGTTCAGGGTTCTGCCCATCCAGCCCCACCTCTCCCCGGATGCTCCATTCACTCATCCAGCCTGACACACACCACTGGGTGGCCACTGAGCATGTTCAGTCCTCATTAGGCTGTTTTGTAATTTCTACTCCCACCCCTCTTTAAGATTTCTTTTCTAGTTTTAAAAATTATTATTTCCGTAAACAGTTCTGTTCGTCAAGTCAGTGAAACTCAAATTGCAGAAAAGTTTCATGCAAGTGGCATTCTGGGAAGGCAGCTTCCCAACCCAGTCGCTCCTTCTCAGCCATCACCATGCTTGCCACTTGCCTCTTTTGCTCTGTTGTTTCCCTGTGTTGAATAACTGGATGTAAGCTCCTTGGGGCAGGTACCTTCCTTTCCCAGGCGCCTCAGCCAGAACAACTCTGGGGGACCACTGGGAAAAGCTTCCCTTACCCTCCCTTCTAGCAGTGGGAAGAAAGGCCCTTTACATCACAAGTCTTGCACCCTCCCCTCACTGGGATCTCCTTCCCACTTTGTTGCCACGCTGAGTCCTGAATTCCTCACCACGAATCAAGCCCCATAAGCTGCATAAATGCACCAGGAAGGCTGTTTGCATGGGACTCTCCAGGAATGGAGCCCCACACCAGCCCTGCGCATGCAGCATCGCTTGTCCACGCCAGGGGCAGCTCTGTCCCATGAGTATTTGTAGACTTCTTGGCTCAGCTTGCTTTTCAAGACTAAGCTAAGCACAAGAGGAAGTCCACAAATGCTAAAGGGATGGGTTCTGCTGCGTTTCTCCCCTATCCTATCTGAACCCTCTCTAGACCTTCAAGTAGAACTTGCAGAAGGTATGTGGCTACTGCTGAAGACATCAGCTCTGCCTCTTGTCCTCTCCTTGGTAACATGGGTACTACAAAGCTCATGATGTGATGGCATTGTGCCTCGTGCCACAGCTTTCTTGCTCACTACAAATGGAAGCCAAAAGGTGGACTGGGAGCATGGGAATGTATAGTGGAGTGTTGTCATTTCATGTAATTGCACAGGGTGGAAGATTGCTGCATTGGACTTCGTGGTTCCATGATGGCTCCAGGAATCTAGTGTAATGAGATACAGGGCTGACCTTTCATGGATTCCTTACTGCCTATTTGGAGCAAGCGGAAGTAGGAGTCCTTAAAGGGCTCATTTGAACCCCAAATCTGGGGCTCTGCTGGAAGGTCTTCTAGGAAGTATAGAGCAGCAACAGCACAATCAATGAAGAAACTCTATGGGGAAGAACATGCCACAGGTCAGAACCTGCAGGCCTTTCTGGAGAAGCTCTTTGGGGGCTGCGTGCTAGTGGTGAGCAGCCCCCCCCCCCCCAATGCCAGCATATTTAGCTCTTACTGCCAGTAACTGCATCTTAGGGAAGGCATTTCAAGCTATTTAAAAGGGGGGGAAGTGACACAAAAAGCAGGGCAAGGGGGCAAGGCCAAGCAAGCAGGGGAAGGCATCCTGGGGAACTCTGCAAGGCCAGAGTCCAGGGGGAGATAGATCTGCGCCCCCCCCCCCACCCAGCCTGGGGATCTCTGCAGCCGCAATAAGAGAAACTTTCCTCCTCCCTATTTTTGCGGAGAAGCAGCCAAATTCAGCTCAACACTGGGACGTACTAACTGTTAAAACAACACAACAGCCCTGATGCAGCCGTGGGGCACTGACCGCATGTTGTGGTCTTCCTCTGGTTTGGCATCTAAGTTGTGCGAGCCCTGGAAAGCCATGCAGTGCGGGAGACAGCCTCCACTCTCAGCGGAAAAGGGTAGCTACAAGGAATCGTGCTTTTCTCCGGAGGGCTCTGCTGGATCAGACAAATGGTGGAGGGGAGGCGGGGGGATTAAGGCGATGGAAAGTTCCTTCTCTTTGCTCTTCCCCTTTTGTCTTCTTCAAGAGTGGGATGCAATAATAAAAAAGGCAGGAACAAATTATATGAATCCCATCCCTCCGCCCCCAACCTTATGCCTGTACGTAAGGTATAGAAAGAAACCTCTACAAGGTCTCTCCCTGTGACATGCAATTATTTTGCAGATTAAGTATATATTTCCTGGGTCTTTCAAGCCATTACCAGTAAGGGAAAATGCAAATGGAAATTTAGAAAGTGAAAGTAATGACCAGTTTGACACATTAAGCATTGTTCAAATGGTTCCCCCTCTGTGTCCATCCCTTTTGTAATGGATTCTAGCTGCCTCCTGAGACCTTACAAACTTGTTGCATTAAAATAGAAATTAAAGTCTAGAATCCTATGTGTTTTGTTCCAGTGGCATTGTTCATAACTGAACTGAACTGGACTCTGAACTTAAGCAAGGTATCAACTAGGAATTGATGCATATTAACTCAGAGGACCAGTGGTGGATGCAGTGCTGGACTGGGGCTAAGGAATTTCAGGTTCCAGTCCCCACTCAGCTGGGAGACTTTGGGCCAGTCATGGACTCGTAGCCTGACATACCTCACGGAGTCCTTGCTGTGAGGATAAAATGTAGAGGAGGAGAAACTTTCTGGGTGCTTTGGGTTCCTTCCAAGAGGAAGAAATTTAGGGAATACATGTACGAGGAGGAGGAGGTTGAGGTCTGTGGAATTATTTAGGAAAGGTACTATGCATGGATCTCAAGAGTTATGATCCCGTGTTGATGTAATGCAGTCCAAGCCCAGTTCACACACACTTGCTCAGCACTTGATGACCGCAGCATCAACAGTATGAACTGCATGAATAAATCATCATGTGCAAATGAACAATCAGAGATCAAACACTAGACGAGAAACAATACTATTTATTCCAGATATTCATCTGCAAGCCACCAGTACGGAGTAAATTAGCAAATGTGGACTTGCTTTCTCACTATTCGTACATCCGTTATAAGACAAAGATGACATGCTTGGAAAGAAGATGGAGATGAACTGGATGGTTCTGTTACAATACAACCCAGAAAATAACAGGGCTTTTATATATATAACTGTATATGTATGTGTATTTGGTCTTTGACTAGGTTTATTCAACATGCTAAACCAGTGTAACTTCAATGTCACAGTCACCTAATGTTTTGTCTGAATCTGGCACCCCTCCCCCATGGGATGGCCACAAGGCATTTGTAGGTGTCATTACACCATTGAAGAGGGAGCCAGGCCATTTCAGCTGTTGGGAGTGAGAAAGATGGCTGAGCTACATGCTCTTTCTCAAGGATTGGAATGTGAAGCAGACGGGGGTGGGGGGTGCTGGGAAGTCTGGGAATGTGGGCCCAGGCACAGCTCAGAGGTGATGGAAGCAGAGGCTCTTTTCTCAAGGCCAGACTCCCCAGGTGGGCAGGCTGTCCCTGGAAAAAACAAGATGTACAATTAAAATCCATTAGAATTTCATGTGTTTTATATTTCATTTTATCTCCCAGATTGGTTTTTAAATTATATCTTTTAATAACTACAGCATATCTTTAACTACAGGTAGAGACATTGTGGTTTTATATGATGGATAGCTGTGCGTGACGGCTTGGATTACTACATTCATATGTCCAAATGCTAGACTGCTGAAGATTACCTGATAGGTCAAAATGTGTTTGGTATTGATTTCTCTTTGTAACATAAGAATTATAATGCAGAATATCCAAATTCTTGATTATTGTTCTTGTTTGGAAGTCTACAAGTGGGCAGACAGAACTATTATTTTGACCTTTTGGTGGGTTGGGGAACTACTGTTGCTGATATCTGATATAATTTATCAGAATTCCTCTGTTTCGTTTGGTTGTTTTGTTGGGATGTTGTTTCCTCCTGCTTTGTGCTGGGGGAAGAGTCATGTTGGCCTGCTGTTTAATAACTTAAGAAATTGACTGTGCCATTAACTTTTTTGTAGGCGACATGGTTTTTCATCAAATGCATCAAAATGCTTAGAATGTTGATTAGGTTCCACTTCATGCATAAGACCAGGCAGGCATTAGCACAATAAAGTCATAATATTATTCCTTAGTCCTTAAAAGTGGCCTTTTTATCATTTTTGCCTTATCTGATGTTTTGAAACGTTGCTCTACTGGCAAGATCCTATTCCAAAACAGTTGACTGAACACCTAACTAACTGTACACATTACGCTGGAAGCCTTTTAGTATAAGGTATATAGTGATAGAAATGTTACAAGTAAATCCTTTTTAATTAATTTTATTATTAACACGGTGTGATCCATAGAACAAAATCGTACACATATGCATATTGAAGGTTTTATTATATAATCAAAAAGGATATTTTGTTCTGTGGCTTTCTGTATCTATGTATTTGTAGATAGCTCCCTGCGTGATACATGTAACTTGAGCAAGAACAAAAGAAGCCTAATAAAAGAACATCAGACAAGCAGTAAAAGTACCATTCTTTTCTCTACTACCTTCATGCAACCATAGTTCTATAGTGTCACCCTTCTCCATCCACCAGCTAACAAAGCATTCCTCCAAGAAGACAGTTTGTAAAAGGAACTTCAGATAAAACTACTGGCCCAACTTCACTGTCGGATTTACCAGTGTAGGATACCAGAACCTCTAGGAGAAAGGTACACCAGTATGAGTGACTGGATTTATAGAGAGTGTGAGGATGGGGTGGGGGTGATCCGATGAACAATGCAGCCACTAAAATGGCTGCAGGATACTCCCATAATCCTATGTGCATTCACAGATGTGGAGGTGACCTTGTCAGAGACTGGTATAGCTGAAAATTAGCATCTCTCATATTTCTCTTCTAGCACAAGCATCCTCAAAGCTCCGCCTTCACATGGGAATCTAGCTATGAGAAGGGCCCACTCATCTATGGTAGGGCACCTTCGGAAGTTCTGAAATTCAAACCCTGGCATCTTCATTCCTAAAAATGATCAGGTAGCTGCTGATGTTACTTTTTTGCTTAAGACACTGGAAAGCTGCTGCCAGTCAGATCAGACACTACTGAGCTAGATGGGCAAACGGTCTGCCCTGATAGGTGGCAACTTCCTATGTTCCTAGTGCTGAGAAGCTGGAAGTGCACCTTGCCTCTCATCATTCCAAGTTACAATTTATGTTTGGGAAAGTACAAGTACTTGAAATGCATGTTAATCATAGGTTCCAAGCAGGCACATGCATCTACTAGATTCTATTACATTTAGGATATAAATGTGCATATATATGCAGACACCTCTAAGGTTTTTTTTTCAAACTGTTATATTGTATTTTAATAATGTTGTGAGCTGCCCCGAGGCTTTGTTGCGATGGGGCGGCATATAAATGTTTTAATAAATAAATTAAATAAATAAATATTTAGAATATAAGGGTTATATCCAATGTTATGCTAGTGAAAAAATGGCACAATCACTAGCAGAATTAGCAGAGCAAGTACAAGTGGCATTTAGCTTAATGAAATTATAATGCATTATGCAGCACTTTCTCCCATGTTTTCTGGGCCACTTGTGTAATACTTTATCTGATGCCTTGAGCAGGGATGTACACAAGTGGAAATAAAGTACTGAATTTGACAATTGCACAGTTAAAAAATGGGCTTCAGCAAGTGGTAGAAGTGTTTCATAAACCAGACGATATCAGTAGATAAATCCTAGGAGAGGAGAGTGAAATACTTCTGAAATCCTGGCTCCCCCTCCTTTCTCTTCCTTTGCTAAGCCACTAAAGACAGCTGTGCTGGATGAAACCAAAGGTCCATCTTGTTTACCATACTTCTTCCAACAGTGCTGAAAGGCCAGAAGCAGGGCATGGAGACAAACGGCTTCTTCTACGGGGCGGGGGGGGGGGGGTCCCCAGTAATTGCCATTCAGTGGCCCACTGCATCTGAATCTGGAAAGACCTACCTACCCTGCTATTCCTTTTGAAGCCATCTAACCACCTGCACATTTTGTGGCCAAAAATGCTGTGAATTAATGATGCCTTCTCCATGTAAAACAGAGACAGCTCGCTCTTCCTTCTTCCCAGAAACAGTTGCAGCAGGAGGATGAATTCTCTTGCACAGTGCACTGATAGGCACCACTGTTTCTCTTTGCAAAAATAGCTGCACAATGTACATTAATTTCTGTAAATGGCCAAATCCACTGACTGCTTGCATAGGACTTGGCCTGACTTCTGTCCTCTTCCTGCCTGACTTAGAGTTTTCATGAACTAGGCTCGTTTTCCATTAATTTCAGCTCAAAATGGGCAATGGATATGTACTGAGTTCTTCCTCGTGGCCAAATGATGGATTCCCGAGCTTTGGAAACCCAGCTTTTCTCCTTCAATAAGCTGCATCCTTGAGACTACAATATCTCTATTCACACAGCCATATGAAAAGCAGGAGAGCAATGGATTTCCCCCTTCTGTCTATGAATGCATATTAAAATGCAAAGAAAAGAAGGCATTCCGATGCTGGACAGCTGGAGGCTGGCTAGACAGCCATGGGATAGGTCAGAAATGCATTCGGAGGTCAAAGCTGGGACTCTGACCTCAGAGTGCCCTTTTCTGCCCTTGCAACTGGCACAGTTCTTTCCAGGCCTGCTGCAGGTCTGCCGTTCCCTGGAATTCCTGGGGAGGCTGGGAGGAGAAGGAGCATGGCTCTGCCAGGATAACAGGAATCCAGGAGTTGCCTCATCCCCTCTTCCTTGTGAGTAGATAGCTGGCATTTACTGCCTACAGTTTGGGGGTTGGTGGTGGGGTGAAGGATATACAGAGCGATCCTCACCATCACATTTCTCTTGAATTTGACTGGATGCCCATAATCTCCCAGGTTTGGAGGTTTATGGTCAACAACACCAGATGGCATCCTAGGGCCCACCTCTTTAAGTCAGCTTTCCATGAGAGGTGACCCAGCCAGTACAGGTATGGTTTTATTCTCAACAGTGATTATTTTTTGTACTTTATCATAATATTTTGTTTAGGTTTTTGTTATGTTACTTCTGTTGATAGTTCACTGGAAAGTGAATTAGAAACCTAGATAATGAAAGAAATGCTTCCTACTCTTCTAGTATAGTCAAAGACAGAATGAAGAGAGTGAACTTCTATAATAGTGTGTATGAGAGAGACAATTCACATCTGTGCATAAAGTAAATGCCTCTACTGATACTGTCTAAAGGCCCTTGTAAGGAGGTTCTCATTTCGGCTACTTCACACTTCTTCATTGTGATGCATCTCTTCAGCCTTACAGTTCATTCAGGGCCCATCCCTGTTTGTTCCACGTGATTCCCTGCTCCCTTTGTGAATACTATGCACCAATGATAAGTCCTTTGGAGTCCCTTTCAGTATTAATTAGGGGCTGCCATTCAATCCATCGCCTTAAAATCCCTCCAGCCACCCTCAGGATGAGAGACGGGCAAGTCAAAAGGCATCTGCGCCCATTTTTCCATGCAAATTGTGCGTGCCTTTTCTTTCTCATTGGTGCTTCTGCTAATTTTCCTTTCTGTTAGAGCTCTTTTGAAAGAGGTCCAGTTTTATTCATACCAAACCAGCTTTTCTAGGAGCTGGCCCACGCACCTGTTCTTGGGCTTTGTTTCTGCTGCCCTTTGACCACACAAGGCACATGAAGTATTTAGCTGCAACATCTTTCTCTTTCATTAGCAGAGAGGTTCCCTGGGGCAGAACTGCTGGCTCCGTGACAAGTGAAATTGATTGCAAAGAAAGCTTTTATTTCCCCCCTTTCTCTCCTCTTCTAACTTCACCACATACAAATGCAGTTTTCTGAACAGGCCTTTTCCACTCACTCACTGTCCTTTGTTTCAAGGAAGCCTAACACTCTGCAGAAACTGAAGGCCAACACATCTGCCTGCATTTAACAAAAGGAGAAACAAGTCTTTAAAACTATACAGAGCTTTCAAGTGACATAACTGAAATGCCTTTTATGAGTTACATTTGCACTCTTATCTATATTTCAGACTGCCCAATGCTATACAAACTTACTTGAAGGCAGATCCTGCTGAGTTCAGTAGGACAATCTAAGACAGGAACTCCTTAATCCTCATTTTAAAGCAAGCAAACAATCCAACAATCCAACCTGGGATATATAAGTTACTGCCATTATCCTGAGTGCCCCTTTGGGGTAGAAATCTAAGCAGAAGTTAAAACATAAAAGAAAGACGACAGTATTATTCATGTCAACTTTTCTTCCCATCAGAAACAGGGCTAAATTGCAACAATTCCCCATGGCAGTTTGAGGTACTGCAGATGTTTTGGCTTACAACTCCCATCATCCTTCACCATTGGCTAGCCTGGCCATGGCAATCCTGATTCATAGGGGTCATAGGCCAAAATATCTGGAAGGCAGAGGTTGCCTACAGCTGCCCGAAGGCCACCCTTGGGGCAGCTGTGGATGTACAGCAGAAAGAAAAATTATGCTTCAAACAACAACCTGGGATCTCTTTTCCTTGCATGGGGCACCTACAGGCAGAGTAAGAGAAGCTGTGAGTGTCTCCTAAATTCACCTCTGAGCCATAGTCTGTGTGAAACCATTTAGCTCCAAATCCCCATATGGTATAGTGGAGTTTTGGAAAATGCTATAGATTTACAAAGCAATATGAAAAACAGCCAATAATTTCCAGGTAATCTGAAACTTAACTATAAGTGCATAAGTCTAAACCATCAAAAGCAAGGTGTCTGGGAGTTTTTTGCACTGGCACATTGCAGACTAAACCCTGAGAAGGAGTACAGTCATGGATTAACATATTTACATCTCATTGGTTCCAGTGGGAGAATTGTTACTGTTCTGTGCCATCGTCTCCAATTTATGGCAATCCCATGAGTAAAAGCCCTCTTAAATGTCCTGTCCATGATAGCCCGGCTCAGCTCTTATAAGTTCAAGGCCGTGTGCTCAGGATCAGAGCTGGTTGAAATCTGGATGGGAGACCTGAATCCTGCATTAAGCAGGTGGTTGGACACGATAGCCTGGTAGGCCCCTTCCAACTGCATGATTCTATGATTCCTTAATGGATTTAGTCCATCTCGTATTTGGTCTTCCTTTTCTTCTTCTGCCTTCCACTTTGCCTAGCATGATTGCCATCTCATGATGTGTCTGAAGTATGACAGCCTCTGTTTCTCATTTTTGCTTCTAGGAAGTATGACCCACTTGTTCATCTTTCAGTCAGTCCAGGATATTCACAAAGCTCATCTCCAGCACCATGTTTCAAATGCATCAGTTTCCCTCCTGTCAGCTGTCTTCACTGTCCAGCTGTCACATCCATAGGTTGTGATTGGGAATACAGTGGTCTGGATGATCTTGAATTTGGTCTTTAGTGAAACATGCCCACACTTGATGATCTTTCCTAGTTCCTTCATTGCTGCCCTTCCAAGTCTCAGTCTTCTTTGAATGTCTTGGCTGCGGTCTCCCTTTGCATTGATATCTAAGCCGAGTTATGTAAACTCTTTCACAACTTTCTTCATTATTAATACCAAAGTTCTGTAGTTCTTCTGTGATCATGATTTCTGTTTTCTTAATATTTACCCGTAGTCCTGTTTTTGCAATTTCTTTCTTTGCTTTCATCAGGAGTCATTTCAATGCTTCTTTCTGACGGTAGTATGTTGTCATCTGCATATCTTAAATTATTGATCTCTTCCACCAATTTTCTCTCCTTCCTCTGATTCTAATCCTACTTTCTTTATGATATGCCCTGCGTGGAGATTGAACAGATAGGGAGATAAAATACCTCCTTGTCTGACACCTCTGCCTATCGGAAACCTTTGTGTTTCTCCATAGTCTTTCCTAACAAGAGCTTCTTGTCCATGTCTATGCATCAGGACAATCAAATGTTGAGGCCAATCCATTCCTTTCAGGACCATTCAAAGCTTGTTGTACACACAGTCCAAGGCTGTGCTGTAGTCTATATACCCTAAATCTTTTTTTCTGGAATTCTTTGGTGCACTCCAATAGCCAGCACATATATGCAATATGATCTCTCGTGCCTCTTCCTTTTCAGAATCCACTTTAAACATCAGGCATTTCTTGCTCCATGTAAGGCAGTAGTCTTTGTTGCAACACTTGGAGCACCACTTAGCTTGTGTGGGAAGTTAATGCAATGGTCCCACGGTTGCTGCACTCTTTTGCATCACCTTTCTTGAGGATTGGAATGTACATGGAACGTTTCCAGTCTGTGGGCCGTTGTTTTGTTTTTCATATTTGTTGGCATAGACTTGTTAGGATTTGGACTGATTCGTTTTCTGCAGCTTGCAATAGTTCTGCTGGGGTCCTGTCTATCCAGGTACTTTATCATCGGCAAGTCCTTTCAGAGCAGCTTTCACTTCATTTGCAAGTATTGTAGGTAGATGGGCAAACGGGAAGAAGAGATGACCAAGCCAGGGAGAGAAGGGAAGAGTAGGAGGAAGGGATACGAGGAAGTGGAAGAAGGTAGCTGGGCAGCCAAGAGAGGGCAGCAGCGCATCTTTCTGTGGGGGGCCTTGCCTAGGTCCCCAGAGCAGGTCGAGAGGGTCTTGCTTAGAACAGGCAAATGTGGCTCGCATTCCAATTGACTTTGTTCTGAAGCTCCCTAGCAGCTTGCCATGGGATTTGGGCCACAGGCTGCTGTTCCCCCTTCCTGTTTCTCAGAGAAACGGGAGTGCAGCCTGCAGTGAGACTGGCCAGGGGCTGCCCAACACTGCCCACCCTTGGTTTAAGCTAGCTTTGCTATACACAAAAGGAGAGCGACATTATAGATTCAAGGACATAAAAGTCATGGTGAAAAGAAGACACTCTCTCAGTGTGTGTGTAACTCAGAAAACTACAGAGGTACAGAATCTTCAGGATATGAATTTTTCCACAGCAGCTTACAAAGTACATGAAATGCATTAATAAATTCACAGTGAACAATGTTAAGCTGTACTATGTTGCATGTATCCTTCCCACAGCGCTCTTGGAGTTAACAGCCAAGTTAACTGGGTAGGGAAAATACAACTTGAGTAGACACCAGAGGTTGTCCTCGGCCTGCTTCTCTTTCCCAAGTCTGGCACCCTACTGGTGAGGGTTGATAAGAGTTGTAAGCAAAAACATCTGGAAGGCCATATGTTTTCTACCCCCAAATCAGACCTCAAAATAGCCCTGCAAAGAACACTATTTTGTCCTTCTTGGTGAGAAAATTAACTATCAACACATTTTTATGTGGAATACTTTGTTCCCTAACCTATGCGGTTGGGTCAGAGTGACTTAAAGCTACTAAATACAAGAGTGATGTTTTTCAGATGTGGTGGTGGGGGTAGCACTGGGCTTGCAGACTGTGGGAGGTGGAAAACCGCCCCCCCCCCTTTGCATTGGAAAAAGCAAATCCGCAGCAGGAAAATGGATTTGGCTTTCACCTCACTGGACAGGGAATTTAATGCAAGCTAATGCCTTTTGCATGCAATGTCTAACTGGGCAATTATATTTTGATCTGTGAAAACCTTCCCATAAATTGTATTGCAGTGAGAATTAACCTAAGTATGCAGCCACACTGGCTTGGGCAGGCAATCAATCTGCCTAACTTAGCTTTGATACAGCAAACAGTGCTGCAGAGGAAATTTGCCTTGATGGTACATCAACAAAGCATCCCTTTTCTTATTATTGTGTACTACTCCTTGTTGTCTAAAGTAGTGTGTCAGGATGTGCCAGAGTAAAGGCCTGAAAGAAACAGCATCATCTCCCTCAGACTAAGATCCTTCCATTTTCTCCAGGGAAACAGGGGCTCAAAAAAATCCAGAATCCTGCAAGAGCTATGTCAGTTCTGTGAGGAGCAGGAAAGCTAGCATAGTGCTACTGTGTCTAACTTCCAGGCAGGGAGGTAGAAAGAAGCCAAGGATCGTGCAATCCTGCTTTTAGCAACATTCCTGCATGCAGACTGCTTAGTGTTACATCAGCTTCAGCGGGTTTCAAGCCTCCTAAGTATGTGTAAGATTCTGCCCTCTGGGAAGCCCCTTTTAATGGATTGGCTGATAGACCAACTGCTGAATTAGCTTGCTATTGCGCTCATTTATGCACACAATGATCATGCTGGGTGGGGATGATAGGAGTTGTAGTTCAAGCTATCTGGAGGGAAGCAGCTTGGAGAAGGCTGCTTTATAAGGATGTAGGGATTTTCAGCTTGTGAGGTGGTTAGTTGTACGAGGTTTGTTGCTGCTGCTGCTTCATTGTCAGATTATTAAGGATACGGTTAGCCTACCTGTCTATGTTTGAGATGCTAAGATTTTTTTTTTTTTTTTTGTACTTTTCAGATGTGACAATATATCGGCCTTCCATTCTTGGGTATATATAGTATTTCCTCTTGGAGGGCTCCTGATGCTAGTCTTTAGCTGCATTTAATATTTCTGCTTCTTTTGGAGAAGTAGAGAGTTGGGAACTAAGCAGTCTTTGAAGTCCAGACAAATACCACAAAAAAGGGAGTTCAGGAAGAAGAATATAGAAAACATGGAGCAATGATCTGCGTTCTAGGATATAATTGCAGTCTGAATCATTTCTCTGCATCACCCATAGATCTTGTTCAGATAGCATCTGAAAAATAGTGGAAAATGTGGCCAGTCATAGCTCACATAGTCTGTCAGCTTTCAACTCCCATCAGCCCCAGCAAGCACAGTCAATAGTCAGGACTGTTGGAAGTTTGCACCTGAAACATCTGGAGGGCACCAGGCTGGGGAAGTTGGTCTATCTAAGGTGTGGGCTGCCTTGCTTTCTTACTTGAGCTCATCTTTAACATTTGGGGCGTAATCCTATCTAAGTCTAGAAAGGCATGTAGGGATTTTTCTGTCTAAACACATGTTTCTTCCCTCCTCTATGTGGTTGGTTCAGAGCGGCAAAGATTACTAAAAATGATTTATGCACTTTGATGCGTATTATGGCTCACAGAACCTGTGACTTTAAAGGGTTGCACCTTTAAAGACTGCTGCCAGTTTAGCTTTTCCTTTCTCCTCCACAAACTGCTTACTAGGCGTGCTCCCTTTCCCATGTGCAAAAAAGACAGTGGGCAGATGTGCAATTACCCAAGGCTCTGAAGTCCTTGGTGCTGCTCTATTTCAGGTATCACCATCTTCAGAGGTAACGCATATGGCAGCTGGGAGGTCCTTTTTGGTGGTGGCACCCTCTGTGCCACTCTCTGCCTGAAGAAGCTCATGGGGCGACCTTGCTGGCTTTGTTTGGGGAAGTCAGTGAATCCTTTGTATTTGGGAAGACATTTCACTAACTAGCTAATGTTGCTTTGCTGGGGTTTGTTTTTTCTCCTTTCTGTTATTGTAGCCTCTCATTTGCTTTATTGACACACACACACACACTCACGCAGAGGATTGGTAGCCCCCTCGAGAGGCCTTTTGGCTGACTAGCAGGATAAACATCTTAGAATTAATAGAAAATAATAGCATAACAAGGGGACTACTTTTAGCATTCCCCTCCCAACTGCTCTATTGCAAGGTCTTTCTGTTCTCTTGCAGGGCTGGCTTCAGACTTCTGAGTTTAGTCACAGCATGAGGTCTTTTATGACTCAAGCCATGCATGGTCTAGTTTTTGTTTCTTTCTGTTTGTTTCCAGAGTTAATAAACCAAAAGTGAATACTCAGGATTCTTTAATGGTTAAGAAACAAATAATCCAAATAAGCGATCCTAGGTGCTGTACTGGATTCAGAACCAGCCCCAGCTTAGAGGGAGCCCCTGGCAAAATGATCCATGGTGGCCCCTTCCTCCTCGGCGTGAAGCTTTACATGTGACCCTGAGCACATGTCCAGGCCTCCAGGCTCTGGGCTTTCCCAGCAACAGCAGCTGCTGGACTTGAGAAGCTGCTCACGCTGTTGAGATCTCACAATGCCCACAAACAACATTATGTTAGCCATTGTGAGAAATGCAAAATTCAAAATGGAGGCAGCTTCGCTATGGCTGCTGCCCGATGGGCCTGCGGCCGGGATTCCAAGCAGGTAGGTAGGTGCTACTGGTGCTGCCTCACCTCTGGCTGAATCAGACCAAGGACCAATCTTTGCTCCAGACTCTTGGCAAGTTTCTCAACAGACACTAGGCTTGCTTGCTTGCTAGTTGCAAAGTCATGTCTGACCCATCACGACCCCATGGACAACTTTCCTCCAGGACTTCCTGTCCTCCACCATCCCCTGGAGTCCACTTAAGCTCACACCGAGTGCTTCAGTGACTCCATCCAGCCACCTCATCCTCTGCCGTCCCCTTCTTCTTCTGCCATCAATTGTTCCCAGCATCAGGCTCTTCTCCAGGGAGTCCTTCCTTCTCATTAGGTGGCCAAAGTATTTGAGTTTCATCTCACTATCTGGCCTTCAAAAGAGCAGTCAGGGTTGATCTCCTCTAGGACTGACTGGTGTGATCGCCTTCCTGTCCAAGGGACTCGCAGGAGTCTCCTCCAGCACCACAGTTCAAAGGCCTCAATCCTTCGGTGCTCAGCCTTCCTTATGGTCCAACTTCATCAAAGTGGTGCCTCCAGATATTTTGACTGCATCTTCCACTGGGCCCAGAAAACATGGCCAAAGGCTAGCAATAGTGTGAGTGGGTTATATTGCAAAGCAGTCTTGCCTCTCGGCTGAAAATGATGGGAAGAGCTGTCCACATCTGGAGGACACTGTGTTGAGGGAGACTGTCCTGGATGGTCCCTTGGAGACTTGTCAAGGCTCCACTCAAGGGGTGTGATCTACCCTTTGCCTACTTTAGAGAAAAGCTTTGTCACATCAGTTGCAAAATGACTGCTTCAGCTTTCCCCTGGCAGCAGTAAGGAGGACGAAGTCAAGTGTGCAGCATACCAGGTGAGGGAGGGGAGAACAGGATTGTGGGAGGAGCAGGCAGAAGAAGCCCGCATGGCTGTTTTCTGCTTTCTTAGTGGATTTAAAGGAAGGTGTTTGGTTTGTACCATTGCAGGTTGGGTAACTAGCTGGTCACAAGCTGGCCAGATGTTTATGATTACCTTTGCCAGTGCAACTTCTCATGTCACCTGAAGCTGGTGAAGGTGACTTGCTGGAGTGGCTAATAAACCTTTCTGTAACGCTACAACAGCCCATGCATTTTGGGTGGTTTATTACATACCACAACAAGCCACCCTTGCTAGGTGCAAACAACAGAAGAAGCGGGTAATTTTGCAAATGTGACTACCATGCAACTGGCTTATGTGGCTTATGAACACCCTGTGATCCTGTGAGCCAAGACAAAGTGTAACTCGCCCGCTTATGACATTCACTATCCAGTTTTCGATTGGCCATGCTGGCTAGGAGTTATGGCAGCTGCAATCCCACCCAGCTGGTGGGTGACAGGATGGAGAAGGTAAGTAATTGCTGGAAATGAAAGACGCAGCTGTTCTTGGCATGCATTTCAGAACCAGGGTGGCACTGCCTGTTCCGAAGAGGATGGTGAGGCCTGGGAAACAAGGCCTGCAGACACAGAGGTGGTGGTGGTGGAGGAGGAGGAGGAAGAGGAGGAGGAAGAGGAGGAGGAGCTTATCTGGAGGCCACCAACTCCAGGTGTTCAGATAGACTCTGGTAACTGGCAGGATCTGGAGTGCTGGGAGGGGACATGAGAGAGGAGCCAGAGCAGCCCAGTCTGATCCTTGACCCCATGACGCAGCATTGGGAGTGAAGGGCTAGCCTACTAGAGGGCTTGTGTACAGCTAGGAGGCCGACCTGTCTCCAGAGGGGCACTCCTAGAGGGGTGGGTCCAGGGTTACTCAAAAGAGGACCCTTGGGAATCCTTTTTGGGTACAACAAACTGTTCTGTGTATGCTCAGAGACTCTTGCTTTGCTTGCTACAGCTTGCTGGATATACATGGGAAATAAATAGGTTTTGCCAAAGAACTATCTGTTGCTTGAAAGAGAGAAGGGGGAAATCCAGATCCCAATGGTTATCCACATTTGCAGAGCATGGGACAGCTTGCCTAGAGGGGTGCATGCCTGAAAGTTGCCACCATTCGCAACCCTGAAGCAGATGACTGTAATATCTCCAATTCTTTTTAGCAGAATTGATATTCCTAGAACACAAGATGCTGAGATTGGTTGCCAAGCAATGTTGCTAAGCATAATCTCTCCATCAGTGATAGACGAGCTATTGAGCGGTATTATGCAGCCACCCACGCCATGGAGCTCGTTAAAACCAGCAAGGACAGAATCTCTGTATCTACATACATCAGCCCCCACCCTGGCAATACAGTAGAACTGACAATATAATCTTCACTGAGAAATTCCAGTGTCTTTCTGAATTTATTAACCAGCTTCTTATGGGGAAATAACTTCAGGCTTGTCTGTCAACATCCAGAGCTATCAACTAATTAGACATGAATGGCAGTCGGGGCTTCCAAAATGCTTGCGATTAGCATTGTCCCTCTTTGCCTTAAAGCAAAAGAGGGGGCACCCTTACTTCCCAGAAAGCAGCAAGACTCCATTTTCTCTCTGAGTGTGGACCAAAAGGGAACCTGCTGGCCGTGATGCACCGGCACATTTTGCGGTACGGACACTCAGCATGACCGTCGCCCCCAAAGAGTCCAGAAAGGACGCTAGCTGTGCTGCATACCAGCAAACAGTCCCAGCTCCCGCTTTCAGACCAGGAGCAAGGCTTTTGCACACTGAACGGGTCCTCAGTGCCTATTCAGGACCAAGCCACTGCAAAATACTTTTCATTGCCATAAGCAGCGGTACACTGATGGTGGGAAAATTCGCTTCCCGCAGCTACTGTGAGGATTACAGCGGAGCACGAAAGGAACCAGGAATCTTCTGGGGTGGCAGCAGCGGCACATGACGCCAGTGCCTCCATTAGCAAGGAGAGCTTTGGGGTCGTGTTCCTGTGAGCTCTGAGTCCACCACCCCACCCCACACCAGCCTTTCGGGTTAATGGATGTCCATAACAATTACGTTTCATGACTGATTAGCCGATAATCCCGCGGTCAAGAATGCTACATGTGCAAAGCCAAAACCTGGAGGAAGAAATGCTGCAGCTCTTCCTTTCGGTCTCCTGTGGGTTGCATTATGTAAGGTGTTCCCAGAAGAGCAGACTTGGTCCATTAGAGGCTGAGATGGAGGAATCCACAACCGATTCATGTGAACTCGGATTTCTGCAAATTCAGCCCACAGATTCCCAGTGGATTGGCCTTTTCTGAGTCATACGGAATTTTTAGACTTTTCTTTTCACTTTCTGGAATTTTATGCAAACTAAGTCATAGAAAAAATGGGGAAAAGTCAGAAAATATGCATTTCTTCCCTTAGGCTATACTGCAACAATGTGCATTTTGGTGGGATGTGTGCATTTGGGTGATTTGAAGAGCACAAATGGCCACAAATACAAGACCAGGAAAGTGTGTGTGTGGTGGTGGTGGTGGGGGGGGGGGATTAGAGTCCCTCAATGAGCAGACAAAGCAATGAAAGCTGCTGATGATCTGAGAGAAGTAAACAGAACTTATTTCAGCAAGTCTGCACAGCCCTTTTAGCAGCAAGCAGCACAAAGGCTGCTGGGCAGAATCATCACTTGGCCTTGCTAGCACTGCTGCTCAACTCCCTACCCCCTAGGCACCAAGAGCTCATTGCCACATGCAGGCCTCTGGGCCATTTTTAGGGCTTAAATGCGAGGCATGAATTTACCATTACGGATAACAAAATGAATCAATAACAGGAGCCTTGCCGTGAATCACCAGGCCCTGGCTTTGCTTACAGCAGCTTTGTCAAGTTTGATGTGTTGGATTGTAACTCCCCATCCAACGAGCCAGTCCAGCCGGGGCTGTACAGATATTGTTTAGTATGTCCCATGTGTGGTCTGCAGACTGTCAGGCCCCTGTTGTTCCATTCTCTGCTCACTGACAGAAGCTAAATTCCCCTCTCCCTTCAGAAAGGATGTAAGAAGCTGTCCCCTTGGCATGTCCTGATTTGCACGTTTTTCTGAGAATGGTACAACCCACGAGGGGAGTGCATAAAAATGAGTGCTACACAGCAGAGGATGAAGAGAGAACAGAGATGTATGAAACACTGTTTTGGGTTGTTTTTTAAGTGGCAATTATATATGCATATTTGCATATTTTCAAGGAAATTCTATATTTTTATATAAATATGTTTGTATTCCAGAAAATATACAAGTCTATGTATACAGTCTACAAGTCTATGGAATCTTAAGGACTCAGAAGGTGCCAGTCTCCCGTGGAGTCCACAGGTCAAATTCATAGACATCTGAAGTCACTAGAATCCATTTCAGATCTCTGGCATCCTGAACACCGACATGTCTAGGCCGCACCAGGCTGGGGAAGCACCAAACTGGGTTAGAGCATTGGAAGCTGCCTCGTTAACCTTGGAAGGACACAAGGGGCCATGTCTGGGTGCGCTAGCGCAATCAAGCATGGCAAGGACAAGAGAGAAAAATATGAATTGTTATTCTTGGGAATAGTTTGATCACTCAAACAGAAACTTATGGAGAACACCTGCTTGAGGAAAAATGCTTTAAGGTGCCACAACATGCTTCTGTTTTTGCTGTAACCAACTGTTGGTAATCTTGTTTGGAAAATAGAACTAGCCTGCCACTGTTTTCTCTTCTTTTGCCTTAGTTTTGCGGTGACCAAGTTCTCACATATGGGACTGTTGTACATGACGCCTACTGCATTGAAAACTTTGATGGAGGTATGGAATTGACAAGGAGTTATAACAGAGAGAGGTGTCTACATAGATGTGGAACATCCAAAATTTGCTTGATTCCATGAGCCTCTAATAGAAGGACTGGACAAAATTAAATTGGGTTACTCCAACTGGGGGATGGAAGCACAACATTTGAAGAGGCAGGAAACCCAGAAGCCACATTGGAAATAATAGGGTCACAGCCTGGACCTGTTACATATGCAAGGCTAAACAAAGAAGTTCCTCATTCCAGCATCATTGTGATTATATGACCACATGAGGATTTCAAATTGCAGCCCTGAATTAGTTTAATCATTGTAGTTTCACTCTGCCTTAAGAAGTACTAGGAAATGTGAGTGCAGTTTTTTAAAATCAGCCATTGCATGTCATGCCTCTCATGGAATGACAAATCTATAATTCCCCTTAGGTGAATTCATGATTTAAATGGACTTACGGTTGTCATGTAAACATTTATTTCATTTATAACCCACCTTTCCATAAAAAAATGGCACTTGATTTTTTCAACAATACAATCCAGCTTAAAAATGAAATCTCAATTAAAACAAAATTCTGGCCATCTAAGTGTCTTGCACTGGCTGAGAGGAGAGGAACTGGAAGCACCATGAGAATTCCTCATGGGGCAGTGGTGCCTCACTCCTCCCCATCTTCCGAGTTGGGAGCTGTAGCTGGTGCAGAAAAATTACCCTGGCTGTGAAGGCAGAAGGAGAGCACTCTGAAGTTGGAGTCCGAGCTCTCACCTTGGGATGCTTTCCCAGTGTCAGTGCTGAGACTGCAACTTTTCCTATACATGGCTAGAGAGCTTCCAGTGACCATAGAACTGTTGCCAAAATAGAGTAAAATGGAGTATTAGTGTTAAGATTATTATGCCACTAAGACTACATTCTCTCTCTCTCTCTCTTTCTCTCTCACGCACGATCTATCTATCTATGCCCATACCATTAATCTCCCAGGAACATTTATTAGCTGTACTTAATTGTGATCTGCCACAACTATTTTGCTGTTTGCTCAAATTCAATCTTTTTATGCCAGCCAAGAAAAATGAATCATAAAATGTATTTGCCCTTATAGGCAGCAAAATAACTAGTGGGGTTATAAAGGGAACTCTAATATCATTATAAAAACTGCATTCCAATTAAATATGTTCCACTCTTTAACCTGTCCTGGTTGAAAAGAACACAGCCTTAATTCAATTTGTCCAATGTTTGATTGTATTGGACAAACAGGGGTCCAGCTCACTAAACAGGGGCGGGTGATCTCCGAAATAGTTTGACCTCTCAGATTAACATCACACTTTATAGCACCAGAGGTCATGACATAATCTATCACACTATTACCAATTTATGCATTGTAACTATATTCTCTAAATACATTCCGCTCTCAGTTTGGGACCAGCAAGCCAGCCTTTGCTTAAACTGAATTAACATCATTCCTTTCTCTAGAGTTCCTTTCACTAGTGCTATGTACATTTTCTTTCATCCTTTCTCCTGGATACCAACATTTTGGAGTCAGAGTTGATGCTATAGACTTACAAAGGGTGCATTCCTAAGGCCTCGTGACATCAACTATGGGGCCATAATTATTCAGAATCTGAAGTCTACAAGCCCCTGCCCTGCCCCCCTCAGAGCTGACATGGAAAAAATCATGCTGCGGCCTCTATGAGGTCACCAACTGGCCACAGATGTGGGGAGGGGAGAAAATTGCGGCATTCTGGGGGGCCAAGGAAGGGAGGAGGCTGGGACTGATGGTTATACCAAATTTAGCTGGTGCCCCAGCCAATTTTCCTCCACCCTTACCATTTCATTGGGGAATGTGCAAGCAATGAAGATCTCCACCAATGCACCTCAGTCTGTGCATTGCATGCCTTTAAAACACTGAGTTGAGAAGTTTATGTGGACTGAGGTGGGGCCGTTGATTTGCCTTTCTTATAATCTAATCTGACCTCTACAGTCTCAATCTAAAATTCATTTAAATCTATTTTCTTCTGAGAACATGTTTCTTGATACCCCAAAATATCAAATTGCTTAAATCCCAAAATTCTTCATTAAAGGCTTAATTTTACAATATTCCAACTCAACTTTTCCAGGACTTGATTGTCCTGCATTATAGTTCGTCAACCTATTTTTTCACTCTTATCCATTTTTCCTCTCTTATCTGCAGAAATACTTCCATTTCTCTTTGTTCACTTCCTCTCCTAACTTTTCCCTCCTACTGTTGATTTTACCATTAGGCGCAGAGTCACTCAGTTCTGCCAAGTCAAAAAATAACCTTATTTGATGTAGTGTTTATAGTAGACATGGTACAATTATATCCTCCCTTTAGGGAGTGTTTTCCTTTCTAAACTATTGCATGCTCTAAGGTTCTCACTCTGTTGTTCATTTCCTATCCCCATTCCTCTTTTATTAGTTCCTATCACCACTTTTCTTGTCTTTTAAAAATTATATCCAGAGTACTTTAGGCCTTAAGTCACAGTCTATCTGATGATACAGGATTTCTATCAAATTCTTTAAACTCGATATTACTTCATTTTGAGACTAGATGGATGGAGCACAAAATTTATTTCAGAAGACTGTTTCCTTCAAAGATAAACTTATTATCTCTGTTCATAATTTCTAGCTGACTCTCTTGCAGTGGTTTGTGCTCACTTCTTTGTAACTACTTTCTAATAGAGTTATCCCTATCTGGACAATCATGAGCTATAAAAGTATTCAGAATTATAAGCTCACCCTCTCATTGCTCTCTCCATTATTAAAGCATTTTTCATCACAATGAACCAGAAATTCTGTTTTAGAACTGATACAGGAAAGTCCTTATTCTCAAAAAATCTAGAGACAGTTAACACTATATCCAGAAGCTCAGCTTTCCTACAATATATTGTCTTGGCTGTTTGCCATTCTTGGAAAGGTACTACTGCAAAGGCATATTTATAGTTGAATAACAAATATTCAACCTTTACAGCATCAGTACTAGGTAGAACCCCCAAAGTAATTGGCTCTAGGTTATGTATTAAGTGCAGCTTATGCTGACTCAGAGAAAAAATGCCCTTAGGCTTTAGATAATTAGAAAGGACCAATTTATGATACATTAATTCCTGTTTCCCAGGGTTTCTTTTTAACCATCTATCAATTCTGCCTGATTAGACAAGGCATTGTGAACTAAATCATGTCTTCTAATTAGGGTATTATTATTTTTACTGAGGGCATAAAGCTATGGATCCTGCATATTTGTCATCTCACATCTTCTTGCAAGAGCTGGGGAGGACCTACTAGGATAATTCATAGGATTTCAATATCTGTCTGTTTTTCATTCTTTTTTCTCTTGGATGACTTCAAGGTTTGACTTACTTAGATTTATTAAGTACATGGGAATTCTTAAAATCCATTTTTTAATTTATATATAACAACTTTTGGTTTTCATCACCCTTTTCCTTTTAATATCCTTCTTGTTACGCTAGTCTTTATATTTTCATTTTCTTCACACAGGGCTTTTGGTATACACGGAGTTCTCTGGCTGTAAGAGTGTTAGTAAGATTCCAAGTAGATGTTGCTTTATTGTACAAATCATCAGAGCAAAACATTCCCTTTCTCCACAATTCCACCATAGATAGCAATAACCACCGGTACACTCGGGAAGAAATTTTATCAGACCTGTAACCCTAAGCAGGGAATTAATTAGTTTCCCCATTTCAGTTCATTGTTCATTCAGCTTTGTTGTTCACATCTGTAATTGTTCTTCACATCTGTAACTCTCTGGGCTACAGGAATCCCATCATCTATCACTGGGGGAGGACATCATGCCAATTCTTTTCCTTGCCTTCCTATAATTCCAAGAATTTCCCCTCTCCTGTTCTCCTGGCTGCTGAAGACTTGCACTCTCAGCAAGAGCCAGTTTTATGATATCTCCAGTTGGTTTTATAAGTGATTTGTAGCCAGTACCTGTCAGTTGCCCTCCGAGTGCCCCAAGACCGCTTTCAAAGAAGAAGGAACACTGAGAAAAAGGTTTGATAAGCACACCAACTTCTTTGAAGAAAATAAACAGGGGAACAGGTTCCAACGTCTAGCTCTTCTGCAGGATTCTTCAAAGGTTTCAAGATGAAACTCCAATGTATTTTGGGGTGAAGCAAAAAAGATCTTGTTTGTTGGAACCCTGCAACCCTTTAGGCTCCTGTATAACTCAATGCACTAAAAAGTGTACCTGGCACAAAGGTGGTGGCTCAGCACAAGCAACTCTCAAATAGGTACCCTGAGGGTGAGCAGGGCAAACAGCTTGGTGCGCAAGCAGCAGTTCCCCCAGTGTCCCCTGGAAAGTGAATATATTGCCCGACTTGAATGCCAGCTCTGCCTCTGTGTGGATTCTAGCCTTGGAAGTTTCCATTAAAGAAAGCAGCAGCCTCTACCTAGGCTGGTTGAAATACTGGGCTCCATAAGCACTATAAGCTTTGCCGGCAGTGCTGGGAGGGTGGTCCTTGGAATCTGATTTGCAATAAAAAATGGTCTTACTGTGTTCTGAGTTGGGCTGCAAGCATGTGTCAGAAAGTCAGGCTGAGTCCAGGAGTGCACCCAAGGATGCTCCTCCATGAGGAGGGTAACCCCACCTGGTATGCCCTTGATTCTTGCTCTGCATCCTCCACACACCTGGCTCAGGGACAGCCATCGCCTCCAAGAGCAAACACGGGGGTAAACCTGTGATCTGTGGACTTGGGCTTCTGTGACTTAATTCTTGTTCTTACAAAGAAAGATCAGTTGCTGAGCAAAGAAAACAAGCAAGTCAGGAAAAGGGGAGACATGTCTCTCCCTGACAGCTGCATTGTCTATTGTCAGTGTGCAGGGATTCCCTGCCCCATTATTTGTATGGAGGAGGCTTACAAAGGATGTACAGAAAGGGAAAAAGGTCGACCAAGCCACATCTGCTGAAGTTCTCTATTCTCTATTCTACACAACTGCTAATTCAAGGTGCAGGTGCCCTTCCCTTTTTCTGCGTGGCTGCCCTACAAGTGAGGAGGGGAACAGCAGCATGTCATAAAATGGCTGCCTATTAGAAGAGTGGGTGCTTATCCATTGCCAGAGAGAGAGAGAGAGAGAGAGAATGCAGCATCAGAAATGTCACAGGACCACAGAGGGTAGGGTTTTGTGTATGATTTGCAGAATTTATCTGCATATATGCAAATACAGAAATACCATATTTTTTGCTCTGTAAGACTCACTTTTTCCCCCCTCAAAAGTAAGGGGAAATGTCTGTGCGTCTTATAGAGCGAATATGTGTGTGCAGTAAGTCTGCCAGATGTGCAGCCCATGGGGAAGTGATGGGGAATGTGCCTGTGATTATGTGCCCATTTGATTCAGAATATTTTTTTTCTTGTTTTCCTCCTCTAAAAACTAGGTGCGTCTTATGGTCAGGCGCGTCTTATAGAGCGAAAAATATGGCAGTTCCTGCATTTTCAATAAAAATAAAATGCATCGCACCATAGCGAGAAACACTGCGAACAGGTGATCTGCCTGCTTGCTTGATCTTCTGGGCCCCTTCAAGCCCCAGCTCTGCCTTCTGATGGTTCTTTACATCTAATTTGACCTGGACCAGGGCAGCCCTTCAGCAGATGACAGTTTTAACAGAGAACCCATCTTGGGTAACCTTCACATTCAGGACTGTCTTCTATAAAGTGGGCTACATGGTCATCCTGCATGCAGTTTTTCCACTGATCTTGCCTAAAAGATGTTCGGATCACAAAAACACAACCAGGATCATACTTCATTGGCTCTGCCAGCCTATTTCATCAGTATATCAGCTTAAGAAGGGTGATCCTTATTTTCAAAGTTCTTCATGAAATGGAGGAAGGAACAGGGGGGGATTTATAAGGGAAAATGTTCTTGGCAACTAAATTTTATCTGTATCAGAGAAAGATTCCGGTTGGTTTGATGTCATCAGCAGAAAGGTTCTGACATGAAAGCTACAAGTATCAAACCAAACTTTTCCAGAATGCCTACCCAGTGGCTGAGAATTATGGGACTTGGAGTCCTACACAAGACTGAACATGGCTAACTTAAAGTGATGGTTGTTGCTGAGAAACTTGGAAGAGGCTGCTTTCACGAGCACCCAAATAAGCATCGAGTTTCAAAGGCAGTTTCTCTCACAAACCGTTGGCCATGCAGATGGTGGAAAATAATGGATTAAGAATATGAGCAGCTGGAAAATGCAGAGCAATCATCAGCTCTGAATGCAAACGAATAACTTCCTGGCAGCTATTTGGAAGGATGTAAGTGCAGGACAAGCAGTTCAGATATACTGTTCCTAAAATGTGCTTGTCTTAATGCAAAATACCTCCAGAGAGGGATTACACCGGTAAGCAGCCAACAGTGCTGCTGAGAGAGAGATGATTGTGCTGCCAGGGAAAGAGCAAATGCTTTGTGTTGGGCCAGGGGGCTCTGAGGCTTCCGTGTGCTGTTTCTTGTGTTGTGGTTTAAGGCCACAGGCTCAGCTTGCTGCGCTTTGGTTTTGCACAGCAGTAAAGAACTGAGCACCATTCAAGGCCCTGGAAACCTGAGAGTGCTAACAACTGAGAGTTTTCCAGAAGTCAAGAAGCTGAGATGGCAAAGATAGAAAAATATTCTATCTCCAATGTACGAATATGGAACAAGTGTAGTGCAGTGGTTAAGAGTGTGGGATTAGGGCTAGGTTCTGGGTTCTAGTCCCCGCTCAGCCATGGAGCCAACTGAGTGACTTTGGGCCAGCCACAGACACTCAGCCCGGCCTACCTCACAGGGTTGTTGTTGTGGGGATATGACTGGGAGGAAAGGGAGAATTATATAAGCTGCCTTGAGTTCCACGAAAGGCAAAAAGGTGGGATATAAATATAATAAATAAATAAATAAATAAATAAATATTATTTGTCTATCGTTTATTTAATCAATTGATGTATCACACATGATATTTTATCCCTAAATGCATGTTTAGGGTACAATACATGCAAACTCTCAACTCAGAGGTTTCCATGTATCCAGTGCCCTTCCAGGCTGAAGCTGACAGAGCGGGAGGATGGGTGGGGGAGGTTTTTCCCTCCTCATCTAGTGAAGGTTGTGTTCTTGAGTAGACTGACTTTTTTTGTCCATCTACCAACAGTGTTTTGGAAGGGAAGGAGGTTTCGAGAGAGCTTGTACCCTGGACCCTCCAGTCCCTTTCTCTTGCCCACTGGAATGTCCCCTTTCCCCCATCTCTGAGGTTTAGACCCCAACCTCAGAGGCCTGCTGGGATGGCTCTTTCCACACTGGCTGTGAGGCAGAGGAATGTCTGATCTCCCTCCTGAGGTTGCAGAGCTGTCTCCAGCCTGGGGCTGGGTGCAGGGCGGGGGTGGGGGTGGGGCTATATTATTCTATAGCCCCCCCAACAATGTATAGGGATCCTAGGATGCTCCCTCCTAGATTCAGCAATTGTAACACATCACAAGTAAACACAAAAACTTATCATTTAAAAGGTTTAAAACACAAAAATACAGACTGCTCCATGCTTGCTCCCACTAGAAACTGCTTGGCTTCCAAGAGTCACCTTCGTTGGCCTTCCCAGTGGTCCCCTGCCATTGGAAGCTGGGTGGATTGCGGCTGGCATGGAGCTCTTCTGCAGTGGCGGCCCAGCTGTGAAACGTTCTTTCTAGGGACAGGCACTAACCTTGGTGGTCTTTAGGTACTAGGCTGCAACCATTTTGCTTGTCTACATTTTAACGATCATTTTTGCTGCTGCTTCTGAAATGGATTGCTTTGGAGCTTCATAACCTTTTATTCTGGCTTTCTAGTAATTTATTGATCCACTGTGGTATTGGTTTGTGCTTGTCTGTTTTAATTGGGAGCTACCTTGGAAGATTTGGGAAGAATCCAGCATTGCATGATGCCTGCTTACGCCATGGGGCTTTCTCCCCCTCTCTTCTGTGAGCCCTCCTGCAAAGGCACCTGGCCCATGCCTGGGGGAATACTGTGGCCTGTGCAGGTGGGGAATCATGCCTCTCTAGCAGCGCTTCCCTCAGCAGAAAACAATGGACTGGATTTCAGACTTAAAAAAAAAAAAAGGAAAGAAAGGTGGGATGTTAAGTAAAATATCACCCCAAACTGGTTTTATAGTTTACTGCTGAAGGATATGAAAAAAATGGATGGGTGTTTGACCTCATTATTTAAGCAAAATAAAATAAAATAAAACATGGCTAGCACAGATTGAGGAGAGTATGAATTTGTGTGACTTTATTCAAATGGTCCATCTATTAAATCTAGGTCTTTTGAAAGCTAAAGACATTCTGAAATCCAAACTGACAGATATTGAGCCTCAAGAAGACATGGCAAGTAGTTAAGACTTCAGAGGCTCACCTTGTAATTTTTTTATGATATGGACTTATGACTGACCAAATTACTTTCCAGCGTGAAAGTCATCCATCACACAGCATTCAACACTCTTTGCCTTCAGAGGCAATGGACGTGACAGTTCAATTTGGTACCTAGGGGCACATTCCATATAAGGAACAATTGCATCCTAATGTTTGGGGAAAGCAGAAGATTTAATCTATTATTAGTTTAGCGTATTATATGCATATACCATTTTTGGCAACCAAAAGCAATTTACATAATAATGATAATATGGCACATTATTATGTATATTTTATTATCTAAATACCCTCTGTAATAGCATATTCAGTAAAGCTGTATGAATGTACAGTATCTGCATCTAACGAATCACTTAACAGAGCCAGACAGTGACAACGGCCATGGGCTTTTCGGAGTGTCAGCTCCACGGTTGGAGCTCCAGCATCGGAGAACAGTCACAACATTGAAACTGGGATTCTGCACTCAGGGCTCCTTCCCCTCCCGGTGCAGCTGGTGTGGAAGCAGCCCTGCCAGCTGCTTCTCCAAGGTCACAAGCAGACCTCAAAGAAGGGACTTGGGGGGTTGAGTGGGCAGAGAATGTGGACACAGCATGAGACATGGTGGTGCTGTGGCACCGCAGCATCCCTCCCTCCCTGGCGGCTAAAATTGGCTGCCTGGCTGTTTTGCAAGGGAAAAGTCATATGGAGGTAACTTTCACTTCTGTGCTCTTCTCATCTGGCACAGGATGTCCCTAATCCTCCAAGTTCTGGCATTCTGGGCATCCCCGTAGGATTGTGCCCTAAAAGACATAAATCCTTCCTTCTTTCAGTACATGCCTCCAGTCCACCACATCTTGCACAAGCTACTGCCTCTGAGCCATCTTCAAAGGCAGCTCCACATAAAGTATGCACTCCATCGTGCCTGGCACCAACCTTGAGAGGCGCTTGGCCAAGATTATGTCACAAATCCTGAGCAAAAAGCCAATAGACGGTGGTGATAAATGTTTCGTTTGCCTGATGATCATATGTGATATTCATGTATTCCATGAACAGCAGTTCATATTTTTGTGGTTATGTTTGTTGTCTATGCTATAAGGCAATCTTTTTGCAAAGCGATGTAATTTGTTATTAAGAAATGTGTCCTTGCCACCCGTCTTTGACAACAGACAAGCCTGACCTGTCCAATGACCAGGTGGCCTGCTGTGGTGGCATACGATCTTTCAGCAGTAGCACATTATGCTAAGTTATGTCTTGTGGCAATACGCTCATCTTATGGCCTAACTCAAGAGATTGCATTAGCGAATGAACCAAATCTGGTTCACCGGCAACAGTTGTAGTCACAATAGTCAAATGCGTGCGATTGCTTCATTCAGACATACTGCTTGGCAAAGCACTGGCTGGCAATGAGGCAGGCAGGATGCATTGAGTGGTAATTCATCATTCTGGCATCATGGGGCTACTTCGACCACCCTGGAACTACCTGCGAGGCCTAGCCCTACATGACCGGCGCTTGGCTCTTCAAGAGGAAAGACTATTCTTGAGAGGGTTTGCTCCACTTGGGGAAGGTCCCCTGCTTGATTGCTGAGACTTCCCTCCTCTGCCTTGTGCCACAGCTTATCCCATTCAGCACGGGCGTCTGACTCGCCTCTGGGTAGCACTTTGTGGGGCAGGAAGGGCTGCTGTGAGAAGGAAGGGGCAGGAAAGGCCATGTCCATCAGCACAGTTGCTCCAGATTAAATTTGGATCCAGCTTAAATCTGAATCCCACCCCAATATTTGTCAGGAAAACAAGTATAATGGGATTATGATGACGGAAGAAATACATGATCAAAAGATCATGCTGTACAATTGCTCATGGACTGAACCATTTCGGACCGCAGTGGGTGGAAGAGGGTGCTTGAGTTCAGTGCCATGTGACAGAAGCCTCAAGGCTGAGCTAAACCTTTCTTTGTGAAATGCCAGTTTGTGCCTGCGTGAGGATTATAACCTTCACCGCCTGACAATTCTGATCATACATTTCAGCTTTACTGGAAGCATAGCAGCTTTCCTGGAAAATCCCCCAAAACAGCAACAAAAACTCTCACTCTTTTTTCCAAAAAGCAATTTCTCCCAGAAAATCAAATGCGTGAAGTGTGTCCACCACTTTTTTCCTTGACTTCTTTCTAGACCAGAAGCCTAAAGAAGCTTTGAGAAGGGGGAGGGGTATCTAATAGTGAGCATGGCTCAATAAGAGAGGCATGGCCAGTCTCTCCTGGATTGGAAATGGAATTTACTTCCGTAAAGGAATATACTTTCCTGTAGGGGAGCATGGAAAATCGCAGCTATTTCAGGAGTCAGAAGAAGCTATGTATCCCACACTCACCAGCCATCATTTTCTGTTCAGGAGAATTGGGTTCTAATTTTCTCTGCCTCCTAATTCATTGTGGAAGGCAATGGACTATATATCCCAGGCTTCTGGGTCAGAAATGACCTTCCTATGTGTACATTCATTTGCATTTCAGAAGGAAGTCCTTTCTACCACTGTGTCTAAGAAGACCTCTCCATAACTGGCTATCCTTCCCCTGTGATCAAAGACACAATCTTATGCTTTGGAATGACTGTGCTGAACCCTATTGTGTGGGTTAGACTCAAATTAGACAGGATCTTGGACTGAGGCTTTTTATTTTGAATTCTCCAACCAGAAACGCACCTGCATCTCTACTTGCTGTTACAGATACTATCCATTATCTATAGGATCATTTTCCCTCTGATTCTGGGAATTTGGTTTACTTCTGCTAGGCTTGAGTCCTGTTAGGGCTCTGATTAAAAATGGTTCAGTATACTATTTTGTACACCAACCTTCCCTAACCTTATTCCCTCCAGATGTTTAAACTGCCACTCTTGGCATTCCTGACCATTAGCCTCCTGGCTGAGATTGATGGGAGTTCATGAAGCCCAAAACATCTGGAGGCATCAGGTTGGGGACCCCTCCTCCACAGTGGTGTTTGGAGTCATTCACCCACTACTAATCACCATTATTTCTTTTCTTCTGCCTTTAACTAGGAGCCTCCCTGAGCTGGGTGTGAATTGCTTTCCCATTTGGCGAGAGCAATGAAGATACAGTAGCTTCAGTTGGAAGACCCTCTGGAATTCCTTTTCTTTGGCCTTCTGATCTAACATGCATATGTTGACAATTTAAAGAAATGCCCAGGGAATGTTAGAATCAGGCTGGAATGTCAGATTCATCTGGAGGAGAAAAAGTCGGGAATGGCACTGTTAGCCCCTCCAGTGCTCCATTTTGATTAGCCATCCAGGGAATTGGCTGTTAAAATCTCCTCCAATAAGTTTCTGAATAGGAGACATCTGTGAGTCTCTCCCCAACTGGGTTCATTTAAGTAAAGAAGGGGTAATGGATTTATTTAATTGTGTACTGCCTTGAACAAGATACAGATAAAACCATTTCCTACAGAGAAAATCAAGCCTTTAGAACTACAATTCTCATTGGTGCCAGCCATTCCTGCTTAGTCAGGGATGATGGGAGGTATAGCTTGCAACACTGGGAGAGCACCTGGTTGGAACCCCTACCTGATGTAGCAGGAAAGAGCTCTTACAGGTGTTGTTCTCCACTTGAGCTATCATCAGTTCCTTCCAGACAAGGCATTTCTGTCTCATACATGTCCAGCAGGGTGAAGATAAATAGCTGCTGTCTAAATATACAAGACATCAAGCCTTCTTGAAGCTGAGATTTCATATCTGCACGGAGGCCCTTAATTGAACTTTTGTCCTCCGGCAAAGCTTTCCTGTGGCTAAAGCATTCCCATGTGACACAGGGGGTCATGTTCTTTGTCAGATAAGACAGAGCTTTAAATTCCTGTTAATTGCTATTCCCAGAGGTGAATCCTCTCTCAGTTGCTACCATTACATGATTTCTGTTTTGCAGCAATTCTTCCATTACACAATTGTTGCCCCCAGCCCAGACACACTCATCTCCACCGTGCTGTGCTGTCATCGTACAGGAAAGTGCAAATGTGAAGGCTGTAATCCCTAACTCCCATGACATCCAAGTGAGGCTCTCATTTTTGGTGGTCCATGAACGCTTACTAAAATCCAAGTAATCGCTGTTTTCCCTTGGCAGGGAAAATGAAATCTAGCTCTCCTCTCTGTTTCTCAGTAATATTGGGATATGGAATGACAGCATGGACCAATAACTTAGGGACCAAATAGGGGCAAAAGGGAAAATAATGTCCTTGTTCATACTCCCTCCATGCCAGCCAAGCCTATCAGGCTGCCCTTGAGCGCCGTCCAGGAACTTCACAGAGCAGAATCCTGCTGCCACATTATTATCAGGAGTTTGCAGGAAAGGCCACCCTATGTCTATTCTCTCAGCTCTGTGTCTGCTTCAGCAGCTGCAGGTTAGTCCTAGGCCCAGTTCAAGGGACTGACTTCAACCTTTAAAGCAGGTGGTCTTTGGCTCAGAAAGCCTCTTGCAAGGGATCAGTTCCCACTTCCGGCAGGAGTGCCATCCTGATGGGCAGGAAGAAAGGGAGTCAGAGTGGGAGTGGGAGATGGGATGGAGCCACGCACTGGGCCCGCAACAACAGCAACAGCAAGGTTCCCCCACAGCTGGCTGCATGGAAGCACAGCTGCGCTGGGGCCAGAGCATCCCAGGAGCTGCTGCCACTGTGTGAACCTTTTGTGGTCAGAAACGGGAATGAGGCAAATGGCCTTTCCTGCCATTGCCCCCAGGCTGTGGAAGATCTTCCAAGAGAGGCACCTCCCTCCTCTCTTCACCTGCTTTTCCGTGGGCTTGCAAAACTGTATGACTATAGCCGGCATTTGTTTTAACTGTTTCTAGCATAGTTTTGTTTTGATTGTACTTGTACTTACTCTTGTTCGACTTGCTTTCTTTTTTAATGCCCTGTTCATCAGCTTGAGTGTGTACTTTGAAAGGCAGGATGCGCATTTGGTAATGAACAAATAAGAATGAATGACATTGAGGAGCTGACCCATGGGGGGCATTTGCCCTGTTGTCTCATGGCCCATGAGAGCTCGTTGCACTAAGAATGCAGAAGCTGTCCTACGGAATGAAGCCAAGTTCCATCAGAGGCCTGAGGCTGCACTACCAGGCCCTGCTTGGAGCAGGGCAGTTACTAGACATGGGATTCAGTGGCTTTTGGTAGGCTGGGGTCTAGCCCACACCTAGCATTCAAGGTCTGGGAATAGTCCTTGAACATACCAGGCCAACCATCTATCCTTGGAGCTCCTCCACTGGGTGGAAGGACCAATAATGGTCCTTCCTGATGGTCAGTGAAATCTGTGTGGAAGAACGGTGGCTCAGTGGCAGAGCTCCTGCCTTGCAGGCAGAAGACCCCAGCTTTGATCCCTGGCATCTCCTGGTGGGGTTGGAAAAATCCTCCTGAAACCCCAAAGAGCTTCTGCTAGTCATTGTCAATTATTCTGGGCTAGATGGTCCAATTCAGGATAAGGCCAGCCTCCTGGGTTCCAGATTCCACAGTCCATTCTGGGGTTTTGTTCTCATTTCATCTGGATTCCACCAAACTGTCTGGGAGTAAGACCAGTGGTTCAACCCATTTTTATTTGAATCCTGTTGAAATCAATGGATTTTAAGTGGAAAATTTGGCCCATCGATTTCAATCAGCATTAAGTACATCTAACTTGTCCTGTATTGGATTTCCAGTGCATTTAGGAATGGGATCCTAACTGACATAAAGTCTATCAATGGAAAGTTGCTTGTTTCACACACTCTATGAAAGAATTTAGTTACCAAAGTTTTAACAAAGGCAATTTAAGATCATGGTTAACTCTCTCATTTAAATCAACAGGTTTCAGACCACTTAATTTTGCCTGGATCATGCTCCAAATGCTCACAATGTATTTTTGTCATTTGTGTCAAGAGAAAAGGAGCAGTACTTTGTGTCACAGCAGGCCTTTTGGATTCAATGACCATTGATTTGGGGACAACAGTGGCTGCTCTCTAGCCAATGGCTGTTCAAGCCAGGAAGTTACACTTTAGCAAAGAAGCATAAAGAAAGAACCACTCACAAAGGAGAAGGATCTTAATTGGATTCTAATCTACATTCTTGCTAAGGCCAGCTGTTTTTCTCGGTGTCACCTCTTCTGAACTGGGTGCATTTTGAACAGGCTGCTATAATGCTCGTCACAGATAAGCATAATTCTGTTTCAGCAGAGAGCCAGATTTCCCCTACGCAGCACTGAATTGTAAACTTTTAAAGAAACAATCTGGTACTCTGAGTCTGTGGAGAGCTGCAAGTGTTCTACTGGAAAAAGATGTTGTAAGGTAAAATGAATTATATGGATAGAAGCAGTGGAGGCAGGAGTAAAACTGTTAAGCAAATAAACACTGGGATTATTCTAAATCCCCTCATATGTTGTAGATCAGCTTCCCCAGCCTGGCACCCTGAAGTTGTGTTGGACTGCAACTCCCATTGCGCCCATTCACCATGGCCAGTGGCAGCAGAGGTTAGTGGTTACTGTTGTAGACTGGTGAATCTGGATGTGACAGAATCTGGATCCTGCCTCAATCCAGTTGTGAGTGGGCAGGATTACCATCACTGAGCATGTATCTGCAGGAGCAGAAAATTCTCCTCCTTGCACTTCTGAAAGAGGAAAGGCTACAATGGAAATAAGTGCCTAAATATGATCAATGCTTAGTTTGAGAAGGCATCCTTTCAGCCTGGAGTTGAGACACGGGGATGATGGGAGCAGGAGTGGCTGAGGAAAAGGACAAGTTGGTAGCCCATGTACCTGACTGGCGTTGAACTACTACTGCTTCAGCCCTGGTGGCCAGACAGAGTCCTCAATGGAGCCCGAAGGCAACCCGCGAGCACGAGGGGGTGCAAAGCGGAGGCAGCTCTGTTCTCCACTGCCTTGGGGTGTTTCTTGCAAGGCCAGCTTCTTTCACCTGAAGCAACCACTTCATCTGCAGTGGCCCTGGCTGTGGCCGCTGGTGTTAACCTGCCTCGGGGTTTGTAGTATCCCGGAGGAAAACAACCATCCATCTTCTGCATGTAGAACAATTTATAGAGCAGTAAAAATAATCTAGCCGGGAAACATTATTTCAGAAAATTAAATTTACTTTTGTGAAAGTAGCTTCAGGTTTCTAGGATATGGCTGTGTGTTGGGAAAGCAACTATGTAAGGAAGGGCAGGATTCACAGTAAGTTTCTGCTCTTAATGTATTAAAAATTAAAGCTGCATTCCTAAACACACATACTCAGTGGAACTCGCTACTGAGAAAACACACATAAAATTCCACCATGCGCTGCACAGAAATATATTTTATGAACTTTGTGTGATAGTCACTTTTTAGGTTCCCAGAGGTTACAAGCTCCTAAGGAAACTGCAGTTAAGTTTTGAGGAAGAGGAGGGGGCTGCCCATTAGCGTGAATAAATCATTCTGTGCTCATAAATATAAACCTCGTGCCTGCATGCAGCTTCCTGCTGGCAAGACACAGACAAAGCAAGAGAAGGGAAAAGTACCCAGCTGAAGGGGGGGAAAGTCACAATGGAAAAGTAGTTGAGGCAGGCAGGCCTGTGCTGCTCTTTGTGCCAGGTTAGTCTGGTGGGAGACTAGCCCTCTGTGTGCCCATAACACAACTTCATATTAAACAGCTCTGCGGAAGACCTTCCCAATGAGGGCTTCTGCTTTCCCAGCTTTTACTACCAACAAATAGAGGGAGATGAAAGGGAGACTGAGGCCATTCCTCCAGCCCTGCTACAAGAATGCATGTTTCTCCTCTTCCCTCCTCTTTCTGTTTCCTTGGTACAAGCCTTAAGGCAAGGGCTGCCTTCTTTTACTGGTTATTTCTATGCCATTCTGATAGCCTTTCTGAAAAGCTGCAGAAAACAATCTTCAAATAAATGAACAACCTCTTCCCTTCCAACCTGACGCCCTTCAGATTTGTTGGATGCAACTCCCATCATCCTCATCCAGCATGTGGAACCTGCAGTGCGATATGGAATGCTACTGTTTGGGGCTCCAGCCATTTCATTTGCTCCCCCTCTCCCTGTTTCCCCCAAAACAGGCAGTCAATATTCTTGGTCCTCACTGCATTCTTGGAATTGGGGTAGGGGGTGAGGGGTTGTACCCGGAAGGTATTCTTCCTGTCCTTTTTGTACTTCTGTAGACCCCTGCAGGGTTTCCCTGCTCATGTTGATACCTCCCTCCTGGCACTTGTTTGAATATATATATAGCCTGGTCTTTGGAGAACTGAAATTGCTATTGGTGTATATGATTGTGCTGAAATGTTGACTTATATTGATTTCTGTCAATAAAAATAGGAGACTATTGTTGGTGGGTAAACAAAGCATGCATTCTTCAAACAAATTGTTTACTTCTATGTGCAAGCATATTAAAAAGAACCCTGTATTCTACAGTTGACTGGGTGGACACATCTCTAAGGGTATCAGCGGTTTAAAAGTTCACACAATGAACAAATAATACACCTTGTGCATTTAAAACCTTTTACATGCCCAGCCATTAAATGTCTGTTGCAACTGAACACACACAAGCACATCACACAGAGACTGATTTACAGGGGGCTTAGTGATACAGCTTTTAAAATGCCATCTTTTAAAGAAAAATAAATACATAGTCAAAGCTTAGGAGCAGCTCCCAAAGAAAAGTAAAGCATGAAACACTCATTTAAAAGCAACCTGAGGCCAGAGCAGATTCAGTACAATTGTACTTCAGTTAATTAGAGTAATACCCTCAACAACTTTCCCAGAAAGAACATTAGAGGCAATAGGCTACCCCTTTCCAGAGCGAATGCTACCTCATTCTGATTCCCTGCTCCCTTATTTATTATGAAATTAACCTTGACCCAAAGAAAGCCAAGTTGCCTAATCTCACAATGAACTCCAACTGACTTCAAAAAACTGAGGTCAGAAGGATGAGCTTGCTCGACTCTGTCTTAGCTTCAGGCAATCCCATAGATAGGACATAATTTAATATTTCAAATATGAGCCAATTCTTCAGTTATGATTACTTTCACTGAAGTTCTATAAAACCTTTTACTAAAATTCATTAGTGAATGCTTCCTGATTTGCTCATGCAATTGAGCTTTTATCAGTCCATGAGATACTTCATAAATGTTTCAGAGTCAGAATTGAATGAGGATATGAAAGAGCCAGCTGCTGGGTCTTGTGTGACAACAAAACTGGCTTATATTTTGTGTGTCTGCTAAACATTTGAGTCTCCAGTCATAAAAAATTGGGGAAGCATCTTATCAGTCAAGAGGAGAACCCAGGCCAGTTCTAATAGTGCAGAGTTTTATTAAGAAATTCATCTTCATTGATAGCTCAGGGGAAGCAGTAAATTGAACTGAACTCTCTGCTCTGAACTCTTCCCTTCCTTGATTGGTGTTATGATCTTTATTGTTTGAATGTCCTCTTTTCTTGATTGGGTGAACTCCCCCAACACACGGCCAGCAGAGTAAAGGCGCTTGAATTTCATAACAAGCAGCACTAAAGCTGCAATCCTATACCCATTTGATTACTTCTGAGTAGGCATGCATGAGATCGCACAGTGTTGTGGATGGGGCGGGGGTGGGTGGGGAGGAATGCCTCACTTCCTATGCCACAATTGTGAGGCCTTTCTTGTCAAACACATCCCAAAATACAACTGAGCCAAGGCATCCCTTGCAGCTGCCCCAGTGCCCCGGAGGTCCTCCGTTAAAATGAAGGCTGCAGTCTTGTGCAGGCTTACACACCGGAGCAAACTAGTGCATTTATACAGAAGGGATGGGGTTCGGGGGCGTGTAGGGGGTGTTCTTTGACACATTAACAGGGCAACCCTGCCTATCTGCACTGAGAAGTCAGCCCCTCTGTGTTCCCTGAGCCTCCCTTCCAGGGCCCTGTGTTTGGGATTACTGCAGCCCAAAGCGCGCTCTCCCCCTCTCGCTGTTTCTCCCCGGTTGAAGGCGCTTAATCGCTTTGAAAGTCAAGGACGTCCAGCTCCGATCATAAGGCATCGCTCCCCGTCTCTGCCCACCCTCGTTGGGCTTTTGAAAATTAAAGCGCGCGCTGCGGGAGGGGGAAGAGGAGGAACCTTTTCCAGCATAATCTCTTGGCAATCCGGCCCGATTGTACCTTTAGCCCATCTGACGGGCTGCCCCGAAGAGCAGAAGCGGGGCGGGGGGGGGGGACCCGCTTCGTGGAAGGGGAGCTCTCTGGCACGAAGGGCTGTGTGGCAACCGCGCCTGGCCAGTGCCTTGCGAGCGGCTTGGCTGGCTCATCATAATCGAGGCTCTTGTCCAATCGCATCCCGGCATCGTCTCCCTCACCTCCCGCCCCGACGGAGGCATCAGATTGTTTCTTACTCACCATGTCATAAACATTCAAAATCACCGGTTCATTTGCCATTGTGGATTGCAGCGAAGGCTGGCTTTAAGCCCTTAATTCCCCGCCAGATGTGGCAATGCCCACAGGGATGGGATTTCTCTCCTCTCTCTTTATACTTTTCCTTTTTTTTCACCTTAGCTACACAGGAAAATCAATGCCCGTGCAGAGTCAGCTGTGCTAGAAATGTCCGGAGAGGGTTTTCTTTGCCCTTTGATGCCAAAGTTTCTTGGTCAAGATGCTTCTTTTTCACCTCCCGACAGAACACTCTGGTCTTGTTTGTTTGTTTGTTTGTTTTAATACTGCATCGGACTGATGTGGTGGAGTTTGCACAGCATGTTCCAAGCCAGTCCCAGTCCTGTTTCCTAACGACAAACCCTAAACAACACCTCCAAAAGGCAGACTTGTTTGTTTTAAATATCAGCCTTTGCTCTGAATCTCCCAGAGGGCGCATAGAAAGGAGAAAGGGTTAAGGGACGGGTAGGTAGAGGAGTACGAACTAAAGTTTCGGTACAGCTATTTAAAATGAACTTCAAAATGTGGAATGAAGGTGCTTCGGGGAGACGGAAAGCTTTACGTCAGGATGAGCACCCGTTTCTATGCTAGCACATATTCCGGACAGAGATTAAGGATAAGGATGGCAAGACCTCCTACATATATACAAAACACAAGCCTCGAAAATTCAGCAAAGGCGAATAAAACAGAACTGCCAACTCCTGTGTTTCTGTCCCCGAAGTTTAGCAGTCTTGGGGGCTGGGGAGGGAGCGATCCGAGTGCTAAAGTTTACCTCTGAAAGCCTGGATCTGTGTGGCAAGCAAACTCACTCCTAAGGACTACTGCGGGGCGGCGGGTGGAGGGAGCTAGGAAAGGGTTAGATTTCGCTTTCGGTCTCCAGAAGCAGCCCCCCGTGCTGGGATGAAAAAGCCTTACGGGGAGCGGGACGTGCACTAAACCACCGAGCTGAACCCTGGCGCGGGTCGGGGGAGGAGGAGGAGGAGGAGGAGGAGGCGCAGGATCTGTCCAGAGTGCTGAAGCCTCGTGAGCTGTCCATCCCGCGGAACTCCGGCCCGGGTGCCCGCTCCTAAGCGGAGAGCGTGCAAGGAGCTCTCCAGGTGCTGAAGCCAGAACAGGAGCGGCGGCCCGGAAAATCCGGAGGGCTAAGTCTTCCCTCTTCTCAGCACTTTGTCCCGGAGGCTAAAACCCCTCTTTTCCGCACCAGCTCGTCTCAACAGAAACATCCGCCGGTGGCTCGAAAGAGCTGAAGAGTAGTACCGCTCCATCTTTTCCTGAGCTGATGCATCTCCGGGGGGAGACGTTTAAACCACCCCGAGCCAGTGAAGGAGGGCAGAGAGAGCGGTTATCACTTCTCGCAGGGGGAGGGAGGCAGGTTGCCCTGGACTTTCTCCTATCCTGCTCCTAGTTAGCACTGTGCATTCTGCCAGCACTGCAAATTCTAGCCAGAGTCTTCCAAATCCCATTCAGGTCGGACCTGGAGGCCAGAGTAAACTGTGAGATCCATTGCGGTATATTTCTTCCTGTGTTTGCTCCTCCCTCCCCCAAAAAACATAGTGGGATGTGCATTAAAGAGCTAGGAGAGGGAGGTTGGGAAAGAGAGGAGGAGGAGGGGTGCCTTCCTGTGTCCAGTGAATTTCAGGGCGGGGAGGAAGCTGACCTGAAGCAGGAAAAGCGCAGATCCTGTTGGGGTAGCCAAAAAAGGGAGTTGGGATTACCTCATCTGATTTGGAGGCGTAGCTGAGGCTCTTTGCCAGCTTTCAGCCAACCACATCTGAATGAAAATTGCAGAGAGCCTGTTACATCAGCATCGCCCAGCATTCCCCGGTCTTTTGTAGGCAGCCGCTGAATGCCTTTCCCAGCCTCATGCGGACTCTTCAGGAGAGCAGAGGGCTTTCCACCTTCCATTTGTGGGGCGGCCAGACCCTGCGTGCGCCTCGTGCGCTCCGATTTCAAGAGCACAAGCTCTGCTCACGTTTTGTGCCAGAAGGGGCCGCGCTCGCCCGTTCTCGGCTGCATTCGGCTTTCAGCACGAATGATTTGATCAGTCGATTCATTCGACGCTTAATATGCCTAATTTTATACACCGCCTCTTACAGTGTCTTTTAAAAGGAGGAGGAATCTGGGATTAGAAGGTAGGCTTGCTAATGAGTCGGTGCAGGATTGCTTAAATCAGCCTTCCCAACCTGATGCCGTCCAGATGTTTCAGACTACTACTCCCAGAATTCCTGATCGTTAGTCATGCAGGCTTGGGCTGATGGTTGTTGAAGTCCAAAAGAACTGGAGGGCGCCAAGTTGGTCTACATACATGTCTTAGCACGTACAGCTTGCCAGGACACATTTCACAGGATGTAAGAAGCGAGCGTGTGCGTGCGCATGCGAACGTACACACAGACAGGTCTCTTGGTCACAACAGCACAGGATTGCTCCCACTTGGACTGCACAACTTCCACTCGGGTGTTAATTTCCGCTTACACGTTTTTCACGGTCTCGGCAAGCGTCCTTTTGTTCGCGTCTCCATTGTGATAGCGCTGAATCCCAGAGGGCAGCCCCAAAATGAGATATTTGTGGAAGGCTTGGTAAACCGGCTCAGATTACCCTCCACCCTACTCCCTGAGCTTGCGGAGGAGAAGCGCAGCTCACCCCCTGCAGACCGCTCAGTGCCCCGAGGATTGCCTTGGCTGCTCTCTAGAGATGGTGCGGGCAGCCACAGACCCTGCTGGGCTGAGCCCCAGGGGACCGCGAGTGCTGGCGCAGCCTCTGAGCGCCGCAGTTCCCCTTGACACAGATTGTCTGATGGAGAGGTCGAGTGGGAGGGACCGCAGAGAGAAAATACCACGGAGGGGCAGCAGGGAAGGAAATCAGGATTGAAATTCATACTGAAATGTTACTAGAAATGTTCAAACTTGAACCGCTGGGTGGTCTCTCTCTCTGTGTCCCCTGTGTTCTCTTTTAGAGTAATGAAGGAAAAAGGAGGGGGCGTATTGATGCAGGGATGGGGGGAATCAACCTAAAATGCGTGAAATAATGTCATTTGCTAGCCCAGAGTGATTTGATTACTGTCTTCACCAGTGGGAACAGTAAAACACGGAAACAGCTTGATGCCATCTATGTGCTCTGTTACAAAGCAACTTCATTTTACAGTTTGCAGCTAAAGTTCCTTTAAGGCAACCAAACAACTTTGTCTTACAGAAAGGGGTTGCGCCTGAACCCAGTTCTCTGACTAAACAGAGGGATCAACCAGGTTGGCGCTGGGTGTCATCTGGGGACATAACTGGAGACAGGGTATAAAAAGGGCATAAAAGGGAACAAGACCTGGGTGGGAACTGTCTTAGTTCCTGGACAAGAAACCCACCCACCAACAACAAGCAAATTCTCTGATCATCTCCACCACATATCAACTTGTCAAAGAGAGTGTTTCCATTTTAAGTGGAGAGAATTTAATTGGAGACTAACCTCTCCATTTTGACCCAACCTTGGTACTGTGTCATTTTGTTATGGTTTGAGTCTGGTTTCTGACCTGGTTATGGAATGAAACTTACCATGCTGAGTGCTCTGTGCAGTGTGGCTTTTCATACTGTTGGCCATGATATCCTTCTGGGCTGACTCACTGGAACAGAGCTGGTGTGATTATTGGTGGTATGTGCCTCCAGTTGCTTCTAGAGGGGCATTTCTGGAAGGTAACGCTATCGGGGGGGGGGGTGAGGAACAGAGGCCACTATTCCCCTCTCTGGCCACTGAGCATCCGAAGACTCCATCCTGATGTTCATGCCCTTTAACATTTGCCTGCAACTGCTGAAAGGGGTCATCTGGAGGTGGAGGTCGAGGTGCCACCAGGATGCAAATGGCACACGGTTCACGCATCTATTCCCAGGGGGATGGCAGAAACCCTGAGGGAGGTGGCTTGGGAATGGATGGGGGCAAGGCAGCTGGCACTTCATCCAAGTAACACAGGAGTGCTGTGGGTTCAGAAGGCCATCACGGAAGTTTGCAACCATGTTGCTCTCCTGCTGAAGAATCAAGCATGCAACTTGGGCACTCTCTTGGATCCAGCAAGAGCCACGGCGACGCAGGGGGTGTTGGTGGTCAGGAGTGCACTTTAGCAGTTTAGAGTGCTTCACCTGCCGAACCCTCTGCAGAGAGACCTGGCATCAGTCACATGTGCGCTGGTTACATCCTGATGACACTGTGGAAATACTCTCTGTACAGAGCTCCCAATGAAGAGAGTCTAGCAGTTTCAGCAGGTACAAAATTCAGCCACTGAAAGCTGGTGGGCGCTGGTGGGTTCACTCAAATGACACCAAATTCCGTAAATTCCGCATTGGCTACAATTCATTTCCACTTCAACTGAAAGTGCAAGGAGTGATTTCCAGTGTCCAGAATCTACTCACTTACTCAGATATTAGTATTTTTCCACTTTTTGTTCCACTTGATACCAAAGTGGTGCATGTTAAATATCAAATGAAACAACGACATGTTTTCTGATAGTCCAGGGAGAGAGCACATTCCACGAGCAGGTGTGACACGAGAAAGCCCTTTTCTGCATTCCTAACAAATGAGTCCGTGCAGGCAAGCAGTGACTCACGAAAAAAAAATATCCTGCTGTTATTAACTGCTGCACAATTTCACAACTGGACAGACAGTTCCTTAGATAGCTTGGTCCTTGGCCACATAAGGCTTTAAAGGTTAAAACCAAAATATCAAGTTTTTAGCAGAAGATCATTGGTAACCAGTGCAGGTCTTTCAATTTTAATGTAATATGATTTTGATACTATACACCAGTTAGCAGCTTTGTTGCCACTTATAATTTATTATATTTATCTCCTGCCTTTTTCCTGCAGGGAACCCATGCAGCTTACATAGACTTACCTGTTTCCATTTTAACCTCCCACCAACCCTGTAAGGTAGGTTAGGCTGTGAGTCCATGACTGTCCCAAAGTCACCCAGTGAATTTCATGTCAGAGTTAGAAGTAGAACCTGCGTCTCCCAAAACCCAGTCCCTTACTACCATTACTCTACAATGGTTCTTCTGTACTGTCTCATCTACTTTTCCCCATCCCACAGGATTGCCTGAATCTTAGTCAAACACTCTAACCACTATGCCACACTATGCTGCACCAACAGAAGCTTCCAGACCCTTCAAAGGGAGCCTTAAATAAAGAACACTGCCATAGTTATATTCAGCTCAATTCATAGTTCTTCATAGTTATATTCTCATATAACACCAGTCCTCTACCAGCTCCACTGGCTTACAGTTGAAGTCCGGGCCCAATTCAAGGTGCTGGTTTTGACCTATAAAGCCCTAAACAGCTTGGGACCAGGATACCTGAAGGAACGTCTCCTTCCTTATATGTCCTCATGTCCCGTAAGATCTGTGGGAGAGGCCCTGCTCCAGAACCCTCCCTGAAGAAGCTAAAAAGAACATCTACTTGGAGTAGGGCCTTCTCTGCAGTGGTGCCCAGATTGTGGAATGCGCACCCCAGAGAGGTTCGCCTGGCATCGAGCCTACATATATTCTTTTTGGCCCCAGGTCAAAACCTTTTTATTTAAGGGTTATTTTAAAAATTAGCATTTTAATGTTTAACAGTCACTTTTGATTTAATTTATTTTTATTGGTTATATATTGTGTTATTGTATTGCTGTATTGATTGTTTTTATTGCATTTTGATATTAATGTTGTAAGCTGTCCTGAGATGTTATACATGAAGGATGGCGTAGAAATGTTTTAAATAAATAAATAAAATAGTCCCTGTGCGATTAAACCTGGTCAAGGGGAAGGTTTGCCAGGTCCAAATTACACAGGAAAAGTCACAGCTGGTGCACTGAATGCAGTTCTGCAAACATGCTCTTTGTCACAGCCGGTACCTGAAGAGCTGGGGCAGCACAGAGGCAAGGAGCAGGAAACACGACTCCTTCCAGAACAGGACGAATCACAATTCTCAAGACATGCTTTCTCAAGACCAACAGCACCTCGGATTTAACTTCATCATATTTATCCACATCCTGTGCATTATCAAACTCAGGCAGCTTTCAAAGTTATTGACTCCTTCTTTAGCATTAGGTGACAAGGAACAATAGAAGTTGGCATCATCAGCATATTGATCGCACTCTACTCCCAAGCTCTGAATGACCTCTCCCAACAGTTGAACTATATGTTAAATAGCATGCAGGACCAGATGGAGCCCTTGGGACATCATGGGCTGCAGGCCATGAGGTTGGATAGTAATCCCCCAGAATTAACTTTCGGACACCATGTAGCAGAAAGGACTGGAACTGTGGCAAAGGCGCACCCTCAACTGGAAGTCCCTGAGGGGTCCAGGAGAATGGAAGGGCCATGCTTACCTTGTCCAGTTCCCAGCATAGGCCATCCACTAAGATGAGCAAAGCAGGCTTCCTTCCACATCCCAGCTGAAGTGGTGCAGATCATCAGTACCACCCAGATGTGTCTGGACTGTAACAGCACCATCTTCTTGGTTGCTTTGGGGGGCATGTTTGAGACTGGCCAGTTGAATGATTGGCTAGATGAAAGGAAGGTTTTTTCAATAAAGGCATTATTACTGTCTCTACTTCCTTAAAGAGGTAGTATTCACTTTACTTGGCCATGGCATCAATGCTCCCTTGGCAGATTCAAGCAACCATGAGTTGAGTAAACACAATACAGAATATTAAATTAAGAGTGTGCCCTGTTGGGAGGGTGGGACCAAGTACGAAGTGGGACAGACCCCTGGTTGCCATGGGGGACTGAATCCTGACCCACTCCTGACTGAGCAACCTCACCATGAACATGGAAAACACTCAGGAAAAGAATCCTGGGATTCTCCAAATCCTGCTCCAAGACCGTTCCTAAACAAAGGGAGGTTGTCATGCAGCAGAGTAGTCCAAGGTCCGTCTACAGTGTAGACCCACATGAAGCTCTTCAGGCCCTAAGATGAGCCACAGGGCATCAATTCTCTGGTTTACCAGAAATTAGGTTGATGGGTGGGGCAGGACTTTTTCAGTGGTGGTCCCACATTCGTGGAATTATTTTTCCACAATTGATGTGGAATTTGGTTCTCTCTCTTACAACCTTCCAATGGACCCTACCACCATTTTATTAAGCCAAGATTTATATCAATTTCACTGCTTATGTGCTAGATCTTTTTATTTGATTTTTTTAAAAAATATATTGTCATAGAACAGAGATCTCTGGGTAATATCAAATGTAGCAGCTACCATTCAATGGTCATTTTCATCAATTTCACAGAAGAAAAATTATATTCTGAAAAGGTCACCTTCTGTGTGATTACATGGATAAACACATAAGCATATCATCAATGGCTCTACCAGAGGCATGAGAAGTGATCCAAATGAAAGCAGTGCTTTGTAGTAGCTACGCAAAATTAAAGCAAAAGAAGAAGGATGTGAATGTATCTAATGTTAAGCAATAACTAAGTTTAATTAAATGATCAAGGCTGAGAAACATGCAACTCCCAATGGACACACTGACTGTGGATGATGGAGTTGTAGTAGAAAATATTTGGAAGGCACCAGATGGAGAAAGGCTGCCTGCATCTACGTCTCTGAATTTTAGCCATTGTTATACCTTGGAAGAAAAGGGACCTTATTTCTCCAAATTACAGAACGCACATTCTGCTCAATTTCCCTTGCTCACCCAAACCATGATTCTTTGCTTCTTTTCAAACATGTAAGTTTGAAACTCCTCGAGTAGACATAGTCACTTTGATTCTTGCAAACTTATCTGTCTTTCAGAATGACAGCGTAGCACAAAGTCAGTGTGAATCATCATGCATTTCCTTTATTTCTAATGACATTTCTGAACTAAGGTCACACGGTATTGCCCTGCACTTAAAAGATTTAAAGTTGCCCAAAGAAAAAGAGTATGCAAATATGGCATTGAGGTGCATGCAAATGCCATTTCTGTAAATGTGATGGTCTGACTTGGAAAAAACCACCAGACATTGCAGTCCATGTGTAAAGGGGGGAGAAAGACACTCAGTTTGCACTTTCCTAATTTTGCCATTTCACTCTGATGATTCAAACTCTGTTATGTTGAAGAATCTGCACTTTGCCAAATTTTGCAATGAAATTCATCAGTTACCGTATTTTTTGCTCTATAAGACTCACTTTCCCCCCCTCAAAAGTAAGGGGAAATGTCTGTGCGTCTTATAGAGCGAATATGTGTGTGCAGTAAGTCTGTCAGATGTGCAGCCCATGGGGAAGTGATGGGGAATGTGCCTGTGATTATGTGCCCATTTGATTCAGAATATTTTTTTCTTGTTTTCCTCCTCTAAAAAGGAGGTGCATCTTATGGTCAGGCGCGTCTTATAGAGTGAAAAATACGGTAAATAAAGCACACAAAATGTGTGTGTTAGGGAAATATGCACACAACATTGCATGTTAGTAAAAATAGAATTAAAAGACAGTGTATTAGGAAAGTGCTTGCAAAATATGTCTGTATGTGTATTTGACAAACAAAAATGCATGCATTAGGAGAAATATGCACAAAACTTTAATGCAACTTCTTATATTTAAAAACGTGTTCAAAATTCAGGATAAACCAGATTAAAGCCTGAAAAAATGGGGACCCAAATATGACAGATTTGTTCATTCAGAATTCCAAGTAGATTCCATACTTGACATTCTGTTGCAGCAATGCTATTCATGACTACAGACTAAAATGGGCTAAGAGTTGCTAGAGAACGTGTGTGTTTGATTCTGGGCAGTATCCAATGAATGTGCAGCTGCTAACATAAATGACTCTGATACAATCGTCATTGTATTAACTGGTGTGCCTGGGAAATGAATGCACCAGCTAATGTTATTGGCACTGCACTGGTATAGTTTATGCTAGTGCAACAAAATTTACATTAGTCTTTGTGCCCTGTTGGATACTGCTTTCTATTTTTAGAGTCACAGGGTATTTTTATTACATAGGCATTAATACTGCTTCAACCATTCACACTGATCCACAGAAGATTCTGAAGGTGAATCCACACCTGGCCATCATCCAGTGAATCAGATGCATTACTTAAGAGCACTCAGGCTTTGTGGTACCCATGCAAAGAATACTTCATCCAGACCAGGTGAGCAAGGGCAACAAGGACAGGCATCCAGACTTGAAGATATCACTGGGAAACTGAACCTCTCTCTTCTCAAGCTGAAGGGAACCACCAAAACTGGACTGCTAGCTATGCCTTTCTCACCCAGGCAATTTTGATTCCAAACAGTGGGTTGGTTCCAGATTTATATTGGCTTAATTGCACTAATGGAAATGGATTTCCCTGCCTGCTGTTTCCCACAATAGCCCCACCATCCCCCATGAAAATGCTACACAGTGTCAGGAGACTCTGCATGGGATGAGCTGTGGTGTGGAAAGGATGGAGGATCTGCCTAAAAATGGACCTTTTTGCATGTCATGGAAGGTCCCTTCCTCTTGCAGAAGGCAGAGCTTGGATCCAACTCCAGTTACAGTTGGAGTAATTGTCAATCTGAAGAGCATAATAATAATTGCAATGGAATTAAAAGCTTTTTAAATTGATGACTATTTTATTTTTTGCTGAGGAAATTTAAATAAAGATTAGGTAAAATGATTTTCCTATCTACTGTTTCCTGCAATTTGTACCGGCTGAGTTAAACCTTTAACAACCATGGCTACAAATGCTAAATACCCATTTCTGAAAACAAATTAGTTCAACTAATAGAGCAAAGACTGGCAGTCAAACTGTCTTGCCAGAACTATTGTTTTGCTAAGCTAAGAGAACTTATCCTGCTAAGACGACACAGAAACAAATTTAGCCCTGCAATAACTGCCAAATAATATACTGGGAAAGCACAGTGCTAAATCTGTCTCTCTTAAGGGCAACCAATTCAGTCAGGCAAGGATCCCTTCAGTCTTCCTAAAAGGCCAAACCATCTCTGTGTCTCCATCTGCTGGTAAAAATGTATCTGATAAATCCTCACTTTTCCCACTTGCATTATTTCTTTATTCTCTGTGGGTGTATCTTAGGGTGGAAACTGCTGTAACACTTCAGATTTAGCTTTGTAGATTAAATCAGCATCCTCTTCAGTCTGGTGCTCCACAGATATATCGAACTGTCAGAAACTCCCATCATTCCATGCTGACTGTAAAAGATGGGCATTGCACTCCAACTCATCTAAACAGTTTCCTGTTAGAGAAGGGCCAGAATAAATGGTATACAGCCAGCAGGGGCCTTGACTTGAAGGCAGTCATTGTTCATCTATTAAGAGAAACGTGCCTCTTCGTTTGCTTCCTTGAACATGCATAGCAAAATGACCAGTTCTCCACAGCTGCAAAAAGCTATTTCTATAGAGACTTATCCCAGAACATTTGCAAAAAGTTGCAAGTCTTGCCAACCCCAGAAACATTTCCTTGTGAACAGTTCAGCATGCCATGGAAGATTTTTATTCATGAAGATATTCACCTGGACAATGGATTCCTCCAGATTTTTTGAGCATTTCAAGACAAATAAACATTTGAAGGATTTGTTTTGGAATATCTGATGAAAGATAACAGGATGGTTAGGGAGATGCTAATACATTTTTAAATAAATTTCTGCAGAGGAATGTGCTATTAAGGCTCTAAAGCTTTGGTGTTGATGTAATTGTTTATTTTAGCACCCAGTGGTTTTACTGAAATGGGTTCCTTGTAGCTATGCAGACTTGCATGACTGAAGCTGTTTGAATTTCATACATGTGTACCTTTGAACAGAGGAGTAGATGAGATGAATTAGAATGTTTAATATATTCTGGAGTTTAAAAAATCTATACAACAATGATGTTTTAGAAATGTTGTCAATTGTTGTGACATTTTAGTACAGTGATGGAGCAATCCAATGAGGCTGCCCGTAACCTGGCAAATTTAGATGATTATGGGAGCAGCATGGAGGTGAAGTTTGCCTCTGAGAGCCTCCTGCCGTGTTGACCTTCAGGCAGCCAATGTGGACCCTCTCAGAGTGGTGCCTGGGAGCCAGCAGGAAGGAGTGAGAAGTGCCTCCAGGATACTCCATATGCTGCCGCAGCCTGTCTGCTCCTGCATTCTTCCCCCAAAAGCCTGTCCCCAAGGCCACTCTTGCACCCAAGAAGCACGGTTCCTTACATGCCAGCTGCAAGGGCTGGCAGAGAGTGCTCCAAGTGCAGAGCCTTGAACACGGACTTCAGAGCAAGTTTCCAAGATCAGACCTGGGATGCTAAAAAAAAAAAAAAATACCCTATGGCTTTCTAGTTTGTGTCTAGTAACCATAGGATTGCACTGTACACTCCCCTCACTATTGACAGAGCTGGGCAGGGCTGATGGGAGGGCTGAAGTATCTATAAGGCTACAAACGGTCCACTTTTCCTGTAGTATATAAAAACAGAGAAACGGAGTGAGTCAGAAGGGGCCTCCCAGGCCATCTAGTCTGACCTCCAGTTCCAGCCGGCTCTGCTCACGACATGCCCACCATGTACATGTCCAGCCTATCCTTGAACACCCTCACCGATGGGTGTTCGGTGGAAGCCCATTCCATACCCTCGAGGTCCTGTCAGGAAGAACTTCCTGGCATCCAAACTGAACCTTGGTTCCCTGAGCTTTGCTCCATACGTCCTACCCTCCTCCTCAGGGGAGAACAGGTCTCTACCCACCTCCATGTGACACCCCCTCACATACCTATATGTCACCAACAGATCCCCTCAGAGTCTCCTCCAGGCTGAAAAGACCCAGTTCCCTCAGTCTCACCTCATATGGCTTTCCCTGCAATCTGGCCACTATCCTTGTGGCCTTATGCTTCACCAACTCTAACCTGGTTATATACTTCCTGTAATGTGGAGCCCAGAACTGAACACAATACTCCAGCTGCAGACACACCACAGTTGTTCAGAGTGGCAGTAATACCTCTCTCAATCTAGAAGCCAAACTTCTGGCTATGTATCCAAGGGTGGCGTTCGCCCTCTTGACTGCCCCTTCACACTGCTGACTCATGTTTAGTCTGCAGTCAACCAGCACCCCGAGGTCCCTTTCACAAGTGCTGCTCTCCAGCCACTCGTTCCCTAACCTGTACCTATGGCACCCGTTCCTATGCCCCAAGTGCAAGACCTTGCACTTGTCCACATTGAACGCCATCCTGTATGCTAGAATGCATGGGAGAGAAGATGGAATGCTCCCCCAAAATCTATGTTTCTAGTTGGAGAATTGCTCCGGGGATGAACAGAGCCACTCAAGCGTGGTACTTCCTAATCCCATCATCAAGAGGCAGCCTTGACAGATTCTATGGTCAAGAGTATGAAAGGCCACTGAGAGGTCAACAAAGCCAAACAAACCCCATCCATCTCCCACTGGAAGCCATCTGGCTCAGTGCTTCAGGCAGTTTCAGTCCTGAACAGATGTTTAAAAAACACGGTGAGAAGGGCATCAGCCAAAATAACTTGGAGTCTCTCTGGAATGCAGGGTGAGCCATGAGATGAAATGTGAAATTCACATGTGGCCACTATTCACTAGCTCACTTCTTCCACTATGAAGGGGTCACCTTGTAGAATGCATATTGTAGTCACTTGTCGACTATAACGTCAGAAGATGATTGAACGCGTGAATGAGCTGCTATGAATTGCCACAGTCCAGACCTTTAGGTCACCGATTTCACTTTGCACAATTCTGTTTGGTCCAGAAGTTAACACATTTGGCTGAAAGGAGCCATCAAGTGACAAGCAATCCAGTGTGAGCCAGTCTTGGATCCACCCATGCAAAGGATGTACTAAGCAGCAGAACTGTGGGGAGAAGCCAGCATCTGCTTTAGGAACCTGGCCATTATTTTATACTCGAACAAATGCACTAGAATAGCTAACCATGCGTTTGTTTTATTTGTAACTTTTATCCTCAGCTTTTTTGTTTAGAGACATGCTAGACAGTAAGCTTTCTATATTAGAAATACAATGGAATCATGTTGACTGAAAGAAGGATTGTGTGCCTAGGTTAATCAGCTTTCTTTAATAAAATATCAATATACAACATCTACTTAAAATTAAATAAAGCCTGTCAATGGGAAGCCCCCACCCCCAAATTTAAGCAATCTTTCAGGCAATACATTACTGTTTTGTCCCAAATTCAGCTCTGCTTAGAAGTTAGTTGGGTCATAGAAAAATGCTGAATGCCTTCTGATTCTTTTCATCAGCAGCTATTGTACAGTATACTAGACTCCATCATGTTCAGCGTATGGCCTTGATGGATCATTTATATCTACAGGAAAAAAATGTTGCTGCTTAAGAGAGGTTTTAAACTACAGGTGCCTCCAGGCTATTTTTGAACAAAATGGAACCAGACCCACAGCATGGCTCTTCAGAGAGGGTGCTCTCCGCAGAGTTTTTGGGTGCACAGAAGATGCTAATGGCAGATAGCCAGGCCAGATTCGTGCTCCGTGCTCACTGGGAGCTTCATCAGAAATGCTCTCCAAAGTTCACCATGGGGCAACTGAATATCTGCAGTGTCTCAAGACACCAGGGTTAGCCCAGTGATGGTTATCTCAGGATAAATCTATTTACTTGCAATATGGGGAAAAACCCTGAATCAGGGGAGGGTGAAAAAGATCTAATTTGGGATCAAGTGCTGATTTGTAATAGATGGGCAGTAGAATTTCTGCCTCTTGGTGGTTTGGAAGAAGCAACATAAAGCGCCATTCCCCACTCCTCACAAGTTACGCTACTGAAACAAAGCAAGCTTGCGGGGAAAGGCAGGGGAGGGAGCTGGGGGTGGGAAATGGCTGCAGGAGCAGTTCTGGACTGGAAAACAGAAGCACAATCAGAGCATGAGCTCAGAGGTACCCTGGCACTTAATGTTAAGTTTACACACACTCAAATGAGCAACCAGTTTGCATCTGGCTCTGGATGGTGGGCTTTGAGGTCTCAGTTAAAATGGGTGTAGTGTTGATGGCCAGCAGTTCTGATGGCTGATGCCCTTTAAACATCACTGCACAAGGAACTTTCAAACAGAGGTCGTCTTCAAGTGGAAGGATGTAAAAGGGGACCAGCTGCCCTCTTTAGGCTACAGAAGTTTCACTCAGATCACACGATGAGTCTTCTCTCCTAAAACAAATGCTATGTGAACCAGGGCCAGGAATGGATTCTTTGCCAGAATTATCTCTTTGGGTTCTTCAGGGTGGGATATGAAACAATATGGAAGATATTCTGGTGGAACAAAGGGAATCCCTTCCCTTTCCATAGAAAATCAGACCCTGCTGTTCAGCTGGGGAATCCAACCAAGCAGAGACGTGCATCTTGCACTAGTGAAGGGAATCTGCCATTGCCCTTCCCTTTCAAAGGGTCTTCGTTTTCACAAGATACTTAACTGGGAGTAATTTTTCAAGTATTATTTGATGCATGTAGAATGACTCTCTTATTAAACAAAAACTCTGGTAGGCCTTTAGTTGAGAGGGAGCCTCTGTAATTTACAGCTTTGACTGGACACATTCTTCTTGGTTTCTCCACCACTGATAGGTTTCAAAAAAAAAAAAAGTTCAGTCAATAGCCCCTGAATCCCACCACATCTGAAAGGTTCACAAAGGAAAGTGCACAGGATTCAAAATATGCCTAAACAACTTTAGGCAATGAATGGATGCATACAATTTGGAAAATGTCAACAAAATGCATGAAAATCAACAATCTGAAAGGGGGGAAATCTGCACAGAAAGGACTTGGAAGTGGAAAAGGGGGAAATCTGAAGGGATGAACCTGGATCCACCCACACTAGTGAACAGCCTGAGCTGGTAGTGAGTTCCACAACGCTGGCACCATGGCTAAAAAGTCTGGTGCCCAGTCTGAACTCTGAAGGCTGGGGTAGATGGCGCTCCCAGGAGAGGTTCATGAGGCAAAGTGGGTCCAGGCCATAGCTGAATGATACACGTGGAAACCACCGTGCTAAATGCAACCCAGAAACCAATGGGAGTGTTTCAGAATCCATGCAGCTTGGTCTCCAAAACTGGCACAAGCTGACAGCCACGCCTTCACATTATGGATTGGGTGTTTCCTAGCAGAGTTCAGAGATCACTTCATAGGAAGAACCTTACAGTAGTCCCAGGAGAGCCTTGCCCCAGAGCAGGGAGATCAGCCAATGGGTGCAGTACAAGGAAGTGAATCCAGAAAGGGAGGGGTTATTGAACCAGAGCTTGCAGCCCTCTTGGGTGCACTCCTTCTTTCCCTGTGCGGACAATCCCCAGGCTCCCTGCTTCCCTGGCCACACCTCTGCCCTTTTCTAAGACCTGGTAATTCTGCAAAATGCAGCCCCTGCTGTGCCGGCTGGCATCATGGTTCCCAGCACATCCAGGCCTGTTCCTTGAGTGGCACAGTGGTATTTATAGCCCATCCTAAACTTTGGTTCCCAGACAGAGTAATTTATTGGGTTGTAGCCTATGTTCTAGGGACTGCAGGTGGTGCAGTGGTTTAAACCGCTGTGCTGCTGGGCTGGTTGATTGAAAGGTCGCCGGTTCGAATCTGCACATGGGGTGAGCTCCCGTGCGCCGTCCCAGCTCCTGCCAACCTTGCAGTTCGAAAGCATGTAAATGTGAGTAGATAAAAAGGTACCACTTCGGTGGGCAGGTAACAGCATTCCGTGCACTTCGGTGTTTAGTCATGCCGGCCACATGACCACGGAGACTGTCTGCGGACAAACACTGGCTCCCTCGGCTAGGAAACGGAGATGAGCACCACCCCCTAGAGTCAGGCATGACTGGACGTAATGTCAAGGGGAAACCTTTAACCTTTACCTTTACCTTTAGGCTATGTTCTGCTGGGACTAAAATCCATCCAAACACTTCAAAGGCATCCAGTAATCAACACAAGTTAGTGGTGGGAATGGATTTAGCATTATCTGTGCATTGCACACTGCCTTCCTTGTCATAGGGATTTTTAAATGGTCCTATTTAAGCTACACTTCTGGGTCTTTGCATTAGATTCCCTGAACCTCAGCTCTGAGAACTCACTGTTAGCTGAAATGGGGTCACAGCCTTTTGTTTGCTTGGAACATTTTCACCTAGCCTTCTTCGCTTTCCAAGACACTGGAGCACTGTGATGGAGTTGCTGTATGCCTGGCTGGGGTATGTTCGTTGTGATTGTACTTGTGGAGAAGAAAAAGCAATTTCTTTAAGAAATCTTTTACAAGCAAAGGCATCATGTTTAACTAAGGGTGCGTTCTTATGCATGGTTAGACAGAAGACATTCTACAACCTCTAACAGTCCCCAGCTTGTTTCTGTTGAGTTTTTTGCCCCTATTTAGTGTGCTTTCACTGGCATCTCAGGCATGGCTAGTTTCTTCTTTTCTTATCTCCACTTCACTGATTATTTTTTCCCACATTAACAACCTCCTCTACCGTGAAGGAAACATTTGCCATTGGAGAGGGTGGGTGGCCTTATTCACATGTTCTCCTCCCACTGAGAAGGGAACACCAGGGCTGCTTCTTGGCATTTAGGCTGGGGTGGGCTTCAGGCTCTCCCAATCTGCCTATTTTTAAAAAACTGGGACCTCAAGATCCATGGATCGCAAAAAATGGTGGCTTGAAATGGGGGAGGGTTGAGATTCGACAAAGAAGGAGCAGAGCACTTCCGTGTTCATGCCCAGGCCATCCAGGTGTTTCCAAAACCAGAAATGCCGCCACAGTCCTTTCACACACGCACCGCCACTCCTGCTTTTCCTCCTCAAACCTGCTTTGTTTCAGCAGCCTTCCTTGGGCAGGGAGGGGGAAACTGTACTGCCCATTAGTTGCAAGAGTCTGGTGCAATGTCAGTTAGGAAAACAATGGGAAGCTGGGAGGAGAGGGACGCTTGTGTCTGTTCCCTACAGCTTGCACTACCCTCCCGTCGGGCATGGCTGGCTGCACTCTGTACAGGAACTCTCTATTAAGGACGATCCCGCACTGACACAGTGCGCTGTAGTCGCATCTGCAGCAACTTGCTGTAGCTTAGCAGGGAAGAGGACCACTCAGTGGGTGGCCGAACATTGCAAATGGCAGCCTCTGCCTACGCAAAAGCAAGCTGCTTTTGGATTTATAGCTTGCTTGTTTATTTTGCACTTTTGTACAGCGTCTTGTAGCCACATGGCTCTCTAGATGGTTGACATAATAAAAACAAGCCTGGCAGCATCTTGATGCAGATGAGAAGGGAGGTACTGAAACATTCAGATAATCGGCTTTTTGGGGAAAGAAGTGGGAAGGCCTGTGACTATGGCTACTGCAATGCTGCCTAATGAAAAGTGCTGAGCTCAAATAACCAGAATTGGACATTGAAAGTTAACTAGGGGAGCAATTTAGTTTCTGTGCTGCACTTGATCCCTAATTGGTTCACCACTATGGAGCTCCTCTGAAGCTGAGAACAAAAGCTGAAATGCATAAGGAGCCCATGGACACCAGTGTTACCAGCCCCTCTTGGAAAAAGGAGTGAGGGACAGGGAAGCTGCCAGGGGGCAACATGTAGAGATTCCAAGCAGTGAAGGTGCCAAAAAAAAGGGAGAAGGAGAGGGAGAGGGAGAGACGCATTCTAGGCCTGGGAATGGGTAGTAAAATAGAAGTTTCAGGTGGGGAGGGCAAGAATCCAGGAGGGGAGAGGGGAGGGATTCAGGGAAGTGAGAAGAGAGACCGGACTAGTATGGGGAAAAAATATACACATGTACTCTTGGAACCAAAAAGAAAAAAAGAAAAGCTTATAGCTGATAGGGTCAATACAGGGTTAGAAGCCTCACAGTGTAATGCAGCTTCCTATGTTTCCTAAATAACATTTTAGCTCTGCTTGAAGGGACGACTGCAGTTGCCACAGCACCAAAAGTGGTATTGCATGTTTGTAGCGTAAGCCAGCCATCTCCACCCTGCTGGGAAATCCTCTTCGGCTCTTCCACATCACAGCATTCACCAGCCTGGTGCATTTCTGGATGGCTGGGATGCTGGCACAACTGCCAGCTGCAGACCAGTTGGAAAATACACCAATTCCCCTCTCGGTCACTGCTCACAAGGGCTTATCAGCAGGATAATCGGCACGTGCAAGCCAGGCAGAGCAACATGGAAGAGCAACGGCCGTGAGCGCTCCGACTGCTGTGGGCACTGACTCTGAAAGCACCTGCAGGGCACAATCTTGCATATGCTTAGACAAAAAGAAGCCTTGCCAGCATAATATCAGCACTAATTATCAGCACTTTCGGTAACCAAAGCCAACCTTTGCCCAAGAGGTAGCCATTAACTACCCAAAGTTCAAGGTAGGAAGAGACCACTGACCTTCTGTAGAGCCTCTGAGTACTGATAACTAGCAAAGCAAAATTCTGCAAGGAAATATCTGCAGGTTTTAGAAAATAGGTCTATTTTAAGGTTAAATGTGCGAAGTTTGGCCTCTAGTAAATTATTTGTGACTGAGAGGGAATAGTGCACATTCTATTGTTCATGTCCATCTTCTCTTGAGCTAATTTGGGTACTCAGTGCCCAGATGCTAAGAATTCCCACATTTCCTTTCCTTTCTATGGAAGGAAAAGTTCCCCAATCTTTAATTGACCTTTTCTGTTAGTGCTGTGCTGAAAATCCTTCCCACATTTCCCCAAGCACTCTCATTCCATAGAATAGAAAAGAAATTGCCTTTGAAAAGAAAAGTAGCACAAAATACCAGAAACAAAAGAGAAAGAAGCTGGGGTACAACTTCAACCAACAGTAAGTCTCACCTATGAGAGACTGTACAGAATTTATCCTCCCCTGAGAAATATATTTCCTCATTTCTTTGTCCACAATAAGGTGGACAATTTTGATCTATTTTTTTTTTTGTCCTTTTGCCAGTACTTCTCAAAGTGGACAACCAAAACTGTACAACATGCTCTAACACTGACCATTACAGCCACAATAAAAGTTATGATCCTTGTTGTTTTTTGACCCTCCCCTGCCAATTCATACCACTGTTTTTTTTCTTTGCTCATGCAACTAATCAAACAGATGTTTTTGGAAGGGTCTGTAAAAGTAGAAATTGAGGTTCAGAAGAACAAATTGGAGATGTCCCCCAAGAACAAACCTTTTCCTACAAAAATGAAAACCAAAACTTAGCAATTGTCTTTAAACACTATGGAGGCCATTTTGCTCTTGAGATGCAGGGCGTGTGCATAGGCCAACCCTAACAGGCCATTTCCAGAGTGATTAAGGATAACTGCAACTTTGCTGGGGAACAGGAGGAAAGAACAGGGCTCACCTGCCCACATCAAAGAGGCAGCCATTAGGCAAGCCCTGCCACTGGCTGACCCTGCCATGAGATCCCCCCCCCCCCCGCCAATCTTTTTGATCTCTCCTTAAACCAGCAGGAGAAAGACAACAGTCGACACCTGCTGATGGGTATTAGGCTTGGAGAAACAGCTTTTGAAGAAATAATTTCTTCTGATCCTCTCTGGAAACAGCAGGTCACAACAATTTGGGAGGAGCAAAGGGTTGTGGGAGCCTGGCTGATGTTTTGTTTTCTATTCTACAAGGCTCTGGCAAAGACTAGCTTGCTATTCTTCACAAGCAACTCCAAACAGAATGAAAAAACTGTTCAGAAGCCACAGCTCATGCGGAATGCTAGCATAAGCTTGCTGAAATGCCTTGCCATCTGACCACCAAAAAATCAATTTTCCAGTGCATTGGTCTTTCTTCAGATTGCATTAAGGAAGCCATGTGGTGCTTCATAAAGCTGAATTTCAGAAAAAGCTAATCAAAAAATTCAGAATTTGGATGGATGAGAGCTCATCCATATTTGATTTTGGTTTCAGTGCCTTTGACAACTAAATTATTGAGAAAACACTGAGATGTTTTTGACCTTTGCTTGAGAAAACAAATAATGTCAAATCAATAACTGTCTCGGAAGATGCCTAATGTCATAAATGCAAAAATGATACAGGGCAAGGCTTGTACAGTCAAATTAGCACACATAGAACATGCCACATCCTATTGCAGAGCGTGCGCCTGGACTGACACAACACATAAACCCCAGTGCCTTCAAGTGTTGTCCAAGCCTGGCACACTTACCACCGGACAGAGGACAGAAAGTACCAGGTGACGTGCTAGCTGTTTCGTAGGCAGCCTTGCAAATGTCTGTGGGCAAGAGCGCTGCTAAAGCCCTTGCGTGTCTTGTGCCGGCTAAGGCCTTCAGCAGGCCATGATGGTTGCAATCACAGCTCTTTCCCCGTCTGTTTGGGCATCACAAAAGTGATCAAAAGCCTCCACATTCACACTTTCTAGCTCTTCGGGCTGGGCTACCAGGTCCTTCTTCACAGAATGATTGGGTCTGGGATGAGCCCTCTCTCCTGTGAAGGCCAAAAGGCTTGACATGAGGCACTAGTTAGGCCAAGGGGTACCAGGCCTCAGGCAAACAGTCATTCCTCCTGCTGTTGGCACATTTGTGTCCTGGGCCTTAGCCCCAGGGTCCTGTAAAGAACACGCTGGCCCCTTCCGACACTAAAGCAGGGCTTGAGCGGCCATTCTTGTGCCTAGCCCAGCCTCAGAACAGGCTAATCACTCTGTAACCCTTCCGTTGACTCATGGGTTGCATGCTATCCATGACATTGTTGCAGCTTAAGTTCTCTTACTGAACATCAGTTTTTTTCTTATTTCAATTGCACATTTTTCCACCAGTTGCACAATTTTGCTACTCAATGGTTGCAACTTTGCCACTCTAGTAACTTCTCAGTTGGACTGTTGCAACTTGTTCTACATGGGGATGGCCCTTGAAGACAGTCCAGAAACTTCAACTGGTTCAGAAGAGGGTGGCCTGTTAACAAGAACTGGCTTGCATGCCCATATTATGCCAATTCTTTACCAGCTACATTGGCTACCAGTTGAGGGCCAGGCCCAATTAAAACTGCTTGTTTTGACATATAAAGACCTAATTAGCTTGGGACCAGGAAACCTGAAAGACCACCTACTTCCACATGTTCCTACCTGACCATTAAGATCAGCCACAGAGGTCCTTCTCAGGAAATTGCCCCGCAAAGAGCTGAAGTGGGTGGCAAATAGAAGGGCCATCTTGGGAGTTGTACCCCACTTATGGAATATGCTCCCAAGGGAAGTACACCTGGTGCCTTCATTTTTCTTATCAGACATTTTAAGAACAGTTGAATTAGCATTTTATAAGAAATTTTGATGCATATTTTATCACTGCTGTACATGAGGTCATTTTGACTGGTGTAGCTATCTGTTGGGCATATTGTATTTTATCTTGTGGATTTTCATTGTATTTTTTGTATGAATTTTATGTTTGCTTTTTATTGTGATATATTGTACACTGTCCAGAGAGCCCTGGAAGGGCTATGGGAGTGGTTTATAAATGTAAAAATAAATACATAAAATAATTCCTCTGATAAAAGCCTGGACTTGGGGCTCTCCTGGTCAAGTCTCTCTCCTCCTGGCACTGCCTGGAAGTGCATAGTTTCAATTCAGAAGAAATTAGTGACAGAATTGCCTAAAACAAAGGAATATGTAGAACAAAATAATCAGGGATAATGCCTGGTATACCATCTTCACCAGGCAGTTTGAGAAGGCATTTAGCTAAGGATTTCTGAGTCTCTCTACATGTGTGTTGAGTGGTGCACAGAGATTTGGGAATTTTTAGTAAAGTTCCCTTTTAAAATTTTCATTTATTCATTTTGAAGAATGTTGGATTACTTCTTCATTAGTGACTTCTCCATCAACATAGAATAAAAACACAAAGATTAAAATACAAAAAATTAAACATACCAAAACTATTTTAAAATGAATGATTAATGTTAAATACCACAAATGTTGCTAGTTACTCAAAAGATCTGGGGGACAGGCGCATAGCATAAGTGCACATATCTACATATTGACACGTGTGTGTCCAACACCTCACAAAAGTATACACCCACCTTGGGCTTTTCCACATGTTGTTGTGTTATAACCTGGCATTACTATTGTTTCAATTGGCATTGGTACCGCCTGATGTACACAAGATATTCAACACTATGAAGGGGCAAAATACCTTTATTGTGGCACAAAACTAAACAAAACCAACTGGCGCTTGTTGGTTGCTTAAGTATTCACCCCCTTTGCTGTGACATGGCTAAATATGCTCCAGTGCAACCCACATACTCCAGAACTCAAATACTGTAATCCACAGCTCAGATGGGAGATACTATCTATGGGACAACTATCATTTGGACGACCCACAAGCTGGGCATCACAGAAGAGTAGTGAGAAGAAAGCTACTGCTGAAAGAATCACGTATCAAGGCCTGTTTGAGGTTGCAGCAAACCGATGGAAAAAACTTCTCTGGTCTGGTAAGAGCAAAATGGATTTTCTGGCCCTGCTGCATGATGCTGTGTGTGGTGTGAAGCCAACATTGCTCATTGGCATCATGCTTCTGGGATACTTTCCCTTGGCAGGGACCGTGACACTGCTCAGTACTGAGAATAAGAGCCATACAGGGCAATTCCAAAGGAAAACCAGTTTCACTCTGCAGGGGACCTGGTCCTGGTCTAGCAGAACAATAATCCTAAAAACAGAGCCAAAGCAACACTGGATCAGCTGGAAAGCAAGAACTGGAATGTCTCAGAATAGCCCCAGAGAAGTCCAGGCCTCTATCCAATTGGGAATCTTCGACCTGACTTGCAAATGGCTGTTCCGCAACAGTCCCTACTTGACCTGACAGAGACGGAGCACTCTTGCCAGGAAGAACGGACATGTACTGCAGGATCCAGAGGCACAAAGCTGACGGAGACTGACCCAAGAAGACTCACAGCTGTAATTGCTGCCAAAGGTGCTTCTTGCCGGGAGGGAGGCGGGGGTTGAATAGTTATGCCACCAACAAGTTTGTTTTTGAAATGTGTGGAGTTAATGGAATCCTTTGCTGTAAGCCACGCATTAGGCTTACGTGAAACCCAAACGTTCCAGTTTGAGGAACTATATAATCAGTCACTGTGAACAACAGGTTTCGACCAGGGACTGTTTCTGTCTTTCTACCCTCTCTTCCTCTTCAACTGACATTGCAAGCAAGCAGGAGCAGAAGGGGGTGGGGGGATATAAACAAACAGATGACAAGCAGGACATATAAGGAAAGGTGGCACTGCTCTAATTTGATTTTAAAAAATCTTACTGCCTTCATGCTGTAGCCTTATTGGTATGCCAAGGGAGTGAGCCCTAAGGTCTCTTAGTCACAGCAAGACCACTGAGCACAAAGGGAGGAAGCAGGCTTGTATGAAGGCACTGGATGCTACTGGGGTATCTCCGAAAGATCCAGGGCACGTGCCTGGGATGATACTGCACAACAGGTCTCATGTGGCCTGGCTGAACTACTTTTGCAATAATTTGTTGCAATCCGGTCACCAGAACGGCAGCTGCTATTTTAATATCTACATTGGTTGATGAAACAGGAAAATAGTTGGCACAACAGGTTGCCAGGCTTAGGAATCCCAGTGATATAAACATAATTTAATAATGATAAGAGAATCTGATTCAAAACATTAAATACAAAGTAAAATTCAAATATCCCACATGGTGCTCACTTTCCTTACCAAAGAAGAATCCCCCAAAGTTAAGGCACTTGATATTATTGGAGCATGTCAAAAAGATCCAGGGCACATACCCTGGTGTGCCTATCTCTACTTACATTCATGAAAACCAGCTATGCTAAGGACTGGGTAAGGCGTGTCTGGAGTGAACTGTACTCAAGAGGGAAAAACGAGCGAGGGCAGGGACTGTAGTGGGAAAGTGTTCATCATGAATATACCCCTTGAAATATTGTCATTAAGAGCCCCGTAAAGAAAAATGAGAGCTTATGAAATTAAAGAGATTTCAGAACACAATTTACAGTCTCATTACATATATTGCATATGTGATTTTTGGTTTTTGGCATCATACAGACCTCACACATCAAAATTCCTTTTGCGAAGTACAAAAACACATTCACAAAGAGTGGAACTGATGTTGCGCCAGTAAGCAAAATTGTTGAACTGAATGATGCAATCAGCACGGGAGGGCCTATGATCATGAAAGTGAAGTTGTTGCAGCTTTTCTTTTTTGAATTCTGCCTTGCTGTCCTCTTACAGATTTCCACCCATTAAAAACCACTTCCTGGTTGTACAGCTCACAGACATATGGCTCAGATCCACACCCAGCACTTCAGGCTCTTCAGCCAAGGGATGTGCAGCATGGACACACTTCTTCGTCGTTTAGGTACTTTGGCAATCTAAGGAAGAAGGAATTTGACTACCCAAACCAAAATGCAATTATTTGGAAGGAAACACTGTTGGGTTGTACTGGGCTGACATCCTAGCAGATATGTTCAAGATCAGAGGTCCAGTCCATCTCAGGGTTAGGGTTAGTCCATCTCAGGCAAACACTAAATGTTACCTACGTCTCTCCAAGATCAACTGTCAGCTGAACACAATTCTCAGTGTTACCTCTGACGTTAGAAATACAGCGGGGCAATGCATACTGCTTTCCTGCTTCCTAAAGACTTCAAGGGCACACATATACAAAGATGGATGCATAATTGTTAGTACTTTAGTCGGGGAAGGAGCAGCATATGGCCCTCCAGATGTTTTGGACTATGCTGGGACAGGATCACGGAAGTTTTTGGCCAACATATCTGGAGGGTCACAAGCAGCCCATGCCGGTTCTATCCAGCTGGTCTTCATTCAACTCAATTCAAAGAGTTTGAATTGACTCTTTGGTCCATTTGCACTTACAGGGGCAATAGGAAAGCAGTATGCACTATACACCCTACTCCACATTGTGCCAATGTATGCCACAAATTTTCAGCTGCATCAGAGTGGCTGCACAGGCATGGGTTGTACAAATGCACAACAGCTGTACCTCAAGTTAGCTTCATTTATACAATGCAGACTTGGCGCCATGTCCTTCCTCCAAAACATGCATTTAGTGGCAGGTGCTTTTCACAGAATCCATATCAATTTAGTCTTTCAACACGAAAGCACTGGCACACACAGACCAACCCCCTTGATGACAGTGCATCACCCTTTATAGAGGTACCAAGGAAAACAAAAAGCCGTTCCCCAGTGTAACTGCTCTCTTTCAGCAATCCGTTACTTTGCCTTGATGTTCCACACTTTTCTGAAGTGGGAACCACCCACCAGAAAGTAATCAATTAAATTTCGTATGCTTCTCAAAGAAATACCCTTAAAAGACAACCCCACCCCCACCCCAGGAATAAAACAACTTTTAAGAAAAAGATATACTCATCATTTTCATTGATAGAGAGTGGCATATCTGCAAGGACAAATGGTCAAATAAAATTTAACTTCCAAAACCAGCCACTCCTTCCCCTCTCTGTCGGAGCTAGATGCCTGCAATCCCAAGAGCCCCCCTCATTGGGCAAGGACACCTGACCGCATGCTTCAAGGCATCTCGGTCTCACCCTAATGAAAACCACAGCTATACTGGCAATTATTCCAGAAGTTGCTCCCAAGTTTCAGGAACAGCTTGACAAGTGGCAAAAGGACTGTTAGGAGAGGTCCACCGTAAGATGGTCTCCTTGCAGGATGGCCAAACCCTTAAAACAATGAACAAACAAGAACACACGGGGCAAGAGAAAAATGAGAGGAGGGTCAACCAGACTTCCAGGGAGCCAATTAAGTGGGGCAGCCCAGTCCATGAGCTACCATGTTACCTCCATGGACAGCCTCGCTAGCAGCAGCAACTTTGCATTAGGCAATGATTCTCTCCTCCCGCTCCCCCTCCTGCTTCCCCAGTCCAGAATAAAATCGTTGATTTGTTCTGTTGGAAATTGCTTCATAGATTGATGGGCTTATCTAGAAGCGGTGGGGGTCACACCCGCTGCCGATACCTCAGGAAGGCCCATACTAAAGTTGCAGCGATGGCCAACCCTGGCACCAAAATCATAGCCAAGGGGATGGCTCCAGGCTCTCCGTCTCCTCGGTGGCTTGAAGGACCATTCTGGGGCAGCAGCTGTAAAATGGACAAAAAGCAATGATAGGGCTGAGTCAGAGAATCCAGCAGCAGCAATTGCTAGGGACAAATGCTTTGCAAAACAAGCGTGACCAACACAGCAAGACAGGAAACAGACTGAGACTGAATCAGACTGCTGCTCCATCTAACCCTGTACTGCAGAGCTGGACTTCCCACTGGGGCTAGGAAAGGCTCCTGCCTGACACCCTGGAAAGCCACTGCCAGGGATTGAACCCAGAACCTTCTGCATGCAAAATATGTGCTCTGTCCGAGTCACAGTCCACCCTGTGCTTGGGCCTGATAGGAATTGCAGTCCAAGTGGCGGATGTCCAGCTGGAGAGTTGGCTCCAAGTCAAGGATGCAGAATTTAACAAAACTTAAAGCCTTGTGTACATGTTACATTTTAATGAGATGTGCTTCCAAGACCAGAGCCTGTGTGCCTACATATATCACTTGCAGGGGATCATGGACAACATTCATCTGGCTTATGGGATCCCATGAGCGGTTGCTTGGCCTCTTGTCAGCAAAATGGTGGGCTAGATGGACCTTTAATCAGATCCAGTATGGGTTGTTTGTCTGTCTTTTAAAAATCCTTTAAAGTAATTTTTATTTTTCCAACATATACAATTACATAGAAAAAGAATACAGAAGAAAAAACTAACATAAACAAAACAGACTAAAGTGAACAAAATAAACAAAATCTTTATATATGCTTCCTACATCATTTACATCCACTTTATGCTTGTGCAAACTGTTATGTGTCTGCTACCCTCTACCATACTGCTTCTCAACTTTGCTCATCAACCACCTTTTCAAAGAAGCCTTTCTTATACCACCCTGACCAACCTTTGTCATTGGCAATTGCACCAAAGCCTCAATACATATAAATGTTTGGGCTCAAAATCATTTAATTCTATCAATCTTTTTTCAATGTGCTGTCAGACTTTACATCAGAAGGTGCTTAGGACAAAATCCCAGGCCTCCTTATTGCTGGGAAGCTTTTTCCTTGGTAAAGACATACATGAGTCCATTTTGGTTTGGCAATCTCACATAGAAATGCCACAGCGGGGTTGTGTCAGCACAGTTTGTCAAGCCATATAAACTCAGTAGAGTATTTTGAGCATCGTTTCTCAAACAGAGTTCCCAAGCAACTGTGGGAACTCATGGCTTGTTGCTGGCTTGCCAAGGGTGGCTTGTTTTCAGAGTAGTTTCCTGTGATGTGTGGACCCAGCAAAGTGGTTTATTCATGGCTTGTTGAAAAGGACTACAGAGTCACCTGGTAAGCATGGTGAAAAACCTGGTCACTTCTTGCAGTCTTGCTGTAATGACTCCCTAATCACAAGCAATCACACTTGTCAGTTTACACTTTAGTACCAATAACAAGGGGGACAAAATGGACGCCTGCAGTACTCCCCTTGCTATTCAACATCTACATGGAACCACTGGGAGAGGTCATCAGGAGATGTGGGTTGCAGAATCATCAGTACGCTGATGATACCCAGCTCTACCTCTCGTTCTCTACTGATCCAGGTGAGGCGGTGGCTGTGCTGAACCGGTGCCTGGCCGAGGTAATGGGCTGGATGAGGGCCAATAAACTGAAGCTCAATCCAGACAAGGCGGGGGTCCTGCTGGTGGGCGGTTCGGGCCTTGGAATGGGGGACTTGGGCCTTGTCCTGGATGGGGTTGCACTCCCTCTAAAGGACAAGGTCTGCAGCTTGGGAGTGCTCCTCGACCCAGAGCTGTCATTACATGCGCAGGTGGCAGCGGCGGCGAGGAGTGCTTTCCTACAGCTTCGGCTGATACATCAGCTGCGTCCTTTTCTAGACTACGACTGCCTGGCGACAGTGACACACGCGTTAGTGACTTCCCGATTAGATTTCTGTAACGCGCTCTACGTGGGGTTGCCCTTGAAGACGGTCCGGATACTTCAATTGCTGCAGAACAGAGCTGCCAGGTTGCTGATGGGGACTGGGCATTATTCTCATATAACCCCAGTTCTCCATCAGCTCCACTGCCTCCCGATTGAAGTCCGGGCCCAATTCAAGGTGTTGGTTTTGACCTATAAAGCCCTAAATGGCTTGGGACCTGCATACCTAATGGAGTGCCTACGCCCACATATGCCCTCAGCAACAGAGGCCCTCCTCCGGGAACCCTCAGTGAATGAGATTAAGAGGGTGAGTACCCGGAGGAGGGCTTTCTCTGTGGTGGCACCCCATTTATGGAATGCGCTCCCCAGAGAGGTCCGCCTGGCGTCATTATTTGTTTTTCGGCGCCAGGTGAAGACCTTTTTATTTAAATCATATTTTAACTGTTAATTTGCCTATTGGGGATATATTGTTAATTTAGATTGTTTTTGCCGAGATGCACCGGGGGGGGGGGGTTGGTTTTTAAATGAAGTGTTGTTGTTAGTCGTGAAGTCGTGTCCGACCCATCGCAACCCCATGCACATTCCTCCAGGCCTTCCTGTCCTCCACCATCCCCAGGAGTCCACTTAAGCTCACACCAACCGCCTCAGTGACTCCATCCAGCCACCTCATCCTCTGCCATCCCCTTCTTCTTTTGCCATCTATTGTTCCCAGCATTAGACTCTTCTCCAGGGAGTCCTTCCTTCTCATTAGGTGGCCAAAGTATTTGAGCTTCATCTTCACTATCTGGCCTTCTAAAGAGCAGTCAGGGTTGATCTCCTCTAGGACTGACCGGTTTGATCGCCTCGCAGTCCAAGGGACTCGTAGGAGTCTTCTCCAGCATCACAATTCAAAGGCCTCAATCCTTTTGCGCTTGGCCTTCCTTATGGTCCAGCTTTCACAGCCATACATTGCAACTGGGAAAACCATAGCCTTGACTATACGCACTTTTGCATCTGCTTTTTAGTATGCTGTCTAGATTTGCCACAACAAGGCAGTGATCCATGAAGGAGAATGAAGTGTATGTTTTTTAATTTACTGTTGTAAGCCGCCCCAAGGCTTTGTTGCGATGGGGCGGCATAGAAATGTTTTAATAAATAAATAACTAAATAAGGCTCAGTAAGTGCTTCCAAGTAGCAAGGAAGATGCTGAAGCCCTACAGGCAGCTAAGTCAAACCGAGAGACTAACAAAAGTTCCAGCTGCAAGAACTGCTCTCATTCACAACAGGCAAATTGTATTTAGCATGGAAAATAATAATTTCTATTTGTTTAACTTGTCCCTAAACTCAGCTTTAAAGATGCCCATCTATAAAACCCCAAGAGATCACATTACTCAATTTATACAAATGAAGCTTTGAGATATGCCTCTAAGAATAAGAATTTCCAAATAAGTAATAACTTCCAGGCCCCATGAAAACTGCCAGTCTGTTAATAAGCTACAAAATGTGGTATCTCCAATCAGCATCAATTCATATTTTGTCCAATTAATTTAACAGTCAGACAAAGTATCAGAGGTATTCATCTCCTGGATCAAAGCCAGAACATGCGGCAGGAATTCCAAGATAAAGAAGAGAAGATCAGCAGCATAAAAAAATAACTTTACATTTTAAGCTATCAGCACAAAGCCATGAATGTTGCTATTCTGTGTAATCATGCAGGGTTAATGGCACAGGTTCCAAACATAAATCAGATATCAAAAGAGAAAAAGGACAACCCTGGCTGAAATTGCCCCTAAGTTTAAATAAAGTTGCAAAAAGATGATTGGACACAACTCTAGCCATTGGGGTGCAGCAAAATTCTACAGAAAAATGCAATTTACTCAGTGTAGCATAAATAAATTTCCAACAAATTAACTGAAGACCATTTCAGCATCAACAAATAATGACAACCTGGTTTGTTCTATCAGTGTTTAGTGTTGTAAGATTAATGTCAAATCTAAATTATCAGTCCTGTCTATGTTTATTAAAGCCCACTTTATCTACTCAAACCATCTATCAACCCAAATAATAGTTAATATTTCAAAATAATTTTAATAAATAAGATGGGAAACATTTTAGTATAATAAATATGATCCTTGCCAGGTTATGAAGCACAGTGGGAAACATCATTTAACAAAAAAGAGCCTGATTTAAAGATATAATTGGAAAAATAATGAAGTGTTGGAACTAACAGGTTGGAAAATATTTTATACCATTCAAGTGGCAACCCAGCTAGACCAGATGATTGCCTGGTATTTGAATGCCTAATGGCTTTTGTAATTTCCTCAACACACAAAGGCACTGAAAGAAATTGCTATTGTGAAGAATCTTGACAGGAAGGATCAACATGAGAAGGGATCCAAGTCCTGTTCCAATAGTTCACTACATGCACTATACAAGCCAGAATAGAGCTTTAAAAATGGCAACTTTATGTTTGTAGGATGGGTGTATATAGTATTAGTCTAATCTCTAATAGCTAAAAGAAAATTCCTGTTGTTGTCATTTAAGATGATATGTCAATATCTTGCCCAGACAGCCGCTATTTTCCCAGTATGCCTGTCATAAACAGCTTAGCACAAGTTCCATCTGCTGTGGCACAATATTATCCAGCTCATACTTATTGTTCTGTAAATCCTGATTAAATTATGAAGTTGGGCAAGTGGTCATAAGTTCTAACTTGCTGTTCAGATAGAAGTGTTGCATTGTTTTGATGTTTTTCTTATGACATGTATAGGGAATACCTCCTCATGCAAAAACTTGCTATACCTCCTACTAAATGGCACCAGAGCCAACTTTACCCTTAATTTTACCCCACATCATTACTTTGAAAATACTTGAATAAATCAGCAGAAATCTGTGATTTAAACATATTATCAAAAGGAAGAGAAATGTTAAAAATGCCAATGGAATCTGGGCAAATCTGCAAACTCCAAATGCAAGAAAACTAGGGCATTGGTTGACTTTAAGGGCTTACTTTAGATTCAAAAACATTCAGAAAGGAGCAAAACAACTAACTACAAATATAATAACAGAATAAGGATGCAAATTATCAATAAGGAAGTGAAGCAATGCTTGCACGCAACCCTTCGGATCACAGGACTTTCTTGAATGATGGACATCACTCCAGAGGGACTGAGTTGCCTGGACCCAAGCAGACAGCCCACTCTGCCTATGCTATCAATTTTACAGAAGCCCCCCTACCTTCTAGAAAGCACTCAATGTGATCAGCCTGGCTATGGAGGAAGCAAGGAGGTGGAGAGGACCCAGCTATCCTAGCAAACTCTCATCTAATGAACATTGCCTAGATGGTGAACAGTTCACAAAGTCTGCTGCCTGTTATCTATGGAGGTCCTTGCCAGGTTGCAGGGCTTTCCCAGGGATATGGGCCAGAAAGCTCTCTAGGCTAATGCTTCACATTTCAAGGGTTAAACCGGACATTGTGAACAGATCATACTAACTACCTGTTGCAATTTTTCTGGTCCATCCCAAGAAAGGCATGGAATGAAAGCACCAGGAAATAAATCTTACAAGCATGTATTTGATGTAACAAAGATGTAGAAACCAAAAAACTAATCTAACTGAAAGCAGTTATGATGGTGAAACAAAAGGAGCACTCTCTCTAATGAGGAAGAAAGACATCACCAAGCACCGATCTAACCATGTTCAGCCACAAAGGCCTGAAGCGTAGATCTCACCACACACTGCTGCTTCGGAGCTGCGCACTCACTTCTAGTCACGGGACTATAATCTCACTGAAGTCCCTGCCCAGAATCATATACAATAAGCAGTATCAACCAATTCATTAAACTGGCTTATACAAGGAATAACAGAGAGTCAATATTAAACCTATTCAAATCAATCTTGGCAATTACCTTATCAATACATTTCCCAACTAAAATTAAAAAGTGATCATCAGAATAAAGGACCACCAGTTGATCGGAAAAGTCGCTTATGAATTAAAAGAGCAACTCCTTTAAACTACACAGGAGTTTCTATTACACAGACCTCTCCAACTCAATACCAACCCAAAGCATAGTCCTATGATGTGACTGAATTATTTTCTTGTAAAAAGGCCTCATCAGCATTAAGTGCTGTTAACTTAGTGAGAACTGTCTTAGGCTTATTTAAATTCTGCAATCCTGTAACATTTTAGGAAAGCACATTAAATGTAGAAAGAAAAAAAAGGAAAAGAAACATTTTGCTCTCCCACCCCACACAAATTATTCCAATTTTGCAAAATCTACCTACTTTTAAATAGCACAATGTATAACTCATAGAATATATTTAACTCCATTTTTTCAAAAAATAATATTTATGATGCTGCAACCTTTCAAAACACTAAAATAAAAAAATCCTGAATCAGAAATGAAAGCCTAACCAAACCAAGTGTCTCTTGTACTACTACTGTCTTCCATTACAAAAGATCCCCAAATATAATAACAGTGCAAAAAGTAAACAAATAAACAAAAAGAAACAAACAAAATCTGTCTTCCAGTAAAAGGGTGACAGAACTCCTGCTATCAATGCCTTCTCGGCAATTATGAAATAAATATATTAAAATAAATGAACATTTTAGAAGTTATTTCAACCTGTCAGCATTTATAGTATTAAGTATATCTAAGAAATAAATGGGAAAGAATAGCAAGAGGTGGGGAATCTTTGAACAGATAATACGTGTATTATCTGTTCTAAGTATATCTAAGTATATCTATATCTATTATATCAAAGTATATCTTATCTCTATTAAGTGTATCTAAATAAATGGGAAAAAATAGCAAAGAGGAAAAAAGAGGCCAAAACAAATATGGCCATATGCCTGCAGCTTGATCTACTTGGACTGTAAAAACCTCAGCTGTCAGCCTGGGGTCAATTTGCCAAAGGTTGAATTCAACTGTAAAAGGGTGACTAAAGGGCCAGCTGAAGAATCCAAGAGGGAGCTGACAGTCTGTGACGAATGACTGGGAATTTCTTTAACTGATTTAACTGAGATAGGCAACACAACGGCTGCAGAATGAAGAATATCCTAACACAATCCCAGCTCTCTGACCACAGATCTGGCCTTAGTCAAATGTCTTCTTCAGCCAGAAACCTCCTTGGTGCATCGGAATGAAGCATGCCTTCATTATTTCTAGAAGCTAAGTGCAGTTCTCCCCTTTGCCTTGGTGCACAAAGTGGGTACTCTTTAGCTGAAGAGCAGAGAAGCTGAACAAGAATTCGGAACCCGTGCACAGAGCCAGAAACAAGAGAGTCTCGTTCAGTATCAGGCTAAAAAGCTGTTAGTAGGGCGAATAACCCAAATAAGAACATTTCCATAGAATCTGCTAAACGAATCTGCATAGGCTGTTCCTGAAGCCCACAGACAACGAAGTAGGTTTCAGAGAAAGCTTCTAGAAGAGAAACAGAGATACATTCTGTGAGAAGCAGCCACTGCTGTCTTGTGAACTCCTCTAGTATATTACCTTTTCATTCCATTAGTTTAAAATGCACATGAGCAGAACTTATGGATCCCGTGAGAGTTTTAATAGAATCCTGGATCAACTGCAGTTGCTCAAGCTAATATTTTCAGCAGGGCAACAACGTGTCCCCTGATCAGAATCTGCTTTAGAAAGCTTAGGCAAAGGAGCCTTGCAGGGGAGCTGGTAGAAATCCTGAACCTTTTTTGCTTTCTGTGCAGCCAGAATGAACCTTCTCCACTAAGCACAGCAAACAGGTACAGAGAAACAAAACTGGAGCAAGGCTAAAAGCAGAATATCATGACAACACAATGATTTTAAGCAGTAATCTGGATTTTACAAGTTGAAAACTGGAAGCAGCACAGGCTTTTTTCACATTCAGGAAAATTTGCATTAATTTAAATTGATTTTTTCCCACTTTCAGAGTGGTGTCACATGCAGGCAAGCTGTCTCTGACTTAGGGTGCTCTATGAATGAATGCCCACCAAGATGTTCTGTCCTTTACAGCCGATTAGGTGGCCAAAGTATTTGAGCTTCATCTTCAGTATCTGGCCCTCTAAAGAGCAGTCAGGGTTGATCTCCTCTAGGACTGACCGGTTTGATTGCCTTGCGGTCCAAGGGATTCGCAGGAATCTTCTCCAGCACCACAACTCAAAGGCCTCAATCCTTTGGTGCTCAGCCTTCCTTATGGTCCAGCTTTCACAGCCATACATTGCAACTGGGAAAACCATAGCCTTGACTATACGCACTTTTGTTGGCAGGGTGATGTCTCTGCTTTTTAGTATGCTGGCTAGATTTGCCATAGCTTTCCTCCTCAGGAGCAAGCATCTTTTAATTTCTTGGCTGCAGTCCCTGTCTGCGGTGATCTTGGAGTCCAGGAAAATAAAATCTGTCACTACCTCCATTTCTTCCCCATCTATTTGCCAGGAAGTGAGAGGACCAGATGCCATGATCTTAGTTTTCTTAATGTTGAGTTTCAAGCCAACTTTTGCACTCTCCTCCTTCACCCGCATCAAGAGGCTCTTTAGTTCCTCTTCACTTTCTGCCATGAGAGTGGTATCATCTGCATATCTGAAGTTGCTGATATTTCTCCCAGCAATCTTAATTTCAACTGGTGATTCATCTAGCCCTGCCTTTCTCATGATGCGCTCTGCATAGAAGTTAAATAGGCAGGGTGACAGTATACAGCCTTGCCGAACTCCTTTCTCAATTTTGAACCAATCAGTGGTTCCATGTCCAGTTCTCACTGTTGCTTCTTCTTTGAATTTCTTGGCTGCTGTCTCCTTTGAATAGATGATTGAGCCAAAGTATGCAAAATATTTCACAATTTCAATTTCCTCATTGTTGACAATCAAGTTGTGTAACTCTACTGTAGTTGTGATTTTTGTTTTCTTAATGTTCAGCTGCAGTCCTGCTTTTGCACTTTTTCTTTCATTTTCAACAGGTGTTGTTCCAATTCACTGCTGCTCTCTGTCCATAATATGGTATCTCTCATATATATATGTGTGTGTGTGTGTGTGTGTGTGTTAAATTATTGATGTATCTTGCAATTTTCACTCCTTCCTCTGATCCTTATCCAGTTTTCCTTACGGTGTTTTCTGTGTACAGGCCAAACAAATAGGTAGATAAAATACAGCCTTGTCTGATGCCTTTGCCTGTAAGAAACTATTCCGTTTCTCTGTATTCTGTCCAAACTGTAGTTTATGTAATTACTGTGAATTTGTACAAATTTCCTTGAAGGCAAACAAAAAGTTAAAGTTGTGAAATCTCTACAAACATGATCCAAAAAAATCTACAAAAAAAGGATACTCCATTAAGATGCATATTTGTGATCACAGGCAGAGTACTGGGGTAGGCTTTTAATGTTCTACTTTCACAGCACAAGTCATGGGAAACTGAAGAGCACCTGATCATTCACTAGGAATAATGTAGGTTAGTGACTGAACAACCAACCCACTGTGGCTTATTTTCAGTATGATCTATCCACTGGCCTCTTGCTTTTTCCCACCACTTGATAAAGCTCATCATCTACATGAATTGTCCTAGAAGCAAAAAGTTGAAGGATATATCCATTCAAACAACAATGACTGGACCTCAAGAACAGAGAATACACACCCTGTGTTGAACCCTAAGCGATACTTTTTCCCCTGCGGACCTGAACAGTTCCACAACATGTTGATGCAGCATGTTCTTCAGCTCCTTGCCATTAACCTGAGAAAAACAAAAATGTGAAGGACCATTTAAGGATGACAATGTTAGGGATAAGCAGGCAAACAAGCTCAGTAAGATAGCCAGGTGCATAGAGTTGCCCATGTCCACATAGTTGGGCAGATATTGAGTGGTATTTATCCTTCAACAGGACAGACACCACTGGCAGAATGGATTATCCCTGCTTGTTGCAGTTTTTAAAAATTTATTACTTCTATTTGTTTGCCACCACAATAGCTCATAGTTGAGCTCCCCGAGCAGCTCGGAGTGATTAAAACACTTAAATTCTAACAACCAATAGTACTAAAAACAATCCCAAAACATCAGTAATGCAAAGCATAACCAAACCAATTATGAACATTACATAAAAACCTTAAATTGAACCATTTTAAATACATAAGATAAACTAATAAAATCATAAGCCAGGGTCAAGTTAAAATCAACATTCATTAAAATCAACTGTTAAAATAGCCAGAAAAGAGAAATGTCTTGGCCTGGCACCAAAATGAATAATAGTCATGGTGCCAGGCATACCAGTCTAGGGAGCCTATTCCGAAGTTCTCCCAAATCTTATTGGGTACTACACATGGAAAACTACAGGGGAGAAGCAATCCTAACAGAGGTAGCTTCCCAATAGCCTGTCCTATGATTGTGTGCATGGATGCAAGCATGAATGTACCAGCAGATACCACAAAACTCACACACCACCCACAGGATTGAAAAGGTTGTATACCCCTTGTATGTTCAGCTTTACCTCTGATCTTTCCAGACAAGCCCATAAGACCTTTTTTTTATATCCATGTATACCATGGACTGGGGGAAACTGTGGGTCCTCAAAGTGCATTTTGCATTGTGTATGCCCAGAGACAGATAATGTGTGGCCTTTTCAGGGAAGAGGTGATTACACTTACAAGTTTTTATGCGCAAGTCAATCATTACTGTGACATGATGTTCAATGCTTTAAGCTTAAACTGGAAAAGGAAGACCTGCCACATACTGATGAGGCTTTTTCCCCTTCCAGAGGGAAATTGCCCAAGTCTCTAAAAGATTAGGAGTGCACCATAAACTCATCAGTGAATTTTCTTCATTCCAGGGACAAGTCAGAGGCAGGGTGGATTTAGCCATGCCTCAGAAAAAGGGAAGACATTTGCACTTCTCATAAAATAAACTCACACTAAGGATGAGGCAAATCCAGAGCAGAGATTGGTGTAAAGCGAACAAATCTTTAAAACCAAACAAAAGAAAAAAAAACACCACTAGCTGGACTTGTGTTTCCAAAAACATGCAAGTGCTGTGGTCTGCAAGATGTCTTGTGGAGTAAAATCTAATTTTGAAGGAACTACAATAAGTTTCTGAACCTTATTTGTCAGCCCCAAATAATTTGAGCACAAGAACTTTAACTATATACCATTAAAATTTTGTCTCCCTCCTGCAGGCGTCCATCAAGTGCAGCGGCTCCATTTTCTTTGATCCGACTAACATAGATGCCAGTGTCATTTGAGATGTACTGCTGGTCAACCCCACCAACTATGTTAAACCCCAGACCTAAGAACAAAAAACAAGATAAAGAGACATCAGAACCTCCAAGACTAAAAGTAAACTAGGAACTCATAAATACCTGATGGAGGCCATTCCCTTCTACATCCATAAAACTCAAGAGGCCAAAGTAATTGCTAGTTTAATCAAATGGTTGGCAAGCATGTGTTTTGAAAAACTAAGAGGGATGGGCAAGGGGCTTGTCACTAGGGTCAAGGCATGTGAGGAGGGGAGTCTAACACTTACCTGTTGAGCTGCAATTTCAATGAACATCTATCATTATCATTACGTAACATTTGCATCCTGCCTTTCTTCCTCTTGTAAAGAACCTAAGGCAGTTGATAAGCATCTCCTTGCCATTTCATCCTCCCAAAGACAATCCTGTGAGGTAGGCTAGGCTGAGAGCCTGGGGCTGGCCTAAAGTCACTCAGTGGACTTCATGACTGAGTGGGGACTAGGATCCAGATCTCCTGAGTCCCAGCCAAGCACACTTGCCGTGGAGCCATATAGAAATGAAATTAATACATTGCACAGGAATCTGGTAATTAGTATTAAGAAAAATGGGACAAGTGTCAGGGGGAGCTTTCTTCCTAGCATTCATGCCTTCAGAAAGCAATCCAATCCAATCCTAAACAGCAGCACTAGCTTATTATCTCATCCCCCAAATGCTGCACCTTACCAGCTTTCTATGTCTCTCATAATAAAGCACTGTAATACACTAGCTGATCAGTATTGACTTTTATAGGTTGAGAAGCTGAACTATAAAAGATTGACTTGAAATTTATACAGAATTAGGAATTCCCATGGCTGGCCATTCCCCCTTCAGTGAAATCTAGGAGCTAGTTGCTTTCTGTACTAACCAGAGTCTGGCAGGCCATTTATTTTTTGTAGTAAGTTATCCATTTCAGGAATATGTATTCAGTTCTGCAAATAAAACCTTCTCTGTTTACATATTTGCACTCCCTTCCAGGAGAGTGGAAACCTTTGGGCAGCATACTGTGCAGTGGCACCCATGAAAGCCACGACGGATCCCATCACAAAAGCACACAAAGACATACAGAGTGAAGAGACCACAGCTGATGAGCACTGCAGCCTGTCACAGGCCTAGCTTTGAACATATTATCATTAGCTTGCAGGTCAGAAACTTGGTTTTCTTTTTGACCAGCTGAGATTTGAGGCAGTTTAAGGAACAATAATGGCTCTAAACTCATTTAGAGATGTGGAACTGCAAAAGATAAACACCACTGGATATTCGAGTCTCACTGCTATCACAAAGTAAATCTACTTCAAATTAGAAACAAGCATTCAAGACTGTTAAAATACTTGTCTGATCCAACAAACACAACATAGCTTTGTGCTTTAGGTTCACAATTTTTTAGAAGAAAAATCAGATCTGAAACATGACAGTTAACAGCCATATGGAAACTGTATTCAGAATTTATGTTTTTTCATATGTTGCTGTTTCAAAAAGTTTGGTCTAAAATACTGATAGGTATTGGTTCAAGGACATAGAATGCTCTATCACTCTTGGGCCCCACACAGGCTATAATCTTCTTTGAATCCACTTTAATTAGCTGAGTTTACTAAAACTATCCTGCTCAAGGTCTGCCACCAGTATTTACAAATTAGGTGCTACAAGAGGGCTCAACAAAATAAAATTGAGAACACCACAAGAAAAACAGAAAAATCATGAACTCACATAGATACCTGCAGCAAGTGGTAAAACAGAAAATCTCAAATGCAGAAGAGTGTTTTCTCTTGTAACTGACCCTATTTTCATGAATGTAATATTTCCAAAACCAAATACAAGCTGCCCACACCTACTTGCCAAGGTACCAAAATACAGCAAACCAAATTATGGCACCTTAAAGACTAACACATTATTCTGGCGTGAGTTTGCATAGACACTGTCCACTTCACCAGATGTGTGAACTGCTAACCTTAACATGGCAGGTGTAGGATGCAACTTAGATGTTGTCGGAGAGTCCATAGGATTATTTGGAGTTCCAGGTATGAAATTTTGCAAACTTGGAGCTGGGACTCCAGAGGCTGACCCCTCGCTCCCATGGTCAGCAGGGAAAGAACCACATCAGCACCCCTCCCTAGCCCGATCTCAGCTGGGATCAGAGAGGGCAAAAAGGATCCTTCCAGGGGGTGGAGAGGAGAAGACTGCTGTCAGCACTCCAGTCTCCTTACTTCCCTGGCACTGAGATGGCTAAGAAAAGCCAGCTAGACAAAATGCAGGGCACAAGCCAGCAGAGACTGCCACAACTGCACTTTGCTCCATGTTCAGGAACATAAGACACATGCGCCTCTGAGTTCAAGGGTTGGGGCAAGCAGGAGTGCACAGCACCAGGTTGTGCCCTTATGTATCCGTGCAAGGAAGGGATATAACTCACCCAGTCAGAGGGAACTGAAATGTAAAGAATTACTGACAGTGATATTTTCCTTTACCTTTTAGATTGTTAAGGTAATTATCCTGTCTATACCTTTTTTTTTTTTTTTGCATTTTAATTTCCTCTGACTAGCTCAGTTGTACCAGCACCACCCCTTTGCATGTGCAACAGAAGGGCACAATTTGAAGTGAACTGTTCAGACTCACAGAATAATAGAGCTAAAAGGGATCAACATGTCCAGCCTGGTGCACCTGACAAAGTAGCCAGTGTCTATAAAAACATATGGCAGGATTTTTTTTGGTTAGTCTTTATTATACTGTAAGAGTCTGCCATTTCCATTGCCACAGTCTAACATGGCTGCTGCTCTGGAAATTGTGCTACAATGGAAGAAATATTTCCTGTTTTCAGGTTAGCTAAAATAAACAGAAATGATGCTTTAAATTTGTCACTAGATGTCACTAGCAAGAACTACAGACCCTTTTTATTTTCCCATTCTTTCAGATGCTTGTTTGTGCTTTATATCCCTGTCGTTTGCAGTTTAGTGGTGACTGCAATGTGAATTTTGAATGTTATTTTTTCAGTTTTTTTCAGGTTTATTAGCCACTCTGGAAATATATCCATTAAAGAGTGGGAAATATATGCATTCCATCAATACATTAAACATAACAACTACTGCCACAAATACAGTTTAAAGATTTTTCTCTAATACAGAACAAACTCTTATTACACTGAATTTGTATCCAGCCTTGTTTCTTCTTGTGAGGAATCAAAGGTGGCTTCCCTAGCCCCCTCCATTCCATTGTACCCCCACAACAACAATCAGCCTATGAGGTAGTTAGGCTGAGAGTGAGTTACTGGCACAAGTCAGCCAGGGACCCTCATGGACCTCCCAGGTCCCAGCCCAATACTCTGACCACCACACCAGCTCTAATGCTGATAGCAAGATTACCAAGCCTGGGACAGAAAGCCAGTGAAAAAGCTCGATTCGGAAGCAATCAAAGTACTCCAAAGTCACAAAAAGTGGCCTGCATTGCTTGCTCCTTGGGCTCCAATGGAGGCTTGGTAAATTGAGTTAAGAATAGTTGTCCTTCATTTAAGGGAAAGCCTGAACTGCACCCAAGATGACATGACACTAACAACCATTCTTCCCAGCTGTCCCCCAGGCTCACTCCTCTACCCTATAGCAAGGCTGACACATTTAGAAGCACAATATTCTAAAGAGCACAAAGGAACTTGCAATGAAGTACACTGCTCTACCAGCTTAATGTCACTTGCACCCTGAGACTCAAAATACCGTGTTCAAAATTTGCAGCTACCTGAAACAGCATTCTTTTTATTCTGAACATCATATGGAATCCTTAAACCTAAAATATTAGACATGTGCTTTCTTTAAAATGCACACAGTGGCATTGGCATCACAGGGCATCTTGTCCGCTATATGAGACACCCCCTCCTCCAACACACACCCTTCATCTCAAGTGCCTCAGCACACAGGGATACCAGGCAATTCCTGAAGCACTGCAAAATTAGGCCTTCTGTTCTCTTGGGTTGCTAGGATTTGTTTGTGGCATATACACCATCTCTTTTTCCCAGAAGCTCAGAAAATTGCAGGCAGGAGTTGCACTATTTTATCTTAAGAATCATAGAATCATTTTAGAACTGGAAGGGGCCAGGAGGGCATTGGGTTCAACCCCCTGCTAAGTGCAGGAGACCAAATTAAACCATCCCTCTCAGATGGATGTTGAGTTGCATCTTGAATGCCTCCAATGTGGGAGAGTCCACAACCCCGGTAGCTCATTGGTTCCATGGTTGTACTGCTCTAACATTTAGGAAGTTTTCCTAATATCTTGTTGGAATCTGGTTTCCTGTAACTTAAGTCTGTTATTCCATGTCTGCACTCTGGGATTATCGAGAAGAGAGCCTGTCCTTCCTCTTTGTGACAGCCTTTCAATTACTTGTAGAGTGCTATCATATCTCCCCACAGTCTTCTCTCCTTGAGGCTAAACATGCCCAGTTTTTTTAATCTCTTTTTGTAGGGCCTTGTTTCCAGTCCCTGGATCATCTTTGTTGCCCTCCTCTGAACCCTTTCTAGCTTGTCTACATGTTTCTGAAACTGTGGTGCCCAGAACTGGACACAGTACTCCAGAAGAGGCTTAACCAGTGCTGCATAAAGAAGAATGTGTATTTCATAGGCTTTGAAGTGATAGTTCTATTAATGCAGCCTAAAATAACATCTGCCCTTTTTGCAGTCACATCACATTGTTGACTCATTATACAGTTTGTGATTTACAATTCCAAGATCATTTGCAGAATTGCTGCATCAAGTATTCCCTGTTTTATAATGACGCACATGGTTTCTTTTTCCTAGGTGCCGAACTTGGCATTTGTCCCTACTGACTTTCATTCTGTTGTTTCCAGCCCAAAGTTCCAACCTATCAGGATCACCTTTGATCATCTTTCTGTCTTCCAGGGTATTAGCTATCCCACCAGCTTTGTGTCATCTACAAATTTGATAAGCATTCCTGGCACTTTCTTATCGAAATCATTAATAAAAATGTTGAAGAGCACTTGGCCCAGGACCGAAAACTGTGGCACCCCACTTGTTACCTCTCCTCAGTTTGAAAAGGAGCCATTGCTTAGCACTCTTTGAGTCCAATTCTGTAGCCATCTGTGGAGCCACCTGATAATTGTTCTATCTAGCCCACTTTTTGCTAGTTTGCTAATCAGGATATCATGGACCACTTTGTCAAAAGCTTTGCTAAAGTCAAAATAGATTATATTCACAGCATTCCCACAGTCCATTGGGGGGTTACCCAATCAAAAAAGTGAAATCGGATTAGTCTGGCAGGATTTGTTCTTGAGAAATCTATGTTGGCTTCTGCTAATCACTCCATTGTTTTCAAGCATTCTGCAGACTGACTGCTTTATAATCTGCTCCAGACTTTTCCCAAGGATTGATGTCAGACTAACTGTAGTTCCCACGTTCTGCTTTTTTCCCTTTCTTGAAGATGGGGACATTAGCCTTTCTCCAGTCATCTGGCATTTTCCCTGTCCTCCATGATTTCTCAGCGATAATAGACAGTGGTTCTGAGAGTTTTTCCACCAGTTTGTTTAAGACTCTAGGATGGAGTTCACTGGGTCCTGAGGACTGGAACTCGTTCAACCCAATTAGATGATTCTTGACCGTTTGCACATCAATTTTGAGCTGCCATCCTGCTCCTTCAGCTTGTACTTTCTTTCAGCATTTTACAAGATCAGTCAGGCCAGCTAAGGAGTATCTGAACCCAGCTCATCTGTCTGTTCACAGGTCCAATACAAAGCTCAGGTACTTGCCCTTTGTGGTGGGAAGACAAACCCGGCTCCCTATTTAATATACACCACCCAAAGGCCCTTGGGGAGTGGCAGGGGGGTATTCACACAGTCCTGAGAAATGAGCCTCGGATATTAAAGGAAACATCGTCCATGCCAATCGTCTTTACTGCGTTCTTTTTGGAGTGCACATAGCACGATACATTTCGCGCAGGCACAGTCCGTCTTTGACGTGGTACCGGCAGCGGAGATTCTCTACTGAGACGGCTCCCTTGCTCAGCGAGGAGAACGTCTGCTTCTCCTCTTTTAAAGCGCTGGCCAATCCTACGTAGCAACTTAAAACGAGCTGCTTTTCCAAGCACAAGGCAAACCAGAGTGCAAGGCGACACGAGTCCCTCCCCCACTCTCCTTCAGCTGCACGAGGGAGGGAGATGCTATTCCCACGGATGCTATTATTACAACGGCGACTAGCGACGGTATTTTAGCAGAGCACTGCTCCTTCCCACACGATGAAGGTTATTTTCAAGTGGCTTGCAGAGCGAAGCAAGGAGCAAAACTGTAACAGGCCTCAGCATGGCGCATTCCTGCTAGCTCAGGAGCCACGCCGAAGTCGATCGCTGCCCAGAGAAGTTCAAGAATGGCCGCAGCAGCAGATCAGACCTCTCAGTGCGCCGAAGGCAGCCGCTGCCCCCCACCCCCCGCCGTGCTTTGCCTTTGTACCTGAAGGTCCTCTGGTGAGATTGATCACTTCCTCGGAGAGGAGGTAGTCCACGCCGCCGTTCATGCTGCGCATTCCTGCGAGGCCCTGCCTCCGCGCCCCACGGACAGCCCCCCAAACTCGCGCGCCCCCGCCCACTCTTGAAGGTGAAACACGCCAGGCCAAGCGCAGCGAACGGCGCTACTTTCAGTTTCATCAGCATCACGACCGGAAGACAGGCGGCGGCCGCTAAGAATCCTGGGATGCGTAGTTCTTCTGAGGTTTGCACCGCTCGGACCGTTCCCTTCTTTCAGGCGCCTCCTCTCGTTTGTTGATGCTTACCTTCTTAGAGAGAGAGACGGAGAAGGGAAGGGTGCTAGCGAGCTGCACTTCAGGCAAGTAATAATGGGATCAATCTGCCAGGCTTCAGCCCATATTGTGTGCTTCCTTTTCTTTTTTTTAAAAGCATTTCTGGCAACAGCTGTTCTCAAACTGGGCCCTTCAGGTGTGTTGGAGTACAAGTCCCTAACCCTAACCCGAGCCAGCATGAGTAGGAGAAGGCTGCGCTGGGGTACGGGGGGAGGGGGGAGAAGGAGTACGATTCACTCTATTTCTCCTATTTAGTATGATCCCACAGTTTCCAAAAATGAAGTACTCCTGACGTGTGGTAACTTTGAAATAATTAGGTTGTGTCTGCAGAATATTTAATATGCATTAGTTGAACGTGCACAGTCCATCCCTAAGTACTGAGAGTGAGGGTGCCATACTGTTCAAAGTGTTGGGCTTCGTGGAGATAGTTTAATTCCTCATTTATCCATGCAGTTCACTGAGCAAGTCTCTCAACCTAGGCACTCTTTGAGACTCCTTGTGAGTTGTTAAGGAAAAGGAGGGCAAGCAGGTTGTAACATCGTCGTTGAGGTCGTCATTATCATAGCAGAATGAAACAAGCAGCAAAACGTTGCAGTGTGTAATATTTTTGATGACTATTCCATCTACCAGTGGGCCATGTCTTCTTTCACCATACATCAGTCTCTTTCCAACCTGCTTTTCCTTTCTTCTGCCCTCCAGCCTATAAGAGCCACTTTGTTTTATGGACTGAGTTGCTCACTTCGGTTCCCCCACCTTATCAAAGGTCTTTCTTCTGCAAACTGCGCCGTTTCTCAAACACACTGATAATTCCCTTTTGTTTCCCAGTCACCAAGTTTTGCCTACATAACCATGACTGAGTTTGCTGTAAATATATATAGATGTGGGACCTACAACAAAATGTTGCAGCATGGAGAAACAAAGAGTTTCGGCTAACAAGATGTACTTTCTAGGATGTCCCATTCTACCCCACCCTGCATCTCCCATGTAGTCTCCAGTGGCTCCTGGGCAAGTTCAGCTCCCACTATGCTTAGGTTTTTCCCCTAAGGTTTTGTGCTTCCTTAAATCTGTACCCATTTGTGCAAACAATGCAATTTTACCTCTGCATATGGCACATGAATCAAAATGCAGAAAATGAATGCTTTTCTGGTTATGTATATTTCCAAAAACTAAATAAATGCAGTCCAAGAAAGATTGAAAAATCAGTCTTGTTTCAGGATTTATTCAGAAAGAATTACTCAAAATATTATGCAATCTCATCTCCACTGACAATTTTATATCCATACTGGATGGAAGATTCTGATATTTCAAGGTATACTCGTGTGTGTGTGTGTGTGTGCATGAAACTTTTTTTTCCTGTTTGTGGTCTTGTAGACTTTCTATTGGCATCATTTTTGTGATGGCTATATGTTACATTAACATAACTTTTTCTTCCACTGACATGAGGGGTTTTTCTTGCCATCTTAGCCCCATGTAACAATTACCTAATAGCTTCAATGCTTATGTTGCTAATCAGCTTATGCATCCTTCCATTTGAAAACAGTACTCCCCCCACCCACTCCAATAGAAAGAGATTGCTCCAAGTTACTGACAGAAAAACTTCCATGTTAGCAAAAAGCATCTAGGTGAACACAAGATTTTGTTAGCAGATGAATTCTATCAAAAAGACGCTTTAAAATTAATGAAAAGCTTACAGACTCAAATATAATTTTATACATCCCCCCACCCCATTTTGATGCTTTGTAAATTGTGATCTACTGTGGGTTTCCAACCTCAACTGATCCTGCTGGATGGATTCTTGAACTTATGCTTCTGAACTGCTGTCTGAGTGCTGTCCTGTAATTTATGGCCAGGTAAACAGAAGCAGTTATTAGAAATAATGTTCCTAGAGTAATTGCTGCAAGGAGACCAATCCGTTTTGGTGGAGGCGGGCCACTGTCAATGCTGCCACCAAAGCCTTTACTTAGACAGTCAGGAGGTGCCCAGCCATAGTTACAGTGGCAATGTTTGCGGGAGTTGCACATTCCCCGATTGTGGCACTTTGTGGGACTGCAATCATACTTCAAGAAGGACATGTTTCTGCATGTCCCCTGAATACACATTCCTTGGGTGCCACAGGGAGTACCATCATTCACTGCTCCAACATCAGCTCCTTCCATTCCAAGATGATAGTCAGTACCCCAGCATTTCTGCTTGCCTATGCTTGTCTGAATTATGGTGCTATCTTCCATCAAAGAAGGTAATGCCTGCACTCTAGCACACTGAATTCGACCACAAAATATATTCTTTTCCTTACATTTATCATAACGTCCTTGTCTAATGCCACAGTTGCCAAATCGATCCCCTCGAGCATTCAGTAGTCTGAAACAACTCTCTGAAGCAACAGTTGCTTGCTTGCCAAAGATCATTTTGCATTGCCTACTGCGAGTGGCACACTTCCCGTGATAGCAGTGTGCATCACCACTGCATGGGGCACCATCTTGTACATAAACATCTTCAGGACACCACTGTGAAGTCCCGTTGCAGTACTCAGGAAGATCACAGTTGCCAGTCTTCTTTCTGCAGATACTTCCAGTTGAACGATACTTACACCTGGCACAGCACAGTCCAATATTACAAACAGCGCCTGGACGCAACTTACAATCCGATTGGCAACATGGATCTGATTTACATTGACTTTTGGTACCGCAGTCACATTGTTCTCCAGCTTCCAGTATTTTATTGCCACAGTATTTGAGCCTAAATCTCTTTTCAGGGTCTGATTGAACCAACAAGCAATTAGAGTTCCTTATTTTGGAATAATCATTATAGCTGCAATTACTAAACTTGTCAACTTCAGATGGCGCTTCAGCCATGATGCAGGATTTTCTTCCACAGTCACAGTAGATGCCATCATGGTTCATGCCAAGGTTATGCCCTAGTTCATGAGCAAACAGAACAGAAAAAAAGGACACACTGAATCTGACATATGATTCAACAGCAGATGCCCACTGGGAACTACAAATGGTTCCGGTGTATGCTAATCCAGCTGTCTGTCCAAAGATCCTATGTACAAATAAGTGACTGACATCATTTGGCAGATATTTATTTAGTGTTTTTGTCCTCCATGAATTGAAAGTGTTAAGCAGTGGACTTATTTTGTCAGAAACTTCTATGAGATTCTTTTCTGACCATATTTCTAGCCCAACTAGGGACACAATAACACCAAGTGGTTTATAGAATGTATTTGCAGTATGGACAATCTGTAGAGCATGCAGAGCAACCAACGTTTCATTCTTGTGAAACATGAGGTATCGCTGATGTTCCACGACAATGGCAATATCTACATATCTGCTATGTGTCCACCATTCTCCTTCGGAAACTTTGGCTGCAAAATTCCCTCTGGCTTGGATCATGGCCGCTTGACGGCTTTGCTCCTGTTCTGTTACCCCACACATCATGCCCACTGCACCTTCCTCTCTTTCCAGCTGATACACCACATGTTGAAAGGTGGTAGATGGCTGAACAGGTTCAATTTCATAGGTCTTATTTTCAAATTGCAAGAGACCCCTAAGCCCCCCTGAGCACATGCTCAGAGTGACCAAAGAGTGACGTTTGCCCTGTAAGAAACCATTGTAGAAACAGTCGTCCCTGATGAAAGGGTAGTCAAGCTGGAGGTCCCCATTCTTACTGTAGCTGAAGACCGGGAAATGTTTAGGGACAAAACCCTTCTTCCGTACGAGGTGCACTATATGAGCCTTCCCCTCAATTTGCAATAGGTAGTTGACATCCCAATTTTCTTCTTGTCCATGCTTGGGGGTCAGTCTCCTTGGAATGGTCACCTCATATGATGCATATTTAAAACCCAGAGGCAGTTTTTGAGCAGTTATCTCTCCAAGGGCACCTTGTAAGAATAGTAGCACCAGCTGTACAACATGATGCATCATTTTCTGGTTCAGAGAAAATAATCCTTCAGAGCACCGCAGCCCCTCTGATGTCTTGGGCTAGTCAGAGTAGCCCTCTACGGCTGTTGGCATGCCAGCAACAAGATAGGAAGGAGGGAAGGCAGGCTTAGAGGAGATTCTGTCTGTAGCAACTGTCAGTGGGGTTCTCTTTGGAATGGTGGGGGCGGGTTGGTGAGGCAGAGTCCTAACAACATGGAAGGAGAACGGCAAAGGAAGTCCCAAGAAGAAAGTGCAAGAGCAAGGGCTGGCAGAAAGCGCTACAAGAAGAAGAGGCAGGTGTGATGGGAGCGTGAGGCACAGAGGTCGGGGAAACAGAAGATCATCCAAGGGAGACAGTGGTAGAGTGGAGATGTGAGGTATACATTTAGATAAGGCATTATTGGGCTTATTACTAATATACAGGTGTATTTGTTTTCATGCTTGTGTTGCCAATTGCAGCAGCCCAAAACACCCCAAAAGTAATTGGCCAGAGGAAGGGCCCAAAAGTAGTTGGCCACAGGAAGGCCACATAGTAAAAACACCACAGTTATACTGTGCCAGAAGGGAGGGCGGATAAGAACAAAATGAACTTTGTGTAACCCACAGCTAACACGCTAGCCTGACCTCGAATACAGTAATCAAAGGGACAGTGGAAACTGGTTCTATCCACCACGAAAGTTGCAAATGTGCAGGGAGTAAGAACATGGCAAGCCTGTGTGAATCTTGAGCAGATAAGAAATAGACATGGGAAATGTCTGGTCCTTGACAGACGACAAGACTCTTTGAAGCTAACAGCAGTGGGGTGTGGCTACATTGATGTATTGACGCATTAGAAGTGTATTAGGTGACCTATTTGGTTACCTAGGGTATAAAACGCATGTACTGGGGTGCAACTTTTGAGACACTGCTTTGGGCTGACTGTCCCCTTTTGTCTCCCTTTATTCTATAGTGCACTAGAATAAAGCTGGTTTTGGCTCTAAGTCTCATCTCAGGCTCCTTTTGACTTGGGTCTGGGGTCCACTCGAGTTGGCCCTCGCTATTGACTGGCTGAGTTTGGTAACACTTGCATTAAAGGCCATGCATAGGATTGAGAGCCTGCATGGTATAGTAGTTCAAATGTTGGACTGGGATGTAGGAGACCTGCATTCTAGTCCGCACTTGGCCACGAAACACACCAGGTGACTTAGGGCCACTGTTTCTCAACCTAATCCATCTCAAAGAGCGATTGTGAGAATAAATGGAGAGGAGGAGGGCCATGTGAGGCACCTGACATTCCTTCTAAGAGGAAAAGGTGAGAATATAAATGTATAAACAGGACTACCCCCTGCATAGAGGGGATGGGATGGAAGAAATAGTAGGAGCAAGTAAACTGCTGAGGCAACATCAAAGGCAGTTTGTTGCAGCTAACGTGTGACAACTAGACGGTGTATTAATTTAAACACTTATCTCTTAAACACTGCCTTTCTCTCAAAACCTGTTTAACACACAGCAGAATAAAATAACTTCAATAAAATAACTAGAATATGCAAAACTGGTCTGTTTTGTGTAATATTTATTTACTATATCAGCAGGACTTCATGTTAAGGCAGAGACCAGAACATTTGTTTTTTGTTTTTGTTTTTTAAAGGAAATGGGGGCAGACAATGCTAAGTATCATTCTGAAGACATGCTGAATTAATGAATAAAGTGCTATGACCAAATTTTGAGGGAATATTTATTTATTGATTTGATTTATATGCCACCTCATTAGCCATAGGCTCTCTGGGCTGCTTACATACAAAGCTAATTGTTCTCTGAAATTCTGAGTTTTAGCAGACAAACAACTGTATCTAGATATAAAATTTGTGGAAGAAGGTAATGGGATTTAAGTGTATATGAGAAGAATTCATTGAGTTCAATTTCAATCTTAGACCAAAATGCAGGAAGCATAGCTAATACAGTTTTACCTGCTTGCTCTGATTTTGGACTAGATGTCAGTAAGCTTGTTGAACATGTTGTTCAAGTTACTGCAGGAGAAGGTGGAGTTTAAGCACAAATCAAGACGATCTATCCTCAGGGAACCTTTGTTCATTCCTCATTCCATAGATTTACCTTACTTTAAATAATTTGAAAAGTGTAAGTGTTGTATGTAACACAGGTGACACAGTTAAAGCAATCATCATTTTTTCCATGTGAGAACTCATATATAACATCCAATACTCAACATAGCATTGTTACTCGAAACATGCTGGACTCAAAAAATCAAGGACATCCATGTGTTTGCAGAAAATTACACCAGTTACTGTCTGACCACTCAAGAAATTGGCAGGATTGAGTAGCACTGAAACAAAACCACTTTTGTGCCACTCATACTATCACAGACTCATCTTATTGCTTGTCTTGTGATCTTAAGCAAGCATTCTTTGACACTTGAGCCAGTCAGCCAAGCTCTGCAACTGGTGAAGTTACCGTATTTTTCGCTCTATAAGACGCACCTGACCATAAGACGCACCTCGTTTTTAGAGGAGGAAAACAAGAAAAAAAATATTCTGAATCAAATGGGCACATAATCACAGGCACATTCCCCATCACTTACCCATGGGCTGCACATCTGACAGACTTACTGAACACACATATTCGCTCTATAAGACACACAGACATTTCCCCTTACTTTTGAGGAAATACGGTAGATGCCGTGGAAATTACCATAATCATACAAGAGTTGCTGGGAATAATGGAGCAGCACAACTCGTCTGAAGACTAGTTTGAAGACTTTTAGCACAATAATAAAGAAGCATTACAAACTGGCAGATTAAATAGATGTCTGTAATTTAAACAAACAAGGAACAGAAAAATAGTGTCAAGCCCTCCCAACCAATCTACAGAACGGCAGCTCTACAATAGCCCATCTACATTTTCACCTGCACTTGCTTATTGCCACAATGAGTGCTCATTTCAGTGATGAAATCCAACTACATCCATCTCAGATGTACCACACTGATGAAAAAGACTTTCAAATCCATGTCAATTCCATTCAGGAACTTTACAAATCTGAAAATATTGGGAATGATATTCTCGCCTGCCACAGACCAGTGTGGGGGCCACCTGCACTCTCCCCATGGTCTCCAACTCGACCTCGGTTGGCATTGCCATTTGTGGGGAAATGGCGGCACCATTGAGGATGACGGGGAGAGGAGAGATGCTTCAAAGGAGCCAGCAAGGAGCAGGGAGCCAAGCCGCCCCAGGTATTCCTCCTGGGTGGGATTTTGGTTGTGTGGGGGATTGTGGCTATATCTTATTGATATTATTCATTGTATTATGTATTATATTGTACAGTGGTACCTCAGCTCACAAACGCCTTGGCTCACGAACAAATCAGGTCACGAACAAAAATGTCATTAAAATTTTGACGTGGGTCGCAAACTCCGCATTGGGTGCCAACCAAGATCGCAGCCATCTCCCTCCAACCCCCCGAGTGAAGAGATGGCCACAATCGCAGTTGCTTTCATGCAGGGAAGGCGTGCGTGATCACGCATCAATGTAGCCACACCCCCACTGCTGTTAGCTTCAAAGAACCTTGTCTTCTGTCAGGACCAGACATTTCCCATGTCTATTTCTTATCTGCTCGAGATTCACACAGGCTTGCCATGTTCTTACTCCCTGCACATTTACAACTTTCGTGGTGGCTAGAACCAGTTTCCACTGTCCCTTTGATTACTGTATTCGAGGTCAGGCTAGCATGTTAGCTGTGGGTTACACAAAGTTCATTTTGTTCTTATCTGCCCTCCCTTCTGGCACAGTATAACTGTGGTGTTTTTACTATGTGGCCTTCCTGTGGCCAACTACTTTTGGGCCCTTCCTCTGGCCAATTACTTTTGGGGTGTTTTGGGCTGCTGCAATTGGCAACACAAGCATGAAAACAAATACACCTGTATATTAGTAATAAGCCCAATAATGCCTTATCTAAATGTATACCTCACATCTCCACTCTACCACTGTCTCCCTTGGATGATCTTCTGTTTCCCCGACCTCTGTGCCTCACGCTCCCATCACACCTGCCTCTTCTTCTTGTAGCGCTTTCTGCCAGCCCTTGCTCTTGCACTTTCTTCTTGGGACTTCCTTTGCCGTTCTCCTTCCATGTTGTTAGGACCCTGCCTCACCAACCCGCCCCTCAGAGGGGGTGGGGAGATGGCCGCAATTGCAGTTGCATTCGTGCAGAGAAGGCATGCATGATCAGAGGCTCGCTCCTACAGGAAAGACGACTGCAATCTTGGCCATCTCCGCCCCCGCCAACCAGCATGATCGCGGCCATCTCCCCACCCCACCCCCAAGCGGGGAGATGGCCGTGATCATGCTGGGGGCTGGGGGGAGATGGCTGAGATAGCACCCATCTCTTCCTCCCCCAGTGTGCCCACAATCACACCTGTCCCCCCACCCCAGTGCGCTGGGATGACGGGCACCTGCCAGGATGATAGGCACCTGCAGGGATGACAGGGGTGATCTCGGTTGTGTTGGGGGGGAGGGGAGATGGCCACGCTTGTGCTTGGGGTATGGGGGGGAGATGGCCGCGATCTTTGTTGTTGTCACTTTGCTTCACATTCTTCTGTTTTAAAAAATGGTTACAGAACGGATTAACCTTATTTGCATTGAACCTTATGGGGAAATTTAACTTGGCTCACGACCAATTTGGGTCACAACCAGAGTCCTGGAATGGATCAAGTTCGTGAGCCAAGGTACCACTGTATCATGTATTGATATTATGTACTGTATCATGTATTACAGTATTGTATTAAGGTTTGTTTGATTTTGTATTGCTTACAGTTAAATATTGTATTGCTCGATTGTATTGCTCTAATATATTATTGCATTTTTATGGAATATGGTTGGTTTTGTTTTGTTATTTTGTTCTATAGTACGCTACCCAGAGAGTCCTATGGGCTATCAGGCAGCATACAAATAGAGTGAGTGAGTGAGTGAGTGAGTGAATGATACTTGGAATAGGCTTAACAAAGAACCTTACCCATCATTGTGTGATATGCAGTATGACCCTTGGTGGACTATTGGACCACACAAAACTGTTCTCTGCTGTTAAAACAAGCATCCTTACAACACTTTTCCTCCCAGTTACAGCATGCACAATTGAAGGATCCTTAGCACTTTGTGCAGAATGAAGAGATGGTTGCCTTTGACAATGAGTGAAGATTGATTATCTGGCTGGTGCTTGTTGAGTATCCACAGAGAAGAGACTTCCCAAGGAGAAATTCAGAAGTTATTGACTGCTCTAGTAAGACCCTCAAAGACTCCAGTTTTTGTTTAAAATTGACCCACTCTGCATTATGCTTTCCTTTAATGTTCTGGACAGACAAGCATTAGCCAACAACAAGCCTGGCTGGTTACAGACCTTCTGTCTGGCATTCACTGCAACCAAGACAGATTCTGTGTAAAAAGTGTGAAATTCAGCCCTAGGGATTTTTAATTTAATTCAAAGGGAAATTTTATAGTCCCTGGGTAAGCCTCCTGGGGACTACAGGATGGCTTGGATTCCTTCCTCCAGCAACTCTGAGGTTGAAGACTGCGCTCTGTCCTTGGAAGCAAGTGTTAGAAATCTGCTCCCTCAAAACCAGCACAGACACACCCAGCTGGCTGCATCTCCTCCCACCCTGCTGAATTTGGAAGCCTCTGAGACTGGGGGCTTCTGCAGAGTTGCTGGGAATGCAGCCTCCAAGTCCTATGGCTCTGCTGTTTGATGAACACATTTAAGCTGTGTGTCTCTCTAGTGCCCTGCTCTGTTACTGTTAAATGGAGAAATTAAACAATTTGTTCAGAGCGAGTTCTGAAATGTGTAGTCCCATACAGTACACTGAATCACCAACAGGCCCACCCCACCCTTCTTTCTTGTTACTACTACTCAGCAGCATGTACTGATGTGCGGGTTCCCTTATAGCAAGACTGCAAATTGTCGAGCCAATGTGTTTAGTAAAGAAAGAGATAAATTGCTTAAAATACCTTGTAATAATCTTCTGGGTAACACACATGTATCCAAGACTCTTTATCATGATGGTTCTTTTACTGTTTAAACCATTTCTTCCACTGTTACTTGTTTCTGCAAATTAATGACTTCTTCAAATACTAGTTAAAGAAGATTAATTTTCTGTACAGAATTTTTAGTCTTCTTTTCTGTAGGAATTTCTCAGGAATTTGGATTACAAAAATGGGAATATTATACAAAAGTGTAGCTTCATAAAGTGCTCCAGATAACGCAAATGCTAGCACATTGCTTTCTGTCATTTCAGTTGGCCAAATTCAAGGTGTTGGCCAACACTGGTTTTTAGAGTTTCTTCTCATGGACTACTGTGGCTACACTTACTTTTAATTAATAGATTACAACCATTTACACATCTAGCTTATCAAAACATTCATTTAGCAAAAGAACTCTGAGCCACGGTCAGACTTCATCAGAAAACACTGTTATGTTTTTCCCCACTTGTTTCAATAATACTTGAAATGGCAAATTCAATGATGAAGAATGTCAAATAGAACCTGCAACATGGACTGTCTCGTCCTGTAGGCTTCTTGTGGAGTAACATGGCTACCTTTACTTTTATGAACAGGTCGTTACCCACTTGCACATCTTCCTTACCCAGATACCATTTTGCAGAATTCAAAAGAATTCCCAAAGCATCCTCTGTAACATATTTTCTAATTTTGCTCTATGCAATTTGAAAGAGTTCCAGATATGCTTAATCTTCTCACTCCCTCAAAAGATATATACTAATTGGCTCATGGACAAAAAGGACTATTAGCATTCTAGATCATATGGGGAACCTCCGAGGATAGAGGAGTCCTCTGGAGGTAGTCACTCCACCCTCATGCAATGAAAACAACATGCTCAGGGTGGAGATACAGCACTCCCTCTTTGTGTGTTGCAGCTACAGACCTGAATATCATGTGCAAATCCATAGTTTAATATATATTCGATGAAGTACTGCTGGTGCAATTTAATTTTTAAAAAATCTTTTAAGTTCATTTGGCCTGTTATCTCCTACTATATCTCTACGGCCATTTCCAAAATGAATTAAAAAGCACTGCTTCAATATAATTTCTCCATTTGTTTCAGTAATACATGTTTTCAGATTTGAGTTGTAATGTAACACAGATTGCCCGGGCCCTGGTAGGCTAGGAGGAGATATTTTTGTGGATTAGAGAATCTATACCTAATTTGTCATAACAAAAGAGTGAGTGTCTGTCCATCTGTCAGCACTATAGTCCCAAGTGAAACCTGAAAATCAATATACATGCTATATTTGTGTGCACCTTTGTGTAATTTTGTTTTTTAGATGCATTAATTGCTTAAAATGTGTCTCTAGCTGAAGCTTGCAATACATTTTCAGCCCCTAGGGCCAGTCTTCCTTAGCCAGTGCCTAGTTTTGCAGTCAATACAGCTTCAAGCCAGGAGCAATTAGTGGGCAAAGATGCAGGAGAATGCAAAGCACAGACCCCTTCCTCAAGAGGCTATAGGGGTGCATGATAAGAGGGGCCATGGGTGCCAGCAGGTATACCTTATTCAGAGGAAGTGGTTCCAACTCTTGAAGGCTCTCCTATACCAGAATAAGAATTATTCCAACCTTTAAGAATCGGGCTTCACTGAATAGCATTTTTGTAAACTAATATGCCTAGGAGACAATCCCATAAAAATCAGCTTTAAAAATAAAGTAAAAGCTTGCAAACTCGATTATATTTTTGCACAATAATGTCATTGGCTTTGGAATTATTTTTGTTTTGATTGCACAGGAGCGGATGCTTCTGATCTTCCCAAGTACAGCATCAGTTTATGTCTGCCATACACATAAAAGCAAAGCCCAGTTGCTCGAAGTAAAAACAGACTTCCTACTGTCTGTATGCCTGTGGGCCTCTGGCTCCTCCCACATTCCTTGTATTTGCAGTGAGCCACTGTGGGATCAAGGAAGGAGGCATCCATTGTTACTGTAAACAATTGCTCTGGACTGAGGAACAGCATTCCCTTGGAAAGGTGCTAAGATGTATCCACCAGGAAAGGCTGGAACAGACTGCTGTGGACATCTGAAAGTGCTTCAATGGGTAGTTGACTGCTGGGTTGAAAGAAAGAATGAATGAACCACAGCTGAAGTGGTTCTTCTGGAGCCAGGCCAAAGGAAGTGCTGACATAGTCACTGCCACAAGAAACAAGGAGCCATTGAATTTGGAGAGCCAAAACAATGTGTTGCTGTTGAAGTTGGGAGGCTCTCTCAATCAATGCTGCTGCCCTGGAGTTTGGAAGATATGCTGCCACTTGGGTGGAGTCTATGCATGCCCCAGTGAAAAGGGTAGACTGGGAAGGGGAAAGAGCAGGTATTCTGAGTGTATGTAAAGACCCAGTCTGTCCAGCAGATGGCACATGGTCTGAGTCACAGCAAGCAGTTCTGTCCTGGTTGGAGCATCCAACAACTAGTCATCCAGGTGGGGGTATACTGAATTCTATGCTGATGAAAATGGGCACACACCATGACCATACACTTCATAAAAACCCTGAGGAGAGTAGAGAGTCCAAAAGGTTAAACAGAAAATTGGAACATCTCTCTCCTGCCTTGGATATGAAGGAAATGTCTATGGCAAGGTGCAATGGAGATGTGGAAATAAGCATCCCTGAGATCAATGGATGCAAACCATTTTCCATACTGGAGAACAGGGAGAATCCCTTGCAAGTGACCATCCAGAACTTTTTAGGAGGGATAAAATGTTAAGATCTCTCAGGTTCAGGATTGGCCAAAGCCCTCCATCCCTTTTCAGTATAGTGAAGTATCATGAGGAAAACAGTGAACAGAGCAATCAGAATTTGTGCTATCTCCTTCTTTGATAGGAGTGAATGAATCTCTTCCAAGAATGTTGGAGATATTGGTGTTGCATGCACAGTGCCAATGGGTGGGAGGGCATCAAATTTGATCCTCGCAACCTCCCTGGATGTTATACAGCACCTCGTTGTCCAATGTAACTGCCTGCCGCACACTCAAATGAGGAGAGAGATGGTCCTGAAAAAATTAGAGGGGGTGATAAGAAGGTACGCAAGGGGGCAGCTCTTAAAACAAGCACTGCCTCCTGTCCCTATCTGCCAGCCTGTGACCTTGGCAGTACCTGGAGGCATTGTCTTCCTCCTCTGAAATGTTGGGGACGATGTTGTGCCCTGTCCATCTGGGGGCAGAGAAAGAAGGAACTTCTCTGCCCAAACCACTTATGTGTGTAAGAGGGGCTCCCATGGGCAGCTCCGCAGTCGGTGGCTCCGAAAGGTCCTTTGATCGCCCTTCCACCATGCAGGAGTGGGAAAATGCTCTGAGGAAATAACAGGGGAGAGAGAAAGAACTTCCCAAGAAACTGTAGACGGTCGAAGAAGAACTGAGGGAAATGGCGGGAGCCTCTTCTCTTTATACAGGTGCTGGTGGGGAGGCATTCCTGCCAAAACACTGTCAGCTTTTAAACCTTCCTGGCAAGGAACTCCACGCAGGCACAGAGCCCATCTGTGTGATGCACAGAGACCTCAAAGAAGAACTTTGAAGCTTCACAGTACCTGTATATACTCGAAATGTACTTACTGCTTGTAACCTCATTCCCTTGTCATTTATTTACAAATGGAGGGAACAGATTCCCCCCTGCCGTTTTCCATGACTGTTTATTGTCTAAAAGAGCTTAATGTGCAAGCCTTACACTGAGATTTCTTCCGAAAGAACAATTCAAATATTAAAAGATGTCATATGTTCTGATGGAATTTTGTGGAGTGTCACACCCCTCCTGTACTGTATAAATTTCACTATATATTTTGCTGTATATATAGGGAGAGACAGATAGAGGGAGAACATTTTGATATATTGTGTGTGTGTGTTCGCTATGCTTTCAGTGTGTAATTTGTGTCTCTTGTAGTTTAAAGTAATAATTAGTATTCTTATAGACTGTTGCATATAGATTATTGCATTCATCATATCATGAATGTTTTTGTTTCTGTAATTATCAGTATCCTTTTTACAGGGCTTTTACTACAATGACATAAAATCACTGAAATAGCAAAAATCTGTATTCCGCAACTGTTAGGGGATTTGATGGCAACATTATACCTGGACTGCCAGCACAAGTTGAGTATAGGAACTTCCTTATTCAAACAGCCTGAGTGCTTATGTTGGTTTTATTCAAATAAACTCATATTTGAGGCAGACCTTTTCTTAGAAGGCATAATACTTTGGTGAGCTAAACCATGAACTGTCTGATATGGTTTCAGCATATATGAAGGGGTTTCATCTCTATTAATGAACCCCAGCTTTGGAAATGAATTACACTGAAAAACAGCTTTAAAAATAATGATAAAAACTTCCACACTGAAATCCACTTGCATAATACTCTGCATTATCTCCTGGGTACATATTTGTTCATTTTTGAAAAATCTACTGTGCCCTTTCTTCCTGCATTGATTCACCTGGATGAAATCTTGCCCTCAAGCTTCTAAACTGGTGTATAAGCCCATTCCTGTAATACACAGCCAGGCCTAAATTAACAACAGTAGCAGTAAGGAAATATACAGTTACTGCAATAATAGCTCCTCTGAAAAAAGTCATGCGACGCTTCTGTGGTGGAGGGGGCCCACTGTCGATGCTGCCACCATAGCCCTTGCTTAGGCAGTCTGGAGGTGCCCAGCCATAATCACAGTGGCAATGTTTCTGGGAGTTGCATATTCCCCGATTATGGCACTTTGTGACATCACAATCATACTTCAAGAAGGACACATTCTTGCATCGTCCATGAATGCACATCATGTCAGTGCCACAAGGAGTCCCATCCTTCACTGCTCCAATGTCAGCTATCTGCACTCCACTGCGATAGTCAATACCCCAGCATTGCTTGTTGTCAACAGCTGTTTGAACTACAGTATTGTGTTCCTCCAAAGAAGGAACACTATGCACATTTTCACATTGGATTCGGCCACACAGGATATTCTTCATGTGACACTTGCTATAAGTTCCGTGTTTACGGCCACAGTTGCCAAAGCGATCACCTTGAGTGTTCACCTCTCTGAAGCAAGTTTCCGAACCAACGGTTGCTTTGCCACCAAAGATCATTTTGCACTGCCCACTGTGAGTAGTACACTTCCCGTGATAGCAGTGCGCACTGTCACTGCATGGGGCACCATCCTGTACGTGAACATCTTCAGGACACCACTCTGAAGTCCCATTGCAATATTCAGGTAGATCACAGATGCTTGTCTTCTTTCTGCAAATGAACTGAGCTGAACGATACTGACAGTTCTCACAGCACTGTCCAGTATCACATACAGCACCTGGACGCAACATACAATTCGACTGACAACATAGGTCTGACTCACACTGAGTTTTTGAACCACAGTCACATTGCTCTCCATTTTCCACTACTTTGTTGCCACAGTATTTTAATTGATAGATTTTATCAGGATCTGGTGGAACTAACAAACAAGATGTGTTCCTCTTTACAAAATACTGCTGGTAACTGCAATTGCTAAATTTATCAATGTTTGCCTGAAATGCAGCCATAATGCATGCTTTTGTACCACAATGGCAGTATTGTCCATCATGCCTCATGCCAAGAACATGTCCTAGTTCATGGGCAAATGTGATAGAAATATGGAACAAACTGGAAGTCCTATATGATTCAATAGCAGATCCATAATGGTTATCACAAATTCCTCCTACATATGCTAATCCAACTGCACTTCCGAAACCCTTATACACAAATAAGTTACTAGCATCATTGTTTAGACGTTTGAGCAATGAATTTGTTCTCCACGTATTGAAAAACGAAAGCGTGTCCTCTAGGCTCCCAGAAATTTCTATGAGGTTCTTTTCTGACCAGATCTCCAGACCAACTACAGACAACTGAAGAGAAAGTGGCTTATACATTGAATTTGTGGTATGGACAATACTCAGAACTTGTATAGCAGTAAGAGTTTCATTTCTGCCAAATTTCACATATCTTTCATGTTCAACTACCATTGCAAGCTTTGCAAACCTGGTGTGAGTCCATTTGTCTCTTTCAGAAGGAACATTCTTGGCTACTACATTTTCTGCCTTCTGGACCATGGAGTTTTGAAGACTTTGCTCTTGCTCTGTTAGCCCACATCTCATAAGAACTGCGTCTTCCCTTTGTTCCAACTGAAACACCACATGCTGAAAAGTAGCAGATGTCTCAACAGGTTCAATTTCATAAGTCTCATTTTCTAATCTCAAGAGTCCACGGAGTCCCCCTAGGCAAGTACTGATGGTGACAATATCTGAGGGCTTGCCTTGTACAAAGCCATGGTAAAAACAGTCATCCCTGATGAATGGATAGTCCACTTGGAGGTGCCCTTCCTTGCTGTAGGTGAAGATAGGGAATTGTTCAGAGACGAAGCCACTCTTCCGCTCGAGGTTGAGTATATACCTTTCCCCCCAAATCTGCAGCAGATAGCTGGTATCCCATGGTTCTTGCGTTCCAAACCTGGGTGTCAGTTTCCTTGGGATTGTCACCTCATATGAGGCATATCTAAAGCCCTGAGGCAATTTATGAGCAGCTGTCTCCACTACGACATTTCTCAAGAATATCATGAGTACCCATGAGAAACTGCTGGTCATTTTCCCAGAAAGAAACAAAATCTTCAATGTACCTTCACTTGCATCTCCTCAAAGTGAAGTCCCCTTGCAGCTGTTGACAAGCTAGGACCAAGATGGGAAGAAGGCTATCTGTTAGAAGTAGAGGAGGAGGAAGACTGTGCATAGCAACAGTCTATGAGCTTCCTTTGGAATGGGGGTGGAGCTTGGAGGATCAAGAATGGAACAGAACGGCTAAGGAAGAGAAGGAGGGAGTCACTGGCTAAGAAGTGACTGGTTGAGAAATGACTAGCTACAAGGGCTACCAGAAGATAGGAACATGCTCATCCTCACTATTGTATTAGGTACACTCCTAATATCTTGTCTCTGTAAATTGCAGTGTGTCCTGGTAAGATGTTTCATGGGAAACCTATGATATGAAGGACCCCAAAACAGGTGCCAAATGCTGGTCTTTCTTTTGTGTAGGAAGAGGTGGGTTATTGCTCCTCTGCAATAGATGTGACATCTCCGTATATATGCAAATTCCTTCCTCAACAGTTCCTCATGGCTTGGATTTGGCTAAGTCATAGATCTGGCTAGAGTTAAGCACCAGGTGGAAAAACAGCAAAATTTAATCTCTTTAGTCTTTACCCCTAAAGAGATTAAATTTTGTCAACCTTAGTAAAATTTAGGGACCTCTAGGTACACATTATTGTTCTTGAATGCTGCTTTTGCACACAACATCAATGGCAAGAACCTAAGGCTGATCCATATGCCTTTTCATTACTTGGACAGTGGGCAGGGAGACCTTTTTCTTCAACTAAGATTAAAAATAAGATGAAATTATATCTTTTAATGTGCTGCCCTTGAAGTTGTGCATCTTCTTTCCTTCCCTTGCCACTGAGAGTTTAATTTCATGGATCTGGATGGTAGCGGTGGTGGGTAATTTCTTAGAAAACCAGGCCTCAAAGGAGTTTACCAAGTCACGGTTGGCCTTCAGCTGTCCATCCTTGCCCTACTTTGCAGGAAGCAAGTATTCTTTGAAGCAGAGCCAGCTGCTGAGTTGTAGAACAGATGCTGGCCATTTTTTTTCCTTTTGCCCATCTATAGTGCCACATCACTACAGCAGTTCTAGTAGTGCATGCGTACATCACACATACAATTACTTGTGTTAGTGCATAATTTTGGATAACCACCATGTCAAACAAAAGCCCTTCAATGACACTTCCCCCATAATGTATTTTTCAAAAGTATTCCTCTCTAACAAATGATACTGCATATTGCTCTTGTCTGATTATCTTACTAGAGCTGGTAACTGTAGTTGCTGTGTGCGGTCATCTCTGTCTTAGGGCGATTCTGTGAGTGAACGCCCTCCAAAATAATATCAATTCATAGTAGCCCTGCTCAGTTCTTCTAAATTCAAGGCTGCCGCTTTGTGGATTCCATTCATCTCTTAATTTGGTCTTCCTTTTATTCTTCTGCCTTCAGCTTTCACTAGCACGATTGTCCTTTATAGGGCCTATCTAATGATCCCATTGCAGAGGAGGAGGTAAGGAGACTAGAGCAGTTACTCCAGTCTCCTTTCCTCCTCTGAAATGTGCCCCTTATCGCCTCTCCATGGTCACTTTCCTGACCTCAGAGGGCAAGCAGGGTGGTCCTTGCCATGCCAGCTGTGGGGACAAAACAGGAGAATCAGAGTTTTGATTCCCAGCTCTGAGGAATTAATACCTGTTTTACAGTTTCCTCTAAAGTTTTGTCTAGTTTCTGCTTTCAAAGTCAAACATGACTATGTTAGATCCCTTTGACAATCTTTCTCTTAAATATATTAAATCTGACAGTGCTGTGGTAACTGTTTCCAGTTGGTTTAACAATATTGACATCTTGTACTAGCTCTGGGAAAACTCACCAAGAATTAAATCCAGAATTGCCTCCCTTCTGGGCAGTTCCATGGACACCTGTTCCAGGGCATAGTTGTGAAGCAGTCTGCACTTTGTAGGTTTTTTAGTCTGGTGAACTTTATGCCCTCTTTGACCCAGAGAACAATACTACCTCTGAAACACCCTTCTTGTTTCCTTTTATAGCTTTTATATCCAGAGATGATCATATCTCAATGGTATGCTCTGTTTTACTAGGTTTCTATAATGCCTACAGTATCTAAGTTCTTCTGTAAAACACAGAACTCCTATTTTGGCTCAAAGGCTTATAGCATTTGCATAGAAACACAAATACATGGATTCTATTCAAATACTGCCAGATTTCTCAGTCATGTGCATTTTCTGTTTGGCACTTAGGACTCTTTGGCTATCATGTTTCACCATATGCTCATAACTTATTTCCTTTCCTTCTAAAGTTGTGCAATCACACTTTTCCATTTTTACCCTTTAGGGGAAATTTAACTCAAACCAGGTGCTTGTCAGCTCCTATCAGCTTTCCCCAGGGTTCAGGTTAAAAGATACTCTGCTACTTCCTATCTGTTTTGCCTCAGCAATCAGACTCCATTTTGGCTCAAGTGGAGCCTGTCCTTTTTTGAACAGGCCCAGCTTTCCCAAAATGTGCCCCAGTGCCTAACAAATCCGATCCTTCCTTTCTGCACCATCAGGTCATCCATGCACTGAGACTCCCCACCTTCACCATCACCATCAGTTCCTTTTGCACAAAGCACATGGGGCAGCAAGCTTCTGCCAACGAATCCTATCCATGGCAGCGTCTTCAGCATCTCCCTGTTCGATGTCCACTGTAAGTCATCTTTTAATGTCCGACACCAAGTTTTGCATGGTCTACCCCGCCTCCACTTTCCCTCTGGTGCCTCCCATCATACAGCATTGTTCGGGTATCAATATTCTGACAAGCGAAGAATATGACCAGCTAGACACATTCAGTGTTCTGTCACAACAGCCTGCAATTCCCTGGATGCACTCCACCGCAAAATTTCCTTATTGGTGACACAGTTGCACCGAGTGACACCCAGAATTCTCCCCATAGGCAACACTGCTGGAACACATGGGGCTTTTGTGCTGTTATTGCCCATGTTTTCTACCCGCAAACTGGATTCCTCTCACATCCCTGTGTGAATGCCCCAGTAGATTTTGGCCCATTACCTTAAGCTACGAAAACATTAGAATATAACTTTTGTTGTCAGAACAACTGTAAATCTAACCTAAAAAAAGTAAATTCACAAATGTAAAAAATTTTATTCTGAATTGTATACTGAGAGCCAGTGTGGAGTAGTGGTTAAGAGCATGGGACTGGGACTCAGAGGATCTGGGTTCTATTTCCCGCTCAGCCATGGAGCCAACTGGGTGACTTTGGGCCAGTCACAGACTCTCAGCCCAACCTACCTCACAGGGTTGTTGCTGTGGGGATAAGATGGAGGAGGAGAATGATGTAAGCTGCCTTGAGCCTTTTGTAGGAAAAAGGCAGGATTTAAATTGAAATAAATAAATAAATAAATAAAATACTGCCTATTGTGATGTATGCTTTCCCATGTTAATCTTCTCCGTTACTTAGTTGACAAAGGCAGTCCTTATTGGCACCTTCGCATGTTGAGGAAATTATAAAAGCTATAACTAATACCAAAATGTGGAAATCACCTGGTCCAGATGAATTTCCAACTGAATATTGCAAAACATTTTCCAAACATTTTAGTTCCCAAGCTTTATTTCTACTTTCTTTTGAATAAGGTTCTCACTTTTCAGTACTTAACAATGTTAATCCTCTCATGATTCCTAAAGCTTATAGAGATCATATTTACTGTGCTAATCATTGACCTATATCCTTGATTAATCTCAGCATTAAAATAATAACTGTAACATTGGCTGATATACTACAATAATTTTAGCGCTGTGATGAAGCTCCATGCAACGGAAACTCATCTTCCGTTTGTGGACTTCTTCTCATGCTTGCCCCTGTCTTAGAAAGCAAGCCAAGCTGAAGTCCACAGATGCTTGTGATACACTGGCTATGCAACCAGCATCCTTTTGTGTACTACTCACATGGGCCTTGACTCCTGGCAAGCACCATGGAAATCTCAGTGCACCTGCCAGAAAGTTGGACTCGGGGCCTCGAGAAAGCAAGCTAGAGAGTCTGGGAATCCAACAGATTCTCACCCCTCAAATGGATTTCTCACACCTCCCTAAATCTATTACACTGTTAGTCCAACTGGATCAGACTAGGGTCATTAACAACAGATGGGGCTGCTAATTTCAGACAGTTGACCTGGTTGCACTAAATATGAATAGACCAGACACAACTGCCATTATATCCTAGAATGTGCAGAAAGCCTTTGACAGTGTTAACTGGAAATTTATTTTGGCTACATTGAGAAATTTTGGTTTTCCTGCAGGATTTTTAGAAATGGATTTACATTTTATATCCAACCCCACGAACCACTCAGGGCCAATGCGTGTGTGTGTGTGTGTGTGTGTGTTTGCCTGATTTTTTAAAAAACTTGTGAGAGATATCAGACAGGAATGTCTACTTGGAACCCCAGCCATCTGTTCTAGCTTTGATGCACAAAATTAATACCTTTGGGTATATTTTGGCTATTCTATTAACTTGTGAAAGGTTGAACTGATGTCAACTGGAGATATTATACTCCATAGTGTGCTAGTTAACCAGCAATTCAGACTCCACCCACAGTTTATTATTTGTTTGGGATCATAGAGATATATGTCAAATGTTGACATAGTCCACAGCCTGGTGTGTGTATGCCAAAAATACTCAACAGGAGAAGGTTTTCTTTTAAAAGATTTATTCTCAAGAATAACTGGCTGTCATGAAATCATTCCAGATGGCATACCTGAGCAGTCCTCACTTTGTCCTTTTATAAATTGGTCATTAAAGGGTTACATGTAACACATTTAACACTTTCCAATAGGTTACAGCAGTAAAAAAGTTACAATGGCATGATCTTCCCTGCCTGCATACTAAAGAGAAAGAAGATGCTCCAAAGGAGCGGAGCAGAATGGGTTGTTATTCCAGGGAAGAAGAGGAGGATGGGGTGGGTTGGTGCTTGCATGATTTTACCTATGAAAGTTATACCTACTGATTTGTACATCTTTGAACAGGCAATGGAAACTATCAAGCACCCTATCTTGGACAATTGGCACTACACAAACACAGAAGGGCTTTTACCTTGGCCCACATCTTAACAGACTCCCCTTGGCAGTTTTGGAGGGATGGTATAAAAAGATCCCATGGTCAGAGTACCTTTGCCCCTGTGGTACAGAACAGATAGAAACTACAGGGAACATCCTGCTGCAGTGCACATAGGGATATTCATGCTGCACTAATTTCCCCACTGATGAATTGCTTCCTGGACCATACAGAACAACATATATCTATATACTGTTGTCTGACATGAATCTGACGTTAACATACAGTGTCACTAAATTCTTCATGGCTGCTGGATGGAAGACAAACTCTGGGAATGCCACTTACTCAAGATGACTGATATGAACTATAGCAGCAGTATATTGTGTTGAAGTATCTACTAATCCAAGTGGGGTTTTATGACAGATAACCTTTAATGATGCAAGTAATTGGATGGCATACAAATTTTATAAATAAATAAAGTATTTTCTTCTTTTCTAAAAATCTATTTACTTATTTGAATTGAGCTGGTCTTTGACCATAATAAAGTTCTATCTATCTATCTATCTATCTATCTATCTATCTGATTTGTACATCAAAATGATTAAGCTGAATTTAAATAAGCAGATTAATGGTGTTACTGAACTTAGCTGGTCACTGGCTAGTGCAAACCTGGGTGGACCCCTGACCCCAAATCAAATGGAGCCTGAGACAAGACTTAGAGCCAAAAACAGTTTTATTCTAGTGCACTTTTAGAATAAACGGAGACAGAGGGGAGATGCTTTCCCAAATATGAGTCTCGAAAGAAATACAGGGAACATACATTATATATCCCATGTCACAAACATGATGTCCAGATACGAAGTCAATACATTCATATTTTGTTCACTGTTCCTTTTGTTAGTTTATAGAAAAACTCTTTATTCTTCCAAGGACTTCCCTTCCCAAATGTCTGCTAATAATCTCCAAATCATTCACACCTGCTTCATGTTTCTCACCTACTGCAATTCATAATGTATTTTGCTACTTTTATTCAGATTCCAACCAGTTTCAGGCGTCATGGGTTCTCCCCACTTGCTTCCTTTGATATTCAGCCAACCTGTCACAGGAGTTCACACAGGGTTCTTTACTCTCCTGTCTCCCCCTCCTCCCTCCTGGACAGGAAACGTGACATGGCTGAAGCTCCCCAGCTATGTGGTCTTCCTTAGGCTAACTTAAGTCAGGGTGAAAGGGAGCATCACTGGTAACAATGGGATCTTATGGGATAGTGCCTGATTGACATCTTTAAAGTTAAATCTATGGGGCAGGGTAAGTACACTTAAAATGAATGTAATACATTGAATTGCCCTATGGCAATTTTACATGGTCTTTCTCTATTTTACATGGTCTTTATTTATACTCAGGAAGTATTTTTGAAAACTTAAATGCTTTGTGTAATGATTTAAAGTGTTATGTGTGTGCTCCTTTAAATGTTGGTAAGTTTCAGATGGGCAAGGGAGGGTCAAAGAGGGGAATGAGTGAGTGAGGTGATTGGTTGGTGACTGTGAGTGTGGGGGTGGAGCTTGGGAGTGTGTCAGTAGATTGGAATAGATACATTCAGTCAGTCATCTGTGGTCTGTCAGCAGTACGGTCAGTTAGAAGCAGTTAGTGACCTGCAGAATTTGAAGAGGCAACCTTCTCCTTAGAATCCTACATAGTGCTATGAAAGGCATTTAGGATTCATAAGGAAAGGGAAGGAGTTAGAATATTTAGAAGACACATTAGAGACCAAGGAGAGTCAAAAGTTAATATTGTCAAGTGTTATAAGTGTTGACCAAATGGTCCGTGTCCTGGTGTGCGCATGCCCAGAAGACACATCAGGTGAAGATTTTCTTTTAAAGGATTTATTTGCAAGAATAACCAGCTTCCAATAAATCAGTCATTCCAGATGGCGCACCTGAGCAGTCCTCAGTTGGCCCTTTCATGCATTGATCATTAGAGGGTTGCACATAGCATATTTAACACTTTCCAATAGGTTTCAGACATGAAAAGTTGCGATGGTGTGATCTTTTCCACTTACAAAGAAGATGCTGTGAAGGAAGGGGGAGGATGAGGTGTTATTACACAGAAGAGGAGGAGGATGGGCTGGGCTGCTGTGAACTGCTCTTTGTTTGAGCGGCTGTAATCTGTCAAGTGCCAACCAGCTTCCTCTGCTGCCTGGTGAGTGTCAGCTACATTTCAAGGCTGCACACATGCTGATTTCCAGAGAAGAGGGTTTTCTCAGACCTGGTTACATGACACTGATTGCATGATTTAACCAATGAAAGTTCTACCTGCTGATTTGTACATCATAAGGGGGTGAGAGATAGAAACTGAAGAAATCTGAGTTCGGGAGGGAAAGACTGAACTGAGATAAATAAGGACTGGTCAAAGAAGATTCAGAAGAGAAAGGAGGATTTGTGAGTGAGGAATCAATGGAAAGAGTAAGATATCTCAGTTAAAAGTTATTATACATTGTTTTATTCACTAAATTTATAAGTTACTGAACAACTTGAAACGAATACGCTTAATGTACAAATAAAGTTTTATTGTGTTTATTGTTAACTCAGAGTCATAGGCTGTTTGGACACCAGAGTCTCATCCTACCAGGATCATTATTCTAGAATAACCCTTCCATTAAATCATGCCATCCACGACATTGCTGTTGTTTCAGTTCTCTTATCTGAACATATACACAAACATAAGTGAAAAGGAGGGCCCGGGTGGTATAAGAGCTCAAGCATTAACTAAGTTAACTGAGTGGCTTTTCTGCTATTTCTCTTCATTGGGCCTAATAGGAAATGTTAGAAGGTTGGATGATTTACTCCCAGACCTTATCAAGGGAGACAAGTTTCTTCCTGAGGAAACTAGCTTGGCTTATCACTTTTCCTTTTAAAGTTTGCTTGCCTCCAGCTTGGATGAAAACAAGGCCCTGGAGGAGCTTCTATGCCTCATCTGGTCATAAATTGCCATTCCAGGGCTCTGACTCCAGTGTAGTAAAAAGAAAATCTTCAGGCAGAGTTGTAGTTTTGGTGATTGTGAAGCACTTCTGAATTCTCTGTTCCCACCAGTGTTCACCAGGAATATCTATTAAGTACAACTTGGCTGGTGACTTAACCTTGTCCAAGGTCCTGCAGTCAGTCAACACTTGCCACTGCAACCTCACACCCATGGTGGGGCAGGGGGCTGCAGGATTGCATCCTAACTTCCTTTCACAGTCCAATTTATTTCTTCTTATCCCAGGTGCCCTATTTTTTCCAGGTGCACAACTCTGCTGCCCAATGGCTGCATTTTCTCTGATAAAAAAATCCGGACTTGAGGCTTCTCCTGGCAAACTCCCTCTCTCCTCATATGGCTTCAGTGAAGCACATGGATTCCATTTTGCTGAAATTACAGAAGTAAAATGGCACTGAGAATGGCTTAAAACAAAGGAATACTTGGAACAATGTAATAAGGCATAATGCCTGGTGCACTCTCTTCATCAAGCAGTTTGGGAAGGTATTTACCTAAGGAATTGTGGGTTTCCTTACTTTATGTGTATTGTGCAATGCATGGAAGTTGGGAATTTTAAATGAAATTTCCTTTTAAAACTTTTTTTTTTGTTTAGAAAAGTTTTGCATGGCCTCTTCATTTGAACAGTTTTGAAGCACTGTACAATAGAAATACAAAATATTTTGTAAAAGTAAAATCCCAAAAATGTATTTGAAGCCAGGGTATGATGATGAAACCAGGAAGCAGCCTTTTTAAAGGCTCAATATCTTCTTCTTAAGTTATTTAAATGACACAAAAGCTTCTCTCTCCCTTGGGACCGCATTCCCGACTGCTGGTGCTGCCAGTGCTAATATAATGCTACCAATCTCACCTCTCTTGGAGAGAGGACTGGAACAGCTGATAACGAAAGCGAAGGCGGATCATACAGGAAGAAGAGAAGGAGGCATGTGAGCTGAATGCCATGTTAACTGATTACCTTTGCCCAGGGCTTTTTTTTTGTCATAGAACGCCGTTCTGGCACCCTTTTTTCAATGGATTTTATGAAGTGATTTTGAACTGCATAGCAGATCAGCAGCAAACATCATTAACATAGTGCCTGCAGGCTGCTCTTGTGTCTGTTATCTGCTATCTGATAGTGAGAGAGAGCTGCTTGGGATTGGTGTGTGTGCTTACTGCTGGTGGCAACGTGAGTTCCGGCACCTTTTTTTTTTTTTTTTAAATGAAAAAAGCACTGCCTTTACTGTACTTTCAATCGGCTTAGTCAATTAGAGCAGCAGCGCAGAACTGACTTTAGCAGACTCCAGTACATGACTTTTTCCTCCTTTGGTTGAGTTGGGATAGGCTTTGGGGACAGGTGACGGAAGGTGAAAACCATCAGGCACCTACAAAAGTTGTGCACATGGCTGTTTAGAGTGCATACAGTGCTTTCGTCTTTTATTTGCACTTGCCTGGAGGGGGCAGAAAGGATTGAAGCCATTGTGGTTAATTTAAACACAAAATGGAGTATAGTTTCTGACATGCTAAATTCAGTGCAAGATGTATTTTGGCAGTTTGTTTCCAGCTTCTTTGGTTTCTAAAGTGTGTGTGTATGTGTACAAGGGGGACACATATACACACTCAGCTGAACAATGTTTCACTGCCACACATTGCTCATGTAAATCAGCCATCATGGAAGAGGCAAAAGGGTTGAAAGAGTCTCCAGAAAAAACTCATGGAAGCTGGATGGAGCCTCTCACAGCCACCCAACTGGGTACACTGATGCAGATGGGTTCCTAGAACATTCCCCTAGCAAGGGAAGCCTGTCCTACAAGGTGCCCACCCTCCAGAAGAGAATTGCTAGTGGGGGTTGGGTCCCCCCTCATATTTCTGGTACATTAGAAGATTAGTATTTTGGGACATAACGTTATCAGTATCATTTCTTCATATAATATGAATTTGCCCCAAAGCATAACTATGCATTCCACTGACACTAAAGGCTTTGTTATACAAGAGGTTGAGCCTGCTGCTTTACTGTGGCATCATCTTCCGTTTCCATAAGTGTGCTTTACCATTTTTTCCCCCTGGGTTTGCCTTTTTCATATATTCTATTACCCAAACACAAGGTGGCACAGGGTAATGGATTTGAAACTTTTCCAGAGAATTTTGGTTCTGCCTGACATGTATTACCAGACTTTTATTGCACTAAAACCCCCTGGAAATGGTTGGGAAACATGGGAGAGGCCCTGGATGACAGCCTCTCCCTTGAAAAGGCCCTGCAAATTGCACTGAGTGAAGGACCATGAGTGCACAATCAATGTCCCGTGCAGAGAACCCCCTAAGTAAAATCATCTTCACTATTCAAATAATACTACAATATGCATTGTGTTTTCCCATTGGAAGTAGGACTTCAGGCCTTCCATTTCACGGGATGGGAGAAAAGAATGTTTGCTTAATTAGGTATATTTCTTTATCTACTGTCTCCAATTTTTCAGATACTTGTTGTATTTTTTGTTTTTACAGAACTATATCACTACTAAATGTGGACTATAAAATCTTTGCCTCTATATTGGCAGAAAGGTTGAAAAAGTTTCTAATAGACTTTATCCATCCAGACCAAAATGGTTTTCTGCCTAAAAGACAAATGAAGAATAATCTGAGGACTATCTTGGATATTCTAGAATACTACGAGATACACACGGAAAAATCAATGGCTCTACTGTTTTTAGATGCCCAGAAAGCCTTTGACAATGTTAATTGGCAATTTATGATGCAACAGATGGACCAAATGGAGTTTGGGGGAAAATTTATGAATGCGATATCAAGTATCTATCAAAGACAATCGGCCAGGATTTTAATTAATGGAGAATGTACAAGGGCTATAGAGATACAAAAGGGTACAAGGCAGGGATGCCCATTGTCACCCTTATTGTTCATCCTGACTTTAGAGGTTTTGAATAGAAGCATCAGGGATGACAAGGACATTAAAGGTACTAAAATTAGGGATGAAAAATATAAATTGCAAGCATTTGCAGATGACTTGGTCTTTATTTATTTTTATTTATTTATTAGAAAAATTTCTATGCCGCCCCTTGCCAGCTAGCCTCGGGGCGGCTTACAGCAGGTCCATATAATACAAAATACAAACATAAAATTGAAACACAAAACGACCTACCACATTCAAACTAAAACTAAAATTAAAATTTATAATAGAGGAACCTTTTGTAACAATGCCTAAACTTCTACAACGGATTGAAGAATATGGTGAGGTTTCGGGAATGAAAATAAAGAAAAAACAAAACTTTTAGTTAAAAATCTTACGCAAGATCAGAAAAAAAGACTTCAGGAACAAGTGGACTTGCAGATTGTTAAAAAGGTAAAATACTTGGGAATTCACCTTACAGCTAAATGTACAACTCTGAAAGAAGACAATTACGGTAAATTACTGAAAGATATTAAAGGTGATTTGGAAAGATGGGCCAATTTACAACTGTCTTTGATGGGAAGAATAGCACTGGTCAAAATGAATATTCTACCAAAATTTTTGTTTTTGTTCCAAATGATCCCCGTAAAAAATGATAAAAAGTTTTTTGAGGATTTAAATTTTCAAATTTTGAGATTTATTTGGAGAAAAAAGAAAGCAAGAATTAAACTAAAAATGTTTCAGGAAACCAAAAGAATGGGGGTTTTGGTCTACCGGATTGGATGTTGTACTATCAAGTGTCTATTTTTACTTGGCTAAAAGAACGGATAACCTTGCAAAATAAGAGAATTTTGTATCTTGAAGGACATGATTTGCAAATGGGTTGGCATGCTTATATGTGGTATGAGAAGGTTCAATTGCAGGGGACTTTTTAAAGAATGATCACTTTATTAGAAGATCATTGTTCTCAGTGTGGGAAAAGTTAAAGTTAAAATTGTATAATAAGTTACCAAGATGGCTTTCACCTATGGAAGCCTTTGTCTATCCAAATGTTTTGAATTTTGAAGGAATCATAGGATATGATGATATTTTAGATAAGGATGGAGGCCTGAAACTGGATCAAGAAATACAAGAAGAGGGACTCAATATCTCTTGGTGCTATAAGGTGCAGATGCAATCAAGATATGCTAAAGATTGCAAAATATGGGGGTTTTATAAAGATCTAACAGCCTTTGATCAAGTGATGTTAAAAACTGATGAGAAAATGATTAAAAGAATTTATGAGTTCTTACTTGACAGGAAAATGGAAGGGGAACAGGTTAAGGAAACTATGATAACATGGTCACAAAATTTTGGATATAATATTGAATTAGAAAAGTGGCAGAAGCTTTGGGAGAGAAATATTAAGGTAACCTTAGCAACTTCGTATAAAGAAAATTTATATAAAATGTTTTATAGATGGTATTTGTCGCCAAATCGATTAGCTAAGATGTTTCCAAATATGTCAAACAGATGTTGGAAATGTAAACATGATGTGGGTACTTTTTATCATATGTGGTGGACTTGTGAAGATGTGAAAAAGTATTGGATTAAAATACATAAATGGCTTGAGGAAATGCTACAAAAACCCTTAGCTTTTAAACCTGAAATTTTCTTGTTAGGTATTGTACCAGAAAATATTAGCAAGCAGGAAATGTATTTGATACTGCATTTAATCACAGCGGCGAGCATTGTGCTTGCTCAATACTGGAAGTGTAAGGAACTACCAACTGAGGAACTGATTTTGAAAAATCAGTCCACATTTTGGACTGTGCAGAAATGGACAGACTCACTCTATTACTGAAGGAGAAAGAGGATACTGATTTCTGTCAAACTTGGGATGTTTTTTACGATTGGCTGGAGAAACGGGACTTGGCTTAGATTTAAAGATGTCTTTAAGTTTTTATAAATTGATCTGAATATGATTATAGAATGTTAAAAGATATGCTATAGGGGGCTGACTCAACTCATCTGATGTACTTGATGATTGATAGAAACATAGAAACATAGAAACAGAGTGAGTCAGAAGGGGCCTCCCGGGCCATCTAGTCTGACCTCCGGCACCAGCCGGCTCCGCTCATGACATGCCCACCATGTGGATGTCCAGCCTATCTTTGAACACCCTCACCGATGGGGCCTCAACGACCTCCCGTGGAAGCCCATTCCACGCCCTTGGGGTCCTAACTGTCAGGAAGTGCTTCCTGGCATCCAAATTGAACCTTGGCTCCCTGAGCTTTGCTCCATTGGAGCGCGTCCTGCCTTCCTCTGTAGGGGAGAACAGGCCTCTCCCCATCTCCATGTGACACCCCCTCACATACCTGTATGTTGCCAACATATCCCCTCTGAGTCTCCTCTTCTCCAAGCTGAAGAGACCCAGTTCTCTCAGTCTTGCCTCATATGGCATCCCCTGCAAACCAGCCACCATCCTTGTGGCCCTACGCTGCACTGACTCCAACCTGGCTATATCCTTTCTGTAATGAGGGGCCCAAAACTGAACACAATACTCCAGTTGCGGGCGCACCAGAGTCGTGTAGAGTGGTAGTAATACCTCTCTTGATCTAGAAGCCACACTTCTGGCTATGCAACCAAGGGTGGCATTCGCCCTCTTGACCACCGCATCACACTGCTGACTCATGTTAAGCCTGCGGTCAACCAGTACCCCGAGGTCCCTTTCACAAGTGCTGCTCTCCAGCCACTTGTCACCTAACCTGTACTTATGACAGCTATTCTTATGCCCCAAGTGCAAGACCTTGCACTTCTCCACAATGAACGCCATCCTGTTGTCTCCTGCCCACTTCCATAGTCTGTCCAGATCCTTTTGGATCTGGTGTATCTGCTCCTCAGTTGTGGCCACTGCTCCAGTTTTAGTGTCGTCTGCGAATTTGATCAGCAGACTGTTTACCCCTTCTTCCATGTCGTTAATGAAAAGATTAAACAGGATCGGCCCCAGGACAGAGCCCTGGGGGACCCCGCTTGTCACTGGCTGCCATCCCGACGATTCCCCGCTAATGGTTACCTTCTGCTTTCGGTCAGTCAACCATGCCCTAATCCACCGGACAGTGCTTTGGTGTATCCCAAAACTCCTCAATTTCTCCACCAGGATATCATGGGGCACTTTGTCAAAGGCCTTGCTGAAATCCAGGTATACCACATCCACTGCATCCCCTCCATCTAGCCATCTTGAAACCTTGTCATAGAATTCCACAAGGTTTGTCTGGCAGGACCTGTTTCTGCGGAAGCCATGTTGTGTGGCTGTCAGCCTCCCTTCCCTATCTAACATCACTAGATCTCTATTATGAGCCTTTCCATTGTTTTTCCTACAATGGACGTAAGGCTAATCGGTCTATAATTCCCCATGTCCTTCCTACTACCCTTTTTGAAATTTTTTTTTAAAAAATTGATGTTTTTTAGTTTTTAGTGTAAAATCTTAATAAAAATCTTTATTTAAAAAAGGATGGGAGAAAAGAATAGGAGCAGTTTGCATTGTGAGATGATAGGAAAGATTCCTGTGTGTTGAACTATAAGGACAACCAGAACGTAAGGCCAGAAAAAAAAGCTAGATAAACTGAAGAGTTTCCTGTGAGGTTTTTAAAAAAAAGTTGTAGAAAATATTAATAGAAAGCAATATAATTTAATATAAACTATACATTATAGAACCCATTCATCTTCGTACATTTTCACTATTCTATGCTGCAGGTTTTCTTCCTATGTTGCTTCTGTTGGCTGGATTCTTGAACTCACTCTTCTAAGCTTTTGCTTCAGCACAGTCTTGTAAAATATTCCCAGAGCAAGCCCAACGAAGGCAATAGTAAGGGCAAATGCAGTTCCTATAATAATTCCTGTAATAGCAGCACTCCGCTCTTCTGCAGCAGGTCCACTGTCGATGCTGCCACCATAGCCCTTGCTTAGGCAGTCTGGAGGTGCCCAGCCATAATCACAGTGACAATGTTTCTGGGAGTTGCATCTTCCCCGATTATGGCACTTTGTGACATCACAATCATAGTTCAAAAGGGACATATTCTTGCATTGCCCACCAATACACATCATCCCATTGCCACAAGGAGTCCCGTCTCTTATTGCGCCAATATCAGCTATCTCCATTCCACTGTGGTAGTCTAAACTCCAGCATTCAGTTTTGCCAACATGGAAATGAATTATGGTGCTGTGCTCCTCAAAAGAAGGTAAATCAACAATATTTTCACATTGAATTCGACCACACAGAATATCCGTAGGATTACATTTCGTGTAAATTCCATGTTTAAGGCCACAGTTGCCAAAACGATCACCTTGAACATTCATTAATCTGAAACAATTCTCTGAAGCAGCAGTTGCTTTGTCACCAAAGATCATTTTGCACTGCCCATTATGAACAGTGCAATTCCCATGATAACAATATGCACCATTGCTGCATGGGGCACCATCTTGTATGTAAACATCGTCAGGACACCACTGTGAAGTCCCGTTGCAATATTCAGGCAGATCACAGTCGCCAGTCTTTCCTCTGCAAATGGACCGTGCTGGAAGATACTGACACTTGGCACAGCATTGTCCAAAGGCACAAGTGACACCTGAACGTAATGTACAATTGGATTGGCAACATGGATCCAAATCACATTCAGCTTTTGAGCCACAATCACATTGCTCACCACTTTCAACCACTTTGTTGCCACAATATTTGAATTTATATATTTTATTAGGGTCTGGTGGAAAAAATAAGCAACGAGCATTCCTTTTTTTAAAATAATCAGAATAACTACAATTGCTAAATTTATCAGTGTTTGCCAAAGCTGGAAACATTATACATCTTTGTCGATCACATTTACAGAATTTACCATCATGAATCATTCCAATGATATGTCCCAGTTCATGGGAGAATATCACAGAAAACTCCAACAAACTACTTGTAACAAATTCCTCAACAGTACTTGACCAGTCTTTAGAACAAACAGTTCCTACATATGCTAATCCAACTGTATGTCCAAACCTCTTATATGCAAATAAGTTACCAACATCATTTTCAAGACGACGATTCAGTGAGTTTCTTCTCCAAATTCTGAATTTCTCAAGGGTACTTCCTATGTCAGTAACATTTATTAAGTTCTTCTCTGACCAGATCTCCAGACCAATTATAGTCAACTTAACAGAAAGAGGCTCAAACAATGAATTTGAAGTATGGATAATATTCAAAACTTGAAGAACAGTAAGAGTTTCATTTCTGCCAAATCTCTCATATCGCTCATGGTCAATCACAATGGCAAGCTTCAGATACCTAGTGTGTGTCCACCAGTTTCCTCCAGGAGCACTTTTGTCCACTAAAACCTCTGTTCCCTGCATCATAGCCACCTGACGACTTTGTTCTTCCTCCGTTAGCCCACAACTCAAAGGGACTGCACCTGTCTCCTGTTCCAAGCGATATACCACATGCTGAAAAGAAGCAGATGCCTGGACAGGTTCAATTTCATAACTCCGGTTTTCTAATTGAAACAAACCCCTGAGTCCCTCTGAGCAAGTGCTGATGGTGACCGAAGAGGAAGGCATTCCTTGGACAAAGCCATGGTAGAAGCAGTCATCCCTAATGAATGGATAATCTATCTGGAGTTCCCCTTCCTTACTGTAGGTGAAGACAGGGAGGTGTTTTGGGACAAAACTTCTTTTCTGTGTGAGATGCACTGTCTGGCTCTTCCCTTCAATTTGTATCAGGTAGGTGACATGCTGAGATTCCCGTTGTCCATATCTAGGAGTCAGTTTTCTTGGGATGATTACTTCATAAGAGGCATATGTAAAACCTTGTGGTGGTATCTGACCTGCAGTCTCATTCAGGACATTCCATATGATCAGCACCAGCAGCCAGGCAGAAATTGTCTCCATTTTCTCTAATGGTGCAAAGGATCTACCATAACCACACATAAGTTCCCTTCAACAGCTAGTTCAGGGCTGAGCCTGAAGGAAGATTGGAAGGATGCTGCTCATGAGACAGAGGAGGGGAATTGTGTCCATAGCAACAGTCTTTCAAGTTACCTTTGGAATGGGGGAGGAGCTTGAAGACCAAAGATGGATTAGAATGATGAGATCCTCATCTAACAGATGGACAGGAAGGAATACATATTTGAAAAGTGCTTTCTGAAAGGTCTAGAAGAAGAAGAGGCAAGTATGCTGAGAGTTTGAGAATCAATATTAGGAAAATTAAAGGCAATCAAGGTAGTTAACAGCAGACTAATGGAAGGGGTGTGTCATACATTTAGAGGAGGTTCCTGAGGAGTTAATACTGATATACTGGGAGTAAATGTCAGCCTAACCTATCTCACAGGATTGTTGTTATGAGGATAAACTGGAGCAATGTAAGCCCCCTTGGGTTCATCACAAGAGGAAAACAAGGTAGGATAAAAAGGTAATTTATTACCAGTGATACTGTTGAGGATAATATTGGATAAAATATGCAGCAGTAACAGCTAAGCTAAATGTTGATCCAATGCACAGCTGCTGAGGAAAACGGCAAACTCCTTAACAGCCACAAATAGGAAAGCAGTTGAAAACAAAGCTGCTAAAATCATACTCTCTTCATACAAATGTTTGGTGTAATTGCACTTACAATGTGCATACAATTCTGGTCACTGAACCTAAAGGATATTGCAGGGTTGGAAAAATGCAACTAATAGGATTGAGGGGTTAGAATAATTCCCCGATGAGGAACAGTTACAACAGTTGGGATAGTTTAGCTTAGAAAAAAAAGGGGAAACTGAGATATTCTAATTTATGCATCTCCTTCATGGATCACTGCCTTGTTGTGGCGAAGGGGCTTGCATAGCTCAATGAACCTATTAGCCATGCCATGCAGGGTCACCCAAGATGGACAGGTCATAGCAGAGAGCTCTGACAAAACGTGATCCACTGGAGAAGGAAATGGCAACCCACTCCAGTATCTTTGCCATGAAAACCCCATGGACAGTACCAAAAGGTAAAAAGATATGACGCCAGAAGATGAGCCCCTCAGGTCGGAAGGTGTCCAATATGCTACTGGGGAAGAGCGGAGGGCTAGTACTAGTAGCACCAGAAAGAATGAAGCAACTGGGTCAAGGCCGAAAGGACACTCAGTTGCAGATGTATCTGGTGGCGAAAGGAGAGTCCGATGCTGCAAAGATCTTTACTCCATAGGAACCTGGAATGTCAGATCCATGAATCAAGGCAAGCTGGATGTGGTCAAACAAGAGATGACAAGACTGAACATCGACATCTTAGGAATCAGTGAACTAAAATGGACAGGAACAGATGAATTTAATTCAGATGTCCATCAGGTATACTACTGCGGGCAAGAATCCCTCAGAAGAAATGGAGTAGCCTTCATTGTCAATAAAAGAGTAGGAAAGGCAGTACTGGGATACAAATCTCCAAAATGACAGAATGATCTCAGTTCGAATCCAAGGCAAACCATTCAACATCACAATAGTAGTAGTGTTCTTTAAGTAGTGCGTTTGTTTTTACTGTATTTATTTATTGTTGTTAGCTGCCCCGAGGCTTTTCGCAAGGGGGCAGCATATAAATATGTAAATAAATAAATAAATGAATGAATAAATAGTCCAAGTCTATGCCCCAACTACGGGTGCTGAAGAGCCTGAAGTTGACCAGTTCTACGAAGCCTTACAACACCTTCTAGAATTAACTCCAAAAAATGATGTCCTTATCATCATGGGGGATTGGAATGCAAAAGTAGGAAGCCAAAAGATAACTGGAATAACAGGCAAGTTTGGCCATGGAGTACAAAATGAAGCAGGGCACAGGCTGCTAGACTTTTGTCATGAGAATACGATGGTCATAGCAAACATTCTTTTCCAACAACTCAAGAGACGACTCTACACATGGACATCACCAGATGGTCAACAAAGAAATCAGATTGACTATGTGCTCTGCAGCCAAAGATGGAGAAGCTCTATACTGTCGGTAAAAACTAGACCAGGAGCTGACTGTGGCTCCGATCATGAGCTTCTCGTTGCAACATTTAGGCTTAAATTGAAGAAAGTAGAGAAAAGCACTAGGCCACTCAGGTATGACCTAAATCATATCCCTGATGAATATACTGTAGAGGTGACAAATAGATTTAAAGAATTAGATCTGATAGACGGAGTGCCTGAAGAACTATGAATGGAGGTTCGCAACATTGTACAAGAGGTAGCAACTAAAACCATCCCAAAGAAAAAGAAATGCAAGAAAGCAAAATGGCTGTCTGAGGAAGCTTTACAAATAGCTGAGGAAAGAAGGGAAGCAAAAGGCAAGGGAGAAAGAGAAAGATACAAACAATTGAATGCAGAATTCCAGAGAACAGCTAGAAGAGATAAGAATGCCTTCCTAAAAGAACAGTGCAAAGAAATAGAGGAAAACAACAGAATCGGGAGGACCAGAGATCTCTTCAAGAAAATTGGAGATATGAAGGGAACATTTCATGCAAAGATGGGCATGATAAAGGAACAAAATGGCAGGGACCTAACAGAGGCAGAAGAGATTAAGAAGAGGTGGCAAGATTACACAGAAGAACTATACAAGAAAGAGCTTAACATCCCTGACAACCACGATGGGGTGGTCACTGACCTCAAGCCAGACATTCTGGAATGTGAAGTCAAATGGGCCTTAGGAAGTCTGAGCAACAACAAAGCTAGTGGAGGTGACAGTATTCCAGCTGAGCTATTCAAAATCCTAAAAGACGATACAGTAAAAGTGCTACACTCAATATGCCAGCAAATTTGGAAAACTCAACAGTGGCCACAGGATTGGAAAAGGTCAGTTTACATTCCGATCCCAAAGAAGGGCAATGCCAAAGAATGTTCAAACTACCGCAGCATTGCACTCATTTCACATGCTAGCAAAGTGATGCTCAAAATCCTACAAGCTAGGCTCCAGCAGTATGTGGACCGAGAACTACCAGAAATACAGGCAGGATTTCGAAGAGGGAGAGGAACTAGAGATCAAATTGCCAACATACACTGGATCATGGAGAAAGCTAGGGAGTTCCAGAAAAACATCTACTTCTGCTTCATTGACTATGCTAAAGCCTTTGATTGTGTGGATCAAGTTCTTAAAGTGGATTGTGTCCACACAAGTGGATTGTGTGGCAAGTTCTTAAAGAGATGGGAGTACCAGACCATCTTATTTGTCTCTTGAGAAACCTATATGCGGGTCAAGAAGCAACAGTGAGAACTGGACATGGAACCACTGATTGGTTCAAAATTGAGAAAGGAGTTCGGCAAGGCTGTATACTGTCGCCCTGCCTATTTAACTTATATGCAGAGCACATCATGAGAAAGGCGGGGCTGGATGAATCACCAGTTGAAATTAAGATTGCTGGGAGAAATATGAACAACCTCAGATATGCAGATGATACCACTCTCATGGCAGAAAGTGGTGAAGCCTTCACCTAAACTAAACTAAAGAGCCTCTTGATGCGGGTGAAGGAGGATAGCGCAAAAGTTGGTTTGAAACTCAACCTTAAGAAAACTAAGATCATGGCATCTGGTCCTCTCACTTCCTGGCAAATAGATGGGGAAGAAATGGAGGTAGTGACAGATTTTATTTTCCTGGGCTCCAAGATCACCTCAGACGGGGACTGCAGCCAAGAAATTAAAAGACGCTTGCTCCTGGGGAGGAAAGCTATGGCAAATCTAGCCAGCATACTAAAAAGCAGAGAGATCACCCTGCCAACAAAAGTGCGTATAGTCAAGGCTATGGTGTTCCCAGTTGCAATGTATGGCTGTGAAAGCTGGACCATAAGGAAGGCTGAGCGCAAAAGGATTGAGGCCTTTGAATTGTGGTGCTGGAGGAGACTCCTGCGAGACTGCTGGACCACAAGGCAATCAAACCGGTCAGTCCTAGAGGAGATCAACCCTGACTGCTCTTTAGAAGGACAGATAGTGAAGATGAAACTCAAATACTTTGGCCGTCTAATGAGAAGGAAGGACTCCCTGGAGAAGAGCCTAATGCTGGGAACAATTGATGGCAAAAGCAGGGGAACCAGAGGATGAGGTGGCTGGATGGAGTCACTGAAGCGGTTGGTGTGAGTTTAAGTGGACTCCGGGAGATGGTGGAGGACAGGAAGCCCTGGAGGAATGTTGTCCATGGGGTCGCGATGGGTCGGACACGACTTCGCGAGTAACAACAACAACAACAATTTATGCGTGATGCAGAAAAAGTGACATGGGGTTGGACAAATTCATAGAAGAAAATACTATCAATTACTATTAGTCCTGATACACTACCTCCAATATCAGAGGCAATATGCATATGTAAACCAGTTGCTGAGGAACTGCTTTTGTACTCATATCCTGATTGAGGGATCCTGAGAGCAGCTGGTTTGCCACTGTGTGAACAGAATGCTGCATTAGATGGACTCTTGGTCTGATTCAACATGGTTTTTATGTTCTTATGGAATAGAATGATGATCTCGATTCATCAGATGGTTAGGAAGGAAAAGATGATTGAAGAATACTTGCTGGAAGGTCTACAGGAAGAAGGGGCATGCTTGCTAAAAATCTGAGAATCAAAATCAGGAAAATTAAGACAATCTACAAAATTCATGGTAGATTATTGGAATGTATGTACTATATATTTAGAGGGTCCTGAAAGCTTCTTTGAGTGGAGCCAGCTAGAGCTGGGGGTCAGACTAGATAGCCCGGGAGGCCCCTTCTGACTCGCACTGTTTCTATGTTCTATGTTACAAATATACTAAAAGATACAGTGTGAGCTTCTTGCTGTGTTCAGAATATATGATGCAACATGAAGCAGTGTCAGATAAGCAACCATTTGAAATATACATTATGAAAACAAATGGTTGGCAATTGGATTATGCATTTTAGAGCACAATCATTTGGCCACTTGGTGCTGTTTAGGAAAATTCAGAGTCTCAAAATTACAGACCTATATCACTATTAAATATGGACTATAAAATCTTTGCCTCTATATTGGCAGAAAGGTTGAAGAAGTTTCTAATAGACTTTATCCATCCAGACCAAAATGGTTTTCTGCTTAAAAGACAAATGAAGAATAATCTGAGGACTATCTTGGATATTCTAGAATACTACGAGATACACACGGAAAAAATCAATGGCTCTACTGTTTTTAGATGCCCAGAAAGCCTTTGACAATGTTAATTGGCAATTTATCATGCAACAGATGGACCAAATGGACCCAGCCCGTCTGAAGTACTTGATGTTGGAAGTTTTTTAGTTTTTAGTTTAAAATATTAATAAAAATCTTTATAAAAAAAAAGCAAATTCAGATTCTCAGTTCAGAGGCTTCATAACAGCATTAACAAGTCAAACTTGTACATTCTTAGTTTGCCTCTCCTTGGCAAAGATATTCTTACCAATCCAAAATTTAGGGAAGCCTAAAAAACAAGGTCAGAGCTTTTCCCACATTGTCTTGATTTTTTTTTTCTTATTTAATGCCTCACCCTTTAGGATATCATTCCTGAGCCACTGGTTAAGAGTTAAAACATGCTCCCATCAAAGCTTCGTCCAAAGGACAAATCTGCTAAGGATTGTATTCTGTTTATATGTTAATATAAACTGCTTCCTCAGTCAATATGTATTTGAAAAAAATCCTAGAGTATTTCTTCCCCAAATGGTTCCTCTTAAACCTTCTGATATTCTAATCTAAAGTCCATTGAGGCACTAGATTATTTGAATTATTAAACCTAGGATGTATCCAGGCAGAAGGCTCCTGACTCTACCAACTAGAAGGCATTGTGCAGAAATTTTTCCATAATAAATTCTCTATGGTGAGGAAAAAGATGAAAGTTAATTTATTTTGTATTTTTAAAAGAATGCAATTACAAAATACATCATATAATAAAAAAGAAGCAATACAAGATACACAATACCCTTGATATATAACCCCTCCCCCACAAAAAACACACTTGGTGTACCTCTCTACTGAAACCATGGCTGTATATTTTTTTCTTTCGTTAGTACATATTCAATAAATAAATGCCATACATCATTAAAATATTTCTGCTTTATCTATTGTTCTTTCACCCTAACCCCACACATCAATTTATTAACAGCTGTATTCCAAACTTAACTGAGGATTCCATTTCCCCTTCCAATTCTTTGCTATTATCAGTTTTGCTGCTGTTACCAAATTTATTATTAATTCTTTAATATTCCATTTCCATTTCTTTTCATAAAATAATAACAACAATGCTAGTTCAGGATCTGCTTCAATTTTTAAGTTCAATATTTTGCTAATCCCCTTAAAAACATTATTCAAAATTTCTTCATGTTTCACAATCTCACCACATATGGAAATAGGTACCCATTTTTTGCCCACATCTCCAATATAAATTAGAACATTTATTATCCATATCCATATAATTTTACCAGCATCATGCACTATTTGCATACTAATAAAATTTTTCCTTAATTCTAATTGACATACTTTTTAATATTCTCTTACCCCATATTTTCCCCATTCTTGTCTATATCTTTCCCTAAGTCCATTCTCATGAAATTTAAAAAAGATCATATATGTCCTACCTGTCCAATAAAATCTTATATATCTCATTTATAATCCCTCTTATTTGCATACTACCTTGCGTCTCCCTGTACATCATAATCTCCTCAAATTTGGTAAGATCTCTACACTTACCATTAAACTCTTATTTAAGCAAATTAAATAAACAATGTAACCATTTATATTTTGATTCTACCAAATAATATTATTAGTTTGAGCTTGGTTGCAGCGCCTTAATTTTTCTAATAAGATGTCTATTCTAACTTTAAGGACATTATTGTGTGTTCATGACCCCTCAGTCACAGAAGTTTGGAATGGATTTTTGCAAAGAATATCAGGAGCAACAAAAAGGACTTCTATTAACATGTAAATAACAAGAAGGGGTGACAGGCAGTGGGACCACTTAATAAGGAGGAAAGGGATTCAGTGACTGATGTGAAGGAACAGGCACAGATGCTAAATGACTATTTTGCCTCTGTGTTCTTCCCAAAGCAGGATGGGGGAGATCCGCATGGGGGATCGGATGAGGCCAGGGACTTAGGGGCACAGATTAGAATCACACCCCTAGAAGTGAAGGAGCTCCTCAGGGCACTGGATGTTACAAAGGCACTAGGCCCTGATGGGTTACACCTGAGAGTACTTCGGGAGATGGTGGCTCTTCTTTCCTGCCTGCTGACCTCTATTTTTGAGGCCTCGTGGAGAACGGGTGAGGTTCTAGAGGACAGGAGGGTGGCATCTCTGGTCCCAATTTTCCAAAAAGGTAGTAGAGGGGACATGGGGAATTACAGACCAGTTAGCCTTACATCCATTGTAGGAAAGATAATAGCTCATTATAGCGAGAGATCTAGAAACCCTAGATAGGGAAGGGAGGTTGACAGCCATGCAACACGACTTCTGCAAAAAGAGGTCCTGCCAGACAAACCTTGTGGAATTCTATGACAAGGTTTCAAGGGTTAGGGTTAGGGTTGGGGTTGGGGTTAGGGTTAGGGGACATGGTGAATGTGGTTTACCTGGATTTTGGCAAGGCCCTTGACAAAGTGCCACATGATATCCTGGTTGAGAAATTGAGGAGTTTTGGGATAGAGCAAAGCACTGTCCAATGGATTGACTGACTGAAAGCAGAGGATAACCATTACTGGAGAATCATCAGGATGGCGGCCAGTGACAAGTGGGGTCCCCCAGGGCTCTGTCCTGGGACCGATCCTGTTCAATCTTTTCATCATCAACATGGAAGAAGGGGTGACTAGTCTGCTGATCATATTCGCAGATGATACTAAAATGAGGACAGTACCACAACTGAGGAGCAGGTACTCCAGTTCCAGAAGGATCTGGACAGACTATGGAAGTGGGCAGGGGAAACAAGATGGTGTACAATGTGGATAAGTACAGGTTAGGGCACAAGTGGCTAGAGAGCAACACTTGTGAAAGGGATCTTGGAGTACTGGTTGATTGCAGGCTAAACATGAGTTGGCAGTGTGACACGGCTGTCAAAACGGCGAACGCCACCCTTGGTTGCATAGCCAGAAGCATGGTTTCTAGATCGAGACAGGTATTACTACGACTCCATATGACTGGTGCACCCATAACTGGAGTATTGTGTTCAGTTCTGGGCTCCACATTACAGGAAGGATATAGCCAGGTTAGAGCCAGTGCACTCTAGGACCACAAGGATGGTGGCTGGATTGCAGGGAAAGTCATATGATGTGAGACTGAGGGAGCTGGGTCTTTTCAGCCTGGAGAGGAGGAGACTCCGAGGGGATCTGTTGGTGACATACAGATACATGAGGGGGTGTCACACAGAGGTGGGAAGAAACCTGTTCTCCCCTGCAGAGGAAGGCAGAAGGCGCTCCAATGGAGCCAAGCTCAAGGAACCAAGGTTCCATTTAGATGCCAGGAAGTACTTCCTGACAGTTAGGACCCCAAGGGTATGGAATAGGTTTCCATGGGACATGGTTGAAGTTCCATCAGTGAGGGTGTTCAAAGATAGGCTAGACATGCACATGGTAGGCATGCCATGAGCAGAGCTGGGTGGAGCCGTGGGTCAGACTAGATGGCCTGGGAGACCCCTTCTGACTTGCTCTGTTACTATGTTTTGTTTTTTACAGCGAGGAAAGTAGGCTATTACATTTCAAATGTGGAACAAACTGGAAGGAAAATCTTGCATATTGTCACAATTTCACTATACACCAACTATAATGAAATATTCTGAAAGGTAGAAAAAGAAAAACCTGGGAAAGAAAACCTAGGTAAAGAACACACACTTCTTCCTGCAAAGCAAATGGAAGAAGACGTCTTCATAAAGCAGCAGGATAAATGTATCATGTACAGAAGACCAAAGGATACTTCCAGACAGGGCTTCTAGCACTGCAGTCAATGTTCTTCCCATGTAATCTACAAGCAGACCTGCAAGCAACTTTCTACATGTTGAGAATATTTTCTACACTTTTATGTACCCATTTTGCTGTGTTCTGTCGCACTAATGGGTGGGACATGGCTGTGTGGGTGGCAAAGTAACAATTCACTCTCTCCTTCTCCTTCCTATTTCCAAAAAGACTGTGAAGCATCCTTGTAAAACACATATAGCCGAGCGCTCTTCTCTGGTGAATGACAACATATTTATTATTTATATTATTTGTACTCCATCTTTCTACCAAAATGGTATTCATACTTTCTTACATACACATACAGAGGAAACAGCAGTTCAAAGGATATGGGATGGAGTCCTGACCCATTTCTTGCCAGGAAACAGGTGGTTGGCTTGTGGCAATTTTACTTTTTTCTCCCTTTCTTAGCTAAGGGGGTGCGGGGTTGGGACTGCAATTATTTCTCATTCTGCTCCCACTGGTCAATCAAGATCACCATCTCTTTCCATGACTGTAGAGAGAGGCTAAGAAATAGGAGAGGATTTAAGGAAACACTTCCATAATTATCTCAACAAATTTGATGGGCCATTAGCAGTACACAACTTGTGATGGGTCAAGGAGACTTGAGTGGTGAAGCTATGTTTTTGTATAACCATTCCGCCATAATTTTAAATTTTATTTTATTGCACACTGTAATTTTCTTCCTCCTCTTCTAGAAGGAAGAAGATATTAGAATGATCTTTCACTGGGTAAGTTTAAGATGTTGTAGTTTCAAGCCTTCTCTCTGAGGCAACACAATTTTCATGTGCAGCTCCAAATGCCACATGAAATGGCATGGCCCTATAAACTGTGGCAACATTAATTCTGAACATTTTATCAAGTCCTCATGTGGCTATCTATTCTGCTCACAGAAATTTTAAAATCCAAGTTAAAAGGATATTGCATTAACCCAGACAATATCAAGAGTGTTAAATTTACAAATGATCTATAGCGAATCATACTTCTGGATATTTCAATTGAGGCAAAAATTACCCAAAAGTACATGTTTATAACTACACTGTCCTGGAGACAGATTTGCATTCATAATGCCTAATCTCAAGGCCAAAACACCAAATCAGTAATTTCTTGATAGCCTGAAAGGGGGTGGGGGGATGTACTTTTTATGAGATTAGTATTGCAGAATAAAAAAGCAGACTACAGCAGCCTCAAATATCTGGTAAATAAAAATGCTTTATTTAGTTATCTGAAATCATCTCTAAGTAATAGTTCTCATGGTTGCACATCAGTAAAGAGCACTTTGAAATAATTACACTGTACTATTTATCATTGCATATGATAAATAATACAATAAATGTGTGCTATTTTTAAAAGTATATACAGTAAACTGTTCTGTACAAGTATTCCTGTTCAGAACTGTAAATTGATTCATACAAGAAATCCAACTGCAAAGCAATATAGTCCTGATGTATGGATTATGTGAAAATACAAAACTTAATGCTTTGGGGTTATATCAGAATGCAAAGCAAATTGTGAGTGAAGCAGGTAAAATTTATAGGTGCAGTGTTTTAATTAAATCAGTTTCACTGAGGCAATTTTCTAACATTACAGGGATCCATAAACAATGTTTTCACCTCAAAGGTTTGGTTGCTTAAGGAATATTCCTCTACAGCATAAACACCAGAAAGCTCCACTTTGCACTTTTGCCCTGTAGAAACTATGCAAGAAATCAAGATAGTTTGCCATTGTGTGTTACAATTATGTTTTATGCTTGCAAGACAGTTGATGAACAGATGTAACATTTGTTCTTTACAACGTTCTTAACAAAGAAAGCAGTGTGTCAGTTTTTCCATCAGTAGGTGCTGTAATGCATAACACACTTACACATGATTAAATACATTGACAAAAACAGAATGTTGGCATCAGCACAGACCTACCTAATATGTATATGCGGGTGGGGGGAATACATTCAACTCTATTAGAAAAAATACATTTGCAAAGGCTATGTGAAGACACAAATTGGTCATTCCACCAGGACTGATGTATTTATGCTATGATTCTATCCTCTGGGCAGTATCCAAAACTGCCACTGCACTCCCACTCTTTTCTGCCAGTGGGACCCACTGCCCAACAGGTCTAAAGCAGCCCAAAATACTAGAAGAAACATTAGTTTCTGGAACAGAACAGGTCAATTTCCCAAGCTGTGCTGATGCAGGCTGTTCCCAAAGTAGGTATTTCCACTTGTTTCCACTTTCTTCGGGAGTTGTGAGCTTCTGACTGCGCTAGTAGTAGGTCCCACTAACACAGGGGCAGCACTGAATATTGCCCACTATTTGTTCTTGTGACAAGACTGCTGCCAAAATTGTTGATTTTGTAAACCTACAAAATTTTTGAATCAGAAGTTAATGAATGTACCATTTTGAGCTTGTTTACTTTTTTCTAAAGAAATTCAGATGCACGAGAAAGCTTGTATTGTCATTATTGTGGAATTGTTCATTATTCTGCATCTACACATCCTCTGAAAAATTCTTTTTGGAATTTTTTTGGAATTTTTTCCCAAACTTCTGGTGGTCTTTCTGTTATAGTTTGCAAAAGTCAGTTCAGTCTAAATATTTACCACTACAAAATAGCAGTTAGGAACTTCCAGTGGATATAAATATTTTATCACAATAATTTGTGATTTAAGTCATACACATAATTTGTTTGAAGATGAAACTCTGAACTACACTTGTCCAGGAATACACCTGCTATTTGACTAAACTCTCAATTCCACTGTCCAGTTCCAACGCAATGTTATTAAATGCAGGCACTTGTGGAAATCATTTCAAGAACTATCTTTTGGGTCAAAAAGAATTGTGCCAATCTATTACCTACTAATGTGCTTGAGTTTTAGCAAGAATAAGAATGTTGGTTTCTCTTTTCAAATAATAAAGGGTTAAAAAAGATGCAAGTGCCAATTAGAATAACAAACAAGGCTATTTCTATATTTTTAACCAGTGGTTTCCCACAATCATTGATTCTATTATCTCCACGTGACCTGCAAATGACATCTGTCAGACAGAATCTATTTAAGTACATAGTATTCAGTGGTGGGCATGTCCTATGTCTCGAAGACACTCCATGGTAATTATCATGGCAAGTCCTGTGTGATGGCATCTTCAGTCATTATTATCTAGATTTCTCAAGTATTTACATAAGCTGATAAGCCTAGAAAACTAATGATTGTAAAAGCTGCTGCTGTTTTCATTCTTAGAGGCTCAATAATTTTTACAACAAAATGCATTATTTGCAGTATAGTTTACCAAAGAGCTTAGTACAGGTCATCTTTTATAAGCTTATCCTCTTCTAAGTGTTCTCAATGTTAAGTTAGACACTTAAGGCTTGTCCTTATAAAAGAATTTGTCATCTGAGACATGAGTAAGTGAAATATAGTCACGTCAACAATTCCATCAGTTCCTTATACAAAGCCAATTGCAGTTCCGGAAACAACAATAACAGGAAGAACTCTTACAATGCCTGAAATAATTCCTACATTCCCACTGTTGGGCGAAGGAGGTCCACTGTCAATGCTGCCACCATAACCTTCACTTAGACAATATGGAGGAGCCCAACCAGAGTCACAATGACAATTTTTATGAGAATTGCATATTCCTCTGTTATGGCACTTTGTTTGATTACAATCATAATTCAGGAGAGATACCTTGATACAATCGCTATCAATACATATCATGCCACTGCCACATTGTGTGCCATCCCTCACTGCTCCAGTATCAGCTATGCCTATTCCAGTTGGGTAGTTTGTACCCCAGCACAAGCTGTTGCTAAGAGAAGTCTGAATTATGGTGCTATGCTCATTCAAATTAGGTACCTCATCAATGTTTATGCACTGGACTCTGCCACACAAGACATTCCTGTTTTCACATTTCTTATAAATATTACCAGGAATAGTGCCACAATTGCCAAAACGGTCACCTCGAGTGTTTATTTCTGTGAAGCAATTTAGTGGGGCAACCACTGCTTGTTCACCAAAAATACTTTTGCATTGTTCATCGTGAGTAGAACATTTCCCATGATAACAGTAGGCATCACCATGGCATGGGGTTCCATCTTGTACATAAACATCTTCAGGGCATAACTCTGAAAACCCAGTGCAATATTCAGGAAGGTCACATATATTAGTGCTTTCTCTACAAAGTGTTCCAGCTGAAATAAATTGGCAGTTGGCACAGCATGTTCCAAAAGCACAAGTGGCTCCTGTCCGTAACATACAGTTAGACTGGCAGCACGCATCTGAGTCACAATGATATTCTGAACCGCAGTCACATTGTTCTCCACTTTCTACCACATTGTTGCCACAGTTTTTGGGTTCATACAGTTTCTCATGTTCTGGTGGAATTAACAGACAATGCTTCCCATCACTATTGATCAGGTTAAAATAATTGGAATAACTGCAATTGCTGAATTTACTTGTGCTGTTCTGTAATGAGGCCATAATGCAAGAATGCTGATCACAAGTGCAATCCTTCCCATCATGTAACATGCCAAGGTTATGGCCCAACTGATGAGCAAAAGTCATACTGAATGAAAACAAACTAGATGTAATAAATGACTCAACAGCAGATGCCGAGGTGGGATCACACACTGTTCCTATGAATGATAATCCGAGCTTAGCTCCAAAACGCTTATATACAAACAGATGGCCAACATCATGCCTCAGACGTTGGAGGAGTATCGTTTTTCTCCATGTATTGAACATCTGCAGTAGTTCATCTATACTTTTTGTAATGGTTATGAGATTCCGTTGTGACCAAAGCTCCAATCCAACCACAGCCACATGAACACCAAGAGGTTTATAGAGTGAATCCACAATATGGGCAGTATCCAGCACTTGCCTAGCAGCAGCTGTTTCATTGTTTCCAAGCTGGACATACCATTCATGTTCCACCACAACTGCAATCTTCACATACCTGGGTTGTGACTTCCACAGGCTTCCCAGGACACTTTTGCTCACTACATTCTCTGTGTTCTGGATCATGGCCACTTGATGCCTTTGCTCTTCCTCCATCAGCCCACAGCTCATGTGGACTGTACCCTCTTTCTCTCCCAACCGATACACCACATGTTGTCCAGCAGATGCCTGGGCAGGTTCAATCTCATAGATCCTGCCATCTATCTGGAGGAGGCCCCTGAGGCCCCCTGAGCAAGTGCTGAGGGAAACCAGAGAGGAGGGCTTGTCCTGGACAAAGCCATGGTAGAAACAGTCATCCCTGATGAAAGGATAATCCACCTGCAGGTCCCCAGCCCTGCTGTAGCTGAAGACGGGGAAGTGTTTTGGGACAAAACCTCTCTTCTGCCGGAGATGCACCACGTGGCCCTTTCCCTCAAGCTCCAGTAAGTATGTGAGGTCTTGGGGCTCCCGCCCACGCCGGGGCGCCATTCTCCTGGGGATGATCACCTCGTAGGAAAGGAATCGAAAGCCCTGAGGCGGCGCCTGGCAAGAGGCCTGGCCCCAGAATGCCCCGGAGGCGAGCACCAGCCAGAAGAGCCCCCCTCCGGAGCAGCCCAGCCCCATCGCTCGCTCGGAGGCCAAGGGAGGGGAGGCCTCGCCTCACGGCGGGGGGCGACAGCGGCGGAAGCAGCCGGGCGGCGCAGCGGAAGAAGGGTAGCCATCGAGTCGCCCTGCCTGCGCTCGACGGCAACCGGCTGTTCTCCCGTGGAACTGAGCCGCCGGCGGGAGGGGAGGGGAGGGGGAGGCGAGCGGCAGGCGGGAAAGAGGCGGGCTGGTCCCGTGCGGCTGCGAGCGGGAAAAGCAGCGGGCCGCCGCGCGTTCTCCCTCTTGGCCTGCCTGCCTGCCATGTGGTTTGCACTCTAACGCCTGGAACAAAAAGGAGGGAAGAAGCAGCGGCCGTGCCTCGTGGCCCTCTTCCCCGCCCGCCTGCGAACCCCCAGCCTAGATCCCACCTTGCCGAAAGTCTCGGTAGGCATGGGAGAGATGGCCAGGCGCGGCTTTCGTTTTCGTGCTCGCGTGTGCTGCTCCCGTGTGGCGACTGCCTGAGGCGGCATACCAGGTTGCTGGACGGTGGAAGAGAACAAGAAGATACAAGGCCGACCTCCTTTCTCCTTGACTCCACCGCAGCCATCGCCGTTTCCTCTCCTAAAGGAAACAGCTGGGGCCAGAAGGTCGAAGAAGGGTGAGGCGAGGGTGGGGCTGGCACTGAAGAATAAATCCGCCGGGCTGCTTCGGCAGTGGCACTCGGACCCAGTAAGAAGCAGCTGTGTTTGGCCGGAGGAATCAGCATCCTATTAGTTTTCTATACGGCCTGTAGCCGAAGCGCTCTGGGTGGTTTACCAGAGTCCCTAATATAACAACAGAGCATACACATTTCCCAGAAGACAAACATGTAAAAAATCAGCTAAAACAACATAGGATGGAGGCTAGACCTGTAAAACACCTGGGACCGTACTCCTCTCAAGCCGTTGCATAGCCTTGCATGCCAGCTGGGGGCGGAGAGAGCTGCCAGCTTTGTAGGTTTGGAGTTGTACTGATATGTTTTATATAAATGTCTTTGCAATAATGTAATTTAATGTATCACAAAATGAATTGAGCAGCACCATCAGTGGGTACCCAAAACTTGGGACTTGGAAAATTATAAAGCATCCTTTCAAGAACAGAAAATCACCTTCATGCTTTGTCTCCCCCATTTCAGCCATCTAAGTATCTTGCTTTGCTGGCAAGGACAGGCTGGATCATACCAGGATATACCATGTCCATATAGAAACTCACTTCACTCTCCACAGAGCATGCCTTCAGCACAGGCTCTAAAAACAGTCTTCATTTCTTGGTGCCAAGACTGGCACAGAAGAAAACATGCCAGCTATGAGGGTGAAGGGAAGGTACTTGGAGGTCACAGTTCTACTTGCAGCCTTGGAATGCATTTCCAAAGTCGCTGCTGGCACTCCAGCCTTTGCATGGTGCTCTAGATTGCATCAGCAGCCATATCATAGAATAGTAGAGCTTGAAGGGGCCATGAAGGTCGTTAAGTCCATCCCCCTGATGTTGTAGGACACCACATTACACCATCCCACTCAGATGGCTCTCCAGTTTCCTTTTAAATGTCTCTAGTGCGGGAGAGCCCACCACCTCTCTAGGCAGCTGGTTCCACTGTTGTATTGCTCTGACAGTGAGGAAGCTTTTCCTGATGTCCAGCCTGAATCTGGGTTGTCACAACTTGAATTGTGCCAGAGCCAGTGTGGTGTAGTGGTTAAGAGCATGGGACTGGGACGCAAGACGATCTGGGTTCTAGTCCCCGCTCAGCCATGGAGCCAACTGGGTGACTTTGGGCCAGTCACAGACTCTCAGCCCAACCTACCTCACAGGGTTGTTGTTGTGGGGATAAGATGGAGGAGGAGAATGATGTAAGCTGGCTTGATCCCTTTGTAGGAAAAAGGCAGGATATCAATCAATCAATCAATCAATCATTCATTCCGTGTCCTACACTCTGGCATCAGCAAGAAGAGATCTTGACCCTCCTCTTTGTGGCAGACTTTGAGGTACTTATAAAGGGATACCATGCCCCCCCCCCCCCCCAGTCTTCTCTTCTCAAGGCTGAAAACACCCAGTTCTCTCAGCCTCTCCTCATATGGCAGTGTTTCCAAAACCTGGATCATTTTGGTTGTCCTCTGCTGGACCTTTTCTAATTTACCTGCATTTTTCTTAAATCTGGGTGCCCAGAACTGGACACAGTCTTCCAGATAAGGTCTAACAAGTGAGGAGTATAGAGGAATAACTACTTCTTGTAATTTGGAAGTAATACTTCTATTAATGCATCCCAAAATGGCATTTTCCCTTTTGGCAGCTGCATCACATTGTTGGCTCATGCTTAGCCTCTTGTCCACAATTACTCCAAGATCTTTTTCAGTTCTGTTGAGCCACATATTCCCCATCTTGTATCGATGCATTTGGTTTCTTTTTCCTAGGTGGAGGACTTGGCACTGTCCTTATTGAATCTCAATCTGTTGCTTTCAGCCCAGCATTCAAGTTTATCAAGATCGCCCTGGATCTTCGTCTTCTAGGGTGTTTGCTATTCCACCCAGATTTGTATCGGCAAATTTGATTATCTTTCCTTGTACTTCCTCATCTAAATCATTAATAAAGATGTTGAAGAGCACTGGTCCCAGGACTTAACCCTGTGGCACCCCACTAGTTACCTCTATCCAATTTGAGAAGGTGCCATTGATGAGCCCTCTCTGTGTCTGCTTTAGCAGCCAATTTTGGATCCATCTAATAGTTTTTCATCTAGTCCAGTTTTTGCTAATTTGCTTATCAGAATGTCGTGTGGCACTATGTTGAAAGCTTTGCTAAAGTCTAGGTAGATTATGTCCAGTGTTCCCTTTGTCCATTTGGGAGGTTACCCAGTCAAAAAATGAGATTAAATTAGTCTGTCAGCATTTATTTTTAATAAATCCATGCTGGCTTCTATTATCACTGCATTTTCTTCAAGATATGATTGTGTCCTTAATTATTTATCTTATGAAACACTTATGGATAGATTTATATATCATTTGCCACTTAAGTAATATTCATGCCTCCCCCAAATTCCTTCTATTCCATGGTTTTAACACTGCTTGTGCATTCCTAAAGATGTTAGACCAAATAAACATTTTAAAAATTGTTCCTCTAGCCTGATGAAAGAACAAAAAATCCCTGAAATAATCCACACATCTGCAGTTTCACACCTTAAAATTTATTTATTATGTGGTACCATCATAACTACAGGAATGAGAGTTTGCTGTTCCTGCCTTGATGCTAAATAAATTTAGTTTGATTATAGAAGAGGCTAATATATATTTTATAGGATAATTTAGAAAAATGCATCAGTAAGCACAAACATCCCCAGCTGTCTCCTGGCAAGAAACATTTTTCTCCATAAGAAGGATGCTACAGCTACCAGCATCAATTCCAGTGAGTGTCAACTGCCCAAGCTGGTCAGTGTTGACAGTGAGACTGTTTGCTATTGCCCCCAACACCCAAAAGTTCATCCCAAGCTGATTGCTGCCGACTGATTACTGCTCTTAAGTGAGGAGCTGTAATTCATAAGAAAGAAAAGTACTGGATCAGACCAATAGTCCATCTAGTCCAGCACTCTGTACATACTATTAATTACATTTCTATACCACTCATAGCTGAAGCTCTCTGTGACAACAGGATACTACAAAAATACATGAAACAGCATTAAAAACATTTTAACTTTAAATTAAAATGGCATTAAAAGACATTAAATACAATTTTAAAAAGACCTGGGTGGGAAGGCAGCACCTGGATAAACCTATCAGACCCCTGGATAACCAGAGAGCCCTTGGCCTTCATAAAGAGGGCTGTTTTGCCAGGCTCCAAGAAGATGGCAGATTTGGTGCCAGGTGGGCCATAGCAGGGAGGCTGATGCGAAGATGAGAGGCACCACAGAATAGGCTTTTCCCTAGTTGTCACTCAGCCTCTCAAGTGGTTGGCTCCAGTAGGAAGGCCTAGATTACTTAGATTTCATAAAATTCTATACCATAAATTTTACATGGTGGCAAGCCAGCTGACCACAGGATCCCTCAAGCAGGATGGGCGTAGGACCTCCCTCTGCCCAAGCTCCTCAGCAAATGGTATATGGAGACACGGCAGCTCTAGTAAAGGCGGAAGCACATGCCAGCAAGGCTGGTAGCCACTGAGAGCCTCCTCCCTGATGAATCTGCCCAATCCCTTTTTAAAGATGGTTTAGCAGATTAGCAGCCGTCACTACTACCTATGGGAGCAAAATCCACACTTGTGTGAAGTATTTCTTTTTATCTGTCTTAAATCTCCCACCAAGCAGCTTCATGAGATGATCCCAAGTTCAAGTGTTACGGAAGGAAGTAAAATATCTCCCTTTCTACTTTCTTCATACCATGATTGCTTTAAATATCTCTTACCATGTCTATCCTTCATTTGCCTTTTTTCTAAGCTTAATAGTCCCTTTTGTCCTAACCACTTCTCACAGGGGAGTTGTTCTAGCCCCTTAATCATTTTCTTGCCCTTCTCTGTACTTTTCCCGACTGAATGATATCTTTTTTCAGATCAACACATCAGGCTTTGGGTTATGTGCCAAGCTATTCCTGCTTTAAGACATGACTTTACTCTTTGAGTAAAGAGGAGGAACAAGAAGAGCCTAGTAGATACTGCCCAAAGCTTGCTTCACAGCTTTCAATTACTGCAGATGGGTAACTTTGCAGGAAGCACTGCACAAGCAAGTCAACACACTGCTGTGCTACCCTTTAGAAATTACATAAATGCATGCATTGGACAAATACACTGCAGCTGAATTTTTAATTCCAAGTGGTTTCTATTTGATTAAACAAAGACCCTCCCACATATATTAGGACAACATTGCCAGTCTTGAGACAGAAGGCCCCATTTTCTGTAAAACAGAAAATAGTTCAAGTAATAGTCCAAGTAAAATAGGAAAATAGAAACCCAGGGGAAGAAATAGATATGTTGGACAGAGAAACTGGTTAATGAAGAAAGCTTTTTTTTATCCAGTAACAGCAATGTATAGAATCTGACCCACCTAAGAAAAGTGGTAGCATAGCATACACGATCACAAAAGCTTCTGAAAGTGCAACATATTAATCTCTTTAATACCCCATAACCTCATTGTTCTGCTTTAGGAAAGGGTATCATATTGTAGTCTCAATAGTTTACAATATGAAAGCCAAAATGAGTGGATGTTTTTCTAACTCAGTTCTGAAAAATGGAACATTCTAAAGCATTAGAAGTAAATGGCAATGTTCTTCAAATCTATTTTGAAGTAATTTGGAAAAATTAACTTACATTGCTATGTAGCAAAAAACGCTGTAGAGCCAGCTCTGCCAGTGAAGATCAATATCATTTATATAAAACCAAGTTAAATATAGATCTTCTGCACTCAATAACAAATTTCATTTGCAGGTTTGCCATACATACAAAATTCTTAAAATGTTTTGTCATATAAAATAATGGAGACTTGGGGTGGGGTGGGGTGGGGTGGGGGGGGGACACAAGCTGAAACCCATCTATTTACATCATAAAGTAAAACAGTAAAAATGAGAACCATTAACATGATCATCCAAATAAAAGATAACTTAGAAAATGTTGATCCCTTATCTTCAAGAAATGTTTATTCTCATCCCTCCCTTATTCAAACAAGGCAACATTTACAATATATATTTACAAATCATAGATATCAAGTATTTTATAAAGCAGATTTCTTCTATGCTGGCAACTGACACTAAGGTTCAGATACACTAAAAATGACTTCCTCAATTATATTAAAAAAAACTCAGATGGGGAAAAGAATTCTGGACAGTACAAAAAATACAATACAATCAAATTATATTATGGCAGATGGTTTCTAGCACCCTCCCTCCCCCCACAATCCTGGTTATCCAACACCAGCTGAGTAAAATATCCTTGGCTAATGCAACTGAAAACTTCAGAGCATAAGCCCCAACATTATAATAGACAATTACCAAGCCTATGGAACTCTGCTGCATCCCCACTTAACTGACCCAATAAGTTACCAACCATCATTGTTATATAGCTAGATGTTATTAGACAAGAACACAGGTTCCTTCTTTCATGTTCATCTATGTACTTTTCAAGAGTAACCAAAAGAAATGGCCAGAATTACCAAAGATATAAGTGTCCATTAAGTGGACAAGAAGATTAGTGTACTATCCTCTACCCCAAATTAAATTCTAATTTGGGAACAAAGTTAGAAAAAATGAAAATACATGTTCAGAAAGAGATTATCTGAGCTGATGTAGATATAACTCCATTGTTTTGATACCTGAATGAACATAAAGAATTTCTTTAAATCCAGCATTATGGCCTCATAAACCCTATTATTAGAAAGACTACAATAATAGTGTGTGTTAGGAGAGGTAAAGGACAGTCTGAAATTTCAGCCTATATTTCACTTCCAATTGTATGGAAGTTATAAAGTTGTTAGGAAAACATTTTCATTTACAGCCAAAGTCTTCTGTCTACTGCTTTCTTCAAATAATTCCACCATGTGACGTTTGCTATTCTTTGCACATATTTGCACACATAGTGGTGGGACCAAAAAGGTTATGACAATGAATATCAATGAATTATATTGTTTCAGGTTTGTATTTCCTTAAAAGGTCATCCCTCCAAAAGCATAATTTTCCAGCATCTATACTTTGTGAAAGGGGAGGAGACAGTTTCATCCAAAAACATCAGAGAGATGAAAAGCATGGGAAAAAGTATAAGAAAGAAGTTTCACAAATTATACATTGTGAAATTCAATTGGAAGTTTCAAACAAGAAGCAATTTCTTCCTGTACGTAGCTGAATGTTTGCAACTAACAGGTTCGTAAAGTATTAATTTGAATGATTCCACATGTTTAAGCCTTGAAATGCCATAGTTGACCATGCAGTTTTTGGACAGCAGACAATTTTACATTCTTTTTTTGTCAAGTTCTTGCCAGTCTGACTGTCATCTCCCTTTCTGTCACTGCAGTCTCATCCGTTTCTCTGGTGGCCCTTTAGAACTAGTGCTTTGTTGTGTGATCTTGGCAGTCTCCTTCTCTTCTTGTTTTATCACTTCAGGGACTGGCTCTTGTTCCTTCTTGATCTGATCCACTGGAAAAGAAAATACATGAAAATCTTATTCTAATCACTTTGGATGCCCAGTTCTCAGTCCTGCAAAAATTTTTCCAGGTTGCTAACAACAACTAAGTGAACACACTTCCTCAAATTTCAGCAGGAAATTCAGCAGGGACCAGCTTCATTCCCATTCCATCTTTGCTGGGACAGAGCAGTTTTACCAATTAGGTAATGCAGAGATGCTTTTGATCCACAGGTAATCAGCCCTCAAGGTTTTTTCCTATTTGCAGGCATTCTGCCATGACTCTAAGGTAAAAACAGCAGTGCAAAACTGCCAAGTCACAAACATAACTTGAACTGCTGTATTCAAATGTTTTCTATATGAAAATCATAGCTTCTTTTACCTAGAATGGTTAAAGGGAAGGAGGGACCACGAATTCTTTGTGATTCCAGGACAGGGATCCTGTACATTGGAAGACTTCTTGTGTGCACAGACAGTATCCATTACTGCCCATCCACCAATGGAGCCCAGCACTGCTTACATTCCACAAGAGGCTAGCCTCTCCCCTTCTACAAGTGCAACCCAACTTGCCCACCTCCAGCAACGAGCATTTCTGCTTGTTGGGCTTGCCTCCAGAAGCAGTAAAAGGCCATTCTTCAAGCAGTCAGCACCACTTGCAAAAGGGAATTGGCAGGACTGGCACCTTGCAGGTAGTCTGCATTGGCAACTGCATCATAGATTTAGGTAGTGGCAACCTTCGCAAGAACGTCACCATAAACAAAGCCTACACAGCTGCTGGATTTTGAAATCCATTTAAAAAAATGTTAACTGAATTCTCACCTGGAATGGGTTTTTCACCAGATTTTTGCTGTAAACAACAGGGAGGAAATTAAATAAAAAATTAGAAATACATGGTTAGGTTTTGGCATTCTTGTTTGTAAGCTCACCATTACATTCAACAGGAACGGTCCTATATAGTGAACAAGATACATGAACATGGATGTCAAAGCTGGGATTCAGCTTTCACACATGCATTTTCTACCCTCTTATGAGTGTACTCTCACAGGAACAGTATGGTGGTCACACAAAAACAAGCACTCTATTGCTGTCCCTCACTCTGCACATCATGGCATGCAAGACAGGCCAGCAGTATTTTACAGCTTGCGTCCCTAAACTAGAAATGTGGACAGTGCTCCTCATTTATGTTCCCATTCCCCCTCCCCTGGATGTATAATATCAGCAAAACAGCTGAACAGCACAGGCAGAGCTTATTACTCAGTCCAGACTAATACCCCATAACCTTCCTAAAAGGAAGGGATAAAATAATGTGAGCCAGCCATGTTATCTGTCTTGCCTTAAAATGACAGCACATCATACATAACAGCAACATTTTTAAGAGAATGTAAAAAAGCACAGTCCTTCAATACTATCTCTTGAGCAGCTCAGTTGCAAGGCAAACTATAGTGTTCCAAGTATATATATTTTGGTAATGAAAGTCAAAATACTTTGTCTTGCATCATCATCACTTTAAAAAAAAGAAACTGGATTAAAAGCCAAGCTTTCTTTATCCAACCATAACAGAAAATTACACTTGTCAGACCTGAAACTCATACCTACCTCCTGATTTTTTTTTTTTAATTATACTGATACTAAAAACAAGGGGGATGTAGCCTGATTAATACCTGCACAAACTTAGGAGGAAATTTTTGTCTTAGATCTAGAAGTAATGCATCCACACGCTGCCTCTGGAAAATAGAGCTTGGTTCTTCTTTCTTCTTTGCTTTGGGCTTAGCTTTATCTGAAAATAAAATTTTGAGGTCACAATGTAATTTCACCATTAGAGCATAAAGATTTGCTTGACATTTAAAATATGTTTTGAAACCAACATGAAATATTTATAGATCATATTTTCTAAATGTGAATGAGAAATTGCATTTGTATGAAAACTAAGATCAAGAAAGAGGTTGAGGTCCTTTTCAGGTAGAATAGGTGCAGTAAAAATGAATGTGTTATTTGAGATTAATGTTATACTACAACATATCTCCATGGCAACCAAATGGGGAAAAGAATGAATGATCAATGCATTTATTTTGGAAATTTAAAAGGCCAGAATAAGTTTTAAGAAAATGCATATTAACAGAAGGAAGGCTTTCTGTCATTGCCAGATATACAGAGTTATTATTTTCCAAGTGTTTTACCAGCTATCTGAATGATATATTAAAAAAAAAAAAAGCTATTTAAGTGGCCTGGACTTTAGTTAAAATCTCCTTAATAGCTTTGTTCTGGATGAAACATAAAAACAATTGCTGAAAGAGATTTGCATCATTCCTTTATTATGGAATAAATGGAGATTGATATAAATTGGGAAAATTATAACTTCCTATCATGATCACTGCTTGCTTCTGTATGTTCTGCTTCCACACATTTACAAAAACAGAATATTTGGTCATTTTATAAAATAGCAAAGAAGCGGTACTGATACATTTATGGGGTGGGTAGATAATAAAGTTAAGACACACAACTATCACTATGCTAACAGGTAGCTTTTATACAAATTTAAATAAATAATGCAACACTGGTGTTATTTTACTATTTCCAGTTCAGGAGTTTAGTGAAGGGTTCAGAAAAAGGTTACCAAAAAATTATGGGCACAGTTTTATGGCTGACTGAAAAAGCTGAAGAATGGGAAGTGGATTCCAGGAGCTGGGGCACAGTACATCAGCCACTCCTCCATGGGAGGAGGGGGAAAAATTAAGACAGGCAAAATCAGCCATCAATGTGTTATGGAGAGTGAAAGGGATGCAGAAACAATCTTAGCCTCCACAATCCACCTGCCTTTGATTGGATGCACCCCTAGATCAATTTGAAAAGATAATATGAGCAAAACCAGGAGAAGATATATCAGGCATAGTGACAATCAAAGGCAAATTACGTGCATAAATATAAAAGGACATTAGGAAAACTATATTCAAGAGAAAGGTGGAAATACATTTGGTCTAACAAAAATACATGACTCAATGAAAAAAATGATTAGACACAATTGCTTAGACTACCTAAACATTTATGGAAATTACAGAGATAATTGTTAGAAGTGCAGGTTGAGAAGACTGTTGGCTTTTTAATTGTTGGGGGGCTTGTTCAGAGGCAAAGCACAGGGACTGCCTTCAATAATTTATTACATTTTTGCATGTTTTACAAGTTTCCCTTAGATCAAAATGCTTATTTGAAGGAAGCACAAAGAAAGCATTCTTTTTACTATGTTTACAACAGTATGACTTTTGTGTGCTAAATATTGGAAACAAAAATAATTATCAAGTTAGAGAACATTATGATAAATTATGGGACTTAGTAATACTTAGCAACATTGTATAGGTTTGTGGGTAACAATAAAAGTATCTCATAAATGTGAAGACAAATCACAGCCCTTTAGATATTTATGAAATAGTAACATATGGCTGCATGATTTATTTATTTCTGATATTTATTTCCCTTCTGCCATTTTTCCCCTGTAAAGACCCCTTAACTACCTACATAATCCTCTTCATTTTATCCTCAAAACAACCCTGTAAGGTAAGTTAGGTTGAGAGTTAGTGGCTGGCCCAAAGTTATCCAGTGAACTTACGGAATGACTGGGGACTAGGACCCAAATCTCAGTCCAATTTTTTAACTACCATGCCACATTGCTTTTTATGCTGTAGGGCACCTTGGGAAGTCAGTTGTATTGAAAGACGAAGGAACACATTAAACAAATATTTAAATAGTGGAAAATGGACACAGATTTCTTCTTTCTTGCTGTCCCTGCCCTATTAGTATAACACACTACCCAATCAAAACTCTCACCCACAACATTATCATCATGCTGACACTTGCTTTTCACGGAATGCATTGCCCCCCCCCCCACCCCAATCCTTGAGATTTTAACTTCAGAAACCACTAGAAAGTACAAATTCTAGTAAAGTACATACAGGCTGTGTTCGCACATAACACTAAAGAATACCACAAAGTTCCCTTTCTAAACTTGTGTCTTACGTTCACACATTCATGAAGTACTCACGAGTAGCTTACACAAACCCCCCATCCTCCCTCCAAATGGTGGCATGCATCCCATCAGCCTCTACATCGGAACCAATCTCAGTGGGTACTGCTCCTGCCTGCATTGCCTGCCTCTCCCCTGTTGGCCCACATGCTCCCTTGGGTGTGTTCTCAGCCAACCACCACTTTTTTCCTGCTGCTCCACAGAGTTCCCATCTACTCATTAGAGTAGCACAGTGACTCTGCAGGAGCAGCAACCATGCTTAGCTGCCCCCACAGTCACTGCTGCTGGAGATGCTCCCTAATGTTTGGCTGCCCTACTGCTGCTCTACTGCCTCTTGAAGCACATGCACAGTAGATGTTTGCCTCATAAGTGTGCAAAGATGGCTTGTTGGCAAAAGCACTGAGCATCAGGGAGCCCATGCCAGGAGGAATGATAGGGAGTGCAAGAGCAGCCAATCAGTACCCTGCCTGCTTACAATTCAGTCGTTGCTAGGCAAACAAGGCAATGGAAAATGGAGGTTGAAGTGACTACTTGCCACTAAACTGACTTACCAAAACAGGGAAACCACAGAAAAACATTGTAACCAGCTTCACACATAATGAGAAGCAATGTTGAAATGTGGAAACCTCACAACAAACCATTGTGAACAAATCAGAACAAATCTCCATGGTGATTCATGGTAAACAAATGTGTTATGTTCCATCAAGCTTTTGAGATTCACACAGTAGAAGCCATTCCTGCCATGGCTTATTGCTATGTGTGCATACAGCCACATTAAGCTTAATCCTAGAATTTCTCCCAAAGCTCAGCACAAGAATGGATTTTAAGCACGGAGTCTTTAAATAACATACCTCGTTCCTCCTGATCTTTGAAATGCCACCAATACCCTTTGGAAGGGTGATAGCGACAGTAAGACATGGCTTCCTCAAAAGCCGACTGGATTCCATGAACCGCACTGAGCTTGAAAAAAAAAAAAAACTTTGTAAGAAAATGTACAAATTCCTTTATAGTACTTTGTTTTAGCCAGCCAAACTAGCCAACTCACATATCCTTTGATATTCTTTATACATATGCAACCCAATAATCTGAGACACTTATGGGATAGAATCTCCCTATGGTTTCATACCAATGCTCTATAGAAAAGGGTAAGGAGGAACTAAGAAGAAACATGAAGAGAGATTCTTCACTCAGTAAGGAAAGCATGAGGGTTCTGGAGGAGGGGTGGGAACACATGGGCTACTGAGTAGGCAGTCCAAGGACACTCGGGCACTTTCTTTACCACTGCAGAGATTTCACACATCTATCTTCTTTAGGGGCTGTCTCTGGATGCCTTCAACCTTCTGAAGTTAGGCAAGTTGCAACCACTGAGAAGGCCTTTTTCGTGATCTTTGAAGGCCATTTATGGAACACAGTTCCCTGGGAGGAGTACTCAAGGTAAGATCTACTGTGTGGAATTTTCCCCTTAAATATAAAGGCAATACACCATGCAGCAGTTCAGTTTAAATTTTTTAAAATTAGTAACACACATACATGCTGCAGAAAAAGTGAAGGAGTGCCACTCAGAGCTTTCCCCATAATTTAAGGACAAAGGAGCAGGAAACCACCATTGCACTGAAATTCCTGTATTCAAATAGAATACATACCACAGGGACTTACCACTCTAGAGTTTACCACTGATCCCAGGTCTGGAGCCTGATAAATTACTCCAGCAATAATATAATAATCAGCCAATGGAATAACTGCAAAAGAGAAACACAGCATTCATTCAGCTACTGGAACACCCTAAATAAACAGCACCTAGGTTTAACTTGTTTTTCACAAAGCAGCAGTGAGAACTAGTTGACATTCTCGTGCTACTTTCTCAAAAGAAGAGAAGGTTATTGGGATTATTATGAAGGGATTATTGCATTTGAGATATGAGTGGATGGCTTTAGTCATAAACCTATAGGAAAAGCAAAACAAATGGATATGGATTGGAATCCAGAATAATGAGGATAAATGCTTTTCAATTAACTATCAAAGTTATTTGATAGTTTTGGCAAGTACATACATATGATAGTCAAATAGCCTGTTGTAAAGCCTATTATATATGTTACGGCCTAACATGCTATAACAACTCTTTTGTACATTGCTAATTCCAAATATCAGTGAGAATAAGATTTTCCTGTCATCAGAGGAAATCATGAGGCTTCAGATAGTTAAGTAAACAATCTAGCCTAGTCAAGTAAACCTAGCCACCTATACAGCCTATAAACACATGACTAAATGAATGAATGCTAAAGATTTTGAAGCAAGGAGATAGACACAGACTTCTTGCATTGGCATAGCCAACATGGATAGCTAACATGACAAGAAATACTCTTTTACCACAAGAGGGCATTCTCTTATTATTACAAAAGGGAAATTATGCTTTTTAGAGCAATGTGTAGGAGAGGAAATGTAAGAATTCTCATTTCTCTCCACCTCTGTTCAAAGAAGCATAACAAGCTGATGGTCCCTTACTAGTGTGACCAAATTATAAGAGCTTCCAATGGATTAGTTCATCAAGGAAGAATATAGGTACAGGATTTAGTAGGCATGCAAAGACTTCCTGTTCCTTAAGCACCTGAAAGTGTTCTGTGGGGAACAGCTGTGTGGAGCCCTCTGAAGAACCCTTTGCCAGGGCAAGCTGCACCTGCACAGGGAAGGACCGCATCCCAGAAATATCTTTATTTGTTGCTTATTCTGAAAATGTTCAGCAAAACATTTCTTTAGTTAAATTTGTCAGATCTGCCCCAGAGCAAAGTTGCCTATAACTGCAAAATAATTTATCACTCTTGGCATGAGGCCACTGAGATCATATTGCACATATACATTGGCTAGTGCAGCACACCACAGAATTTCAGAAGACAATCAGTCTATGCTTTTTAGACCCCAGCAAAGCTTTTGACTGGGTAGATCACAAGAAGCTATGGATGGTTCTGAAAGAAATGGGTGTGCCTCAGCACTTGATTAGCCCGACACATAACCAATACCATGAACTAGAAGCTACTGTTAGGTCAGAATGTGGTGAAACAAAATTGTTTCCTACACACAAAGCTGTCAGCCAAGGGTGTATTTCATCTCCCTGTCTGTTCAATCTGTCGATTGGAGTAGGACCAGAGGAAGGAGAAGTGAAAATTGGTGGAAGATACATCAATAATTTAAGATACAGAGATGATGCCATATTATTGGCAGAAAGCAGCAATGAATTCAAAAAAACTAATGAAAATGAAAGAAGTACAAAAGCAGGATGGCAGCAAAACATTAAGAAAAACAAAAATGACTACAGAAGAATTATATAACTTTACTGTCAACAATGAGGAAATTCAAATTGTAAAAGATGTTGCATATCTTGGCTCAATCATCCATTGAATGCAAGACTGCAGCCAAGAAAACTGAAGAAGTCTGAGACTTGGGTAGCAATGAAAGAACTAGAAAGCATAACCCCTCTGGTGAGAGCCAGTGTGGTGCAGTGGTTAAGAGCATGGAACTGGGACTCAGGCGATCTGGGTTCTAGTCCCTCTCGGCCATGGAGCCAACTGGGTGACTTTGGGCCAGTCACAGGCTCTCAGCCCAAGCTACCTCACAGGGTTGTTGTTGTGGGGATAAGATGGAGGAGGAGAATGATGTAAGCTGCCTTGAGCCCTTTGTAGGAAAAAGGCAGGATATAAATCAATCAATCATCAAGTATATCGACATTTCACCAAAGTCCAAGGCCAGGATCATCCACACTATTGTATTCCTGATTACTATCAACTGATGTAAGATAGATAGTGAAGAAAGCTGACAGGAAGAAAAATTATGTACTTGAAGCACGCTGGAGGAGAGCTTTCAAATACTCTGGAATAATAGAGAAACTAACAAACGGGTCCTAGATTAAATCAAGCCAAAGCTTTCCGTGGAAGCAAAAATGGTGAAACTGCAGCTGTTGTACTGCAGGCACATCATAAGAAGGCAAGACTCACTGGAGTAGACAGTCATGGTAGGGAAAATTGAAAGCAGAAGACAAAAGGGAAGATCAAATATGAGATGGACCAGTTCCATAAAGGAAGCCACAGCCTTGAATTTACAAAAGCTAAGTTGGTCTGTCAAGGACAGAACATTTTGGAGAGCATTCTTTCATAGGGTTGCCATAAATCAGAGACTTGGTAGCACATAAAAGCTTAATTATTTGACCTCTGTCATTTCAAAACGGAACATAAGAAACACCTTGGCCAATAATGTTTCAGAAGATTGTCTCTACCTGTGTCCATGCATAGCTGCCTGTTGCTGCAATAAGGTCGCTGAGTAAACCCTTACCTTGTGTGGGAGTCTGTCTTTGCTGCTTTCGAATGATAAAGAGAATTGGCTCTTGTGCATGAAGAAGGATATACTCCACTCCAACCATTTGACTGCAAGAAAAAAGAGACAATCTGTATCTGGAGATACAGCTATTAACTGAGTTATTGCAGAGATTAGGGAAGCCAAGAAACAGGACAACTGTCCCACTGAGGGATTAAGAGCCGATGCTCCTCTTAGAAGAAGAGGTCCACTTAAGAAAGTATTCATCTTAAGTATTATAAAATGTGAGTAAGCCCTGCTTTTTCTCACAATGATCATGCAACCGGCAAATTTGTTTTTCTTTATTTTTTTGCCATACAAAACAGTTTGCACAGTTACAGAGTTGTGTATCTACTATAAACTAAGTGGTAACAGTGACAATTAGAACTATTTCAGTTCCAGGTTGTAACACAACAAAATATAAAAAAGTCAAGGGAGGAAAGACACTGAACATGTCTGCTCAGAAGTAAGCACAATTTCAACAAAGTTTACTGTGAAATAAATGTTATGGAATTGAATGCTATACTAACTGGAGTTTTATAGGATTACATATATCATAAAGTTACTTACTTCAAGTGGTCCAAGGTTAGTCTTTGCATTTTCACCATTTCGTTGTTGCATGTTCTATCATAGAATGGATTACTACGCTCAGAGAAATAGTCTAACACACTCCCACTGTTTAATATTGGAATCCAGGAGCTATCAACCCAGGAAATTCCCAGGAGGTTATCTGGAAAGAGGGAAGAGAAGCAAGAGAAAAAACTAGTTAGCGTAATTAGAGCTACAGTACAAACAGATTCACACATTAAAGACTTATTAAAATGTTTCTAACAAATTACACTTAAGATACTTAAAGCAATTCAGCCAACCTGAAATATTCACCATATTACAGACTATAACGTATACATAAGAAATATAGTCTAACAATATATCTTAACATTTTAACCAAGGCTGACATGCCTTGCTAATTGGAGTTTTAACTATGGGACAGTATAGAGTAAAATAACGAAAACTACACTGTTTTTTACCTCCCCAAACAATATTGTTTTAAAAAGAACAACCATTCCCTGGTTTTGTAGTTCCAGTCGCAGTATGAAGACACAGGATGTAAGAACTTTGCTGAAGCTAAGCATATATAGGGCTGGTCAGTGCCAAATGGCCACTACCTAAGAATCCAATATATGAATCCTTGAGTTCCATGGAATAAAGACAATATGTAAACATAATAACAAGATGATAAATCCTATGAAGCAGATTGTTAAAGATTCAGGACAGATAAAAGGAAGCATTTCACATAGAACGTGGTTAAACTATAGGATTCACTGCCACAGGAAGTAATGATGGCCACCAGTTTAGCGGACTTTAAAAGGGGATTGGACAAATTCATGGAGGAGGCAGCAGCTATCAATGACTACTAGCCTTGTTAGCTATGTGCTACCTCCATTATCAGAGATGCTATGCTTAGGTATACCAGTTCTTGAAGAAATTGGGCAGCCAGTACACTTGTACCCAACCTGCCTGAAAGATCTTGTGAGCAGCTGGTTTGCCAACAGAGTGCTGGACTGGATAGACCAATGATCTGATCCAGTATGGGTCTTCTTGTGTTCTCATTCACAGCACACACTGACTGGTTTGGTTTGGTTTGGTTT
>JAIXND010000624.1:68983981-69005120 GCA_023646645.1 Varanus salvator macromaculatus | reverse complement strand
TGGTTTGGTTTGGTTTGGTTTTGTTCTGTTTTGTTTTTCCATCCTTCCATCTGAAGCATTGTGGACAGCTCTGATTGTTCCATCTCAAAAAGATATATTAGCAGTAGAAAAGATACCAGAAAAAGCCAACAAAATGATTAACAGGTTGGGAGCACTTACCATACTAGAAAATGCTGACAGTCCTTCCCAAAATTGCACCCTCCAGATGTTTTTGATGCATCAATCCCAGCCAGCTTAGCCAATGGTCAGAAATGCCCAGCATGGTAACACCAAACATCTGGAGAGCACCAGGTTGGGAAACGCAGGACTACAACATCTGTGATCAGTTTAGGGAACACAGAATATTAGAATAGTAGAGCTTGAAGGGGCCATGAAGGTCGTTAAGTCCATCCCCCTGATGTTGTAGGACACCACATTACACCATCCCACTCAGATGGCTCTCCAGTTTCCTTTTAAATGTCTCTAGTGCGGGAGAGCCCACCACCTCTCTAGGCAGCTGGTTCCACTGTTGTATTGCTCTGACAGTGAGGAAGCTTTTCCTGATGTCCAGCCTGAATCTGGGTTGTCACAACTTGAATTGTGCCAGAGCCAGTGTGGTGTAGTGGTTAAGAGCATGGGACTGGGACTCAAGACGATCTGGGTTCTAGTCCCCGCTCAGCCATGGAGCCAACTGGGTGACTTTGGGCCAGTCACAGACTCTCAGCCCAACCTACCTCACAGGGTTGTTGTTGTGGGGATAAGATGGAGGAGGAGAATGATGTAAGCTGGCTTGATCCCTTTGTAGGAAAAAGGCAGGATATCAATCAATCAATCAATCAATCATTCATTCCGTGTCCTACACTCTGGCATCAGCAAGAAGAGATCTTGACCCTCCTCTTTGTGGCAGACTTTGAGGTACTTATAAAGGGATACCATGCCCCCCCCCCCCAGTCTTCTCTTCTCAAGGCTGAAAACACCCAGTTCTCTCAGCCTCTCCTCATATGGCAGTGTTTCCAAAACCTGGATCATTTTGGTTGTCCTCTGCTGGACCTTTTCTAATTTACCTGCATTTTTCTTAAATCTTGGTGCCCAGAACTGGACACAGTCTTCCAGATAAGGTCTAACAAGTGAGGAGTATAGAGGAATAACTACTTCTTGTAATTTGGAAGTAATACTTCTATTAATGCATCCCAAAATGGCATTTTCCCTTTTGGCAGCTGCATCACATTGTTGGCTCATGCTTAGCCTCTTGTCCACAATTACTCCAAGATCTTTTTCAGTTCTGTTGAGCCACATATTCCCCATCTTGTATCGATGCATTTGGTTTCTTTTTCCTAGGTGGAGGACTTGGCACTGTCCTTATTGAATCTCAATCTGTTGCTTTCAGCCCAGCATTCAAGTTTATCAAGATCGCCCTGGATCTTCGTCTTCTAGGGTGTTTGCTATTCCACCCAGATTTGTATCGGCAAATTTGATTATCTTTCCTTGTACTTCCTTGTCTAAACCATTAATAAAGATGTTGGTCACCTATTATAATAGGTGTTTTATAAATATATACATGGCTGAGACATTTTTTTCCTTCTTCTCTCATAATAGCTACAACATTTCCTAGAAAAAAGGAATAATTTCTTCACATAATGCATCATTAACTTGAAGAACTCACTACCATTAGATTTCATGGTGGGCACTCTCTTAAAAAGATTTGACAAATTAATGAGGGACAAGTTAGCTATTGTAATTAAATATAATCCTCATGTTCAAAGACAACATACATTTGACTACTGACTGCTAGAAAATATAACAGGGCAGCACTGCTGTAACTTTCGCACCCCATTTGGGCAACGGAGTGGGGCACCAGTAGACAAGAAGCTGCACTATGCAGAACCTGAGGGAGCACCTCTCTCCATATATTCCTACCCATCCACTTAGATCTTCTTCAGAAGTCCTTCTCCATGTGCCATCCTCTAGTGAGATCAAAGGGGAAGGGACTAGGACAGGGATCGGCAACCTTAAACACTCAAAGAGCCATTTGGACCCATTTCCCACAGAAAATAAAACACTGGGAGTCACAAAACCCATTTGACATCTAAAATGAAGATAACACTGCATATATTGTTTTTTACCTTTATGCTATGTATAAAAAAACTATAGTGTGTTGCATTTATGAAATCAATGAATGATTCTTTTATATAATCTCCATCTGTGAATGGCTTCCTATGCCTATTTCCTGAGCGGCCACAAAACTAGCATATGTAGTTGAATTTGCAGACTTAATCCACTTCTTGAAATGATTCTTGCTTAGATCAACCTTCCACATCAGTTCCGAAATGGCTTTTTTTCTCTCATCTCCATCCGGATATTTTTCAGCAAAGGCTGTGTGTTTATTCTGGAAATGTCTTGCAACACTTGACTTTTTGTTGTTTGCCAATTTCTCACCACATATTAAGCATACTGGTAAACCAGTCTCGTCAGCAGTGAAAGCAAATGAATCTGCCCATGTATCATTAAACGTTGTTTTCTTCTGAAACTTTTCTTTTCTTGGATTTATCCACGGTTGGCCTACAGGGGATTTAAAAGCTCAATAAACCGTGTCGGCGGGTGTCACACATTGGCGGTTGTGACGCATATTTTGAGCAACAGGGAACCACAGCAGAGGGATGAAAGAGCCACATGCAGCTCCAGAGCCGCGGGTTGCTGACCTCTGGGCTAGGAGGAGGGCATTCTCAGCAGTAACACCCAGACTCTGGAATTCACTCCCTAGTGATACATTATGGCTGGCACCAACTCTTCTTTCTTTTGGGTGCCAGGTGAAAACTTTTGTTATTAAAACAAACTTTTGATTAATTTTAATTTACTATTATATTCTTATGTTTTGTTATGGATTACTTACTTTAATTTTTGGTTAATTTATTAGCTTTATTTATTATGGTGTATGTGGCTACATTTCATCATGAGATGTTTATTATTTTATTGTTTTATCTATTTCAGTTGTTTATTAATTTGTTTTCATTGTACCCTATGTTTATGTGTGAGATATAAAACCTGGAGTGGCTGACAGTGATATATTTAGTCAGATTAACATGGGCCTGGAGGAGATGCTACTAGGAAGCAGAATAACTTGTCCTCCTGTAGATATTCACTGGAAGAAGTCTTTTATTCTGATTCCACTAAAAACAGCATTAGGTACCAGGTAAGCTGCAAGGAAAGTACTCCATTCATGTATGCAGAGAATATTCCTTAAACTGCAGCAGCATGGAAGACACATAACAAGGCAATGCTTCTAAGCACTTAAATGCACAACCTTATGGCCTCCCAGCATCATGTGGAAGGCTACAGGATTCTTCAGTCTGATATCCAAGACCATGCAAGGACTCTGGAGGCTGAGGCCCTCCTCAGCATAGAAAGAACAAAACCAGCTCTCCTTCACCAAGGTTGCAACTGGTCCTGGGAGGGGAGTGGGGAAGGATGTGCAGGAAGAAGCTGGAGCCCCAGCCTCATTCTTTCTCCTACCCCAGTTTTAAATGTGGACAGCTGAAAATGGTCAACTACATAAAATGCAACATGCAAGGCAGAACAATGGAGAACACTTAATTCACTGCATTCCTGTACTGGATGCTCATAAGCCTCCATTTTTGAAGGCTGTGAGCATTTGCCACAGGGGCAATAGGGCTGCCCTCAAAGAAATCCAGGGAAAGTGGGAGTTGAAGGATCCAGAAGCACAATAATTTCAAACCACAGTGGAAATCACCCACATTTCACAAATCTCTCAATACAGGAAATACTGCAACCTGTATTACAAGGTAAAAGGTATGCAGAAGTGTCAGAAACAACATAAGAGTATAATGTGTTTGCACCATTACTGCTTGCAGATGCAGAATTCCCACTGCAAAGGAGGTTTTAAGGTAGATGTCTGCCTGGAGAGGAAGCTCTGAGTGAATAAATAATGCAAACTCAGCTACGATATATGGCTGCATAAAATATGAATACATCATTTCAGAAGTCTTTTAGAAAGCAAAACCTAGATACTTGGAAAACCATGATTAATGCAGCATAAATAGGTCTATGAATAATGCATGTGCAGCATCAATAATCTGTGGCTCCCTAACTCTTGCATAAAACAGAAGCACGCAAAGAGATAGTTGTATTATTATGTAAATGTGTCTGCTCCACTTCTCTTCAATGAAGGCAGGTTTTTCTCAATGTAGTAATTTGCTACCTTCCTTTAAATATTGAATATCTATATGGGCATCAATGAAACAAAAATATAGACTATGGCAAAGCTTTGGTGAAATTTTCTCCCAACATTTTTATTTCTACCCTACATTTTCATTGGGAGCAACTACCCGCATCAAATTATCCTATAATTTAATTATAGGAATACTTTAAATCATCAGTTACATATCTTCAAGTGGAATGCATAATAAACATTAGTCCTACATTAGTGAATAACTCATAGAAGCTCTCCCATAAAATTCAATAATAGGACAGGAAGCTTCTGAAAAATCTTCAAATAATGGCAAATATTCATAGATAAGCATGACAAGAATACACAAAACACTACTACAGGATGACTTACTGGAAATGGAAGTTCAAAGACAAATGATCAACACAGCCACAAAAACTAGTGTGAGACATGATTTCTTGAGAAGATTAATTTTGTATTCTGAATTTTTGTTAATCTATAGATTCATTATTAGCTATAACCAAGAAATAAAAAATCCTAATAAGAACATTATTTCTAGTGTATACTGTTGGGGCACCTCAATAGCAGCCACAAGACAGGATAGCCAGGTTCAGTAAGGAAAGACCCATTTCTCCTTGAACCTCAGCAATTTACTGAAAGATCACTCAGGCCCCCTGAAGTTACTTACAACAACATACTACCGGGTAGTGGTTCTCACCGTCAACTACAAAATCACAGCCCATGTACAGACATTTTTATAATCTTCCAATCACATACAGGGTATTAGGTTTCCAGATAATGTTAACATAATAGCATCTTGATGTCTTCATACACAAAACAATACTCTAAACCAGGGGTCGGCAACCCGCGGCTCCGGAGCCACACATGGCTCTTGAATCCCTCTGCTGTGGCTCCGTCGCTCAAAACACGCGCCAGCAGACCAAGGCTGGTTAAGTAAATTGCTACATTCCTCTGCTAAACAAGCTTCCTGCAGGCTCTCATGTTACTCAAACCCTGCTGAAAAGATTCTCTTTGTCCAAATGTAATCTTCATCTGAATGCACTTGGGACCTGTCACAATTCACAGCACTTGACTGTTTATCTGCTAATCAGTCACTAAACACACCTATATGGGCCAGTTTTTAAGTAGTTTTAAATACTTAAATTGTTTGTACTTGTTTATTTATTGCTGTTGATCCGCCACAAGGCTTGTCTGCAAGGGGGCGGCATATAAATATGTAAATAAATAAATAAACAAACAAATCTATCTGTGATTTCCCACGCCAATTTACTGAGCTCCCCCCTCCCCGCCCCCGTTGGCCAACCATGGATAAATTGAAGAAAAGTTTCTGAAGAAAACTGAACGTTTAATGGTACGTGGGTAGATTCATTTGCTTTTATTGCTGACGAACTTATGGAGTTTGCTGTTTAATGCATGTAACCCTGTAGCACTGACTCTGACTCTGCAGAAAGCTGTTCTCCTATTCAAAATATATGAAAGGAGTCCTACAAGTTTATAATGTAAGATTAAAAATAACAGTTTTTAGTGATTGAACAAGAGCTGCAGCTAAATCTTAATATAGAAGATATAGATCTACTTCCTTGTCTTTTTTTAGGAGTTCAAAATGTTTTTGTTGCATGCAGAAATAAAAATTAGTTTTCTCTGTAGCAGTTCATTGATCTCATAAATGCAGCACACTATAGTTTTTTTATACATAGCATAAAGGTAAAAAACAATATATGCAGTGTTATCTTCATTTGAGATGTCAAAAGGGTTTTGCGGCTTCCGGTGTTTTCTTTTGTGTGGGAAACAGGTCCAAATGGCTCTTTGAGTGTTAAAGGTTGTTGACCCCTGCGCTAAACCATGGGTCCTCAAACTATGGCCCAGGGGCCAAATCTGGCCGCCATGCCCATTCGGACTCACCACACGCACGTGCACCCGCCACCGCCCACCTCGCCCTGCGCACAGGGAGGCAGTGATTTGCTCACTCGGAGAAAACGATCTCCAAGCGAGCAAGCCATTGCCTTGTGCACCTGCCTCATGGCGCATGCCCACCTCCCTCCCCTCACTTCATGCCCTGTCCCCACCTCAGTGTGCATGCCCGCACCCCCCCCCCCGTGTTGGCCCGCGTGCACCGCCAGCACCACCTTTCCAGCCCACGCCCGGCACTGACACCTTTCAACTGGCCCCCTGGTGGAAAAGTTTGAGGACCCCTGCTCTAAACCAATCAGAAATGCCAATGACAATAGAATAGAAAATTTCCCTGACTGAGCCTTATTGACAAGTCAATTCAGTGATTTCCTGACAGTTTGGATCAGCCTCTGTGTCTACTTAAATAGGCAAATATGTCCGAATGAGGAACCATTCAGAAAAACTGGTTTGACAACTACCTTGTGCAGGCACTTGCCTCTTCTGAACTAGATGATTAAATGGGTCCATTCAAAAACAAATGGACACCTTTGTCTCTCCACAGCTGATGGGAACACCAGAATTTCCCCACTGATAGCCTATAGCCTATAGCAGCTTCTCAATCCAGCTAAGAATTCCATATTCTTAAAGTAACAGCAATGCTAAACAGTAACCTGGCTTGGAATTCTGTTGCTTTCTGAGAAAGGGGTGTAGGTTTGATTTTATAACACTAAGGCACATATAAGCAATCTTTTTCTACCAGGATTTATTTAGATTTCCCCAACAATACTCAAAAAGTATGCACCAAAAATGCCATTTTAGCTCAATGCATGTAACAATGCTTTTAGAAAACACTGGGCTTGATGACACTGCAGCTCATTCTCTCATAGCAATAGTTGCTACACACATACCACCATGTCTTTCTGTTCCTTTAACTGCTACCAAACACAACACTTGTCTCTGTAGGGCAGGTTAACCCATGTCAAAAAGGCTTGACCAAGCTTTGCAAGTGCAATGTTTTAGAGTTTATTCATTTGTTAAATTTATGATCCGCCCTTTCCTTCAACAGATCCAAGGAAGTATGCATGACTCTTTTCCTCTCTATTCTTAACAACCTTGCAAGGCAGAGACTAGAGTGAAAGTCAGTGACTGGCCCAAAGCTATTCAGTGAGCTTCAGTGCTGACTAGGGATTTGAACCCCAATCTGCTCAGTCCTAGTTCAACATTTTAACCACATTTTTTTTAAAAAAAAGAGAAAAAAAGCCTACACGTTGTTTTGCCTAAATGTGTAGAGGACTGGCAGTTTAATCTTTTGTTTCAGGAAGAAGCATTCCCAACAGTCAGCATTTCCAGTTCCCTGCAACAGCACAAATTACATAGACTCACGTAATTGTGGAAGAAAAACAAAAATCAAAATTGCAAAGCCTTTTCTGCCTATCAGAATATGATGACATACTGCGCTTCAGCAATTTGTGCTTCAGCAAAATTATTATGCTAATAAAAAATGCAAGCTTTGATAAACTTCTAAGTAAAATAAATTTCACAGCAGCAAAGCACAAGCACTGATAACAACTTTTAAGCTGTCTTGCCGTTTGAACATAGTATACAGATTATACAGTTAAAATAGATCTAACAGACTTACAAAGTACCTCAGTTAGTTAGGCTATTATAGATTTTTTTAAAAAATCAACATCTTGGGCTGTACTAAGAAGCCTATTTCATCAGTAGAGTCTCTGAATACGGTCCCAGTCATCCCAGTCTAGGTGGCATTGAGTGACTGAACTGCAGTTTCTGAACAGTCTTCTTGGACAACCCCATGTACAGCACATTACTATAGACAAGCTTTGTCATTTAGAAGGGCACAAAGGACAGCAGCTAGCTAGCTAGCTAGCTAGCTATTTATTTATTTATTTATATTTATATCCTGCCTTTTTCCTACAAAGGGCGCAAGCTAAGTTTCCGATCTGAAAGAAAAATGTGTGGCTTTCTTGCCAAATGGCTGTGATGGAAAACTCTCCTTCCCATCAATCCATTAGTGTGGATGAAAAAATATTTTCAAGCCAAAGTGAACAGACAAGGGATTGAATTCCATCAGTAACAAATATCTGCTCTTCCCAGTCACAAGTTCAGCCAAACACCAGCTCCTTACACTTGTATGGATTAAGTGCTTAGCACTGGGAGGAAAAAGCCATTGAAACTAATCTATATAACTCAATCAGGTAACAATGTAATTCTATACTTACTATTAGGGAAGTATGTAAAGAATCTTAACCTGATATCATTAATAAACTTGGAGAGTGGTGTTATTTGTTGATTTTATATTGCAATGTCACCCAGAAAGATGTCAATGGATGGCTTTCAAAGAAACAAATTAAACAAACAAATGAATAAATAACATAGACATTAAACAAGCTAGGCTAATGTTGGCTATGGAAGTCATATAGCACACAAGCCTATAGTAAAACTAGCATTATGTTTTAACTTACGTCTCCAATGTGCCCACCAGGCCCCCTACTCCTCCTGATTTTTATTTTATTTATTAATATTTTTTTAAAAATCAAACAAAAACTGGTTTGCTGCAAAATGGAATAGCATCACCTGTGCCTTCTTTGCTTGGATTCAAAAAGGTTGATTTTTGTTTTGAAACTCTGACCTTACCTCTGCCTTGTACCTTGTTACACAAGTCTCTTCTTTTACCAGTTTGGCTTCTGGGAATTGAGTGTTCTGACCAGCCATGTTATGAATGGCAGCCATTTTATAAATGGACAGTGTGCTCCCACTTACTTCTGAGTAAACATAACTAGTCCTGTGCTACCAGTAACCACCAGTCACTGAACAGACCTAGCCTCCAAACATATCAAATCCTTTTTGATATCCTTCCAACCCACCCAGTCATGGAGCTCATCAGAAGGCATTCTCCTGGTGGTTCCATATGGACCAATGGGAGTTTACCAAGAGAAGGGACTTTAGTGTGCTGGTTCCACTTCTACTGAACACACTTCTCTGAAGCTCAAGCAGTCTCCAAAACCAGTGCCTGCTGAATACATCTTTATTCCAGGAAAACTTTCTTGCTGACCAAGTCATGGATTTAATGTTATCCTGCTTTTAAGGCACTGTGTTTATTTTTATCTAGCTTTATCTTTTATTGCTCATTGCTCAGTAAACTATAAATATACAGCAGTATATAAATGCTGCAAATAAAATATATAAATGTAATTGAAGCAGTGATAATGACTACAGTGTGTTGCAATGAATTTTACAAGTATATTTTTCATTATGAAAGAACACTGTATATTTTCCTACTCTTAACCTTTTACCAATTTTGTTGGGTGATAATAATTTCCAATACTATGAGAATTTTCTGCCCATCCTTTCCACAGCAGAGTGTTTTGTTTTGGTTATTTGCATGCTTGCTAAAAGCTTCAAAGACTTTTCCAGAACATGAGGATTACTCCACCCCCTTGACAGTGCCTTGTAGTGTGAGGATTTAGCTAAGGGACTACATTTTAAGAATAAATGGCAAAAATAAATTCAAACAGTTGAGCTCTTGATTCCCTATTATGCAATTTCATGGTCTGTAAAAATAACATATACTTTTATGCTTTGAAAGAGTCAAACCAACCAGTTATTTTGCTTCGAAGAAAAAGTAGTTTACCAAGATTTGTTCACGCAACCTTGTTGACTGGCTTTCGCCACATTACTAACGACTATTTCGCATGCAAAAACAAAAAAGTGCACTTCGTGAAGATGACTATTAGAGATTAGCTTCTCATATCAACATAGCAGCAGCGGTTTCAAGCCCTTTGGGCACAAAAGCCGCTTAGACAGCGTTTTAAATCGCCTGTTCTACTTCCCTTCCAGCCCTATAGCAAGACATCAAGAGCCATTCTTTCCTACTACCCGACTTAATTCGCAGCTCCTGGCAAACATGGGTGGAGACAGACCGTAAAGGGAAATATTCAAAGGGGCTCTTCTAAATGATATGTCTGAGCGACTGTTCACACTACTGCCGCTCCTGCGCCGCTACAGTTCCGTCCCCATCCCTCGCGGGAAGCAGACACTTAAAACAGTACCTCGTATATCCACCGCCGCCATGATATCAGCTTCACAGGTCTCATCCAGCCTACCCGTCGCGAAGCTATGATCTCATCAGACCACAGAGCGACGGCTTAGAACAGCGAGCGAGATAGAAATGCTATTCCCGAGGCTAGAACAGCGCTACGACGGAAGGCTTGCGGAGCATGCGCCGTGCATTCTTTTGGTGTCCTGGCAACCGGAGGTTTCGGGCGTTTGCACTCTGGAGGCCTGGGCGGGACTGAAAGGGAATTGGGTAGGGTTGAACGGGAGGAGAATGTAAAGATTTTCACTCGGGATATATCTGCGTAAACCGCGTACACCGACTCAAATGCAAAATTTGCTACTTAGTTTCATAATGAGTGTGAGGCTAACCTGCCAGAACAGCATTCCCCAACCTGGCGTCCTCCGGATGTGTTGGACTACAACTGCCAGTATCTGCACACATGAAGGACAGTGCGAGCTCTTGAAACGAGAACTGCCTGTGTGCGCCTGTAACAGTCCCTTGCTCAGGAGACCCCCAACAAGCAACCGAAGTTTAGGACGTGGTTATGAACCCCACCATGCTTCAGTTCCTGTGTAAGGGACTCAGGGACTGGTAAATATAAAGTTGGTAGCTTCAGTTAATCTGTTTTTCTGCCACCCTAAATGAACTGGCTAGACTTAGGGCTATTGTTTTAGGGCATATTTTGCAGAAGTCTTATCGTGGAATTCTGTCTTCTCAGAATCAAGTGCTAATTTGGGCAATTGGTCTTACTACTAGATTGCAATTCTTGGGTTTCTGAAAAGCACAGGCACAAATACCTCGAATGGAAACACAAACCACCAGCACTTAATAGGCGAGTCAAGGCAACCAGAGTATACCCCTGTAGAGGCAGTATGCAGAAAAGAACTGCACCAAACATAAACACAAATGGTACTTTACGGTATTTAATTGCCACTCAATCATTTTACCATTAATCCCCCTCTACTCCCCTAGGCGTCTCTTACTAGTCTAGAAATTTTATCTCTAGATGGCTTATACTCAAATGTTCAGAGTTGATGAATCAAAGTTTATTCTTGACCTATTCGTACCTCTTGTCACCAACATCATTACAATTTACACCTGAGCTACATCTAATTTATTTATTTATTTAAAGTTTTTGTATGCCATCCCCTTGCTATATAGCCTCGGGACGGCTCACACAAATAAATATAATACAAATACACTTAAAACCTGGAAACACTCTGGCTGCACAATTAAAACCTATAAATATTAAACATTGTTAAAATATTGTTTAAATAAAAAGGTCTTAGCCTGGTGCCGAAAAACAAATAACGACGGCACCAGACAGACCTCTCTGTGGAGTGCATTCCACAGAGGAGGCGCCACCGCAGAGAAAGCCCTCCTCCGGGTACTTTGTCTCCTAATGTCTCTCACAGAGGGCTCCCTGAGGAGGGCCTCTGATGCCAATCTCAAGGGGCGGGAGGGCAAATACGGAAGCAGGTGTTCCTTTAGGTGCCCAGGTCCCAAGCCATTAAGGGCTTTATAGGTGATTACCAACACCTTGAATTGAACCCGGACTTCGATGGGAAGCCAGTGAAGCTGGTAGAGGACTGGGGTTATATGAGAATAACACCCAGTCCCCGTCAGTAACCTGGCTGCTCTATTTTGCACCATCTGAAGTATCCGCATTGTCTTCAAGGGCAGCCCCACATAGAGCACGTTACAGAAATCCAACTGGGAAGTAACCAATGCATGTGTCACTATTGTTAGGCAGTCGTCCTACAGGTAGGGACACAGCTGATGGATTAGCTGAAGCTGATGGAAAGTGTTCCTCGCCACCGCCGTCACTTGAGCTTCCAAAGACAGCTCCGGGTCAAGGAGCACTCCCAAGCTGTGAACCCTGTCCTTTAGAGGGAGTGCAACCCCATTCAGGACATGATCCAAGTCACCTTCCCAGGGGCTTGAACCTCCCACAGCAGGACTTCCATCTTGTCTGGATTGAGCTTCAGTTTATAGGCCCTCATCCAGCCCATTACCTCGGCCAGACACTGGTTCAGTACAGCCACTTCCTCACCTGGATTGGTTGAAAAAGAGAGGTAGAGCTGGGTATCATCAGCGTACTGATGATTCTGTAGCCCACACCTCCGGATGACCTCTCCCAACGGTTTCATGTAAATGTTAAATAGCAAGGAGGACAGAATGGCATAACTGCCATGGCGCAGAGGTAAAGTCCCCCAGCACCACTCTGGAATCGGCCGTCGAGGTAGGAGCGGAACCACTGCCAAGCAGTGCCTCCTACTCCCAGCCCCCTTAGCCTATCCAGAAGGATACCATGGTCAATGGTATCAAAAGCTGCTGAGAGGTCCAGGAGAACCAACAGGGACACATTCCCCCTGTCTCTCTCCCTGCACAGGTCATCATGCAGGGCGACCAAGGCAGATTCAGTACCATACCCAGGTCTGAAGCCGGACTGAAACGGGTCCAGATAATCAGTCTCATCCAAGAGAACTTGGAGTTCTCTCGCCACAACCTGTTTCAACACCTTGCCCAAAAACGGGATGTTGGCCTATAATTGGCGGCCATCTCTGGATCCAGGGATGCCTTCTTTAGGACTGGCCTGACCACCGCCTCCTTTAGAGGGGCAGGCACCCAGCCATCTCTCAGAGAGGCATTGATGACCTCCAGGATCCAGGCACCAATCCCGTGTTTGGCTTTGGACAGTAGCCACGATGGGCAAGGGTCCAGTAAACAGGTGGTGGTACGTACTTGTCCAAGCACCTTGTCCACGTCACCAGGCCACAATAACTGAAACTCGTCCAACAATATGTGACCATACGGTAACATTGGCACCTCCCCTAAGGAATCTGAATCACTAAACTAAACTTTTTGATCCAAGTATGCTTCTACACAATTTCTATTTTTCTTTTCCTTTAGCAAGAGAGAAACAGACCAAGAAGTATTTATGGTCTTTCTTTCAACACAATCATAGGTGGAACAACTAGATTGGAATACTAAAAAGTAACCAATACCCACACATTTCACTGGGTGGTAAATGCTTTTAGGCAGTGGATTTTCTGTGCACTCATGGCTGGTACTTTATTGTGAAGACCCAAACCTAAGTATTTTCAGAGGGGTAACCATGTTAGTCAATTCCAGCAAAAACAATAAAAACTTGTGGCACCTTAAAAATCAACAGATTTGTTCTGGCATAAACTTGTGTGGATAGTACCTACTTCATCAGATGGAACTTCAGTATATGTCCTTGAAAACCCTCTTTAGCTCAGGGGAATTCAGGGTGCATTCTTAAGCATTGGGAGGAAGTCCTACAGAGCTTGGTGAGACTTCCTTGTGAGTAGGCATTCTTGAGGCTGCAACTTGCACAAGAGAGCATCTAGGGCTTCTGATAGGTCAAGCATATTCTTTTTTCAAATTAAAAGTGAAAAGTGTTTTCAGGTAGAAGGCTTCTAGAGGCATTTTGCAGCTATTCCAGTTTTTTGCTCTTTATGAAAAGCACATCATATGAAAAGCACCTGGCCTCTTTCATGGAATTATATGGAATCTGGGTTTGCGTCAGCCCAGATAATGTTTGTTTGTTTGTATAGTGACCAATGGACAAAGTGCTCTGGGAAGTTTACACAATTCATAAAACCAGATGATAAGTACAGTAAAATATCAGAAAATAAAAAATATTTAGAAGTTAAAAACAACTAAAATGGATCATAAAAACAGACAATAATGTTGTTGTTGTTAGTCGCAAAGTCGCGTCCGACCCATCGCGACCCCATGGACAACATTCCTCCAGGCCTTCCTGTCCTCCACCACCCCCCGGAGTCCACTTAAGCTCACACCAACTGCCTCAGTGACTCCATCCAGCCACCTCATCCTCTGCCGTCCCCTTCTTCTTTTGCCATCTATTGTTCCCAGCATTAGACTCTTCTCCAGGGAGTCCTTCCTTCTCATTAGGTGGCCAAAGTATTTGAGTTTCATCTTCACTATCTGGCCTTCTAAAGAGCAGTCAGGGTTGATCTCCTCTAGGACTGACCGGTTTGATCGCCTTGCGGTCCAAGGGACTCACAGGAGTCTCCTCCAGCACCACAATTCAAAGGCCTCAATCCTTTGGTGCTCAGCCTTCCTTTTGGTCCAGCTTTCACAGCCATACATTGCAAATGGGAACACCATAGCCTTGACTATACGCACTTTTGTTGGCAGGGTGATCTCTCTGCTTTTTAGTATGCTGTCTAGATTTGCCATAGCTTTCCTGCCCAGGAGCAAGCATCTTTTAATTTCTTGGCTGCAGTCCCCATCTGCGGTGATCTTGGAGCCCAGGAAAATAAAATCTGTCACTACCTCCATTTCTTCCCCATCTATTTGCCAGGAAGTGAGAGGACCGGATGCCATGATCTGTTTTCTTAATGTTGAGTTTCAAGCCAACTTTTGCACTCTCCTCCTTCACCTGCATCAAGAGGCTCTTTAGTTCCTCTTCACTTTCTGCCATGAGAGTGGTATCATCTGCATATCTGAGGTTGTTGATATTTCTCCCAGCAATCTTAATTTCAACTGGTGATTCATCCAGCCCCGCCTTTCTCATGATGTGCTCTGCCTATAAGTTAAATAGGCAGGGCGACAGTATACAGCCTTGCCGAACTCCTTTCTCAATTTTGAACCAATCAGTGGTTCCATGTCCAGTTCTCACTGTTGCTTCTTGACCCGCATATAGGTTTCTCAAGAGACAAATAAGATGGTCTGGTACTCCCATCTCTTTAAGAACTTGCCACAATTTGTTGTGATCCACACAATCAAAGACTTTAGCATAGTCAATGAAGCAGACGTAGATGTTTTTCTGGAACTCCCTAGCTTTCTCCATGATCTAGCGTATATTGGCAATTTGATCTCTAGTTCCTCTCCCTCTTCGAAATCCTGCCTGTACTTCTGGTAGTTCTTGGTCCACATACTGCTGAAGCCTAGCTTGTAGGATTTTGAGCATAACTTTGCTAGCATGTGAAATGAGTGCAATGGTGCGGTAGTTTGAACATTCTTTGGCATTGCCCTTCTTTGGGATTGGAATGTAAACTGACCTTTTCCAATCCTGTGGCCACTGTTGAGTTTTCCAAATTTGCTGGCATATTGAGTGTAGCACTTTTACTGCATCGTCTTTTAAGATTTTGAATAGCTCAGCTGGAATACTGTCACCTCCACTAGCTTTGTTGTTGCTTAGACTTCCTAAGGCCCATTTGACTTCACATTCCAGGATGTCTGGCTCAAGGTCAGCAACCAACTCATAGTGATTATCAAGGATGTTAAGCTCTTTCTTGTATAGTTCTTCTGTGTAATCTTGCCACCTCTTCTTAATCTCTTCTACCTCTGTTAGGTCCCTGCCATTTTGGTCCTTTATCATGCCCATCTTTGCATGAAATATTCCCTTCATATCTCCAATTTTCTTGAAGAGATCTCTGGTTCTCCCTATTCTATTGTTTTCTTCTATTTCTTTGCACTATTCATTTAAGAAGGCGTTCTTATCTCTTCTAGCTATTCTCTGGAATTCTGCATTCAATTGGGTGTATCTTTCTCTTTCTCCCTTGTCTTTCGCTTCCCTTCTTTCCTCAGCTATTTGTAAAGCTTCCTCAGACAGCCATTTTGCTTTCTTGCATTTCTTTTTCTTTGGGATGGTTTTAGTTGCTACCTCTTGTACAATGTTGCGAACCTCCATCCATAGTTCTTCAGGCACTCTATCAGATCTAATTCTTTAAATCTATTTGTCACCTCTACTGTATATCAGACAATAATAAGGAATAACGAAATAGAAGAAAAAGAGAGAGACTGCAAAACACCTGGTTATTCCTCTCAAGCCCCTGGGTGGCTGAGGAAGTCTTTAAAAGCTTCAGAAAAGATTACAGATTCAGCCCCAGCCAGGCCACAGTGGAAGATTATTCTACAAATGAGGGACCACCACCAAGAAAGCCTGCCCACTTAATGCTACTCTGTATACCTCCCTCAGAGTTGGCATATGGAGGAGGGCCCCACAGTTTGAGTGAAGTGTCTGGGTAGGTCAAAGTTGCTGTCTTCCAGAGGCAAACTTGTGTTTTTTCCCTGCTTCTTCCATCTTTTACTCAGTGCAGAAAATCCATTGGAGGGGGTGGGGGGATTGCACAATTCCTACTAAATACTAGTGCTAGGAACCTTCTGTCTGGACACAACTTGGGTGGTAAAAAAAAGAATGTGATAAACCACAGGAGAATTTCAACTGGAAGATGATTACTTCATGCCCCGCTGCTGCAGCATTTCACAAGCAGGCTCTTTTGTGGGTGCGAGCTGTGGACTCACTGGAGCATTTCACTATTTCATTAATTTATTGTAACACAGTAGCTACTAATTGGGTTTCCCCAACATAGTAATTCATAGTGGGATCTAAGTCGTTTGTTTCAAAGTAGCTTCTCATGTGGTCTGAACCCAGCAGCATGGCCTGGTAACCACATAAAAGCACTCTGGACAGATTCAGGTAACACAACAAGCCACTCTGGAACAAACATGGTTAGCAACCTGTTATCTTATAACTTATTCTGTTTTATGGAGTTGGTAGCTGAGTTCACAGAACACAACAATCAACCGTGCATGGTTACTACATGTATTTTTACCATGATCTACCTGGAAGATGAACACATGGTTTCTGTGATACCATGGTTTCCATTGTCTCTGCTCAGTCCTCCCTTGGGATTTCAGCCACCATACCTGAAATCCCAAAGTACATTGTTTCTTTCCTATGTTACTTGTTTCTTCCTCATCAGTCTGCACACAGAAGCTGAATGGCTAGAGTGGCTCCTGCAGTTGCTGCTCTTTCCAGGGGACTCTGTGGTGGTTGCATACCAGGATCATGAAAACCATGACCCTGAGTTTGGACAACATGACAAGCCATGGTGATGCAGAGAAACAAACCATTGTTTCTTATAATGGTTTCCAAAGACCAAACTTGCCAAAATGAAATACCATGACTAGATTTAGAGAACATGATATAACAAAAATGGTTAAAAACAAAAACAAAAAAATTGTAACTTGTCCTGCTGTCTGAATCCTGACTTTCTCTGGGGACTGCAGCCTTCCAAAGTATTTAGGTAAAGAAACATTACATCACCTCAAAAATATTTCATTGGGAAATCCTAGTGTGTATGCTCTTGTCTTTCATAGCTGACAATCAAACCTGTTTTATAGTGAAAGGAAAATAATGTAGTCCTATGCATGTCTACTCATAAGTAAGTCCCATTGCGTTCAATGGAATGTACCATGTTTTCCCAAAAAATAAGACCAGGTCTTATATTAATTTTTGCTTGAAAAGACGCATTAGGGCTTATTTTCAGGTGATGTCTAATTTTTTCATGTACAATGATCTACATTTATTCAAATACAGTCATGTCATCATCTTCCGGAACATCATCATAACTCTCCAAACCCCAAATTGTGTTGCAACGGACGTACTAAATGCATCCATCTGGCTGACGATCTTAACTGGGGCTTATTTTGGGGGTAGGGCTTATATTATGAGCATCCTGAAAAATCATGCTAGGGCTTATTTTAGGTCTTATTTTTGGGGAAACAGGGTACTTCAAGCCCAGGGTACTTCAAGCCCAGTTAAATAGCCTAGTAAGGCTGTTATCTTAAATATAACTTCCTGGTATAGCATGATGAAACTTGGCATGTTTCTAATCAAAGAATCTAAATGTTGTTTCAAAACAATAATTATACTGCAGTGCATCTGTCAGATGGGTAGAGAAGGGATAATTTAGTGGCCAGGTTGATTTATGTATTGCTATTTCAAAGTACTATGCTAACCAAGTTGAAATTACAGGCTTTAGAGTAGGTGGGCATTATGGAGACGTAGCAATACTGTCCGGCAAGTTTCTGCTAGGACTGGTGAGGTGGGGAAAGAGAAACAAAGAGGAAGGATTATAATCATATTGGCGACCTGATTACCTCCCTGCATTCCAACTTTATGGTGCAGTTCTCTGCATGGGTTACTCTTTCTGCTCAGTGGGCCTTGCATGTTACTATATATAAGATTACAGCTGTCCTGGATAGGACATTTATTCATAGGGTCACTATAAGTCAGAAATGGCTTGATGCCACATAATGACATAGAAGCTATTTCTATGCTTTTTCTTTGTATATTTTTCTTTGTTGTAAGGCCTTGAAATTATCTAAATGACTTAAAGCACAATCCTGTGTAAGACAGAAAAAAGGCCTAAAATTCCCAGCATGTCCAGCTCTGTGCTGGGATTTATAGGCCTTTTTTCTGTCTAAACTTTCATAGAATGATGCCTTAATTCTCTCTGAGACTCTTCTCCCACTTAACCCCCATAGCAGTCTACAATATGGCATGGAGAAAATAATATTAGAAATGTAACCCCTCTTAGCATGCAGGACAATATTTTATTTTTATTTAAAAGGGAATTAAAACATTTCCTCCAAATAGGAAGGCTTCCTTTGCTTCTACTTGGGTGAGGTGGGGGTAGAGAGAGAGAGTAAGTCTACCTAATCACACAGAATGGAAGTCTTCTATTACCACCTAACACAAAAAGCTATGGTGGTTTCTTGAGCATGATGGTCTGTTGTGTCTTCTCAACACTCCTGTGGTATTTCAGCATAATTTAGTTTTAGATACCACAATAAGAAATAACAGTCTGTTCTATGGATTCTATGCTTCACCATGGTTTCTCTGATCATCCAAACCCAGCATTGTGGTTTCCACAGTCCTACCATAACTCCAGGAAAGAATGGCAGTGCAGGAGGAGCTGCTCCAGCCATCTAACATAGGATTGAATTTCAGGCATGGCAGCTGAAGGCATACATGCCAGCAGTAGGAAGACTGAGAGAGAAGGTGGAGTCCATGGTAGCACAGAGGCATGCACTGTCTGCCAGGCACATCCAGGCAAAAAACTGCACCATGGGAACTACACATGGTTGCTTAATGTGACATGTGAACCCAGCCATTATTTCCAATGAGTATTACACTGCATTTATACTCTACCTTTTTTGTCATGCAAGGAAGTCAAGGCAGCTCGCAAAGTTCTCCACTCCATTTTTATCCTCACAACAACATACCTGTGAGGTGGGTTGGGCTGAGAGTCAGGAATGGGCCCAAAGTGAGCTTCGTGGCTGGATGAGGACCAGAACCCAGATCTCCCAGGTTCCCAGTTCAACATACTAACCAAGATGCCAAACTGTCAGTGGAAACCAAGACTTTAATTTAAATGTACCCTATACTCAAATACTTTGGCCACCTAATGAGAAGGAAGGACTCCCTGGAGAAGAGCCTGATGCTGGGAACAATTGATGGCAGAAGAAGAAGGGGACGGCAGAGGATGAGGTGGCTGGATGGAGTCACTGAGGCGGTTGGTGTGAGCGTGAGTGGACTCTGGGGATGGTGGAGGACAGGAAGGCCTGGAGGAATGTTGTCCTTGGGGTCGCGATGGGTCGGACGCGACTTTGCGACTGACAATGATAGAAACCTGCAGCAATGTCTTCAGCCACATGGGGCAGACTTCCCTAACCAGCACATAGCTTTTCAGTCCCTACAGTTTGAAACCAGTGGAAAAGCCGGCTATTTCTCTTTCTTTCCCATCCTAGCCTGCTTTTTTCCCTTTCTTTCCTAGCACCTTTCCTTGTTCTGTCTCTCTCACTCACCCTTTATCTTGCTGCTTCACTCCACTCCCAGTATCTTGCCTTGCTCTTTCTCTCCCCTCTCCCCTTTTTCTTTGCAATTTCCCTCTTCCTTTCAGCCTCTAGCCTTGCTCTTTCTTTCCCCGAGTCTTTTGGACTAGCCAGAACCTGCACATGATTAGTCACATGCTTCAAAGGAGCCATTTTGTGGTGGAGCCTACAGCAGTTTCTCATATTCCCAAATGTGTCCTCCAGTCCAGACAGGTTGGGGACACCTGGTATATAGAAAAGCACCCTTAAAGATAATTCCTTCACTTTTAATTTGGAAAGACTGAATTCTGGTAAGGACTTTGCCTATAGCTTTAATCTTCCTTAGTGCTGTATTGGTTATTTTATGTCCATGGTCCTCAACTTCTACTGTATAATTTTAACAGATTTCCTGTCCTTCTATGAAATGCCCAGATAAGTTCATTGTTTTCTCTAAAAATCTAATTTACTTAGCCTGTTGTTTGATTGGAAGCCTTCCTCCCTGTTCTCCTTTCATATTTTTCTTTAGCAGATCTGGTTGCTTGGTAACCCCAACCTCTATCTTTCTCTCCACTAATTTCCTTCCTCTGCCCCTCCTTCTCAACTCTGCTGTAATACACGATAACATTCATATGCGCTACAATATGTTTCTTCTCCATCTGTGCTGCTTTGATGCCATCTCTTGAAGACTGCCAAGTGACCCACATATGGAGCACTGCCTGTTGTTTTGCTTTTATGATAGATGAGAAGCCATTTAATGACCTTTTCCCACCACTGGTTGCACCACACAGATGCACACACACGGTCCTGACCTCCATGTTTCAGCTTCCTAAAGGCAACAGCTTTCAGTCTGGAAAAGAAGCTCTCTTTATTCCTCATAACTCACTTCTGGTCTCACTTGGTGTCCTCACCAGCAGGCTCCGCATCCGTTGTTGTTTGCATCATCATCATCATCATCATCATCATCATCATGTTACATTCATATCCTGCCTTTTTTCCTGTCATGAGGAACCCAGGGCAGCTTACTTAGCTGTATTTTATCCTCACAACAGCAACCCTGTGAAGTAGGTTGGGCTGAAAGTCTGTGACTGGCCCAAAGTCACCCAGTGAGCATCATGGCCAAGTGGGGACTAGAACCCACATCTCCTGGGTCCCCACTCCAACACTCTAGCCTCCACAATACTCTGGGTCTCAAGCATGTCTTCTGTTTTCAGGGCTTGCCATTTAAAGCATTTTAATTTTGCATTTGGCCAAGAAGGCACCCACACAATCAGTTAAACAAGACAATCCCTGCCTGCAGACTTGCCAGCAAAAAAGATGTGGCACTCACAGGG
>JAIXND010000624.1:68965512-68983881 GCA_023646645.1 Varanus salvator macromaculatus | reverse complement strand
GGCTGGGAAAATAGTCCCATTTCTGTCATTCCCCCCCCCCCCCACTTTATACTTGCTGGAATGACTGCTGGTAGTGACTGTTGAGCAAAGAGGAATCTTCAGGGCCAGCCATTCCTTGAAGTAGAATGAAGTTCCCATATAGTGCAATGGCAGCAACCCTCCCAGTGGCAAACTGGTCTTCCCCCGGTGCCACTGGCAGGGTCAGTGCCACTGCCCAGTTATTTCCAGCAGGTGCTCTGAAGAGCCACGTTAGTTGTTCTCCCATCAGGACCCTTGCTACAGCGAGAGAATGGTGGAGTCTGATGGGACATGGCCAAGCTCTCGTGAGAGCCATATGGCCACGTCTTCCAACTAGCGGTAAAGCTGATATGGTGGCAGCAACCACAACAGTAATAGTGGTGGGGATGAAGAAGTGGAAAGGGGTGCGTGAGCTCATGCCAGGGCTGATGAGGCTGATCTCTCGGCGTGGCTGCAAAAATGGCCCTTCTTAGTACTTCCCTCAGGTGGCAACTGTAAAGGGAAGAGTGTCCTTCATGGTGAACCTGGAGGTACCAAGTGATGATCCCTGCCTTCCCTCCCTGTAGCCATTACTGCCCTTCCCCTCATTGACAATGCACTGGGGACAGTCCCACATCAGTTTCTCACTCTGGGTTTACAGTGGTTATTTCATTGGATCTTCCTTTCTGCTGCAATTAGGGAAAATGTTCCATTTAAAAAGCACAGTCAACCTTGAGTAGAAAAAATTACTGGTGCCAAATATCTTTGATTACTTACCGGTAGTAGAAACAACAGAGGTGCAGTACTCTGGAGTTGCTGTCAGTTGTGGGCAAATAGGCATAGGTGGTGTGTATGAGCAGATAATACACTGAGTCTCACGAGAACCTGTTCTGTGCTGTGAAGTGATGCTTCACAACCATGAACAGTTGTGTGGAGGTGCAAAAATTCAAAGGAAGGCACACTGAGCAGCTGTTGTGCCTGCACAATAGAAGCCTGCTCAGGACACGGTGATTAGAAAGAACACCACTAGGGTTTCTCCGCGTTGGCGTATGCTCCATTGTTTGTCAACAGAGTATTATAGGCATTCAATCTTAGCTTTGGGTGCTTCGTGGCAAGGTCCTATCATGGCATTGTTCTGGCTCTTTCATGGATTTTACAGGGGCTCCAGATAATGCCATTTTCTAACCATAACCTTCTTGTGTTTTCCACTGTTTCGTCCATTCGTCCATCTTTTTCCTTCTTCCACTGCAGCACAGGAAATCTGAGCAGGAGGGAAGGAAGAAACAGCTATACATTGCCTTCTGAGTGGAAGCAGTAGGAGCTCTTAGTCTGGAGGCACCCTTTATTTGAGAAAGAAACTCCTTATAGTGGATTCCACAGCAAAACAATAACTGGGTCCACAGGGAGTAAAAGCTGGCATGTTTTTCATGAAACAACTCTGGAAATTTTGGATGAAACCCTAAGAGCAGCACAGGACATTATAATGCCAGAGGAAGAAAATTCAGGAGGTGCTCTTTCACATTAATGAACATGGGGCATGATTCCAGCAGGATGTTCGTCGGTACAAGCCCCAGGAGTTGTTCATTTGTATGAGCAAGAGCATTTCCTTTCAGTGCTCTTCAAAATGTTCACTTACGTCAGCTGATGTTTCTGTGTTTAGATGCTGAAATCCTTTCCCCCACCCATCACATAAGTCAGGTCCATAATGATTTGGACATCCCCACTCACTATATTCTAGAAAAGATCTGAGTAGGAAGATTCAGGACCAAAGTCAAGAAAGCTGGCATTTTACCTGCAAAAAGAAAGATACAAATTGGGTCCACAACTCCTGCAGTTGGAGGCTGAGGGAATAAGTACAGGGGGGTTTTTTGAGGCAAATACAGCTGAAGAGTTTGGCTCCATGTCCTGGAGCAGAGCTGTCAGACCTCTCTTTGCCTGATGGATGAATCTGATTTTTGTAGGAGCCCTTGGAGGCTGCTTTCCCCATTTAATACCCCATTTTCTCTGCTTAAAAAAAGTGATCTTTAAAAACAGAAGCAAACCTGGAGCATCATGACATTGTCTAAAGAGCTCAGAAATTACTGTAAGTAAAGTCATGAGTGCTGCAAGTAGAAACACTCTAAGCCTTCGGGGAGGCATCATAACCTTTCAGAATGGGGGTGGGGTGGGGGTGAGAAGGTGCAAAAGCTTGGAACCACTGAGTTGGTGATCTGAAAGGAGGAAGGCCGGGGGAGGGGGCATGGCCCTTGGGCATCTCTGGATGGTCAGACTGCAACCCTGGGTGGACCAGGTTTCACTCCTGGGTCTCAGGAAGGAGACCCCCCCCCCCAACCACCCAGAGTAGAAGACACCACTTTAATGTTAGGTGCATTGCTTAGGGATAGTTTTAACTTAAAACACAGCTAGGTAGGGGCTGTGATTTGGAACAGGCTCACAATATTTCGGAAAGGGTTAACTGTTCCCTCGCACATGCATTTAAATCAGCCCCCACTGCACCTGTGTTTTTTCTCCCCTTTATGGTGGCTGACAGCCGACTGAAAGGGGGGCTATTTAAATCTCCAATAAAGTAAGGGATATGTGCAATAATGCTTCTTGCCCATCAGCAGCTGCCAATTTTTGAAAACACAGTGAAGATCTTGATTAGAAATCTCCTGCATCACTTTCACAACTAGGTGTGCCTATGAAATACATTTTTAAAATTGGGAATGTTAAGCAATCCTTCCTCTGTGGGCCTTCATGATATTCTGAAATAGCATTCAGCTTTGTAAAACACATCTGTGGCAGCTTCCTGGCCTTGAGCCCTTAACTGACATTGCTCTTTGAAGGTGGGGGGAGGGGGGGAGGGAATACCCTTCTTTTTATTCTCAAGTATGTCTCCTATCTTGCTATTCCAACAAAGGAGCAACATTCTGCTGACTGTGCAAAAGCAATTTATTTGTTACATATTCTTATCCATGTGGGAATAATCTGGCCCTTTTCAAATTCTAGAAAAAGGATTGCATGAAACTGCGATGGGCATTATGTTGCATGCAATGGAAGGCAGCAGATGGACCAAATTCAGAGCTGGTAACAATCCACAGTATGGGAGTTGAGGGGAAAGGCTCTAGGATGCCAGTGGGTGCTTTTCAATGCTTTGTACACATCAGTGATTCTCCATGTGGTGGAATTCTGCCTGCCAGGCCAGATGGGGCCAGTGGCTTAGCATTTACAACAGGCATATTTGGGCGTGGGGTGTGTGTGTAAGTTAATTAGGCTTACCATGCACAGAAAAGCCGAATCTCTCAAGTATGCAACTAACTACTCCTTTGCAAAGAATCTTATTTGCATAATGAAAACTCCATAGTGGCTGTCCACTTTCCATACTAGATTAAAACCCATCCTTGTGTGCATAATTCAATTGTCCTGCATCCAACAAAAAATGAGGACACAGTAGTATAGGATAGCATTTCTTTATACAAGCAACCAAGTTTTACACAGATTGCAGTTTTTATTTTCCCATTTAGGTAGGAAAAATAAACAATAGTTTAAAATAAAAATGATAAAATTATCCACATAACACTGATATGTTAGGACAGCCTTCCCCAAACTGATGCCTGCCAGATGTTTTGGGCTTCAGCTCCCACCAGTCCCAAGCTAGCACATCCAATTGTCAAGAATATAATAAAAATATAATAAAATATAATATAAATTTTTAAATAAAATAAATAAAATAAAATAAAGAACGCTGGGAGGCGGAGTCCAGACGTCCCAGTGGAGGCATCAGGCCAGGGCAGCCTGCATCAGAAGGTTGACATTGCTTCTCATAGCTCACTTTCCCTCACAGCGAGATGCTTTTATGGTTGCCATATCACTGATGGGAGCTGGGTCTGAAAGACAGTGGTTTGGAGGTAATATTTGAATGCGGGCTTCCTAATTCACAGATCTGTTTCCTTGGTTACCATCCTGCACTAACTCACCTCTCGACCATCTGTTCATTATATGGAAATGACCACTGACATTTAGTAGCAATACACTTGGAGGAACCCCTTGCAATCAATATGGGATCTCACCTCTCTGCAAAAAGGGCAGGGTGGTCTGCATCGATTTTTCTATTTCTTCTGCACAGCAACCCTGTAGGGTAGGGCAGATGAAGAAATAGTCTGACTTCACGCCCCACACCACACTGATTCCCAAGATAATCTAACCATGGCTTTGAGCATTTCACCCCATTTTTATACTAGTGGCTCACATTATAGAACTGACACACTGATTTTTCTGTGAATCAGAATTTCTGATATAAGGGAAGATTATTCGAAGCCAGGACTCTTGATGGGCACATCTGATATGAGGATTATTCAGACAGCTATATCCCTGGGCAGTTGTCTAGACTAGATAGCCTACAGGATGCTTATGGGGAGGCATTTCAATAATCTAGAAAAGAGAGATCTTGCAAAAGCTAGGGAAGCCATCAAATGCTTGGGAGTCTGAGATAAGGGGATGGGGCCAGACTGACACCCCAAGCAGGTCAGAGTTGTCGCACCTCAGATCTGATTTATCTATTTCAACTTTATGGGCTAGTTTAGGCATGCATCAGTTGAAAGCTACAAAATAGTGTCTTAAATAACAAAAGGTTGGGATAAATTAATAAGACAACCCCATCTGTTTCTCAACTCCCAAAATATATATTATTAGTCCTTTTCTCTTCTCTGGCATAGATATAGCCAAGGTATTCTGTCATATTAGATGCCTTTTATATCCCAAGCTATAAAGAGATCTGGATTCGAAAATAACTTTGGAGATTAGCCAGAGAAGTCTGACAGGCAGAAAGACATCAGAGTGCTCCAAAACACTGGATTGGTTCAGATGTACTGCCAAGCCATGGTCTGGCATGGCATGAATAAGCCAGACTATCTTTAAATGATTGTACCAGGTTTTTAGGCAGCAGTTCTTAGAAGGAGGAATAAGTCCATTTGAGAGCTTAAAAGCACCCAACCCGGTTGTTGGGGCCAAGTAACAAATAAATGATATATGGGCAAAATGATTCTGAGGAAGTTTATGGAGCAAGTATCAGCAGCTTGGATCATTCAGGAGACAAAGCAAAATTTCTGGGCTTTTTCATACAAGTCTTTTATTGTGTGTTCATCATTTCTCACTCATGCTTGTTTATGGCTGACTTAATGATGGTGAGACACTCTAGTTTTGCCTCAGTTTTAAGAGCTCTTTTTTGTGGGGGGGGGGGGCAGTCAGGGGATTAGAGAAATCCACAACCAACTGCTCTAGAGCACAGTCATTTAGGACATCAAGAAATTTCACTTCTGTGTCAGAATTGGAACATACATTTACCCAAACCATGTGTGGGTAGTTGAAGTCATCCAATATTACAGCACTGTCTTTGTTTGAAGCTTCCTTGATTTCCTTCTCTCTCTCAAGATGTTTCCAGGATCCTGGAGTGAGGTTACCAAGGTCTCACTTATGGCCCAGAGACTTTTTTGGGGTGATGCTGATCCTGCAGGCCAGGGAAGGACCCTGACCTGGAACCCTAGAATGTCACTGCCTATCAATGTAGAGAATACTGACTAGATAGAATCGTGTTATATCTCAGCATAGAGTGGGTTTCTGTGTTTCTACATCTGCTCTTCTGTAACTGGTGAAGGTTTGTTTCTGTTTTTTCCTCTAATGGAGTGAATTTCTGCATGGACATATTTACCTGGCCCTGTTACAAATTTGGACAGACATACAGAGGTCACAGAGAGAGGACACGATTCTGTTCCCACTTCATTCCTATATGGGTAGAGATCTCAACTGGACTAAAGAAGCAAAGCTTTGTGAAGTATGGAATGAACAGGTTAGACAGACTGTTCAAAGTGTGAGTTTCTAGTTGTAGGGTGTCAGATCTTTGTGCGTTAAGGGTTTTGGTGAACCCAAGCCAGGGACTATTCCAAAATAATGAGTTTAGGAAATGGAACTGGGAAGTAAAGAATCACAGCAGAACCAACATTTTTACTCCATATATTAATGGAACAGTGGAGTGGGAGGATTATGTCAGAATTGTTTGTCTTCTTATTTTGATGTTAAATACACTTGTGGGTGGGATGGAAGGGCTGCTCCTTCTTATGATCCCTTGGCATCATCTCAGTGACTGATTAAAGAGATCAAAAGATAGCCTGGGTGTTTCTGAACCCTCAGCTCAGGAATTTTCAAGTATTGTAAATACTTCTGCTGTAACCGGCTGTCATCCTTAACAAATGACAAGTCAATCTGGTATGTAGAATGTATCATCCTAATCACAGGGCCATGTTGATGGAGAAGGGAGTTTGGTTTGTGGACCTTAAAGTCCAGAAGGGAGGAAACCTAAGAACAAAGCTGGGTAGACAATGCCCCCCCCCCCACCCAAAAGGACATTTTGCTAAAATTTTGCCCCAGTCAAGAGACAATTTTGTTATGAACAACTAGTTCCATGCTGCATTACTCAAGTAGCTTTGGATAACAGTTTGGTCTGTATCCTAGATGTTTTATTTCCAATTTTTGTATTACTTATTCAAAGGATACTTAGTTGGTTTTGGCGAGCCTCCAACAGGAGAGAGTTAGACAACTGTGGAAAAGCCATCACAAAGGACTCTCTTTGTGCTCTTGGTGCAAAGAAGATACATTTGGTTGATCTTAGAGGTAACAGTGAGAGCAGGATGTTTTCTTAGGTGTGTTTCTTTTGGGATAGCCCAGGATTTCATTGTCAAAGTCACTGCCTTCAGATTGTGCTCAGAAGGGGGAAAAGAAGCAAGAAGAGATGTTGAAGGACAGGTGTTCTAAGCTCACAGAGACCCAGCCTTGTTAAGATGAAGGCATTGAATTGAGTGGTTATCAATGGACGTTCCATGTAGAGTCCACTGCAGTGACTGTATGCAGGATAATGCAGTTGCTCATTCCTGAACAATACTACAGTATCCTTTTTGCTGCTGCACTGCAACAAAGACTATAGGAGAGGACAAAAATAGGAGGCATTTGAAAATAAGGCGATACATCTAGGAAGGAGCTACAGCACTGTGCTAGCATTTTTTTAAAAAAAAAAATGCAGTTGTTGCTCTGCAGGCACATGCTCATGAATTCCGTACCATAATCACCATGCAATCAAGTCCACACACAAATGCATCTAATTGCAGGAAAAGAGCCATCCAAAAAGTCAGATGAGTTCTATTGTTTGTAGCGCAAGTACACAATGCAAATTTCAGCTGTGGGCCAAAATGCATGACCTGCTGCCCATTCGGTTCAGTTCCGTTCTTTCCTGCTTTATCGCACTGACTGCAGGAACACCAGCAACAGGGGTCTAAAACAAACTGAATGGTAAAACACAGTTCTGCAGCTCTGTGTATGTAGCCACACACAAAATGATGGAGGAGAGGGTGGTGCAGAGGGGCACGGGGGTCAGGGGGAGTCATAGTGCTCTTTGGAGCATTTATTGGTGTGTGCTTGTTTTTTCCCCTGCCAGCAAATCCCATAAAAATCAATGCAAGCAATGACCAACGGGTGAAAAGAGGAGAAGACATGAGAAGGGGCAAGAAGGTGGGGTTGCCAACTCGAGAAACTGTCCTGGGCATCAACACAAAATGGTTGCCATGAAAGTGAAAAAATAACCAAAGTCTAAATACAAGGCAGAGGGGTGATCTGAGCCCCAGCACACTGAACAACTCATTTGAACCCAAAGCTGGTGAGAAAATTTGTTTTCATTTGCTTATTTTTGAAGTAGAAGAATTGGGACGGTGGAGACCAGAAACCCATCCAGACAGCGTCTGCTGTTGGGCTGTATGAAGAGAGAGAGAGCGCGTGCAGAAAAGGTCACCATCATTGCACTGGTCTTGTGTGGTGTGTGTTCGACGTGTGAGCCAGCTGTTAATGTAGCACTCAAAATGCTTAGGTTAGACCCAACACTCGAATTTGCCCGTGAAAATCACAAAACGTGGCAAGCTTGGCTCTTGTGTTTTCTGAGTTGGTAGCAGCAGAAACCAGTGATGTGTGGCAGGTTTTTAACATCTAATTTTAAAAAATGTACCACTGGATAAACACCTTCTGGGAAGACAGGGGGGAAATGACAGCAGTAGAGGACTGTTCTTTGCCCAGAGAAAACAAGTTCAGCAACATGAATCAGACAGGTGGCAAATACAGACTACAATAGAAAGGAAAACAGTGAAGGAAGCAATGGGATATGATGTAACTAAACAAATTCAATATGCTATAGTCTGGCATTTTTAATTGACTGCCTTTCAAGCTCTCCAGAGATGAAACAAGGTGAATTCCAAGCTGTTCAAATTTCTGACAAAAAGGCAATACAATACATCTAGTAAACAATCTGGAAGAGAGAGTGCGTGCGTGCATGTGGCAGGGGAAGAATACATATTTTGTAAATTATGTATTTTCCTAGTAGAAGCAAGTCACTTCTTTGTCCTGATTTTACACCCTGCAACGGAACAACTGCTATCTCTTTCCAATCTAGGTTTAAGAATTGAACTCTTTCTTAGAATGGAAGGTTAACATGGCAAAATGTTACTTAAAACTGGCAAGGGATGATGCCAGCTGCTGGCCTGAACAAGAAAAATATTCCAGTCTTATGGGCATGGCTCTGTCCATTTAATGATGCCCCAGAACCACAGGCCTTGGTATTTGCTGCAGCATCCAGCACTCTACATATTTTCTCAGTGGTGCCCTTTTCCTTTCATAGCCGCTCCCACGTTTCCAGGAAGTTGAGGCCTGATTAAACCTCTGAAGCCAGGAAAGGTGTTCCCACCCTTTTTATAGGGGAGGTATTCTCTATCCTGCATAGCTCTTTGCCAATAAATGATATGATTCATACATTGCAGCCTTCTTTGGTACCCAAACCAAGCGCATCCTCTGTGAAGGACTGACTCCTCACCCTGCCTAATGATATAGCCGTTCTGCAGCACACAGCAGCAGCTGACCTGGTTTTGAAACTGGAAATATCTGCAGGTCCTTTCAGCATAATCTCTGTCTCCTACAGTGTTGTCTGCATGTTCCTACTCAAATTAACCACTGAGCAAGATAACAACACACACTATAAATGAGTCAAGAGATTACCCCTGTCTTGACTTACATGATTCCTTTTATCCCAGCAACCTTCTATCTAATATTTTTAATTAAAATATGAAGGAGAGCAGTTAGACAAGCTTGTAAACTACCAGACAGAGAGAAAACATGGTTCTGGAGCATGTGTTTGAAATTGGAACATCTTGTGCTCTTTGACTATGTTCCCTATTATTTCAACTCAGCAAACAATGAGATTTTGTCTGTGTGGATGTTTGAGGAATGGTTATGCATTTATCCAGAGTGGCCTGGAAAACACCACTATGATGAGTGCTCTGATTTATTTTGTCAAGTTCTGCCCCTCAGCACACCATGCTTAAAATATAGGCTCCATAATCCAAAAGTACTCAGCGTGCCAATGGGGTCAGTGCATCTGAGCCATACTGAGAGGAGGGGAAATGATACTTTTGCATGCTGGTGATCCTGCTGGAAGTCCTGGTGTCCATCCTCTTTGCCTCAATAACGTGTACGATCCATTAATAGAAAATGTTCGTGGGGTTTTATTCATCAAGCTCTTATTTCTGAGCTACAAATGCTCACAAACAGAACCACCCTATGTATGCCTACTCAGAAATAAGTCCCAGGGAGTATACTTAGCTAAGCAGACATGGCATTGCACCCTAAGGGCTCTTCAGTACAAGACATTTACTGTGTGCTCTCTGTCCAGCCACTGATGACCCACCCTCCATAAGGGCAGGGAGGAAGGAAAAGATCCATTCAAATGAGCATTGGCCTAAGCGTGTGGGGGGTAATGCCCTGCACACTTAAACCAGTTTCTACCTAAGGAGGGTGGGAAAGGCATGCTTCCCCAGACTGCATCTGACAACTGCTTAGGAGTGCTTACATAGCTGGCAATTCAGCAACTCTGCATCAGAACTGGGGGACTTCCAAGGGTTCCAACGTGTCCCTTCACCTCTTGCCTTTCCCGTTGAAGAGGGAGGGGACCCAGCTTCCTCAGGAGCCACTGCCCCAGGGCAGCTGCAGCACCTTGAAGTGGCACTTCCTGAAGGAGTGGGCTACATTTTTCCACTGCTCATGGGGCCAGGCTGCGATTGGGCATGTATGCGTGCATGATGTAGGTGTATGCTTGTGTTGCGGTGAGCATACTTGGACACCTGACCACGTGCACATTGCAGGAGTGTAGAAGCGACACCATTAGCTGTCTGTTAGCGACCAAGCCAAATTCCTGGTTTTGTGGCAAGCACACAGAACTGAGCAACTTGGGACCAGGTTACTGACATAATGCTTTTCCCAGCTGAGATTCTTTTGCTTCCAAATATCATTGGCTGGAGATTGCTCTCTGGTGGCAACCTAGAAGCAGGCCTTCTCTGTGCTGCTTCAGTACATAACAAGCGTGCAAGTATCTCTCTTTGGTATACTGGAAATGCTTTCTGTGCCAGTGGTGTGCCAGCTTTTCCATACAGGATTTCCCTGACTGACTGGAATGCCCAGCCTGTTGCTCGTTCTCTGGCTTTAACTAGAGGATGTATATTAATTCCAAAATATTTGCAACTGGTATTATGCTTTCTATTTTTTTTTTCTTTAAATGTCTTGTATTGTATTTGTTGTGTTGCAAACCACAAGGTGCCTTTTTAGATTCAGAGTCCATAAATTGATTAAATAAACAAATGCATTGGCAAATGGATGGGTGGGTGCATGCGCGCATGTAAGCTTTGGTTCTGCCAGCCTGGCATGCAGCCCCACAAGTTCTGCCACATTGGAATGCCGCCTGCAGGTTCCCCTCTGGTTTATACTCTGACTGGGTTCAGAAACTCAAGGATTACATGTGGGTTGGGTGTTGGTTCTCGTTAAACTGTTAGTTGTTATTAAGACACATTCAAAATAGCACAACCATGATGAATACTTTGAACACACCTCTCCTGTTTAATCTTATGTATGTCCAAGTGAGCTTCTTAAAAGCTTTCTATTAAAGGGAATAAAATCTCTTCCCCCAAAGCAGAAACCCCTGAAAAATTCTGAAATGGTGCTTCTGGTTTAACTGGCATGCTGTAGGCAGGGGCAGGGGGGTGGTGGCAGGAAAACAAATGATCTAGGACTTCTTAGCCCCTTACCCAATCCACATGTCCTATGATTCCTTGAACCCACCATTCCCATTGTGGGGAAGTAGTAGAGATTTTGTCTGTCTAGACATGCATAGGATTGCCCTCGTAATTATTCTTGCTTCAGTGACAGATCAAAAGACTTATGCAATGCTTGTAGTTCTCCTGTTCTACTACTCTGAGCAAGAACTCCTTTTTTTCCAAATTTGGGGGGACAAGATGAAATAGCTGTGAATAAAAGTGCCTTATATAAGATGGGGAAAGAAATAATGATGATTAGCTAGATTGGTGTTGACAGATTGTAGCAGCAGTTGCTGAACACACGAAATTTCAGAAAAAAAAGCCCCGGGGATACTGTCTGTGGAGAGCAGAACACTCAGATGCAATCTCCAGCGTGCTCTTTTTAGGATGAGAGAGTTTACCTCTGATGTTGTTTCTCCACCCATGGTGCCTGGCAAGAGGCACAGCAGAAATCAGTCTTGCCTCTTGGGGGAAGACACTGTACTCCCCCCTACCAATAAATCCCAGAGGAGTGGAATGGAGATGTTGGCAGCACTAGCCAAAGGCAGGATTGCGCTATCGTGCCCATGTACTGATTGATAGCAGCAGCCTTCAAACTATGTTCCAGGAAAATGTGGCCTTCAGTGGCAAGACCAGCAACAGGAAACAAACTTTTCTTTAGGACAGGAAACACCCATCTCAGTCCTCCCCAGCAAGGAGCAACAGCAGGGGGAGAGCTGGCTGTTTTCTAGCTTGCATTCTCAGCTCACAAGATGAGCAGGTGCCCTTTGGGATACATTTATAGGGGTTCCCTTACAGATATGCAAGGGTCCCTCAGAAGACAAAACAATGCTGGGTGTCTCAGCACAGGAGAACATCTGCCATAAGGGTCTCTGCACTTTTATCTATCATTCATTTACTTAAGGGATTCTTACGCCACCCTTCAGTCTGTTGTCAGAGTGGTTTACATTAAAAAAAATACAATTGCGTATAAAGCAAATGATAGTGTGGAGAAAGTGACTAGAGACCAGGGTCATCTAATGAAGCTGAGTGGTGGGGAATTTGGGACAGACAACAGGAAATTCTGCTTCACACAACATAGGATTAAACTGTGGCATTTGCTTCCACAGGATGTAATAATGGCCACAAACCTGGACAGCTTTAAAAGACTGAGAATAATTGTCGAATAAGTGTCTTCTTGGTAACCTACATGTTTCAAAATTATTCCATGTAGACTGGGGTAAATAACTTTTTTCTCTACACCATGCCCTGGAACATGCATGTATCTGCTATAAAGTATCCTGACAGGACTTTCAGGTCAAGTATGGACATGAACAGGCTTCCATCCTATTTGCACTTTGCCCACAGAGTCAGCAAATACTATATGTTATAGTCATAAATGTGTACATAAAGCGCATAGTCACAGACAGGCAGGCAGACAAGACAGAGGGATGTCCGAGAGTATCCTTGTCATAGCTACCTGTTCCCTTCCCCCAAGCCCACTTTTTTTCCTTCAAAAGTTTTAACAGGCTGTTTTAAAACTTTTAAAAACCTAATAATCTTAACTTAAACAACAACAAAGCTACACACATTTGCATTTGTTCAAACTCATCCCTTGATGTCTGACACTCACAGAAAATGTTTAGATTGCAAGTTTGCTTGGGCAGTGACTTGTGGGGCTTGGGTAGGGTGCTATTTATGTTGAAAGTTCTCTTTAGATAATAAATAAACAAAAAACAAAAACTTTGAAACTGGAGAAGCCCCCAGTGTTTACAGGTATGTTACAATCAAAGTTTCAAAGCAAGAGAAAGAGAGATAGGCTGTGTTCACACAGCATGACAAGTCAGAGTTCGAAATTAGTATAAGTTGTTGCCATGCTAACAACCCATGGTTTGTCGCTGCATTGGGCACAGTGTGGTTTGCAGTTAACAAACCATGGTTGCAGACAGTATAACAACCCAGATGTCATCAATTTTCTGCAGCTCCACAGCAATGTCTATTCAAGGATGCACTCTGGCTTGTCTTGCCAGGAGAATCAGGTCAGGCAGAGGCAGAAAATGGCCAACACTGAGCACACAGAGCCATTTCTGCGTCTGCTCTATGTGCTGCCAGTGGCAATGAGGGGCGATGGCCATCTTGGGGGCCATCCCCTCGCAAGGGTGGTGAGCTGAACCTGCAGGGGGAGTGACCCACTGGCGCAGAACCCACATGAACAGTAGATTGCTCAGGGCCAAACAAGATGATACGCCAAATGAGTAATTGCTTTTAATGTGACTTTTTCTTTTTACTTAAAAAAAACTGTGGTGGGGATGGATTTGTATCAGGATGGTTGTGCAGAAAGTGTGTGGTTTCATCCTCCCCCACAATCTCAATAAAAAATCTTCCCCGCCCACCAAGAAGCTGGTACGTGCCCCAGGAAAGGAACTGGCACTGGCAATCTTCCTTCCAGACCATGGCAAGGAATCTCTGGGTTTCTTGTGGCTCTCAGCACCTTCCAGCTCACTGGACATTGCAAGCTGCCTCTGGCTCTCCTCTGGGAATGGCTTCCTCTTCCACTGTGTGCGCGTGTGTATCTGAGGGTGAGAGACGGGTGGGGAGTGACAAGCTGTGGCCCAGCAGCCATGAACTGGACTTTTTCCAGAAGGGAACAGCTCTTCATAGGAAAATAAGACAAAACCTTTTAGGAATTCTTTAACTCAGCCTGAATGCTGGGGCCTTTTTTCTTTTGCTTTCATAGATGTTTTAATTTGTTGTGTTTTAATTTATTTTAATGTGTTTTGTTTTGTTAATATGTTTTATGTATGGTAAGCTGCCTAGGAAGGTCTCAGCAGTTATAGGCGGCCTATAAATACATGTATAAATAAATACATGTATAAATACAAATATATGTATAAATAAAAATAATAATAATCTCTGCCACCCTGCTCTAAGGCCAGACTGCAGCCAGGGGGACCTGGTTGACTACCAGCTGAAACTAGTGCAGTGTCGCCTTGCACCAGCTTTGCCTGGTGCAACTGAGTTGAAAGAACAAGGTCTGCAAATATTAGGCCTGCCTGGCGATGATAACAGTGCCTGATATCAGCCGCTCCTCCCACTGACCTGTGGTGAGGTAAGAGACTCTTGTCAGTCACTGCATTTCTATGCAAGCTTAGGCAGAAAATGCCTACAACTCTCAACATGCCCCAGCCGGCTATAATAGCCTGAGGCCTGCTATGGAGGAGCTGAGGGCCCCTTTCCTGGCTAAACTTACACAGGATTGTGTCTTCACTGCAGCATCTCAACTCCTGTCAACTAAACTGAAATTCAGAAAAAGCAGGGCCTTTGGTTACTGGAGCAGAACGCTACAACTGAATGAGACCTGTGTGGGTACACTAATCCACGGCCTATTAATGGAACTCTCATTCCACAGGAGTTAAGATAGGCTTGCCCTGCTCTGTCCAGGCACAGACACCCCAAGGCAGTCAGGCAAGCATAGCCCGGAGCAGGTGAGCAGAGAAGCAGCTTGAGAATGCAAAAACTGGAGAATACAAAAAGCTGCAGCCTTCTGCCTCATCCAGTGCTCCCCAGATGCTTTAGACTACAACTCACATTTCCCCAGTCATCAGAGCCAATGTCTACACTGGCTGGGGATCATAGAGCTTGCCCACCTGGAGACATTCAGTTGGGGAGGGCTGGCAAGTGTTTCACTGCCTTTTAGTCAGAAAGAGGCAAAGATTATGAAAAATGCTAGCAAGAGCTTTGAGAATGGTGCTATGGTGCCGCCCCTTTCCCCCCAAAAATGTGTTCGGTAATGCCCTGCTTTGTCCCAGTGTTCTGCATGCCCCATATGGCAAGACGCATCCCAGATGTAGGAAGTGCAGCCTGGAATAAACAGGTCATGCTTCACAACATAAGCAGCCCAGTTGGTGAGAAAATAAGGAGAAAATAGTAGGACTGTCAGTCCCTCAATGGCTTTATCATTTCGTCTGGATTTTAGTGGGCAAAGTCTTAGGGTCAGTATAGGGTATTTGACATGGTTCAAATTCCAACCCAGCTGTGACACTGACAGTGATGTTGGACTAGTCATAATCTCTGTGCCTCCTTTATCTCACAGGGTTTGTCATTTTCTTGCATGCAAATAATAACAACAATAATTTAAATAACCCTTACAAACTCCTTGAACACCTTGGGAAAAAAGGGGCTGTCAGATGGTGGTCTCCTTACACAGCCAGCCAGAAAACATTGTGCAGCTCTGCCTCCTTAAAGAGTTTTCCATGGAATGAAAAGATGCAAGAAGCACTGGGAAAACACGAGTGAGAAGCAAGCAACCAGTTCTGGAGTCCCTGTAAATACTTGTGGGTGAGGCAAGGAAACTGCATAATAAAAACTTATGATCCATCAACTAATGGAGTGAGTAGTTGATTCAATTTAAAACGGCTCTATTCTAGAATCAACTCCACCAATTAATCAGAGGGGTTGTAAACTGCAATTAAAACATGAGATGTCAAATCATGCCAATAAAATCGCTTAAATTAGCAGCCTTGGATAAAAAAACAGGTCCAAAAAGTATTTTGGCTATGAGCCAGCCAAGTCCTTTTAAAATCAAAACTGCCAGATAGGTGTCTTTGCCACTCTAACTCTTGTTTTCCCTGGAAGAGGAAGCTGTTCTATGGGAAGAGGGCTGGGTTTAGGCAACATGCAAAGCCACAGCGGCTCCTAAACCACGTGTATTGCAAACCTGGCCATGTGTCCCTTGCAACTGGGGACAGGGGAGAGGGACAGAAGCACTAAAGATGCCACTGTTGCACTAAATAAGCCTCAGGGTTTAAAAACTGCTACTGCCTTGGGGCCAGTCCAAGCATATATTGCTAGGGCAGGGGGCATCCATGAATACATGGATATGCTAGATATCCTGGCATTCACAGCCATAACTTAGTGGTGGAACCCATGCTAATACCTTCAATATGTGTTTGACCACAACTCCCATCATACCCAGTCGCCACAGTTCTATCATGATAGCTGAGGATGATGGGAAGGCTAATCCAACCCATACTGGGGGCACCAGGTTGGGCAGAAAAATAACCTGAACTGTAGTTCCATATCTTCCCATCCCTTTCCCTATTAAGAAATGGGGAACTGAGAGCAACCTGCCCATTTCAGATGCCATGTAAATTCATGGCAGGACTAGAATTCAGAGCCAAGGTGCCCTGTCTGAGACTGGGCATACAAATGTCATACAGAACACGAGAGACTTCGTATGACAAGGCTGCTAGTACTTCTATTAATGGGAAGTGTCTGCACAGTTTTCTAGCCTGGATACAGACCAACACTTGACTAACGAAAGGGCTCCAGGATAAAGTGATATTTATTAGAACAGTAGAAAACAAAACACCCACACACTTTTTCTTTGATCTTGCATTTCTTGTCTATAGCCTTGATGATGTTGATATTCAAATTCTTTATGAGCTGTTTACACCCCTCTTCTTTTTATTTTATCTCCTTGCTAGGCTTTATTTGTCTAGCTTTTTCTGCACAAATAAATCCTGCCATGTTTGACGAAGTGTGTCGTGCACTGCCGTCCTCCCTGAAGCAGTGTAGGAATTGGCTGCCTTGTTTTGTGTGGACAGTGTCAGATAAGTGCTGATGCCCATTACAGTGAAAACACCACTAACTCCTTGGGACAATTTCTTTTCACAGCCTCCTCAGACAAAGAACGTACTATAAAATTCAGCGCATTTGATTGTGTGGAAATCATCAGAATGCAATTAAATGCTTCCAGCAAGAAACTTGACTGAGACATTTATTCTTGAATTGGATGTTGTTTCCAAAAGATGACTAATTGCTGCCTAGTAGGAACGTTGTATCCTTAACTTCGACGAGGGTGCTATCCCATGCAAGTTGAAGGCACAACGAAGGCAGGCTTCCAACTCCCAGCATGCCCCAGCTACCTGAGTCATCCACACACTCTGGCTGTGATACATATGCTGAAGACTCACACATTCCCTGATTTCTTCCATATATCCCATCTTCTATTGCACAATTTCTTGTTCTCTCAGCTGTTCCGCATTTATTTCTTTTATTTACACCTATAAGTATTTGCAAGAGCAATTTGTACTTACCATATTTTTTGCTCTATAAGACTCACTTTTTCCCCCCTCAAAAGTAAGGAGAAATGTCTGTGCGTCTTATAGAGCAAATATGTGCATGCAGTAAGTCTGTCAGATGTGCAGCCCATGGGGAAGTGATGGGGAATGTGCCTGTGATTATGTGCCCATTTGATTCAGAATATTTTTTTTCTTGTTCTCCTCCTCTAAAAACTAGGTGCGTCTTATGGTCAGGCGCGTCTTATAGAGTGAAAAATACGGTATGTGTTCATGCACAGATATAGATTCACTTTGTATAATCTCTAGAATATGTGCATTCAGTCAATATTTTAAATCATAAGATGTAAAGGATGGACCTGATTTGAATGATCTTTTAAGAAGGCCCTTTGCTTGAAAAGGTATTTCAGAATCACAGCAATCTTGCTGCAGTTGGGTGAACTGCTAATCTTAAAGGGAAAAGTGTGTCCTGGAAGGTCAAAGCTTCTCCACTGGGGAAACTGGGCTTCAGATAAACTAGCCTTTGTCAAATTTGATCTGTACTGGAGTGGCATCATCATTTTATTTTCAAATATTGCTAATTTCTTCTATGTTGGTAAAAGTTTTTCCATTATTTTAATGTAAATCTTCAATTGTAGGACAATCCATCAGGAAATTGAATTGTGCATGGTCTATTGAACTGAATGGGAAAACTGTGGTCATTCCATCAGCAAGGTTGTGCAGGGTTGTGCAGGGTTGCAGGGTTGTGCCCATAAAACGGGCATTCCTAAAATATGTCATTTTGCACAGTTTTGCCTCCAAGGCTCCCAGATCCTTACAGTTGTTCTGGTGCATTTTCACTGTTCTATTTCACACCAGCGAAATGGGACGATCAGCAGAGTGCCCCGTAGCTGCCGCACATTATTATATACTGCAGGGTGTGCTCAGATTTGCCTCTTGAGGTGGAAGAATCAAGCAAAATACCTGTGTTTGACATGTCCTATCTGTGCAGCAACTCCAGAACTTCCACTCACCCCACTCAAGTCAGTGGAAATAGCAAATGCAGTGTCCGAGCACAGCTTTAAGTGAGTGGCACCACTACTGAGAAACTGGGCAGAGCAGAAGAATATGGCTAATGAAGGGTTAGGAGAGGCTCGTTGCCACATTCTGAAATGGGAACCTTG
>JAIXND010000624.1:68830634-68961843 GCA_023646645.1 Varanus salvator macromaculatus | reverse complement strand
GCCGTATAGATTGTATGGGCTGGAGTGCATTAATAATTCAGTCGATGCTGAAGTGCTCCCTAGTTTTGAAAAATAGATACTGCTAACTGGAAATCTTTGCATGATCATCGGCGTAGAGATGCCAGTCAAACAGTTCAGAAAGGAGTTCTGGATTTGAACGGGCTGGATGGCTTTGTGGGAGCAGGGGCCGTTCGGAGGCCAAATATACCCATCCTGGCTGCCAGCTCCAGGATCTGGAGGGCTCCTGGGCAAGGTGGGCCCCCTTCCTCTGTGAGTCCACCTTTGCACCCCCGTTGTCACCAGCTGCTCGTGCTCCTCAGCCTTTTTCTCACGCCTGGCCCCAGTGGCATCTGGTGCTCCACCTTCTCGCCCCGCCATTTCATGGGCCACAGGGAAAGGCAGGTGACTGAGTGGGTTGTAGTGATAAAGGAGAGCAGCAGGTCCCTTGCAAGGGGGCTCTTGCCTCTGCTAGGGGGCAGGCCCTTGGCAGACGCCTACTTATGCCTCCTTCTGGCGCTGGCCCACCCAATCCCCTTGCTGGAAAAGGGTGCTGCTTTTCTTGGTTATACTACAGCAAGGACAAACATGCTTCTTGCACCTTCCCAAGACATTCCTGCAGAGCTTTTCAGCATGGTGTGCCAGTGACAGTAGACAATGTGAATTCCTTCACCAATGTCACTGGCAGAGCATCTTCTTAGATGGAAGACGAGTGGGATACATATGTCCCCTTTCTATGCCCTCCCCATGCCAGTACCTGCATAGGTCTGTGCAGACGGAAATTACCCCACAGCAGTCAGAGCAGTTTGAGTTGTATTGTGATGGCATTGTGCGCACCAGTTGCTGGGAAACGGGAGGAATCCATGGAGGAGGAGCTATCAATGGCTACTGGTCTGGTGGCTGGATCTTCTCTCCAGATGCTGGGGGACCTGGGCAGGAGGGGTTGTTGCCCTCATCCCCTGCTTGTGGGCAGTGGTTGGCCAGAGAGCTGCTCTGGATGGACCCCTGGCCCTGGATGGATCCAGCAGGGCTCTCCTTAGGGCTTTTCCTCTGCCTGCCACCCACTGCCCTTTCGCCCAGGCAGCTCTCGAGCTGCCTGGCCCCGTCAGTGCAACCTAATGTGTCACAACACCAAGCTGGTGCTGTAGTTGTGGTACCCTTTCCATACGCAACACCTGTGTTGGCATCCCAAGTGGACAGATCTGCTTCACAGAGGGAGGACAGCAGAGTTCACCAGAGCAGCATAATCAGTGGCACTTAGACAGACAGTGACGTTAAGTGGACATGCACTCAAACACTCTGGCATAATTTGGTGGTGAGCCAAGTCAACACTGCCTGCTTTGTGTCTGTTCCACACTAAATGCAATTTGGCTGTGACACATGAACACCCAGCTCTGTCTGCATTACAGGACTACAGAAGGAAAAGGCACTAACTATACTGTGTCACAAGCTGAGGTTCCTCGTTCAAGCAATCAAAAGTCACAGACTGTTTTCCTTGCAAAACGTTCTTTATTGTTCCCAAGTACAAATCACCCCAAACAGATCTCTGAGCATGCATGGGTGGTTTCTTGAGCCTAATCTAGTGTTTACCTCCAGGAACTCTCCTTATGAACATGCCGTGGCCCCATCCCCTCAGGTAGGGATTTCTGAAAATGAGCACGTCTCCTCTCCTCGTGCTCCTCATTCTACTGGGTCTCCCATCCCTGCTAATGCCCACCATGGGGTCCATAACAGAGGGGGGCTTGCTTTGCGTCTCAGAATTCCTCATCCTCAGAGATCCCTCCCACTGGCTGTACAACTTGGCTGTGACCACACACTGTCTGGCTCAGCAAAGTGTCTGGCCTTGAGATCATCCCCTCCACCTCCAGCATCTCAGAATCTTGAGCTAGCCCTTCCTTCCCAATCTCACTGTAGCTAGTTTTGCATTCTGAGTCCATCTGGGATGCAGCCAGCAGCCCATGAGAACAATTGCCCAAGACCATCTTGCTCCCAACATACTGACCAATACATAGTTAGAGAAATCTGTATTGTTCTTGGATGAGTTTGAATTTTTAAGACTCTGACCTGCAGATTCCAGAGTGGAGCAGCTTTCCCAAATTGTGCAGGTTCTGCACAACTGGCAGACCACTTTTTTAAAAAATCTGTAATTTTAGAAAAAAATAGTAATAGAAAAATACAGAAAGTGAAAAGATAGCAACCAAGAAGTTGCATTTTCGCCATAGGCTAAAGCATGGGAATACACATTTGGTGGTTGATTCACATATCTGAGAAGAATTTGTGCATTCTGGGGAATTTGAATTTGCACAACTCTGAGTCTGTACAAATGTGCATGAACACATTTGTGCAAAATCTGATTCCCCTCAGTGAACAGATGAGGGATGCCTGACAATCTGTGAAACGCAGACAGCTTATTTAGCCTTGGAATAGATTAAAACAAACCACAGGAAGAATAAGTCTAAAGTACTAAGAGCTGGGTTTTATTTCATTTATTTATTTATTTATTTATTTAAATATTTATATGCCGCCCCTTGCAGCAGCCTCGGAAAGGACTTTAGGATAGTCCTCCTTTAGGGGCTCATTGGAAAGGAGCTGATTTTAGGAAATGATTGGCTGGGACAGGGAAGAATTAGATAAGACAGGCACTGGGAAGAAAGATAAGCCAAAACCCTCCTAAGAACTCTTTGAACCTTTCTGTTCACAAGAGAGAGAATAAGCAAAAAGCACCCCCTGAAAGCAAGTTGATGCATAACTTCTGCAGCTGCAGTCCCCCACCCCAAAGCCCTGTAGTCGGAAAGCCCTGCTGAAATAATTTCCGATGATTGGAAACCAGGCCTGTTGGCCAGAAAACTACAGTCCCCAGCTCTCCATCCCTGCTTCTCCCGCAACTCCTGACATTTCCCTTACATGGAAAGCTGGGGGATAAATGCTGTTATTTTGTGGACACTCTGCCTGTCTGCTGTTGGTCTCTGAATGCTGGAATTGCTCCCAAAGCATTGAGAGGACCCAGAAATGAGATTTGAGGACAATTTGGAAGACGCTTTGTTTGCTTTGGGTGAATCCTGGTTTGGAATTCAGGACTCATCTCAATCTGACACAGAGCCCTATTAAAGACAGGCTAAATGCGTGTGGCTTTCAGCTGATGGCATCCCCGGGGCTCTTTGGTTGCACCTGTGTAAAGGCTTCACAGGTCCAGACATATGAGATGCAGCATTGCCATAGCCAGAAAATTGTCTCAGGGCTGTTTGTTCCTCTGTTCTACTATCTACCAAAGCAGCTGCGTCCTGAAGCTGCCAGGGCAGGAAGGACACCAAAAATCCCTCACACAAAATCGTATCGCATCATCTGAGCATGATTACAAGGCAGGCCATGCACTGAGCAACCATTTGGTTATGACTCATTGCCTGTCTGTGACTTTGAGCCAATGAGGATGTGACCTTCTTTTCCCTCAGTCAAAATGAAATGGTGGAATGGGGAGCGGGGGAAGGGACCGCAGTGAAGTCCTGATGTTGCAATGAGACTGAGATTTCCTGGGTCAAGAGATAAGACTTGATGGCCTCATGCATAATTAGTTCATTCCAAGGGGACCAAATAATGAACCACTTCTGCAGTTTAAATACCCTTCTTAGCCATTCTCGAGTCACACCTCACGTGCCTTTCTGTTCCTGAGCTATTTCTAACTACCTGTGACACACATTCACTAGTCACTGCTGATTGGTTTGCACTAGTTCTTCCCAAAAAACCTTCTTCTGTTCAGTCAATACAATACAGCAGTTTCCTGGGGGGATAAATGTTAGCAGCAGTTAGCAGATTTTCAAATAACTCCATTTTTGTTTGCAGGATCCAGACTTCTTAAATAACCTAACACTATTATGAAATAATCCACATGAAGACAATGATCTGCTGCGTTGCTTATCATGTGTAGTTTTCATTTCTTTTAAAACAATAAACAGAACTTCTTGATACAGATAGCCTGTGAGCACTGAAAAGATTTTCTGTGCTGAAAGGTGGGCCAGTTCTGTGAAGGCTAAAAAGAAGGTACTTTGACAGCATCTTCAGGGTTGCATAAGGGTTACTCTGCTCTGTGGAACAATGCAACATCCAATTGATCAATTTTCCGTAGGCACAGAGGAACCCAAGAAGACAACAGCAAAGCTGTTGATTGTGTAAATTAAATACAGAGTTGTGAATCAACAGAGCTGTTTTTTGTTTTCCTTTTCTGCCTAACTCTGTTGCAAATATACTTTGTGGTCTTTGGCTGGCACTATCAAGATAATAGCTTACCATCTCACCAGGGGGTCGTGAAGCTTAATGAATTAATTACATCAAGTTTGGTTTTATCTTAATTAACAGAACATTTTCTTTCTTAATCTAAAGGGCTTGAAGGGGGCTGTTAAGTATCCCAGCTGGAAGGTGCTACATTACTACAGAGCCTTACAGAGCAGGATGGGCCAGATCATTATTCAATACTTAGACAGCCAAAATTTGCAACATGGCACTTGAAAGAATATGCCACAGGCATATTAATGATGGTTGAATAGATAATATCATCAGTGCCTAGGAAATGGAGGGTGGGAGCAACCAGTGCAGAACAACGGACTGCCCTTCTTGCATATCATTGCTATAGTGGAATGCAATTAACTTGCATTTCATGCATACCTAATTTATGTATATTATCATGATGTGATAAGCATTGGATAACAGCAGGGATGTATTATAACCCTTTACTAGAGGGCCCACATCTTTCCACCAAGAGCCAATTTCAGAGAAGTTCCTGGGGGCCACATGCCAGGTGGGAAAGCTCGACACCAAAAGGGATGGAGCCAAAGACAAAAACGACCAGCACATTGTAGCTTTTCCTGCTAGCAGTTAAGTGGCAGGAGAGCAATTTCAGTCTTTCAGGATGAGGGAAAGACTGCAAATGTCAGGAAACCATAGAATGATCGGTGCTTGGAGAAAGCGTGTGAGGCACCCTGGAGAGGGCTGCAAGGGGCACCATTTGGCCCTCATACCTGCAATGTCAGCCCCTGCTTCACTATGCAGTTTGGTGCCTCACTTTCAGAAAACCTTCATTTGTTTGCTTCCTCGGACTGCCTGTGAATTCAGCAGACAGGGCTGCCCGCAAGCAGTCACAGGCGCGGATCTGTTCCTCAGGCCTATTTTAGGGCCATCCTGGTTCCTGACCCTTATGGCCCCTCTGAGCCCATGCTCAAGGTGATTTAACTCAGAGTTCGCACCTGCTAATGACTTGCAACCACCCTGGACTTCTACCAGTCACAGTGAGAAGCCCTTGTGCTTTCCTCAGTCATGCTGTGCTTGTCTTTTGGAGGAAGCTGGGATTCCCACGGGTTTCAGCATTTGCAAGTGCGGAGTCAGGAGCTTATTTTAGTTTTGGATTCCTTGTCACCATGCACAATGGTAAATGTTCTGGAACATGTTGTTGTTAGATGCACATCTCTGTCTTTTGTTACAACTGTAGTTCAAAGCCCAGGCAGCTCTCTCCTCATAATGATTTGCCACACGGAGCTGCTTTGATCCGCTTGCACGCCTGCCCTCTGGGGATGCCAGAGTAACACAGCAACCTCAGCCTTCCCGGAGGGAGCCCCACAACGGGGTGGTGGATCCTTGGCCTTGCAGAGGAAACGCTCCTACCTGCTGTGACATTAAAAGGATTTACGTACTGTTGGAAAGGCATTCTGTTCCTAGGATTACTAATGTAACTAATTTAATTTAATAGGCAGATCCTGTGGACACATAATACCAGCTGCTGCTGCACCAGAGCTGCAGGGGAGAAGGGAATACACATTCTGGGAACACAATTCGTTCCTGCCATAGCAGCACTGTTGCTCAGGTGTCCCGCACCAACACCTACACATGTATCACAGTCATGATCGCATGTTCTCCCACACCAAAGTCAAAAGCACAAGAGGATCATTTGAAGGCAATGCTTATACAGCAACACAATCGTGTCCTTGGCAACTCTGCTGCCCCACGAGTCACAATGAAGGCACGTTACCTTTGGAAGGCACCAATTGGATGAAATGGTGATGTCATGGGACTTGGTCCACATCCCTTCTCATCATGTGTACGCAGAGAGCCCACAGCAGTTCCCCAACACTGGCCTCCAAGGCTGGAGACCTTCACGGAGACCTTCCAGCTACTGTTCCACTGCCGTGGCCCTGGTCCATCACACATGGTAAGTGTTTGTCCAGAAATGCCCATCTGTAGAATGCAGTTCTTCTAGTTCCCCAACAGAGGTGACTGCTCCCCGTTGCCACTGTGTGTGATGACAGCTCACTCAGGTCTGTCCATCAAGTCATCCCACCACACTTTCTGCAAACTGGATGCTTGAGGAGGCAATCCAGTTAGTCACTGAGTTTCCTGAGTGTCAGAGTAATACAACAGTCGAACCAGACGCCTAAAGAGGTCATGGGCTCTCCCACACTAGAGACATTCAGAAAGAAACTGGACAGTTTTTTCTGAGTGGGATGGTGTGAACTGGTGTCTGCAGCAGCAGAGGGTTAGACCAATGGCCTTCTTAGTCCCTTCCAACTCTACTATTCTATGATTCTATGATCCTGCCAGATGTAAGAAAGGCATTTTGTCTTCTCTTATACAATTGCCTCATATTCTAGGGAGAAGAGGAGACACTTCATGGCCACAGGTGTGTGAATGCTGTGCACACATCAGGGTATTTCTGGCAGAAAGACAGATATAATGTTACATACACCCATGGTATGAATGAGTCCCGAAGGAACCTCGTGTTCCAACTTGGACAGATGGCACTTTGCACAAATGGACTCTCCTACCACAAATGGACTCTTCTTTATGCTCGTGGTAGCATGTTGTCAGCACAATGGTGTTTCATTATTCTGTAATTAATCCTTGTATGAATTCATTATACAGGCATCTCATCTTACTCCAGCAGCACAAGGGTAGTTTGGAGTGATCCTTTGCCACCCTGTGGGCATAACTCAAGGATCACCCCATAAATGAAGCCAGAGTTAAGGAGCATAAACAAAGGGGCATGTAAGTGATTGAAAGATCTTAAGCAGATTATAAAAGGATATGAAAAGTGCATGATTAATGAAGTTGGAGATTAGTTATGTGCAAGGAAGTCTTTGTTTACTTAAAACAATACTATAGAAGACAGCAGGGAACATGTACTGGAAATTCTTCTGAACAAGGACAACTGGAATTCATTGATGCTCTGCAAGGCATTGTGCAGTTGGTCAAATGATATTGTTTTGCAGCAGCAAAAATTCACTATACAAATGAATTTACCTAGAAGGGGAATGAAGGTTCAAGCACAACAGATTTCGCAATTGCCATACTCCAAGGAAACAAGATCACAGAATTGCAGCTTATCCAAAATAAGATGGTCAGAGCCCATTACATGTTCCACGTCAAGGTCTATCCCTTGACTGGGAAAAAGTGGCCATCTGACTTGACCCTGAAAAAATAAGGTCTAGTTTCTCTCATTTACAGAGCAGTCTCACGAATGCTTTCACGTTCAAAGCAGATAAATACTTCCAATGGGGCAAATAATCCCAACTTCAAGTATAAGTGGATGGGATCTGAGCTACTGGTGACTGGTGGAGAAAGGGATCTTGGTGTGGTGGTGGGCAGCTCAGTGAAAATATCAAGCCAGTGTGCATCTGTGTGAAAATAGCAAACTCCATGTTAAACATAATTAGGAACGGAATTGAAAATAGAACTGTCAAGGACATGATCGAGGTGTTTAAAATTATGCACAGTGCAGAGAGGGAGATGTTTTTCTCCCTCTCCTGAAACACTAGAACCTGGGGTCATCCCATGAAGCTGATTGATGAGAGTTTTAGGACAGATAATAGGAAGCACTTCGGTACCCAGTGATAGTTTAACTATGGAATTCACTGCCATGGGAAGTGGTGATGTCCACGAATTTGAATGGCTTTAAAAAGGGACTGGACAAATTCATGGAGGAGGAGACTATCAGTGGCTTCCAGTCTCATTGGCTTTGCGTGACCTCTGTTACCAGAGGTGGTATTCATGCACACACCAGTCGCTGAGAAGCTTGGGCAGGTGGAGATCTTATACCAATCTTGCTTGAGGGGCTCTGTGGATAGCTGATTTGCCACTGTGTGAATGGAGTGTTGGACTGGATGGCCCGTTAGCTGGATCCATCATGGCTTTTCTGATGTTCTTAAGTTCAGTAGCCGGATCTGCCAAGCCATGCCATTACTTCGCAGCTGTCTTTGACATACTGGCCACTGCCAGTGATGGATTTTTCACCCATACATTGGAAAGTGTTGGACAACATTTCCAGCTGTATTTTCCTTGAGGAAAAAGTATCTGAGACTCACAGCACCTCTCTGAAAATCTGTTTGTTTATTTATTGATATGGTTGGAAAGTCACACTCAGCACAGGGATTTGCAATGCTATTCCCAAGATGCAATCTGGCCATTTCCCCACAGTGTAACAAGCAAAGAACGCACCAGACTGTTCCTGCCAAGCCTTGCCTTCCAATAGCCAAGGCAAAGCCTTCTAAAGCCACTTCCCTGCAGTTTGAGACAGGATGCTTAGTTTCCAGGAACCCCTCTCCATCAGACTTCTCCAGCTTCAAAAAATCCTGCCCAAGGTTTTTTGGCCTGCAAAAACATCAACCATGCTGACTGGTCAGCATATCTGGAGGGCATGAGGCTGTGGAAGGTTGCTCTACCTTCTGTGTAGGTATGCCAGCCAAAGACATGTAGACAGGTTCTTTGCCCCAGTTAGGACATCATTTAATTTACATGAATTTTCCCCAACAGATTATTGGGGGCCAATGCAGGACCAAGGATGTTAGCAGCCCTCTTATTTCCTGCTTGGCAGTAACAAAACAAGAACTTGGTGATGGGCAGTTTGTTCTAGGAATGAAGGTAGGTAGGAGCCATACTCCCACATCTAGAACAAGGCCTTGCCTTGCGCTAACCGGACTGCAGTTCTACGTAAACTGCATTCTTATCAATCAAAAGCCTGTAAATGGCCTGCATTATATAATTCGTCTAGCAACCACCAGGACTAAAATCACCATGACCATTTTTCCACAGTCTGGGAATCTTTCCACTTTTAAAGGTCTGAACAGGCTACATAGGAGAATTCATGACGGACAAGAATACGTGCAGCTCCCTTTACACAGCGTGGTCACATGTACATTGCTGAAATAGAGAAAATTCATCCCCAGAAGGATGAAAGAGGGCATTCATTTGCAGAGCAGTTCCACATGTAAAGGTGCAACTACAGAGTTTGAAATACGAATTCTAATTTCAGTAGAAATCCAGCATATCACACCATAGAGGAGCCTGACAGTGTGACCTGGAGCCTGTTGCTGGGTGACCACAAGGCTTCTGTTGCTTCTCATCCAGATGGTTCTTTGACTTTAAACTAGACTTGGTCTGGACACCTCTTCAAATAGAAGACTTCTTCCAAAAGAGGAGTCTCTTCTGCCAGCTTTCTACAACAGAGGATTGCCCTGTGCAGAGTAGAACATCTGGCCACTATCATCATAATTTTGGATGAACAAATTTCATTCCCCCATAACATCTGTTGAAATCTATATTTGCCATCTTGGAAGGAGCATCAAAATGTCCTTTTTTCTTTTTCTTTTCTTTTCTTTTTTTTTGCAAAAAGAAAACTGACCTTCATAGCGATCAGCCACCCCAGAATCACCACCTTCCTGTGGGCAATGAATGTCTGGACCTCCAGATGCTGTTGGACTGCAACTGTGGTGGCTGGGGCTGATGGAACTTGTGGCCGGCCACCTCTGGAGGTGCCTCCTGTTCCCCACCAGTGACTTATAGAAAAGGGAGAAGCAGACGTGTGTTGAATGTCTGAGAACTGATGCCCTGTTTCTTTGCAAATAGGGCAGCGACTCCTGGCTGTGTCCTGTTCCCAGGAAAGGGATTGTGCTTTATCAGCAGTGGAGCAAGCCACTGCGTGCTGCTCATGCTTATCTGAAAAGTCCCACAGAATCATGCTGCTATTAGATGAGCTGCAGCAGGGCCCCCAACCATTCTGGACCTGCTGGCACATCATCTTGTTACGGACCAAAAATGTCCCTCCTGTTTGTTTGACAGTGAGAGAAAGACTCTTTAATGTAGGTGCACACTAACAACATGGAGTGAGCCCATCTCCAGTCGGGACCAGCCAGCACAGTCATCAGGCACAGCGAGTTTATACATTTAGCTTTTTGTAATGATTAGTAACAGAAAGCCATAGCAGGAAACATTCGGTTCCTTTTGTACATGGTTTTCTTGACTTGCACTTCCTTTTAGGACATCTGGGTCAAAACATCTGCCTCCAGGCTTATCTTGACAAATTCTGACCTTGACAGAGGTTTATTTTATATTTTTGACCCTCTTGTGTCTCTTTGACAGAGTCCTAATTAACTGGCTCTGGTTGTTTGGACATCAGGAAAAAATCATATTCTTCAAGCTAATGGCTGTTATGTGGGCTTGGCTAGTCAAAGGTGACATAAAGAGGGTGGAGAAGAGAAGTAGTGAGGCCGGAAAGGATGCTTCAGTCCGTACTTGTGGCTTGGTTGGCCACTGCTTGACTCCCCAGAAACCAGTGGCTTTTTAGAGCCAGTGCCTTGGACGCTTCGGTCAGCCTGCACCATGGCTCTTTGCAATTTCATTTGGCTAAAAGTGCCTGCCTCGTCAGAGAGTTGCTGCTGGTGTTTTTATGGCAACTACAGCGAGGGCTGCATTTGTCTAAGCTTTTGCCAAACAAAGACACTCCCTCAAAGCATTTTTCAAAATGAGTTGTGCAACTGATTCATGGCTATATCCAAAGATACTATTTCAACATGTCTCACCGACTTACAAGGTTGGCAAGCCATCTATTTCTATTAAGAATCCTTTTTGGTTGCTTACCCTTGTTTATTGGAGAATGTTCCAAAGCACTTTTGCCAATAATAGATTCAGAGATATACCTTCCACCTAAAAACACCTCCTCTTTCTCATAGATCTTGAGAAATGTAAAATATTCAGAGAACACTCTATTCTAGTGAGCTCCTTCTGAGATATTGGGACACTTGGACTCAAGCCCTGCTGTTGCTTGTCAGGATTGCTATGATGAGGTAGCAAAGGTATCAGGTTGTCTATGGCAATCAATTAGCAAATTATCTTCAAATCCACACCAGCCTGGCCTTGCTTAGGGCTGGGATGGGGAACCTCCACCCTGGGGTCAAATCTGCCCCCACAGAGCTCTCTGTCCAGCCCACTGTGTTCTCCAACTACCGATCACTGCCTGCTTTTCCTTGCATTTGGACAGCCTTTCCTCCCATTCCAAAAGATCCAAATTCTTCTCTTAAGGCTTATTTACTGACAGGAAGAGCTTTAAGGTAAACTATACTAGGATTTTTGGTGCTTCAGCCCTCCCCTCTTTTGGGCCCACCCACCACCATCAGGAGGAGGGGGAATGTACAGAGGGGCATGTTTGGTTACTTCCCATTATTGGCCCAGGGAGAAATAAAATGGGAAGGAGGGAATACTTGCCGGGGAAAAGCAGCAAGAAAGAAAAAGGAGGGATTTCTGCTGGGAAAAGGAACTGGCCCTATTACCAACCCACCGACTTGCACAGAGGAAACATGTAAATCAGGAATGGAAAGGAAGAGCTTCAGCAGGTTTACCCAGATGAATATTGATTTGGAAAGATGAAAGCTAGGTCAGAGATTACTGGGGTAATTAAAAGAAGAAGAAAGGGAGCACGCAGAAAGAGGAGGAAACTCTCTAGGGCATTTAACCTGCTTGATCAACAACACAAACACTGAAAGGAGCTAGAAGTAAGTTAACTCAGCTCACAAGCAGAGGAGGTGGGAGGTGGTGAGGGAATAGTAATCAAAGCAGCAGCATTCAGTGGTAATACAAAGAACTGGTGCCTTGCCAGCCATTCAGGGTTGCTTATTTTTGCTTTTTAACAATGCAGCAAGTACCCAAAGAAAGGAAAGAAGTCATGATCAAGCCATAACAAATGGAGACTCCAGAGAATGTGCAGAATGGGACAGGGCTGTGTATGCTCCAGGGTAATGGGAACTAGTTTGGTTTCTCTTTTTACTCAAACGCCAAAATCCGTCAACTGGTATCTGGTACAAAAGACACACACTTAGAGTTAAAATATTCCAAGCTCAGGAATCCATTTTGAGTACCAGAAGTGAACCAAGTTCATAGGTTTTGATACAAACATCCATTCCTGGTTATCACAACCCTTTTTCTTTCAGATATAATAATTTAGGGTTTGGGGGCAATCATTCTGTTGCTTCAAGAAATCTTTGCCTAATTTTGAGAGGTTACCCAGCATACCCTCCTTCTACATTATTCCGGGAGACTGCACAGTGATTTAGATCCAGATTTGCCCACTGCTGGTATTAAAGTTGGGAAACCCTAAAACTGAAGAGCTGCTCTGACTTAATAGTTTGGCTGTGAAGTGGAATTTAGGCTCATACATTTTCTTCCTCAGTTATCACCCATCTGTAATTCTAAATTTTAAGTGACTGATCCTTTAAATGATTCCCATCAGAGTACTATGCAACAGTATTGAATTTTAATGGATTTGTGGGAATCCAATGTATGGATTTTACAGTAGACTCCCCCCCACCACCACCCAAGTTACATAGCTTCTGTAGATTTCATTGGCAAGTAAAGTTGGAAGGGGTCATGAAGGCCATCGGGTCCAACCCCTGCTGTTGCAGGAGACCAATTTACACCATCCCACTCAAGTGGCTGCCCAGTTACTCAGTGTGGGAGAGTGTACCACCTCTCTAGGCAACAATTTGCAACCTTAAAAAATAATTCTGGGGTATTTATGCAAATATTTATTTGCATACTTAAGCAAACACACGTTATCACAAATTCATGCCTGCCAACAAGATTCTTGTACAGAAAAATCTGATTCCATCAATGAGCAGATGATAGAATGAGAGAAACCTGCCAGTAAGTTATACATTCCTAATCCCACCAGAAATCACCTTGACTGCTCTGCAGTGCCTCTGTTTGTTTCAATGGACCAGCTGTGGGAACTATCCGATTTCAAGCTTTCCTGCATGAGACTGATACTCACTGTATCTGCTTTTGGTTTCACTGCAAATTGAGACCAAAACGCTGTACTAAGAGCATGTCTTTTCCTGCTTTGCCACTGCATAGTCTCTAGGTGCTCAGCCGAATGGCACAAATGCGCAAGCAGAAACAACACTTGCAGAGGGAGTAATCCACTTCCCCTTTCTACAAAAATTTAGAAAAGTGTTCGGGGGGGGGGGGGGAAACAGGAGCAAAATTGGTGAATCACAACCTCATCTAAAGAACCTGCAAATAGCTGTAAGGAATCGTGAGCACCCAATAAATGACTCATGTAGAAGGCACTTGTTTCAAAAGATAATAATCAGGAAATCTAGACCAAATGTCTCAGCCTAGATGATGTCCTTATCTAACCCAGACAAGGAGCCCTCAGCAAGGATGCTGGAGTCCCCAAACCCCAGGGTGGGGTTGGCGGTTTCAAGTTTGGGGTTGTTCAGTCTGTTCATTCAGTTTTGCTCTGCTGGGTGGTTGGGGCACTGGCTCAGGGAGGGGGCAGCTCTGATCCACACACCTGGGGTCCTTAGCCTAGCCTGGCAGCTTCTTCCACTGCCCCAGTAGGGAAATCTCCTACCAGTAGGAATGCCTTGCTCTATTTCCTGTTGGAGAAGGCATCCCTTATCAGCTGCTGATTGGAGATTAGAGATCTTCCCTGCAGGGCAGAGAGGGTGAGGTACTGGAGAAAATGGGGAGGGATTTTGCTCATCTGCTGAGCAGACAGATGCTTGCTTGTGAGTAGACATGATGCTCTGGTTTATCTGTAAGACTAGGTGCTTGGGACACTCTTGAAAATGCTACTGAGAGATTCTTTCCTGCTTACTTCAGCACGAACATGTAGAGGCCGGTCTTGCTTATTTCAGAGTAGACATGCTTCCTACTATAAATCAGTAACTATTGAAGCAGGGTCGATTTTCCCACCCTGCCAGCATTTGCCCCTCGGTCCTGCCACCACCAGAATGCAGCCCCCAGGAGCTCCCCCAAACTAGAACCTGCCCCCCCCCCCCAGTCCACAAAAAATCTCCCAACCCTGCACTAGCTGAAACCCTCTCCTGCCTCCCAGGCATAACATCAGGCACAAACAAGCAGTAGGCAATTTCCCCAGTGTCATGCCCAGAGGGGGAGACTGAATCCCCCAGGAGCACTTGCAACCAAACACCTCCTCCTGCCTCTGCCCCCTTTGCTGCCACAGGCAGAGAACACGTCTGGGAACGTCAGGGGTAGCGCAGGTCTCCTGGCCTCACCCAGCCAGGGCTTAGTAAAGAATGCCAGGTTGGCACCTCGGAGGATCAAGCCCTGGGTGGCGACCAGGTTACAGCTGGCTTGGCAGCGGATCTGGTGTTTGCACAGCAGCTGTCCTCTCAGGAGCAGCCAGTTCCCTTCCTAAGATTTCCAGGGCCAGGTGAAAATCCAGAATTAAGGAGCGCTCTCAGGGCTCTAGAACAATTTATCCCATCCTTTTCTGCCCTATCTCCCTAACCCCCTAATAGGGGCACTCGACTCCCTCCCCATTTCAAAACTGTTCTGCCAAACACAATCTCAGCGGTTGAGGATGGATGGATGGTCTCTGTTTGAACCACCAAGGAAAATACTCCACATGGCAATGAATGTGCCACCTAATTGGTATGTCTCCTCTTTGGTCCCCAGCATCTTGGAGGAGCAAACCCAATGCTGCAGACACGGATTTCTGCTTGAAAGCCAAGAGGACCAGGTTCATAGTGCTGCATTTAATGCCACGCTCTGTTAACAGTGAAGGGCAAATCTAGCCTACTTTTAGTCAATTGGTATGAAGTGTAAATGAATCAGCTGCTCACTGGAAAGTGGCACTTATCTTTTGATTTTCCCATTCATCACAGCAAGGCTGCCAGGCAGCAGCATAGTAAACGGATTTAATTAATGCTAAATATGATCAAGGATGCTCTAAGTAGCATGTCACTGGTGAGACAGAGAAAATTCCTTTTTGTTTGCGGGCTTCTAGAACTGGGGAAACCTCTTAGAGGAGAGATGCTTTGGAGGCCTTTTGTTCTTAGAAACACGGGGCCACTGCAAGACACATGGGACTCCCACTGCCTGCTGGGGGACTCTGGGGAAAGGATGCCTACAGGCTGAAAGAAGAGCGTGATTCAGCTTTTTCACATGCATCTGCCATATACTACTAACACACAGTGGCTGGATTTCAGCGCAACAACAACCCACACTCAGGGCTGAGTATGGGTTGAGTGGTTTGTCATTGAACTGTGCAGTTGTTAATGATGAATAACTCACAAAGAGAACCCATGATTTGTTACTGGGCTGTGACCTGTGAGCTGACTGTGATTAACATGGGTTCACACAATGCAGCAACCCGCAATTCATGCACAAGCCACACTCAGCCCATTCTTGACTCCGTGTGTGGGATGTCATGGTGCTGTGTGAACCCAGTCAGTGAAACATTTCAGTCAGTGCTGTTGAGTGAAAACAGCTCCCCAGAATCCACAGTAATATTTCCTAGAGACATACTCCTTCCTCCCTGGAGGATGTGCGTGTTTGAGGAATGAACTCATACACTCAAAGGGAATCGACCAGTCTGGCCATACAAAATCCTTCGCAGTGATGCTGAGGGCGGCACCTGGGCAAAGATCTAGCAAAGCTGCAAGGATTAAATGATGGCTCACCCTGATGCGTTGATCTACAAGGGGAGGGGTGTGACTCAGAGGTACAGCATGAGCTGTGCAGCGGGTTCCAAGTTCAGTCCTAGCATCCCCTTGAAGCTTCTGTCTGAAACTCGGGAGCCGCGGTGAGTCTGTACAGACCAGAGGTCCACAGCTTCCAGCCCCCAAGCCTGGCTGAGCGCCCCCTGGGACCCAACTCTGCTGTAAACCAGTGCCAAGGAGCCATGATGCAGTGGTGCTAATCGCAGAGGGCTGGGAGTGCAGGAGCAGGGAAAAGGCGCCTTCTCCTTTCCCTGTAGCTCCGAAGGAGCCCAGATCACTCGGGCGAAGGAGCAGTGATCAGGTCTGACTTCCTTCGCTCCCTCTCTTTTTCCCCACAGTGTTCATGTCAGTCAGTCAGTGTTGATGTACACATGTACCCATGCTCTCTGTCCCGCTCACTCACGTGTGTGTGTGTGCACAAGTGAGAGTCTTCGTGTGAGTTTAGGTTTGCAAGCACATCTGTGTCTATGTGTGTGAGTTTGCGGAGGTGTGTGTACACATCCCAGCCAGGACCCAGCATGGCTGCAAAGACTATGCACGCTTGGGGTGGCAATACACTGAGCACGATGGCCCTGTGGTCTCCCTTGCTGTGACGTGGCTTCCACGGAGCCAGCACAGGGTGCTCCCACCAGCATCGTCTTCCTCACATTGCAGAGACATCCCTCAGTGCACTGTCCAAAGCTGCCCTGCATGGAAGGGTCGCTCCTGCACATGAGTGGACAAAGGGCAGCTGCTTCTGCTTCACTGTACCTGTTATCTGACACATAAATATAGAACGGCAGTTTCAGAGCTGTCACAGGCTCTGGTGTGAATTTCACACTTTGAAGGAAAAGGTGTTGAGATGGAGAACGAGTATAGAGGAGGGAATGAAGAAAACCTTGTCCCACTCATTTCAGGCTCCGTTAGAACCAGGCAGGGGAACTTGGTATTTGACAAGCAGGAGAGAATTATGCTGAATGTTTAAAAAACTGCTTTTGCAGGTAATCTGTGAACTGCGTAGTGAGTAAACACTGTCTGTTCTTTGGTGACAGCAACTTTCTTAGAGTTTTACATTACACTCCACCAGCTAAGCCCACCAAAGATACAGTCATTCTTCTGTAAAGCTCATTTCTTTGAGATTTAACTAGTTCAGACAGCCGCTTCCCTCTCTGCTGGCTGGGCTAAATGGGTAGTGAAGAATGCGAGAGAAGGAGTTGTTAAAGCTGCAAAACACTCCTTGGCAGTCCTTTGTTTGGCGTGGGTCATCCCCGCAGATGCATCTTCGGCTGTTCTGGGGGGGCGACTGGGGATCCACTCAGGGACTGGCCTACGGCCAAATGAAACACCACCATCAATTGCTGCATTATTTATCTAAGTCATTTCTGCATCACCCAAGAGTGAGAGTTCACTAGGCAGTTTGCAGCCCTTTACAGAACACCGATATCATAATAAAACACACATCACAGTAAACACAGCACAACGTCTCAACAGATCAAATGTTTAAAAGTTTAAAATGGCAAAAACTATTTCAATAGCAATCAAAAGCAGACCTGTTACATGAAGGGACAAGCCCCACCATATACATACCATTAAATGCCTGGGAACAGAAGGTGCTCCTAACCTGGTGCTGAAACCAGGACAATGTGGGCTCCAGGCTGACCTTAGTGGGGAGCTCATGCCAGAATCAGGGGGCCGCTTTGGAGAAGGCCCTTTCCCTCACTGTCACTCTCTAAGCCTCCCTTGGAAGTGGGGCTCAGGACAGCTTGACATGCAGCGTGGAGAGAAGGTGGCCATAGATGGCTTCTCCAGGAGGAGGGAAGGCAGGGCCTGGCCGGAAGAGGTCGCTGCCTGAAGCTTCTGTCATCACGAATCATGTGTACTGTCTGAAGCAGGGCAGTTCGCTGTGGGGCAGGGCAGGGCCAGCCCCAAGGGCACTTGCCTACTGTGCTGCCTATACTTCAGTTGGTGGCAAGGTGCAAAGTTTCTGATTCGTTTTTAGTGAAGGACAAGGAGAAAAACATCCCTTGCCTCACATCCTGCCACATCACAGGAAGCTGTATTAAACTGCCTTATACCAGGTCAAATTATTTGTTTGCCTACCCCCAGTTTTGTCTACTCCAATTAGAGCAGCTCTTTGGAATCTTATTTCTTGCACCCTGATCCTTTTAACAGGAGTACTGAGTGTGGGACAAGCTGCCTTTAAAGAGTGTCCTACCTCTGAGGCCCACAAAGGAGCCAAGCCCACAAAAACAAAACAAAAAAACAAAAACCAGATTGTGGCCTTCTGCTAGGAAAGGGCCCCTTTAAGTCCTTAATAGCCTTGCCTTTTCAGCAGCTGCTAAGTAGCTCTTAGTGTCCAAAAGTACAATCTTAAGCAAGTTTAGACAGAAGAAATACTGACAGCTTCCCGCATGCCCCAGCCAGCTATGCTTGTAGGCCTTTTTCTGTCCAGTCTTCCTGGGACTGCAGTTTAAGAACCTAAGCAAGGATCAGTTCCGTTCTCTGCATGATTTTCCAGACGGCCTTAAGGGAGTCAGTCTCTGTTCCTCATCTGCAACATGAGGATAATAAATACTGACCTAGTAACTCACATGGTGGCTTTAAAGGCAACTGGGATAAATTATGAACATACTTTAGATCAGCACTGCCCAACCTGCAGATGCACTGGACTACAGCTCCCATCATTATTTATTTGTACTCTGCCTTTCTACAAATCAAGAATGGGAGTCAGGGAAGCTTACAATCACGTACTGTATAAAACTTGATTCAAACAATATGAACAAAGACATTCAAACACAACGAAAAACAGAATTGCAAAATTACAGTGGGTGATACAGTGCCAGTTCAACAGCCTGCTTACATGCCAAAGTTCTGCTTGCAGGACTCTTCACATTAGGAGGAGGAAGCCGATTGGGCTGTGCATAGCTTTGAACCGGGAAACTGCCTAAAGTGTTTTTCAACTAGAGATAGGCACCTTAAAGATAGAAACTACAATAGCAAGGTTGAGTATAATGCATGTCTTTATATTTGGTAATCTCATATTATTCAAGAATTTATTGCTGTTGTTTTGAATAAATCCTCCCTTTATTTTGATTAATTTTGAAAGTGCTGTCACTGTTCAGCCTTCTAATTCTGTTTCCTTCCCTTTGTCGGTTCGAAGCCGCTTGCCGTTTTTGCAGTGTTTGTTTCCCAGTCCATAGAGAATTCCTGGCAGTTGTACAATGAAAACACGCACACACACCACCCAGCCTATCTCTGCTGAAATATCTAATTATAGATTATTCCTGTGGCGATTAGGGACTGAAAAACTGGATTTGACACTCGGGCAAAACAGCTGTGCCGTTTCCTGACTCATGAGTGTCTCACCTGGGTTTGCATCCTTCTCGCACCAGTGGAGAAGGCGGAGGAAGAGCCGCTCTCCCACTGTCTCCTCAGCTTGCTCTTCTTTCCTCTTCTCTTGCAGCCTGCCTCCTTCAAGCTGAGCTGGTGAATTATGAGCGAGTCAAGGAATACTGCCTGAAAGTACTGAAGAAAGAGGGAGAGAACTTCAAGGCACTCTACCGGTCAGGTGTAGCGTTCTACCACCTTGGAGACTACGACAAGGCACTTTACTACTTGAAAGAAGCACGGTCTCGGCAGCCCGCAGGTACTGGTGGGGAAGCCACTTTGATGTCCCCTTTACAAAAAGCAAAGGTTTCTAAGAGGGACCAGTTTGCCTCGTCTCACCCTAGTAGGGTGCTCTGCTGCTCCTTTGACATATCAAAAAGGGGGCCAGGAAGTCTGAACATAAGTCCAGTTTTGTACCACTGCTCTATACTACGGCCTGCCTTCAAGCACAAAATCTCGCCTTTCTGGTAGGATCCCTCTTGGGGGCCCTTCTGAAGTGCTTGCCCTTAAGATCAGTTAGGCTGCCGTGCGTAAGGGACAGGGTGAGGGCCCCAGAAGTGCGACTCCTCCTGCTCTCCCCCTTGGGGCCTCTCTCTGTTTGTCCAGGTGAGCCTTGAAGTTCTTCATCTTCAGCACTGCAGCCAATCACATTCACAAACAGCTTTGTGCCTCTGAATAGCCCCTCAAAGTGTTCTGTAGGTTTGTTAATGCCACTCTGTGACACTCGGTGTGCTGAAAAGCTATGAAAAAGACTTAAAAATATAAAAACGATCACCTACACAGAGGGCAGAACTTGCTCCTAAAGGTGAGGCAGAGCAGCTGCTCAGAACTGCAATCCTGTGAAATCTTCTCCCCATACCATTTGGCTTCACTCACGCAATATGTTTGCAGTGTGCATTTCCCCTCCCTGCACTAGTGGCATCTGCTGGTGCGAGCAGGGACATGCACAGCAGCATGGCTGGGGCCAGATTCGGGGGGGCAGGGGAGAGACCTGCTATTTCCAGAGCCCATTGAGCAAGCAAGCCAGCATTCCAAAAGATAGAGGGGAGCATTTGCAGGTGACTCCACCAGAAAGGAAAAGCTGCTGCCTGCTCTTTGAAACAAGCTGACTCCCCGAAACGAGCATCTGATGCTGTCCACGTAGCATCTGCTATCCAGAGCAGGGTGCAACCCATGTCCCTTGGCCTAATTGCAGAAGTCCTCTGCAAAGCGTGAGGTCAGACCTCTGACAGGAGTGACCTGTCCTTGTGCTGGTAGCAAGGGAGGTGGAGAGAAGGAGAAGTTCCTGGGGGAAAATGGCCCTTGATAGAAGACAGACTTCCAACCACACCTAAAGGCATCAACTTTATTCTTTTGTATGAGAGCACTAAACTGTGGCTCACTTAAAAAAAAAAAAAAAAGCATTTAAAAGGCAGAGTTCAACCAAAATAAGTCCTTCTTGCATTTCTAGCAAGGATTTTAATAATTATTAACATTTGGGAGCAAAACTTTAATTGTGCCCTCATGAGAGCTGGGCAGCAGGAGCAAGAGAGGCAATTTTAGTCTTTCCATCTTCTGTGCTTTGCTTTTGCTAGAAAGGCCTCTGAGACAGCACAATGGGGAGCAGACTAGGGCTGCAGAGGTCATGGGATTCCTTGTCTTTGGCCTTGCTTCTCCCTTCCCACCCACCTTTCTGACCTCTCCAAGGACATTTTTGTGATGCCAGGAAGCAGCCGGGGTGCAAGTCTTTCTGCAGAGGCTGCAGGAAGACGGGAAGTCCCCTTTCCGACATGGTAGTGGCATCTGTGATCCTGGAGAGGGGCTCTGAAGAATCCCATGGTCCAGGAGATGCTCCCCCAAGAATTGAGAGTGGCTCTCTTAATAGATTGTGTCCTTTTACACAATGCAAATAAAATGGAAGGGTTGGGTTAAGTTAGAATATAGTTGTATAAAAGCTCTCAATTGTACCCAAGCATATATATCAGTATATGATGACCAAGTGTAGTTTTAGGAAGGATTAATGGATTTGCAGGACAATTTTGATAATCTTTTTGACTTGGTAATGATACACTGAGCCATGATGCCTCTCATTTTTCCCAAATAGTTACCAGTCTTTCAAACTTTCCAACATGAATCAATTATAATCCACTCTGGGCTGTGAAACTCTTCCAATTTTCAGCTAATCTTCAAGCCCTTTTAGTGATGCAGCCCCACAATTCTCTGATGATAATAGCCAGGAATTGAAAAAATTGCATCGTCTTAGGGACGTGCCTTAACCTTTTGAGAACCAGCACCACAGCTTTAAGCCCAAGCCCATACAAAGCTGAGGCATATTTCCAAACTCCTAAAACCCTGAAACAACATGTACAGGTACAGATACCTGCATTATATACACGCACGTGTACACGCAAACAGTACCCTCAGACATCACATTCCTGCATCACTTTTTGAAGACGCTGCAGTGACCCCTGGAAGAAGGGGGTTCCAGAAGGGGAGGGGAGCCTCCAGGGGAGCTTCACACCATGCTGACTGCGCACACGAAGGTCACTCTCCAGGGGCTGATCTGCGCTGCCCGCTGGAATCCTGCTGGGATGTTCAGAGGGTTTCCGCTACTGGGCGATGAAGAAATGTAACAAATGAGTCTCCCCCCTTGTGGGTGCTTTGGTGGGCAGCCCTTAATAGTAAAAAATCGAAATCTTTCCCTTCTTTCTTTTGACAAAGGTATGAAAGATACAAAGGAGTAGTTATCAGATTAATTCCACAGTCATTCTTTTTACTGTCTTGTTCTTGATATTTCTTATATACTCTGTGAGTTACAAATTCTAAGGATCTGTGTAACTGTAAAAGTGCCAGTCAGAGTGACGGCATTTTTTTCTGCTGCTGAGTTTAATGTGTTATTTGGCGGGGGGCGGGGGGTGAAAGGAGGGAGAGGGCACCAGGAGGAAGCGCCATTCATCAGAAAAGAAACTGAGACTTTATGCAAACTCCATGACATGATGTCAGAATGTAGCTTATAAGGGACAAAAGTAACATTTTTAAAAAGAGAGAAAGGGGAAGGACACTATATTAGAACCCTTCCCAACTGGGTGCCCCCCAGGTCGTTAGACCCACTCCCATAATTCCTATCTAGTGCTATATTAGGTTCACCCCCCACTCCCTGTCAAAACCAAGAGATGTCCATAAAGTGACCCTCACTGCATGCACATCCCCTAAAAGACAATTTGAAGAGTCCCTTTGGACAAAACCAGCCACCTCGTCCATAGAGGAATTGAGTCCAAGTGCCCTTCACCACTCCACTCTTCAACAGGTTATTTGTGCTATCAAAACTGACACTAGCAAGCAACTGATTGGTGGATGAGTGGGAACCATCTCCCCTCAGGAACCACCAATGGTACCTTTGGGTTGTGCTCAAGGTCACCATCCCGTCTGTCTTTTGCAGGGCATGCTACGCCCGTTGCCCCGCACGGCTCTCTCAGTGTCCCACCAGGCCTTCTGCTTCCATCTGTCGTGTTTGGGCAGGCTGCCGCCTGAAGCCATTTCCACGAGGCTCAAACAGCTGCACACCCTATACTTGCTCCATCCATGTGTTTATACAGCCTTTCAGTCTGGCCTCGCTAGATTAGAGGCTGCCCTCTCTGCTCTGCATCTCAATTAGTGACAGGAAATGCCTAGCCTGATCAGAATGAAAACCAATTAGAGGGAAGTACAAAATTATCCACATCCCGCCATCTCCGGGGTCTGTGTTAGGTTCAGGTACTGGTCAGTGCTTCCAGCCATTGCTTATTTTATCAGAACTGCACGTATCTGTGCTTTTGTTTTATGGCCTACGGTGTGCTTTTCTTCATGTGCTACATAAATAGTCCAGTTTGTGTGTTTTGAGAATGAGTTGGCTCAAACTCACATTTTCAACAAGTGTCTTTGTGAGGATGGGAGTTGTCGTGTAGCAGAAGGAAGGCACACAGACAAGTGCTGTCTGCGAGAAATATTTTTGTCCCTCTAGCCCGGTCTTGCCTGCTCTGAGTGGAGCTCTGGCTAAGAAGGGCCTTCTGCATCACCTCCTGCTTGGCTGGCGAGTTGGAGATGCTGCTCCAGCCTGGTCCAGCCATAGCTGTTTGGAACCTGGAGATTCAGGGCAAAGTCGATGGCAGAAGTTTGCCTCCGCTCCAGGCTTTCTCCAGTCACATCTTGGGGACACTTGACACCTGCTTGCCTGGCCTTCATTCTTGTTCTGGCCTCATCCAGGTGTCCAAATTGTTGAACTCAAACTCTTCCTTGGAATAGATCCCTATCATTGTAGGCCGGGGTGGGCAGCATGTGATGCTCTGGCCTAGAATTCTCATGATACCAGACCATTGCTGGCAAGGGCTGATGGGAGTTATCACCAGAAACATCTGGAAGGACACAAGTGGGCCATCATTTCTGAAGGCTGTATTGGTATGTTTTGAGTTGAGAGAGGAAATGAAGTAAATGTGTTTTGGCTTTAAAAAACAAACAAACAGATTATAGAGGTATGTGAGGGGGTGCCACACAGAAATGGGTCATGGCCTTTTTTCCCCCTGCAGGACACATTCCAATGGAGCAAAGCTCAGGGAACCAAGATTTAGGGTGAATGCCAGGAAGTACTTCCTGATGGTTAGGACCCCAAGGGTATGGAATGGATTTCCACGGGAGGTGGTTGAGGCCCCATCGGTGAGGGTGTTCAAGGATAGGCTGGACATACACATGGTAGGCATATCATGAGCGGAACTGGCTGGAGCTGGGGGTCAGACTAGATGGCCCAGGAGGTCCCTTCTGACTCACTCTGTTTCTATGTTTCTGTAACTGAGATAAGGAGGCTAAAGCAATCCGATCCAGGGATGCGTAACTTCTGGCCCTCTGGAGGTTGCTGGTCTGCAATTTCATCAGCCTTACCCAGCAGTGGTGTAGTCCAACAGTATCTCGGCCACAAGTTGTCCTCTTCTCCTAAACACAAGCATGTTATATAAATGCTTGCTATTACTAATTGTAAAGTCCTCGGCTTTGTTGCCCCAGTTTTTCTCTCTGTGAAATGGTAGCATTTATTGTTCTTGCTATTTGTGAGCCTTTCATGCTTGAGCTATCACAAACATGTAATGTCTCACCTATTTAATAAGAATGCATTAGGACAAACCAGTGGAAAATTACTTTTCTGAACAAAAGAATTTCTTAAATGGCCAGCAGGAATTTACCTCAAAGAAGGCTCCTCTGTTCTGAAAGCCCGCTGCAGCTGGCGAAGCAAATCTCTTAAAGCTATTTATTTTCATGCCAAGTGCTTACAGAACTGAAAACTAACCTGCCCAAATTGCTTCCCCCCACCTGCCCTCTAACCTCAGCCACAAAACAAACTGAGAGGAATCTGGGGTAATTGTGCAGTTCCCTCGCTAAAGAGTGCTTGAAGTAGGCCAGGAGACCATTAAAGTTTGTGGCAGGGTGATGCGCGCGCGCGCGCGCACACACACACAGAGTAGGCAGCGGTTACCCATCACGCATTTGCTCATTTCTTTTGGGCCATTATGAGAGCAGCCAGGGTGGTGCAGCAGCGAGAATGTGGGGCTAGGGCTGGGCAGGCTGCCCACAACGGCCCACCTCGCCTGGTGTCAGTGACTGGCCTGCAGCCATTGAAGGAGCTTCATGGCAAAGTGGGGGCCAGGATCTGTGGCTCAGCAGCCCCACATCTGGCCAGGCCAGCAGCAACTTTCCCAGTGCACATTCCTGGGCGAGCAAAACCATGCTCCCATATGCTCAAATTGCAGCACTTCTTGGATGAAAGGAAGGAGCAAGATGGTGTAATCGCTCGATTCAGCTCAAATCAGTGGAAAAGAAGTAGGAAGGGGCGGAAATTGCAGGACTATAGGAACGCAATGCAAATCACTTAAAAGTATAGTGGAAGTAAGAAAAGGAACACACTGCCACTAGAAATGGAGGCATTTCCATTGGTGGAAGTGTCTGTGTGAGTTTGGGAGCATGTATAGAAGGGTACAAGAAGTTGCTCCATTGAAGAATTGCCTGCCTATGGATGGGATGGGTAGATGGACCCTGCTTTATCTTCCAGTCTTTGATTTTAGGATTACAGCTTTCCCTCATAAAGGCTCAGGCATTGGTTTGCCTGAGAGATTTCTGGCTAGCAAGCAGCAAGAGTGTCTTGTGGCATAAACTCAACTCATTTCTGTTTGGTGCACACACACCCAGCTCTTGAAAAGGGAGCAAATTTCAGAAATTATCCATGCGAATGAATTGGTGCTGTGCATCACTGGCTCCTTTGCTTGTTTTGCTGATGAGAAGGATTGTCTCCAGTTGGCACATTCTGTGCTGAACCCACTTGTGTGATTCCCTACCCGGATTCTGTTGCGGGAGATTAGCCATGGTGGGCTACTGCATTGTTCAGACCCAGGTCCGGGCCCAGACCACTTCTGCATAAGGGCCGCATGCAATTACGGAAAAGCTCTTGGGCGGGCGAGAGGCAAGGGGGAAGGCCCAAAACACCAGCCTAGTTTTGCCCAAAGGTCTTGCTTCCATGAACTCAGCCTTCGAAGAGGTATTTAACCTTTTAAGAACGGGGAAAAGCTGCACAAAAATGCGGAGGACATGGAGGTGGGAAGGGGGATGATGCAAAAGCTGGGAAGCCGCCCAGTGACGGATGATCGGAGGGGGGGGGGGCATGGCCACCTGCGGAAGCCTCCGAGGGCTGGGCTTGGTCCACAGGCCCTACACCAACAAGGTAAACAAAGTGATAGTGAGCACAGTCAGTCTGACTATGGGAAAGGAAAGGAAGAGGCATGCAACCTAGGTCACAACTGCCATGAACCTCAACGGCAGGGGTTTTGGACATATTTTGTAGAGGGCAGAATGTATAAGGAGCCCTTGCCGAACCAGACGAGAAGCCCCTCAGGTTCAACAACCACCAGGCTGATGCGTCCAAGCAAGGAAGGCAGTAAGCGAACAGCCCGATGGTGTTCGATGGCATACTCTAATGGGAACCGGGAGCCATCTCTGATCCTGTGCTCTGTGCAGGACGTATTGTGGGCGCTCCTGCTTTCTGCCCTCTGTGTCTGTGTAAGCATGTCCTGGTTGTGTCGCCGGCATCAGCTTGTCCAGGAACAAGCCACGGGCAGGCTTCTGCAGGTGAAGGGCTGGGGGCCTTTGCTGATTGCAATGAACTCAGTTCTCAGTGGCTCCCACTGCATCCCATCAGACATCAGCAGGCCGTCTGTAATTCGGGAGTCCTCTGAAAGGCTGCAAAGCAAGCTGTGTGCCCTTTACAGAGCTGCTACGGGCCTTCATATTATGTAGACCTTTCCTTAATGGGCGAATCCCTTAGGAAATAAGGAATCATAATTTCAGAATGTGGTTTTCCATCAACGGTAATTGATTATACATTTCAAGCAGGAGGCTATGCTAAGCAGGTGCATTTTAATTCTGTTCCCCTGCAGATACCAATGTTGTACGGTACATCCAGCTTACAGAAATGAAGCTAAGCAGATGTTCTCAGAGAGAAAAAGAAGCTTTGTGAGAAGAAACCCAACTTGGTGGGTCTGAGTGGACACGTCCTCCCCTGAATGCCCATTAGGAGGGTTGTCTCCCCTCCCACCCCTTAGATGACAGTTTTTCTCCCAATACCCATCGTTAATTGTGTTCTGTGCTCAGATGGGTTGTCGGTTCTTGAAGATGAGTCTCCAGCTCTGGATCTGGCTTTAGCTGTTGCTGGGCAATGATGAAGTTCCAGCCCCTTAGCACAATTCCTGCATTCAGCTATATTCTGGGACTCCGGCTGATGGTCTGAAGGTATTGCTGGAGAGAGTGCTCCTCGGCCTTGTTCTTTCAGGTCGCTGCCATATCCACCAATCCACCAACTAGCCACCTGACCAGAGGTTCATGCCTCCTGCTGAGATGCTGAGCTGATGGCAAATGCAGAAAGCCTTCGAACTCTGGGCGTGACGCAGATCCCACATCGGCAGCTTCTCTGCAATCTTAGAATTTCAGGATCCAGGGAGAAGCCCATGGCCATTGCGATCCCACGCCAGCGAGACTCATTTGCAACACCTTCTGCTTAAAGCGTGGGGGGAACGAACTCGAAGCCACACGTTCTAAGAACAGGGAACGGCTTTGAGGACTTGACAGAACCTAAAAGATAATGTGGAAGGACACTGTATTGCTTGGGGAATAAAACTGTAGAGCGATTAATATCAGAAACACATTGTTTAACAGGCAGCAATCCCACATATTACTTTTTAGAAGGCACACGTTGGGCCTAGCACCTAGAGGTACAGCATGACCATGTAACTAGTTTCAGCTTAGACAGTGGAAACTGGAGCACTGAATTACGGTTTTGCCACACTTTCATATGCACTGGTGGGCAAGGCGCTCACCTTTCCTGTGCCTCAGTTTCTCCATCTGTATGGCGGGGACAATAATGCCTCCCTACCTCACAGGGGGTGTTGTGAGGATTTGTTAGTTGATGTTTGTACAGTGCTAAATATTATTATTGGTACACTGAACTGACATTGCAATCCTTACGTTGCTTTGTGACCTTGCCACCAATTCTTCCTTTCATTCACACTTAGGACATGAATGCCTTCCAAGGTTTACGCTGAACCAGCCATCAGCCTGAGAGCCCAGCTGCGCATTCATTACTTACTATGCTATTTATTTTATTTCCAAACCACCCACTAGCTAGAGCAGGCTGCAACTCTCCAAACGTCTCCCCACTAAATCCCTTAATTGGTCTGGTAGGGACTTTAGGGCAATATCCAGCCAAGTGTGAGTGTTTCATTTGTTTCGGTGGGAAAGCCGAGCCTGTAAGTAACTGTCATTGCAATTAGAGTGTCAAATTTTGGAGTGATCGTCCTTCCGGAGCCCACAGTGTTCAGCATTTTGCTGCTACTGCAAAAGTTTTAAAGGTACAATTGCATGCAAGTTTAGACAGAGAAAAGGGCTCTGTCTCCCAGTGGGAAAAGAGTAACTTAGCTTTTCCTAATGCAAGGGACCTTTAGGGCAAAGCAGCAGCATTAGGTGGGGCAGTGGGCTTCCTGGGAAATCCCATTGTGCCAGCTAGCGCTGTTGGGGTTGTGCTAGAGGTCCCTTGCGTTAGTACGATTTAATTTACATCAGGACCCTTGTCACATGGGACACTGCCCACAGGTAGACCAAAACTGGGATGGGGGTCTAGAAGGCAGCTCGACACAGGTACCTACAGTGTGCAGCTTACATGTTTGCTCTGCAGTTTGGGTCTCCTGGTGCTGCAGGTAACATCTGCATAGACCTGCAGGCCCTGATGGTGACATGAACCAGTAGGAGAGAAGAATGGGATAGGGCCAGTGCTGAGACGAAAGCAACAAAGGTCCATGGAATCTTCAACTTTATCTGGCAAGGAATAAACAGGAAGAAGGATACACTTAATCTGAATACTTGACTTTCCAGCTATAAGATTTGGGGAGGAAATGCCTTTCACACAATAATCATTAAAAGAAAAAAGAACAACCAATAGGAGGAGTCCCGTCCCCCCCCCCCGCAACACTGCAAGAAACTTAGTCATAAAAGAGAGCATAAAACGAAATCATTCTCATCTCAGCTAGATACAGGTTGTTACTGCTTTTGCTATAAAATATATTGACCATATTTGCACATCTATCTTTTCCCCAGGAAGCAAAATATATGGGGTTGTCCTGCTTTACCTTCACAACACAACTGCCATGCCAGGCAGCTCAGACTCAGAAAGCAAAATGGAGATCTGAACTCAAGCCTCTGTAGCACTAGCTATACACAGAGATCAGCACTCACTTCTAAAAGCATCTGCTTGGAAATGGGAATGAGTTCATTCAGCAAGCCATTTTGCATAAGAAGGCTCTATACATGAAAGGTTTCCTAGACCCATTCTGTGGGCTCCAGGCAGCTTGTGAAAGACCATGAAGGCGTTTTGCAGAGAGCCCTAAGAAACATCAGACAACCCTCACTTTTGCTGATCATTAAGGACAAGGGTAGTATCCCATGTGACACAACTACTAACACAAGTTGCATTGTGCTAGCATAAAAGTCCTCTAATAGCACTGATAGCATTAGTTCATGGGTGGGATTCCCACTGCATCAGAGCTAAAACTATTGTGCTAAAGGGTCTTAATGACACTGCAACATAATTGAGCACTAATATTGCATTGACTAGGACCACAGGCTTGCAATCTAAAAAGGCACAACACACACAAAGACAATGGAATGGGGAGGAGGAAGGAAAAACAGATTTTCAGAAAGACTGATGGAATTGCCCCACTTCACCCTTTATCTCTTGGTGGAACAGGCCCCAAAGTTTCCTCAGCCTGTTCCTGTTTCCCTTGCTTCCAATTCTTTTCTTACTCCCCACAGGACAGTTGATATCAAGTAGCCTCTCTTTTGCTCTCTCTGGTCCAAATGGCACATGGCCCTGTTGTTCCCTCAGACTGCTCCTGTCTCCATTGCTCCTTGTTATTCCCCACTTGGCAGTTGAAGCAAGTTAATTCAGGGGCAAGAGGGGAAATTCCAGGCAAAGCAAGGCCCTGAGGTCCCCACGGATGGCTCTTTCTCACCCATTCCTTCTTTTGGTACAGAGGAGGCAGGGGAAGAGTTCAAAAGGAGTCCTGATGTTCCTTCATCAGATGTTCCCATCACACCACCACCTTTTCCATAAGACAGTTGATGTCTGATTAAAGTGCATCCTACACTTAAAAATCTAGACACAGCAAAGGGAACCTATATTACTTTTCAATGGATGAATATCTCCAAGTTGTATTACAATTTCAGCTCTTAGGAACACAGTTTTAAAAATGTGTGATCCTCCCAAGGTCAGCTTTCCTTGCTGATTCCAGTGAAGTTAGTTTCTAGGTAAGTTTGCTGAGCATGATAACTGAGAAAAAACTCCAAGAATACTTTCTCTAAAGGACAAAATTCCAGGCCTCTGTCTTGAAGACCTTCTGTTAGCTTCAGGCTGTTTCTTGAGATGTGTGCAGCTTCATTGGTATTTGTGCATACAATGGTATGATCTCTCAGGCACACTTATTTATATCAACTTCCCGCAGCTCCAAACTCACTTCTAGTGAAGAAGGGCAAGATTTGGTCATTATCCAGCAAGATATTTTGTGGTAAGATTGTTAGGCTCATGTCAGAATGAGAAACTTGGTCGCGTTTCATTCATGTGCTGAGTAGTTCTGAGCAATCAGAGAGAAGTAGGAGATGGAAGAAATGGAGGTGACCACCAGGGTGGATTGAGGCAACAGTTCCAGGGTCTTCGGAGAGGCAGCTATAGATCCAGATTAATCAAGGGAAGAGTACTTTCCCAACACCATGAGGAACCTCAGACTTGGGGCCAGGTCTAGCCCTTTGGGTTTCTGCAGAAGGACCTTCCCCTGGCCCCTTTCCCCCAACCAAGCACTGGCTGGCTGCTCTGCTCTTGTGCATGTCCCCTCATTCTACAAGGGCATCATGCTTCTCCTAACTCATAATTGCTGGATCTTGAAGCTATAATATGCTGGCTCCTTTTCTACTTCGGCGTGTACATGCATGTGTGCAGGGGCAAGAGGGAACATTCCAGACGAAGCAAGACTCTGAGGTTCCCATGGATGGCTCTTTCTCACCCATTCCTTCTTTTGGAATGTGCATCTTTGGTTGTACCCCATTGCCTCCTGTCCCAGAAGTTTACCCCTAAGTCAGTCTCTGAATTTTGACTTTGGCCTGGAAGGAGGCTCCCACTCCTGGATTAACTCCTCTCCTTGTCTAGAGCCAGCTCACACTTTGCTCATTCCCAGTGTAGAAAAAGGCAATTGCTCATCTAGAATCATATTTTACTGTGTCTCTATTTAGAAACATAGAAACAGAGCGAGTCAGAAGGGGTCTCCTGGGCCATCTAGTCTGACCCCTGGCTCCAGCTGGCCCTGCTCATGACATGCCTACCATGTGCATGTCCAAAACTTTTCTATACCGTCCTATAGACGTCTTGGGACAGTTTAACTGTTTACTTTTAAAAAATAATGGATAGGAAGTAGAGCTTATTAAATAGCCAGCTATGATAACACAAACCTTTACAGCACTTTAAAGTTTGATAAATTTCCATCATCAAAAAGGTGGTCAGAGCAAACAGTGAACTTTGAAATAATTCAGAGTTCTTCATCTGTCAAAAATAATACCAAAAAAAGAGTATGAAAAAGGTTCCCATTTCTAGCTTCCCGTGTTCAGTAGAGTTGATGATTTAATGCAAATGGTTTAATGCAAACAGAGAAGGATCAGGGAGTCACCATCAGATTGAGTTAAAATTTACAAGGTATCAGCTCATTCAAACCCATCCATCCCTGTAGCCATGGCTTCTCTCACACAAATCTGTGATGTTATGGGCACTGTGAGGCAATTTCATCATCTCTTTTGAAGAATGTGCCTTGACATGGCTTCTACCATATCCAAAGCCATTTCTGTTATCAGCTGTTCCCTCTGGCATGGTGTTACCAGCTCATTTCCAGTTAGACTGCCTTTGAATACAATGTCTGCAAAACTGACATGGTCAGATGGGACACTTGAGCTATTAACACAGTGTGCAAACCCCACATGTGGTAACTTTTGCCATGCCTTTGTTTCACCTTCTCCCAAATGCCAAAAAAGAAGTCCATGATGTGTGATGAGAATTGGCACAATCGGACAGCTGTTTCACACAGCTTGCCATGCTAGGCAACCTACATATGCTTGCAATTTCATGCAGCTAACCAGGGGAGTGATTGCATGTCACTCAAGCAAAGCGTTGAGGAAAACATGGAAAATCGGCACTACTAAGCAAGAAAAGGCACAAACAGAATAGGCTCTGAAAAGAAATTGTGGCCGGTGTACATACAGTGGCTCAGCTTGTCTTCCCATAAAACAAACCACAACAGCCAAAGTCTACCTTAAGTGTTATCAAGTGGCTTTAAAATGCAAATGTTTCTAAATGGCTACTTTAAGGTTTTTGCCTTACTTTGGTTCGCTTTCTCAGGAGGTTGTCCAGGTGAACAAAGGCTCAGGGGTTCAGAAGAACAGAAGAAAACCACAGGAAGGTACTCAAAACACAGCAGACTGCTGTCTAACATGGCTCGTTTTAATATTTACTGTAGGCAGAAATGAAAGAGTGCCTGTAGATTTAATGATATCACTCAGTTCGGGTTTGCTCTCGGGCAAGTATACATTTCCGTCAAAAATCTCCATCCTATATGTATGGCTGCTTCCATACACAAGTGCACTCACACCCCCACCTACAATATTAAAACAACTTTGCTTCACTGAAGGAATAGAAGCAAATGAAAATACAGTTTGAGCAGCCCGTTCAGATGATTGCATAAGGGAATAAGAGCAAGCTTGGCTCCTAAGCAAAGGTCATGCTCATGCCATGATTAATGCCCCCACATTCATGTATTTAGCTGAAGGAGTTTCTGATTCCTATTGAAGTACTTCAATGTTTTTCATATCAAATGGGCAGCAAAGCCTGATGGAAAGGAAGGGGCAGGCCAGGGTTAGAGAGAGGGAAGCAGCCAAAACACGGAACCAGGTAGCAACATCACATTCATTCAGGCCTTTGAAAAATGAAAGTCAGTTCTGAGCAATGCTATGTGTGAGACTGTTTCTCTCCAACCTTTCAAATCATGATTTTACAGAATGGAGTTCACATTTCATGCACCGACTTGGCTGAAAACAGGAAGAACCTTGGACTGAAGATTTGCTTTCTGCTTTTGGAATGCTTGTACTGTGGTGCTCCCATCCTTTAACGAGGCATGTTCTTCATAGCCAAACAGCTTGCCAGAAACATACCAGCTTAGGGTGGCCACTTGTAAATAACCAAAAAAGACAACAAAAGAGGCTGCCAATTTGTATATGCCATTTTATTTGGACAAGTGCAACTTTAGAAATACTTTGTATAATTTAAATAGAAAGAGAGTGAAAGAAAGCAAGTAAATGAAAGAAGGATGTGACAGGATCTTCCCTCTTACTCCATGACTGCTAAGTTTGTTCAGGACTCTTTCATGGGAAAGTTTGTCACAAGACTTTTGCAAGTCCAAGGAAACAATATCTACCTGATCACCCCTGTGATCAGAGGTGTAGCAGATGCTGTCGAATAACTGGATTCTTCCTATAGGTCAATATGCCAGAATCTAAGTTTATATTACCGATGGAAATACCCTTGCTTTTGACAGATCTGTGCATTTACTTGCTTTCTCCCTGTTTCAGGGTAACAGCATAGAAACAGAAAGAAAGCAAGTGAAGAGTTGCTTTCTAGCTAGGATGCCAAGGATAGTAGAGATCGGATACTTGGAGCATCCCCTTCTGTTAGCATGCTTTCTACAGGACTATGTTATTTTTTCACAACGAATGGGAAGATGGAGCTCATGGGTCCAGATTTCATGACAGATAATCATGGTAAGTGGAAACTATACAACAGGCTGTTGTTTCTTGACATGGTTTCTGGGTCTAAAACAAGCCATGACAATATACCATGGCTGGGTCTGGAGAACACAATAAGTCCACAATGGTAGAACCCCCCCCACCCCAAATGGTTTGAGATAGGAACCCAGTCAATACGTTTGTGTTGTTCCAATACAGGATTAACATGAGGAAGTTGACCATCTAATGGCATCTGTGCAGTGTGATGAACGTTGCATGATTATGCTGCTACTGATTCTATCTTTAAAGCTGCCCCACTTTGCCATTTGCTTCTTATAGCATTCTGCACCTGACTCGAATGACTGCTGCAACAAATGTGTGTGTGTGGGGGGGGGATGGGGGGGGGAGAAGTATATTGTGGTTATGTGCCATCGAGTTGTCTCTGATGTCCCTATAAATGAGTGCCATCTAAATGTCCTGTCTTTGGCGGTCCTGCTCAGCTCTTGCAAGCTCAAGGTGCTTCCTTTATGGAATCAAGCCAATTCATAGCTGGTCTTCCTCTTCTTCTGGCTTCAACTTTCTTGAGTGCAGGGAGGGGTTGTATGCATACATCAGACAGAAAAAAGAACTCATTTCCATGGGTGATCCAACCAAGTTTTTCAGTGCTGCACAAATGCCTTGTGCTCCACAGAACTCTTCATCAAGTTAAACAGTAATCAAAGCAGGACTGGGAGGAAAATAATTTGGCCCAGTAAAGATATTGCCCTAATGCATATCAATATATGCATTAGGGCAATGCATACCCTGAAAGCATCTGATCTCAGAAGCTAAGCAGAGTCAGGCCTGGTCAGTACTTAGTATTGCCCTAATATAGATTTTGGAATTGCCTTTGTTGCCATTTTTTCAAGATTCTTCTTTTGAAAGGGTAACCAGTAAGGACGGAAGACTGGCATTATGGCAGCCTTTCACAACTGGTGCCCTTTGGGTGCCGTGGACTTGAACTCTACCAGACTCAGCCAGCATGGCAATGGACAGGCATGGTGGGAGTTGCTGCTGAAAATGTTTGAAGGGCACCGGGGTGGCGAAGGCTGCATGACCGTGTTTGGGGATGACCTTGGTTCAGTCTAGTTCAGACACATGCTGCTTATTTTCTGTTCTACATTACCCTTTATATATAAATCCATGCACTTTTCCCGATGCTGGCATTAAGCATGCAGTTTAAATGCATTGTAATTGCTGACAAAACTTTTAATGTTTGGCTTACCCAGAAGGAAGCATATGGACAAATCTCTTTTCCGATTTTGCTTAGCAAAGACAGCTTGGGGATTTGAAGTCGAGGTAAGTGCTGAGCACAAAGGTCGCCTACCCCCACCTAATGGGCTGCGAGAGCTTACAAGGCAACTGATCTGTCAGCCTTTCCCCCTGCTTTTCTAGGTTTTGACAACCTGAGACAGACAGCTTGGAACAAACTCAGGGGGAGTCAGCTTACGAGGCAAACTGTAGGAGTCAGCTTGTTCAGAGAACCTTGCAGGAATAATACATAGCAGTATTTATGCATTTTGCAGTGCAGCTTGCTGTGCAACGTTACAAAAATAACCTTTTCTTTCTCCTAGAGTACCAAGCAGTTTAGAGAGTGCTTTGATGAGAGATGGATTGTAAATAGATTTCCATTAATCAGCAAGAATTACTCCTGGGGTGCTTTATAGAGTAACACCTGCGATGAGAAAGAGACAGGGAATAAAGTTCCTCATAGTGGACAGCAGAAGATGGAAAGCAAAACAGCGTAATCTCAAAATCTATTGGCCATTCCAGCTAATCCACACTGGCGCTTAGAAGCATAGAGAATGCAGAAACGCTTTTGGAATGTCATGTGAAAGACCGAGGGCCAAATTAGTCATGACGCAGGGGAGCAGTGATGAGAGCTCCTGGCATATTTTTCTTCGCTAACAGCAGCTGCAGGGGGTTGACTGCAGTGGGTGCAGATGAGGAAGTTAACCCCTTTCCCAGTGCCATTTGGCCAACATTAGCCACCCCCTGAAGATGCTGTGATCCATGGGAAAGGCAGCCTCGGGATCTGCCATACCAGGAAGTGTCAGTCAGCACGGGCACCTTCAGCACTCGGTCTTCCCTCTCTTGTCCACCTTGGCTGCATGGCCTGTTGGCAGGAAACTTCATTTATTAATATCGCTAGTTCTTCATCCTTTTGTTGTTTTTTCCTCTTTGTGATATACTTCCGAAAAGATGGCTATAAAAAAATCTGCTTGTCCTGCTCTGCAGTAATTAGCACTGCAGACAAGGTGTGCCTGCTAAATTGGGACAGCCCATCCCATACTTCGGGGTCTTGACCAAAGTTGGGGCCCCTCTGCTGCCCACCACATGGCTGCCTGCAGGTGAGGCAAAAGAGTCCCACATCAAGTATGAGCACGACGGGTTGGCAGTTCTCACCTCGAGTGTCAGTCCGCAGCCTCTGACTGGCATCACCAGCTTCTCAGTGATCTCTTCTTTGTAGACCAAAATACCAAGCGTTGTGGTAGCGACTGTGGCTGTTGAGCCACAGTATTACCCAGAATTACCCAGGGCAGAGCTTTTATACATTTAACCAAAGCAAGCCATTTAAGGAAAAGGGTGTTAGGCTGTGGAACATTCAGACAATTAGAAAAGTAAGTCTGCTTCAACTTAGAAAGGCAAAGCTCCCGTAATACTGCCATGCTTTTTCCTAGAACACTCCTTCACACCGCTGCCCATTTCCCCCTTTTCAGCCTACCTTCTTGCTTTGTTTCCATTTTGGAAAAAGATTTGCACTTCAGACTTGGAGGCTCCCCTGAGTCGGTCAATGTCTCCCCTCTGGATTGTAGGCAGTGCTGCTTTAAGAATGAGCACTTAGTAATTGGGATGCCAATTTCTTCATCACTTGGTAAGAGGCCCTTGTTTGAACTGAAATTCAAAACTGAGGGGACAAAATGCTTGTCTTTGAGCCATTCAGCTGTGCTTTATTACTGGTCTATATCCTGTTTTATGGAGGGTTTTGACTGTATGAACCTAGTTATGAGATTTATGATGCAATCCTATACATATCTACTTAGAATCCAGATCCATGAATTTCTATGGGGCATGTTTTGTTGTTGTTTAGTCGCAAAGTTGTGCCCAGCTCATCATGACCCCATGGACAACATTCCTCCAGGCCTTCCTGTCCTCCACCATCCCCCGGAGTCCACCTAAGCTCACACCAGCTGCTTCAGTGACTCCATCCAGCCACCTCATCCTCTGCCATCCCCTTCTTCTTTTGCCATCTATTGTTCCCAGCATTAGACTCTTCTCTAGGGAGTCCTTCCTTCTCATTAGGTGGCCAAAGTATTTGAGTTTCATCTTCACTATCTGGCCTTCTAAAGAGCAGTCAGGGTTGATCTCCTCTAGGACTGACCGGTTTGATCGCCTTGCGGTCCAAGGGACTCGCAGGAGTCTCCGCCAGCACCACAACTCAAAGGCCTCAATCCTTTGGCACTCAGCCTTCCTTATTGTCCAGCTTTCATAGCCATGCATTGCAACTGGAAAACCATAGCTTTGATTATACGAACTTTGCTTACTTCCAGGTAAATGTGTGTACAATTATACTTTTACTATATAGAACCTTGTGGCATACTATGGCAACTTCCTCTCATTCTCTATTCCACCCCACTTAATGTACCTTTCTAGCTTTTATGACTGCAAAGAAATGCGTGGAAATTGGAAAGTAGCACTTGGGGAAGCCTCAGAACAAAGAGAAAGGGTATTTCAATTGGAGTTCAAATGGTCTGGGGAACAGAACTTCACTGCCTTGTATACTTTTCATCTTCTTCGTAACTAGCACAGCTTCCTTCATAGTCTGGCTCTGAAAAGTCATCAGAGAACCTCTTTTCAACATCCAACTGAAAACACTTCTAGTTTGAAAGGCTTCTAATATGACTTTGGCTGCCATTTAAAATTGATTTTTATCAGAATTGCTGCTGATGGATTGACAGTATTTTAAAAGTTGTATAGTGATATTGTTTAACTGCACTGTAATTGCTTTTGTGTTGGAGACTGCCATGGGTATTGTGTGAGCAGAAGATGGGGCAAAATATTAAGCAGCAGCAGCAGAATAAATTCAACAAATTCTCCTATCTGCTTACTTTGTAGAACTAGTTGTGCTAATTTGCAGAATTTAGGTTTCCTCACGGCATAGTTCAGAACAGAATTCTTGGTCGCTTGCACCTGAAGGGAGGGGCTTGTGGAGGCCCATCCCAGTCATGAAACCACAACCTTGGTAACTCAGCAGTTCCTTCATTTCAGATTGCAGCTTCATTTTCTCCTTTTCTCCCAAACAGACCATTTACAATCTGGGTAAGTGGGGAGAGTGAGAGCAGCTTTTCAGCAGCGGATCATATTTCTGTGCAAACATCAGCAGATTTGACACATCTCTCAGAAGGGAGACACACTGATACTTTTCAGGACCCCCACCCAGGTATCCCAAGAGTATAATTAGCAGTCATTCTTAATTGAACTACGAGATGAGTAATGTTTTTCTTTCTTGTTCATCTTTATGGTTGAACACTGGCTTTCAGAAAAGACTGCTGGACTTCGGGGGTACACAAGAGTTTGTGCAGTGAGCCTGCCAGAATTCAATGGGACTTCACAAGGCTGCCCTGGATGTAGAAGAATAGCTTGGGGGGGGGGGGGTCTTGAAGATAATAGCTGATTAATCCCCCTGGATGACCGTTCAATGAGTGAATACCATTAACAACTGTTTACCCTCTGTCTGGGATGTTGATTTATGCTAATACATATCCCATACTCCCCAAAGTTCTCCTATTCTGCAGTACTTAAAAGGCATGATAGCACACATTATAAATCAGTACCTGGAGATCTTATTGGACACTTGAGTCAGAAGCAAGTCAGGCCCACATAAAGAAGAAAAATGGTTTGGGCAGGGAGTCTGAGCAGCTTTGGAGCTTTGAGACTCTTGACCAAAGCAATCATATTTCAGTTCTACAAATCCATATGGCACAGTTCACATGCTATGCAAAGCAAATACAAAGACAGCAGACCAAATTATTACACTTCACCTATGAAATGTCTGGGAACACTATTTTTCTGTACCTGAAGTACTCCTGTGAGTACGGAGAGCGGCTTCCACAAGAACCTTGGAGCCTCAATGGCACCTACCTATTTTGTGTCCTTTGCCTTCCAAATAAAAAATAACATGCCAAATCTCCTTTTTATACTCATAGTCAAGAAAAAAGAGTTGAAAAGGGGAGTTGATTAAATGGCACCAATGCATTTTCTCATAAAATGGTTGGTCTTCATTACAGATGGTGACAGCTAAAATAAGGAGTCTTCAGTGAAAGGATATGAACTTGTACACATAACAGTTATCTCCTCTTTTCCTGTCTTTTAGAACTAAGTTGACCAGGTCTACTAGTAGGCATTGCATGGGATTTCCAAGGCTCAATGAACTCCAAAGCACATACTTGGGCTGGCTAGAAATGCTGCACAAGCATGGCTGCTACTTGCCCTGATTTCATGGCCTGCTTCAATTAGTCTCTGAATCAGAAGTCAGAAACTCAGCAAAGTACTTTACAGTCAAGTAAAAGCAGCTAAGATATAATCTACCCAATAAGGGAATTATAGTTACCAGAGTCCTTCAAGGGCATAGGCCAATAGAGTCTTCTATGCCCAACCCCAAGTCCAATTAAGTCAGTCAGCAGTCCAAGAATTCAGGCAAGCTCCAGTGTTGAGATTTGATCCAAGTTGTTCATGAAAGTCAGGTCAAGGAAACAAGGTCAAGGAGTCAGGAACGAGGTCTGGGATGCAGAAGCAAGGCTGAAGATGGTTTTCTGCAAGGTTGTTGGCATATTAGAAGCTGGCTAGATATGCCCATTTTCCCAGTCACACGTGATGACCTGTCCTGCAATCCGGCATTCTGCCTGAGGGAGAAGTCCTTTGTGCTTCAAGTGGTGGCACTCCAAAGGGCTGGGTGGTCTCCCATCGCTGGCATTGAGCCCAGGTGTTGCCGGGCAAGGGGAAGGCTTCCTACATTCACTCTCGAGGGCCTACCACCTCATCCAGTGCCAGCACATGTCCTTCCTGGCCTCATAGCTCTGCCTCTTCCTCAGACATCAAGGTATTCCTGAAGCCCTTCGTGTCAAGTTCTTCTTCAGACAAGGATGCCCCAGGTGCAGGCATGACATGAGCTTGCAGCCAACCAGAAGACATCACACCAGGGTGGTGGGGTTTAGGCTGGTGGGGTTTAGGCTGCAAAACCCCAGGGTGGTGGGGTTTAGGCTGCAAAAAAGGGCTCCTCTATCACTGGTTGCACAGAAGAGGAAATTCAGCACCTCACTGTGGGGAAAGTTCTCCTTTACAAAGCCCTGTGTCCTGTGCAGCTCTTGAAGAGAAAGGCTTCTCGTCAGAGATGGCCTTGGCAGCCTTCCTTCCACAGCTGGGAGAAGAAAGCACTAAGCCAGCATCCTCCCCAGTGCTACAAAGAAAAGAAAGTCTAGACAGATTCCTCACTGGTCCTTAAGGCTGAAGAAACTGGCATACTTAAGCCCTCCCACAACCACTTATGGAACACCCGTTTTCTTTCTTACCTTGCAATAGACATCGGAAAAATACCAATCTGCAGTGATGATAAGTAAAAACACAAGTGAATTGCTTTCCAACACACTTGGAAAGGAAAACACACTGGGAGGAACTGTAGCTATTCAAGCTGTGATGGTTGCCGAAGACGAGAGCAGCCTCTGATGCTGAATAATTCATGGGAAGTCTTAGGAGCAGCCGAGGAGCTGATGCACAAAAGCCGTGCACAATGCGACATAATTATGAAGTGGTGGTGGCAAGTGCAGCACAGATGGAGCGTTCAGACCGACTGATCATGAGGACATCACACACTGGGCAGCAATGCCGGATGAGCACACGAGGCTGCTTTCATCTTGAATACCGCTACTTTGCTTCCGTCAGGAGTCTTAAAGCCACTTGCAGTCCTTGATTTGCATTGCACACTATCCGTGTGAAACACCCAAGCAGGACTCCATTTTATTGGGGGAGGGGGGATTTCAGTACCTCTCCACACTTCGAGGTTTCTTCAATGTAGTTGAGAAGGTTTCCCCCTTAAAGGTGATCGAGAAATAACTTTCAATAGATGGCTGTATCCTGCTATGGACTATAAGCTGCGCAGGGAGCACTGATGCTCACTTCTATGGAACGCACCATTTGGAAGCAAATCTTGGTACCTGCTCTGCTCATGCCCTGCACTGTACCATAATGGCCAAGCGATCCTCTCTGGAGCTTGTTGGATCTCCTGCCTTGGATCCTGTGTGTTGCGGTAATGCTGAATTAAGTTGGGACTTGGGACAAGTAAATGAAGGGGAACGATGCAAGCAGAGCATCCCAGCTGCACAAGAAAGGGGCCTAAGCAAGAAATGACAGAGATGCCCTCACCCAGCACTAGGAATCTAGACGGTAGGATATTCATTGTACAGTTTTGCCCTTTTGGCCAAACAGGATTGCTGCTGGTGCCCTCCAAATGTTTGGACATGGGCTACAATTCCTACTCTCCCTGGCCATTGTCCATATACACAAGGGCTTATGGAAGTGGCAGTCCAGAGCGTCTAGTTCTGCAATCACCCATTGATAGAAGCAGCCTTCTTAGTGATGTTTCACATTTCCCATAAAAATCCCAGCTCTCACTTTAAAAACCAAATACAGTGGTACCTAGGCTCACAAACACTTCGGATCATGACCAAATCAGGTCGTGAACAAAAATGTCATTAAAATTTTAACTCAGGTCGCATTGGGTGGTGACCATGATCATGGCCATCTCCCTACCCCCCAAGTGGGAAGATGGCTGCGATTGTGCTGGGGAGGGAGGGGAGATGGCCGAGATCGCACCCATCTTCCCTGCAGGAGCGCACCCGTGATTTCGGACATCTCCCCCCCAGCACGATTGCGCCCGTCTCCCCCACAGTGCACCCCTTTCATGCCTGTCTCTCCCTCCCCCAGCGCACCCTGTTCGTGCCATCTCCCCCCATCCCACCAGTGTGCCAGGATGATGGGTGCGATCATGATTGTGCTGGGGGGGGGGGGGGAGATGGCCACACTCGTGCTCGGGGTGGGGAGTGGGGAGATGGCCGCACTTTGTTGTTCTTTGTCACTTTGCTTCACATTTTTCTGATTTAAAAAAAAAAAAAGTTACAGAATGGATTAACCTTATTTACATTGAACCTTATGGGAAAATTTAACGTGGCTCACAACCATTTTGGATCACAACCAGAGTCCTGGAACGGATTAACTTTGTGAGCTGAGGTACCACTGTACAGCACTGCTTACCTGACCACTTGTTCTTCAAGTGATCTTCTGTACGTACATCTGGAAATACCACATACAGGCAACAACAGGAAGAACTTTCTAGAAGGCAGTCTAGCCTCTCTCCACCAGCTAGGCATTTTGACAACATGTAGCAGGGTGAGGGCAGCATCTTCCAATTTGATGACACAGAAAGCAGAAATGGGCTCAGCTCACACTTCAAGGATCATTCATTTAGCCTCTGGAATTATACAGTGGGGTGATTAAATGCCTTGTTGTGTTGCACACATGCTCTATACGTTGCCCAACATGTACAGGGCTTGCTACAGATCAAAACCATATGCATTTGTTCCCGTAAAGAAGTGCCTTCCACTGCAATAATGCTGAATGAGGACGAGGACAGCAGGCTGCGGAGGAGCGGGCAAGGTGAAAACGAGGGCAGCTTTTGCACAGCGACTGTGCAAGATGCCTGGAAAGGACCACACTTGTTGCAATTATTCCAAAAGTCTCAAAGTTGTTCCATTTTCCAAAATATGGTTTAACATATTCCAGAAAAACTTTGGCTCTGATCTGGGCATGTTGGTCAAGACGTATCAGCAGGTGAAGGCTACTTGCTCCCTCTGTATATTTCACCCATAGAGAGCAGACACATCTGGGAGGTATGAGAGAATGAACGACGAGATGGAGAAGTCTCCTTCCCCCTCTTGCACCCCCACCACGGATGGTCATGCATGTCCATTTATTTATTTATTTAGCACATTTCTATGCTGCCCCATCACCAAAGCCTCGGGGCGGCTCACATACATAAAGAAATAATAATTCAAAATTAACAATAAATAATTCAATATTAATAAATATAAAAATAATCTGAGTCGCCCTGGCCAAAAATTAAAACTAATAAAAAATATTAACAATTAAAATAGCGTTTGAATAAAAAGGTCTTCACCTGGCGCCGGAAAACAAATAACGACGGCGCCAGGTGGACCTCTCTGGGGAGCGCATTCCATAGGTTGGGCACCACCGCAGAGAAGGCCCTCCTCCAGGCACTCACCCTCCTAATGTCCTTCACGGAGGGTTCCCAGAGAAGGGCCTCTCCCGCTGATCTCAAGGGGCGGGCGGCCAAGTACAGACGTAAGCACTCCTTCAGGTAAACAGGGCCCAAGCCATTTAGTTAGGAAATTTAGCTAATTTCCTATCATCCACGTTGTCCAGGTGTGGTTGAGGAGGGGCTGTCTCCCACACTGATAGGTGTCAGCTCCATCTTATGTCTCCTAATATGGCATGAACAGTAAGGCTTTTTTTTTTGAGCCAGAACAACGGTCCAGCAGATCTCACCGGAGTGGAGGTCAGAAGGTTTGCCAGTTGCCTTTCTAATGCTCTTATCAAGCCAACCAAAGGGTGAAAATAGAGGCTCAAGCCTGTAATAGTGTCCTCCTCCATTTGCTGCTGTTAAATGATAGGTGGGAAACTTGAAGTGTATCACAGGAACAAGTATTCTTTCTGAGCTCAGATACATGGAGCACTGCCAAAAAGCTAAAGAGTCTGTTTCAATGGGTTTGGTAATGGTATTGATCACCTGTCATTTAAAAGCAAGTGGCATGTTAATCAGACCTGCAGAAGCCTCTCCCATTATTTACTTTGCAAGCTGGAGATTAGATACCAAGAGGAAGTAAGTGAACTCCCCAAGGCATAGCTAGTTTGGTAGACTAGATGCACATCCTTCATTGTCAGCCATAGAGATTTGCTTTCAACAGAACAAAGTCCTTCTGTATTTTTTGTATGAACCATTAAGAAACACTCAGCATTCAAGAAGCCAATGGCTACTTATGCAATGGAATACTGAGTGCCTTGAGAATTACCTAGCAGCAAACTGGACATGCAAGAAGAACTACAACTGATTGGAACATAGTTCTGTAGCAAGGTACCTGTATTGTGTACAGGTGGTCTTAAGTTTAATCTTTGGCATCTTCAATTAAAAGAGTGACAGAGGAAGGAAAAGGCACTTAAGAAACACAGTCTGATTTGTACAGACAGCCTAGGCAGGTAAGATTCCCCATTCTTTCTGCACGTATCCATGAAGGAAACACACAGCTTGCTAGACCAACTTCCTTGCTGTCTCCACAAAGGGAAAGAGGTCTCTCCTGTCAAAGGAGACTCTTGTTGACGATTTCCAATGGGGCAAATTTAGGGCATCATCCATTTCTCCCCATGCACCATGACCATCACTGTGTGAACACATTTCTGCAAGACTGAACATGACAGCTTTCACAAAATGTAAAACTACATGGAACGCACATTGCAGAATTTTGGATATTAGACTAATGGTGCTTACCGTGCTGCTATAGCCTCAGTGTACACTGACCAGAAAGCTCTAGACAATCCTGGTTGATTAATTTACCTTTTGTCATCTTTATGTGCCATCAAGTCATCTCCAACTTATGGCAACCCTCTGAATGAGGGCCCTCCAAATCATCCCATTCATCACAGCCTTGCTCAGCTCTTATAAACTCAAGGCTGTGGCTTTATGGAGTCAATCCATCTCATTCCCCATCTGCCTTCAACTTTCCAATGGTCTCTTGGAGTGGAAGAGGGCCCAATAAAGTGAATCAGGAAGGCCCCATTCCACAAACATGAACTATATTCTTTTCATGGAAAGATCTTTGGAAATACAGTATATGGGTTATAGTGCAGAGGACTAGTTTCAATCATTTTACTTTTGGGGAGCTCAGGGTGCAATCCATTGCTGGCTGAGGAATGCTGGGAGTTGAAAGACTTATTTCCATCTAAACATGCATAAGGCAGTGCCTCCGATCACTCTGTTATGGACTAGGAACAAAAAGCAAATCCACAGGATAGTGTGTAGAGTGTAGGGCAGAGAACCTGCAGTATTTATTAACAAGCACTCTGTGTGTGGTAGCTTTAATTTCCCAGCGTGACCTTCTCATAATTTAAGCTCCTATTAGTATTCTGACTTTTCAAGTGCTTGGAGCTTTGGATGTGTGGAGGGGATGATTTTCACTGCAAGTATTAGAACAGCCTGTATTAGAACTTCATATGAGAGTCCCAATCTCTGGGAATAGGTGGGATCTAAGTATAAAAGCAGGATGGATAGGTACCCTATTCTTTCCTTAATGGACTGGAGACAACATTTCATGTACTGGTACATTGATTTTTAAATATCACAACATCCAGCCTCTGTAAGATTCCAAAGACTTGGGGGTTTAGGGATATTCTGGTTTAAGACAGCTTGTTCATGATTTCTTTCTTTCAGATAAAAGTCTGTCTTAGATATTCTGCTGCTGATGTTAAAGACAAATGATGGTCCCGTGCTCTCAAGTCACTCTGAATTAATGTTCTGTTTCAAGAGGCTTTTACAAGGAGATAGATTTAAATGTGGGATATTCGCTTATGCTCAGCCATCTATTGCATAGCATAATAGGATATCTGCTGAAAAATGGCTTGACTTTAGAATGAAGGAAATAGTTTTCTATCAGTGACCTACCAGAATGCTGTCTCCCACAGTTCCAAGACAGAAAATAAAAAAAAACAAGCTCCCAAGAAGCTTGTTGTTCACATACAAAATGTTTAGCTAGTCTCATCTTTTTCTACACCACCAGAAACCTCTGGCTAGGAAAAATCTTGCAGGTTTTTAACCTCCCAATTTTTTAACAGTTTAAATGTCTCTTATGTAATTAGAGGCATTTCAACAGGATACCAGAACAGAAAGAGAGACCGTTTCTAGAATCTTAACAAATTGACAACAATCTGTGGTCATTAAAGTATTGTAAATGTCGTGTTTGCTTTATTTCTGAGTGAGCAGAGACGGAAAGAATACAAGGCCATATCCAGCAATATGCTCTGCTGCATAGAATACATGTTGTGAGTGGAGCTGGCTAGAGCTGGGGGTCAGATGGCTCGGGAGGCCCCTTCTGACTCGCTCTGTTTCTATGTTTCTCTACTTTTCAAATTGTGGGATGCACTAAATACAGAGTGCATTTGGACCAGTCAGAGCCGCAATTCTTTTTCCACTATGAAGGAGTAGGTCACTAAGCACCCATAAATGAAGTTTTTAACCTGCTGCTTCATCAATGCTTCTCCTTCCAGATTCTTTCTGGGATTAAGACCACTTCTCATCTCTTTCCCTGTCTCCCTCCATCTTTTTCTGCCTTTCCATATATTTCATTATGCAACCACAAGGTAGTTTTGCAAGATTGTGGAAATATAAGAGCTTTTCCTAGCAGTATTTCTAAGGAACACCATGCTTTTGTTGACCTAAAAAAGCTACAGAAATGGCTGCAAAGCACAGGAGGGGCCCTGGGGGAAGATGTTCTATAAAGCACCACCAAATACAGTAAGAAACCTCAAGCACATAATAAATGCCTCAACTACAAAAGCTCAACATTCCTCAGCCTCATGGGGCTGTTCCAGAGGATCAGTCCCATGGAAGCTGCTCTGAGCTTTTTGACTCAAACATGATCATGCTACCACGAACTGGTACACACAACTCTGGTTCTGGGACAAAACCACAACTCAACAACTCATATTTCTCTTGAGATGTACCCAGGGAACAGAAATACCCATGCCTCAATACAATTTTAGCTTTTGAGCAGGGTCACTGGAGAGCTATAACATGAAGCCATTACCAAAAACATACACAATGGTGTGTATATGGTGGATGGAAGGGGAATGGTCTTGGCATGGATGTGACCCTCCTTCATCCTGAGGGCCAAATTCCAATTTCCATTTCAGAGAAGCTTTTGGTGACCACACTCAAGTGGCAAGTGGGGCCAAAGGGGCAGGGGTGAGAATATGCCCAAAATTCCAGCATATTATAGCATAAGACTTGCTTTCTTGCTTCTAATTGGCCCAGCAAGTTGTATTTCCCTCCTGCGCATTTACTCCCAGTAACAGCCTTAAGAGAGGCACTGCAGCCTTTCAGAATGGAGAAAAAACTGCACAAGACCCAGGAAAATGATTGGTGAGGTCAGGCCAAAGGGAACTGTGGAACATGGAGCACCACATGTGGTCCCTGGTATTATGCACCCCTTCTTTACTACCTTAAAGGCCTTCTTGTTTTATTGGCACCCTTAAAAAGCAAGCAAGCAAGCAAGCAAACCAAATAAAGAGCAGTCAACTTTCACCAGCCTTTCCTAGACAGACCTTCTGGAGCTTGCTCAGTTCCCTGATGCTGAAGCTAAAGCATCCATCAACTTCCAGATTAGTTTTACCAGAGCTGTCTTCCAGGACATTCTGCTGATTACTAGTGCAGCTCAGTTTGTTATGTTCCCCTAGCAATACTAAAGAAGCCATTAGTAAATGCATACATTAATAATACAACAGTTGTTTTAGTAGAATATGCATGCATACTGATTGATTCTCAAATGTGAAGATACAGGACTTATTTGGGTGCAAATATCTGGATATCATTAGCAAATCAAACCTAAGAGAATTAACCAGTAAGTCTGATACCGGCAGCTTCAGTGACATGAAATTTCCAAGTCAGTGGACAGTGCAGAATCCTAGCAGAGCCATTTAGCTATTTCCTCTGCACCCAGCATCTTCAGTTCCTTTAAAAACTCAGCTTAAAATCTAGTTATTGGGGTATAAGCTAGTGAAAGGTCTAATGAAGCTACAGAACCAAATGAATGTAATGTCTTCAAGATTTATTACTTGTTTTGCAGAAACTAAATGTTTGTAGTTTTATTAGTGATACCTGGAAATCTTGAATATGTTTCTGCATTCTTTTTGCTACCTTTCAAGCTGCTTGAACAGCCATGTGGATAAATTCAGTGAATCAGCCAAGTCATGTCTCTTTATCAGGAGGCAGCATCAAAAAGCCAGCACTGCTAGACCTCATTCCTGCTTATCATCCTGCACAGAACCAGAGATGCTCTGAATATCTGACTACAGAGGACAGGGTTGAGAAAGTAACACAACTTTCTGTGCATTTCAAAACACCAACTCTGTTATCAACTGTTCAAAATAAACCTCCCTTAGTTTCAGCATCTAAGGAAGCAGACTGCTAGGCAATGCCTTCTGTTTGGGTGCATGTATTTACACGCATGTGCTTAAAAGTTCACCTGCATGCCATTCAGAAATTCAACTATTAAGAAACCAGGGAGGACCCTGCACCTTGAGAAATGACAGCTCCCACAAAGCATGGTGTTGTGAGCAGTTCACTTCCCTCCTTTCAAGCAGACACAAAAGAAACCTTAGATGTTTCTTTATTTGAAACTTAACTGGATACAGAAAGGTCTGGAGCAGAATGGTGTTCTCTAAGACATGTTGGAGAAGCACCAACCCATTTAAAGAGTTGAATCCAAACTGAAGCTTCCCCTTCTGCTGCTTGCAGGCTAAGCAGTGGGGATACCAGACACTCCACTTGTTTCACCTGTCATCACCTGACCAGCTGAAGGTGTTCCCTCTGCATCCCCACTCATCCCAGTTCCAAAAACCTGCCTCCCTTTCCAAAGTAGGCTGGTTCTCACATGCAGGCAAGAGAAACCTCACTTCGGTAACCCTGAAATTGTCCTCCGCTGCTCCTTGCCCTTCTGCTCCTTGCCCTCCTTTAGAACAGGACAGATCTCTGAGAGAAGACTGCAGTGTGCGAGAGACGGTCCCCATCTCTACATATAGCAACAATATTTTAAGAAGGCATCCTCCAAAGACAAAAATAGGTGCAGTGTTTTTATAGGAAAGGATGTCTGAAAAGTAAGAACAGTTGATGGAATAATATTAAAGCTATTTTTACTTTTAGCGCTAATGTCCTGATGACCAAAAGGGAAATTGCAGTGCATGACGCAGGATAACAAATCCACATTACAGGAACCGTTTTGGAACTGAGCAGTGGGGTGCAACTTTAGCCTCTCTTGAAGTAGGAAGTTGTCTTGTGGGCATGCAGGGCCTCTGCTGGCAGAGCTGTCGCTGTTAGTCTGCCTTGGACATGCCTAGGGCTGCTGCAGAAGGTTCGATGTTAAACTGGGCAAACGTTTTTCAGCTCGTGCTCTACACTGTACGTGAGCATAAAGAAAAGCTTAGTATTTCTGACAATTGCAGAAATGAACAAGTTATCCAAAAATTATGTAGAAGAGCAGGGCATGAGCAAAGAATTTGCATTGCCAATCCTGTTTAGAGGAGGCATGCTCCATTGGCAGGGCAGGACTGGGACTGGAGAAGAGATCTTGACCTTCCTCCTTGTGACAGCCTTTGAGGTACTTACAGAGGGGTATCATGTCCTCCTCAGTCTTCCCTTCTCAAGGCTGAACATGCCCAGTTCTGTCTTGCCTCCCAGTGCAGTGTTTCCAAACCCTGAATCAGTTTTGTTACCCTCCTCTGGACCCATTCTAATTTTTCTGCATCTTTCTTAAATCTTGGTGCTCAGAACTGGACACAGTATTCCAGGTGAGGTCTGACTAGTGAGGAGTACAGGGAAATTACTTCTCATGATTTGTAAGTAATATTTCTATTAATGCACCCCAAAATAGCATCTGTCCTTTTGATGGCTGTATCACATTGTTGACTCATATTTAGCCTGTTGTACACAATTACTTCAAAGTCTTTTTCTTTTTCAATTTTGTTGAGCCACATATTCCCCATCTTGTACTGATGAATTTGGTTTCTTTTTCCTAGGTGGAGGACTTGGCACTTGTCCTTACTGAATCTCATTCTGTTGCTTTCATTCCAGTGTTCAGGTTTATCAAGAGAGCCCTGGACCTTCATTCTGTCTTCCAGGATGTTTGCTACTCCACCTAGTTTAGAAAGGAAAAGGGTCCAAAAACTTCCAGCATTCACCAGAACCTTTTTCTGACTAAATGTGAATAGGACCTCTTCTTTAATTTGATTTTTCAGAACACTAATAGGAAGTATAATGGTTTAGAAAGAAAGTTTTCTTGTAACAATTGCCACTTTCTTTCTTCTGTATAATCTTGTCATATTAAATAAATTATTAAAATTCTAACAGCAAAAAGAAACACCTTCCAGAAAAGTGAAAGCAAAAATTGCACCTGAAGAAAGAGCAAGTTTTTTACCTAATAGTTAGAGATGCAATACTAACAGTGTAAAAACTCCTTTCGCTTTCTGCACAGCCTCATATGTCAGGAATTGTGTTTTGTTAAAGAAATAAGTGGCATTAGAGTGCATGAAGTTTATGGCTATCTTGGCCTCCATCCTTTTTTTTTTAAGCTAAGATTTTCCATTCCCATAAGGTTGTCAAAATAGGAGATACACATCATCTGTAAGTATATATCATCATCTCTAAGATCATACATTGTGCCTGGAAATCCTTTAGATTGACAAAAAATCTAAGATTAGAGCAATTTAATTAACTCACAAGACATATAATCAATATGAGGCACAAAGACAAATGCTATCTTTTTTCAACCATTACATGGTAGGAACTCCAAAACCAGTTCTTCAACCCAATTCAAAATGCTTTTGTAAATTTTAATATGGAAACAGAAGCCCAACCGTCCAATGTGATTTGAAAATGCAGCATGGAGCATTTTGCAACGGATGGTGTCTGAAATGTGATGACATTATGTATTTTGGAAGCCTGCCAGGTTTCTCTTTGTTCTACTGCAGAACAACTAATGTGAGTGCATTTGCTTGTGCAGAACAGCAAAATGGGAAAGAATATCTGACTGGACACCAAAGTATACAGGAAAACCTTCCTTGTTTTAGTGGCTTCTCAGTATCCCCCTTCTAATTGGCTTGGACAGACAACTATCCACCTCAAACCCAATTTCTCCTTCTTGGCCATGTCACTGCCAGCTCAGAGCCTGACATATAAATGAGGTTGCAGGGTTTTGCCCAAATGTTAGCTACCTTATATTTTATTGTAAGCTGTCTTGAGACTTTGGTAGTAGGCAGCATATAAATGAAAGTATAACATACATACATACATACATACATACATACATAAATTAATTTGTATAGTTAACCACATTTGCTATTTTAATACCCATCCTGCCAGTTCAGAGATACTTTTGGAGCTCTCTGTTGTACATGTATCCTAAATAAATTGATGTCAGTGGCTAACTTGGTCACTTCACTGCTCATCCTTAAGTTCAGATCATTTATTAACAAGCTAAACAAAGGTGAGCAACAGAAGGTTTAAAAGCCTGTAAAGGTAATATATAACCTTTAGTTGGAACAAGAAAACCCAATGACACAATTTCTTGCAATATAATTTAGTGAATTTGTTTCTTCCCATGGTATGGAAGTTCAGCCCTTAGTATGTGTCTTAACCAAAAGTGATGAGATATTAGACCTCTAGATTAAAATCAATTGGCAATATTTTTAGGAGAAGAAAATGTGGTCCTCTGAGTGAAAGGAGGCATGAAAATAAGAACAAAAATAACTAAATGTATGTACATTTTTATAAAAGTTGATATTATGAAAGGAATTGTCATTTCGTGGATTTTTTCTTTGCAAAAGTCCATTCAGTGTTTAAATAAACTTTCTTACAAAGGAGGGTTTTGTACATGCTTGTGTGTGCATGTGCACTAGCCACAGGTATGAATGATGAAATTGAGAATTTAGCTTGTAGGAAAAACTGGTGGCATAATGGCTTCCATCATGGCATTGTAGGATAGACCTTGGTAGCCCAAGTGTCAGCGGTGGTGAGGAGCGCTTTCCATCAGCTTCGGCTGATCCATCAGCTGCGTCCCTTCCTGGAGTCCGACTGCCTGGCGACAGTGACACATGCGTTGGTGACTTCCCGGTTAGACTTCTGTAACGCGCTCTATGTGGGGCTACCCTTGAAGACGGTCCGGATACTTCAATTGGTGCAGAATAGAGCTGCCAGGATGCTGACGGGCACTGGGCGTGGTTCTCATATCACCCCAGTTCTCCATCAGCTACACTGGCTCCCTATTGAAGTCCGGGCCCAATTCAAGGTGTTGGTTCTTACCTATAAAGCCCTTAACGGCTTGGGTCCTGGCTACCTAAAGGAGCGTCTGCGACCATATATGCCCTCCCGCCCCCTACGATCTGCAGCTGATGCCCTCCTCTGGGAACCCTCCATGAGGGAAATAAGGAGGGTGAGTACCCGGAGGAGGGCTTTCTCTGCGGTGGCGCCCCACCTATGGAATGCACTCCCCAGAGAGGCTCGCCTGGCGCTGTCATTCATTATTTGCTTTTCGGCGCCAGGCAAAGACCTTTTTATTTAAGAGCTATTTTAATTAATTTATTAATGTATTGTTATATTTATAAGTTTGTATTTTTATAGTTGACTTTGAGATGGGCCAGTTTTTAATAGCGTATTTTAAATAGTGCATTATTTTTCATTGTAACTGTGTTTATTATTGTTGTTAGCTGCCCTGAGGCTTTTTGTGAGGGGGCAGCATACAAATGTGTTAAATAAATAAATAAATAAATAAATTCATTTTTATTTTCAACTTTGTTCTTTAACCAGTTATCTATAAAAAGACATTTTCTTATATGTTTCTTATAAGCTCAGGAATCTTTGGAAAGGAACCATATCAAAAGCCTTATCGAACACAAAGTAAGCAATGCCTGCTAGATAATCCCTGTCCATTTGCTTCTAGACATTTGCAAAGAACTCTAAAAGTTAATAGGATTTACCTTTGTAGAAGCCATGTTGATTCTTCTTCAGCAGGGCTTGTCCTTCCAGATGCTTGATAATTTATCTTTAGTAATGCATTCCATGAGCTTACCTGGAGCAGACATTGAGGTAAATGATCTGTACTCTGCTGGATCACTCTTGGATCTCTTTTTAAAAATTGAGGTTACATTGGTTGCTCCGTGGTAGCACAAAGACTGACCTTAGCAACACATTGCATAGTTTCTTCAGAAGAGTCCTTTCACATTTAAGAACTTTTTGATATAATGATTTTTCTAGAACTTAATCTCTGGTCATATCAGATTCCATTCATGAAAATATTCAATTTAGGCTTGAGTATCAGCCCTACATCTTCTGAAGTGAAGACATACCCAAATAATTCTGCTTCCCTACAATTTTATCCTTCTCCGTTGCTGTTCATTTCATTTCATTACCACCCAATGCTCCAACCACCCTCTCTAATTTTCTGCTTCTGTTGTTTTTAGTTGTTTAATTGTTGGTTTTACTATTGATTATATGTTTTTCTAAATTCTCTATTGCATCTCTTATCTTCTGCTTGCATTTCCTTTGTGCATGACTGTGCTCTCTTTTGTTCTTGTTCTTATTTAGGCAAGTTTTCAATATTCTGAAGAAAGCCTTATTTCTAATAGCTTCTAATAACTGTTTGTTAAGTGTGTTGATGACCTCTTGGACTCTGTGCTGTCTTTCCTAACCTGTGATATGCATTCTAGTTAAGTGTCTACTATTGTGGTTGTGAGTTGCCAAACATTTTGAAGATTTGACCCTCTCCTTTTGTGCTTCCTTTTTAGTACTTCCCTCATTTTAGAGTCATTCCCACCTTTGAAGATCAGTGTGACTCTGTTGGACTTGCTTGGAAATTTTTCATTTTAATATAAATTATATTTCATAACATTTTGTATGCAAGATGCAAGATCTCCTAAGTGCAAGACTGTACACTTATTTAGCAGGCAACACAACAACAAATACAGATGATGAATACCTTGAGGCAGCCTCTTCCCCCTTTTCCCACCTCTAAATAGGCTTAAATCTGCCTGAATTTCATTAGAAACTAAGAGGAATCAGTGCTGTTATTAGCATGTGCTGTGCCAGATGGAGAAGTGTGAGCTTTCCCTCATTAATCTGATTATGCACAGAAAGCTACTAGGAGATTCTGAAAACAATAAGCTACTGCTCTATTTAGTAACCAGCTTGATTTAAATAGGGGAATTAGATGGTCTCTAAATTCAAATTAAAGTCTGAACAGATTTAAGGTTGAAGAGGATGTCACCCAAACTATTTGAATGTAGTCTTCTCAATTACTCCAAGAATGGCAGGTCATACTAGCAAATGCTAATGAGGGTTTGCAGCCTGGGTCTCATACAACAAGGAATGCGGAAGACTGGAACTTCTGCACAGAATTAAAGGCTACTCGGAAATTCAAAGACTTAGTGTATTACCTCTTGGCCAAGGAACCTGTAGGGATACAAGCTGGATGGTCTCCAGTCCGCACTATCTGTAACTTATTAACAGATTATACCAAAACTACTAAACAAGGTGGCCACTTTTGCAGTAGCAAGACAGATAATTTGCCATAACTTTTAAAAATGTCTCTGGTGGTGGACTGTAAAGATGATATTTTATAGGCTTTTTGTAAATGTGTCATGCCTTCACATTTATTGGTTTTCTGCATTCTCCACTGCTATATTTTATATAGTATTGTATTTTGTAAAGGTCTTTTCCAAAGACAAATAAATTCCATTAGAGGTGAGAGAGGGAGCGTGCGTGTTCTATGGAAGAAAAAGCACCCTCTTGCTGCCTCATCACAGAATTTGGGCAGGAAATTGCTGCTTTTTCTTGTCGCGCTAGTCTCTTGCACAGACATTGGCTTATGCTCACACAACGTCATGATCACTGGTCACCATCCTATCTGTGTGGCCAGTACAGTTTTTATAAGATGACAGTTCATTTCATGCAATTCCTACTTACATAATAAAAGGAAGGAGACTGGGAATTTTGGAGCAACTCAGTGGTAGAAATGGAACACAGAAAGAGTCAAGCACATTTCTTAAGAAATAATATAGTAACTAAACATTTAAGATATTGATGTTGCCAATTCCAGTAGTGCCTGTTCCAGGTCTCTGCAGGCCCGTGGGGCAGACAGCATGAGTGGGAGCCTTCTCTTAGCAAATCCGCCTTCTCAGCAGAATTGCCACCAGCTGCTATTGCTCCTCAGCCTCTTTCTCATCACTGCTGATGCTTGTTTGCCTGGCAGAGAGTCAGAAGACAAGCAGAGAGAGGCATTTCCTGCTTCCTTTCTCACCATCACCACCACTGGGACTAGAGTGGGAAGCAGGTGGAAAGAAGAAGCAGGTCCAGGGAGCTCTTTTAAGCCAGCGCCTGCTGGGATGTGTGCCCTCACCAGTGTCTGCCCATGCTTACCCTTGACCCTGGCCCTGCTCCTATGGAAAGTATATAAAATTAAATTCTGTAAAACAAAGATACTTTGAAAAGGAGGCAAGGCAGATGAAATGCTAGCACACAAGCCTAAAGCCACTTACAAATCAGTTATTCTATCAACAAAACAAAATGCCTGAAAATATACTGCACTTAATCTACATATTTTGGAAGAATGTGCAAGACATTATAGCCAACTATATAATTCAAAAACCAAAAGATGAAATAAAGCAGGATTTAAGCATCTTAACTTGAATGAACTAAATACGCAGGCACTGGATCAAGAAATTAAATAAGAGATTATGGATGCAAGAAGCACAACATAATGAAAAGGAATAAAGCTTTGGGAGTAGATAGTTTCTCAGCAAGTATTACAAGATGTTTGTAATATTTTAGAAAGACAGTTCATTATACATAGACTGCAAACTGCTGAACTACCTAAATTCTGGCAAGAGGCAAAAAAATATTCATCTTAAAACACAACGAAAATCTGGCTTTAATGTCATCTTAGAAACTAAAGTAAGTGGATATGCATTAGAAATTTCTTGCACCAGTACTGGATGAAGGGTAAAATAAAATATCATATCTATTATAGTGAAGCAGATTTTTACTGAAAGAATTAATAAAATGTTATAGTGAAATGTTGATGAATTCATTAAGGTGTATGAGAAAATAACATTTAGAATATCTATTCATATTTTTGGAAGCAGAAAGACATTTGATAATATCAAGTAGAAACACAATTCCTAGGTTACACTAACATTCATATTTGGAAATATATTTATAACATGAATTAAGAGAATTGATAGGGATGCTGAAACAAAAGAAACAGTGAGTAATAGAACATCTAAACATTCCTTATCAAAAGGAACAAGGCAAAGATGACCACTTTTAGCAGTTTTGTCTGCCTTATATTCAATGTTTCTCTAGAATAACAATGATAAGAGATGCTATTGATCCACTAATGGTTGTACAACCACAAGCATAAGAAGCACATGCAACACCTGGCCTAAAGAAGTCCTGAGTTTCAGAATGCTTTGCACAAGAAGAATCGAGTACTGAATTTGACACTCATACAGGAATAAACATGCTGTTTCTGGTAGAAGCTTTGTGGTAGTGGAGAGGCAACAGTAGAGTCAACCTTATCTCGAGAGCCCATAGCTCAGGGATAGACAACCTTTTTGAACTATGGCAGGGGTCAGCAACCCACGGCTCTGGAGCTGCATGTGGCTCTTTCATCCCTCTGCTGCAGCTCCCTGTCACTCAAAATATGCATCACAACCGCCAATGTGCGACACCTGCCAGCACACGATTTATTGAGCTTTCGACCCCCAGTAGGCCAACCATGGATAAATCCAAGAAAAGAAAAGTTTCAGAAGGAAATAGAACGTTTAATGGTACGTGGGCAGATTCATTTGCTTTCACTGCTGACGAGACTGGTTTACCAGTATGCTTAATATGTGGTAAGAAATTGGCAAACAACAAACAGTTGAGTGTTGCAAGACATTTCCAGAATAAATACATAGCCTTTGCTGAAAAATATCCGGATGGAGATGAGAGAAAAAAAGCCATTTTGGAACTGATGTGGAAGGTTGATCTGAGCAAGAATCATTTCAAGAAGTGGATTAAGTCTGCAAATTCAACTACATATGCTAGTTTTGTGGCCGCTCAGGAAATAGTCAGGCATAGGAAGCTGTTCACAGATGGAGATTACCGTATTTTTCGCTCTATAAGACGCGCCTGACCATAAGACGCACCTACTTTTTAGAGGAGGAAAACAAGAAAAAAAATATTCCGAATCAAATGGGCACATAATCACAGGCACATTCCCCATCACTTCCCTATGTGCACATCTGACAGACTTACTGCACACACATATTCGCTCTATAAGACACACAGACATTTCCCCTTACTTTTGAGGGGGGAAAAAGTGAGTCTTATAGAGCAAAAAATACGGTATATAAAAGAATCATTCATTGATTTCATAAATGCAACACACTATAGTTTTTTTATACATAGCATAAAGGTAAAAAACGATATATGCAGTGTTATCTTCATTTTAGATATCAAATAGGTTTTGTGGCTCCTGGTGTTTTCTTTTCTGTGGGAAACGGGTCCAAATGGCTCTTTGAGTGTTTAAGGTTGCCAACCCCTGAGCTATGGGAAGATCTAACAACTTGAGAAACCATCTTGGACAACACCACAAAATAGGGCTTTAGGAGGTATGGCAAAGGATGAATCACCTGCCAAAAAAATTGAGTCCAAGCTACAGATGGGATCCTGAGCACCCAACACACTCAATTCCTTTGGACCCATAGTTCTCAGCACCAAGAAAAGCCTATTCATATTGATCCCAGCTGCTGGTAAAACTCTTTTTCTAAGTGAAGGGGGCAGGTTATCCTGACAGGCACTAGCAAAGGTGCCTGAGGGGGTGCACTATTGAATAATTATGAGAAATTGTTCGCATCAATACTGGTTGCAAGAATAAACAAGATCCAATAGAAACAGTATTGAGGGTTAGGGCATGTGGACAGCTGCCTAGGGCACAGAGGATCAAAAGGGCCCTGCTCTGAGAAGCACTACCTGCTTCAGCTTGGCTCAACTCAGCACTGACTCTGTTGCCATTCCTGCCAGGGCTGGATTCTTACTACTTCTGTGGGGCTACTATTCCAGCCCCTCCTCCTACCTTGGCTGGCTCACTGGCAAAAGGAAGTGTGACAGCAGCCAACCAGGCAAGCCTGCATAGCCCACACTGTTCCTTTTCCATGCAAAACATTTTACCCATATCATCTTGAATAGCAGCAACCTGAATCAATCAGAGGCTGCTGAGCACAAAGAAGGGATGGCTACCAAGGAGGCATAAGGGTTCGCTATTTTAAATGATTCTATTAAAAATCAGAAGTAGGTTTGAAAAATCAGGGAGAAAAGGTCATAATTTTTCATTATCTGAAAGCGTAAATGAATAATTGTTAAAAGATTTTGTCAGGACAGTGCATAAGATCAACAAGGAATGGTAAATGGAAGCTTAGATAATAAATGCTGTGAGATGAATCAACTATGGAGAAACCACTTCCATAGCATCTGGTTCAAAGCAAAAATAGTAGTCTCAAATTATGATTGAGAAAATAACAAAAGTATAACTAGATTCAGAACACAATTGATTTTTTTTTTGACAAATGCGAAAAGGGGAGTATATAGCAAAAAGAATTAGTAGTCTATATAATTAAAGCTTCAGGAATGTTTTGTGAAATACTGGGGAAAGAGTCAAAGATCCAAATACTCAGATAAGAGACTGGGAAATACACATGTATTCTCTGGCCACAGTTGCAAGTTGCATAAAAGAAGAAATAAAATTAATAGATTTGCACAAAACTTAAGTTTATTCATTGGCTACTGGAAGAGTAGAGGGCATCATCAGGTAATCATAGGTATTTGTGTGATAAGTTATTTTAGAATTACAGTAAGAGTATAATATTTGATAATAGTATGATTGTAAAGTGAAATGTTTTACCTTTATTGCAATAGTTGATGAGATTGGGCATTGTGTAATTTCCCCTTTTTTAAATAAATAAAATACTTCAAAAATAATAACTAATAAAATCATTATGACAAACTGGCAAAATGAAACTATTTAGTGTAAAAATCAGAAGTAATTGCCTGGCTGATCTTCCCATATTGAGTGAGTACACTGATTCCTATGGAAAAGGTCCTGTCCTCACCCCATCACCAGGCTTAATCTGATGAAATGATAGAACCCCACTGGCTGATCTTAGTGAGCAGTAGGTACAAAAGCACACAACTTAAGTCCAGATGCCCGTGTCAGGTCATGTACTTCTGTATCACTGTGGTTTACAGCCTCGAGATTTGGGAGGATAAAAATAAAACGAAGATTTAAAGAAATGTTATTTTTAAAAGTAAATCATAGTTAAGTTTTTAAAAACAACTGGAAAAACAAAAGCAAAAGCAAAGCTGAATCTAATACATCTCTCTTTAAATCGAATTATGACTATCAAATACAATGAGTTTGGCTATATTTCCATATAGAAGAAAAATTGGGGAATATCTGACCCAAAATAGAGCATGATAAATGATTCATTTAATTATATATTCTGGATATTCATTGCAGGATTCTAAAGGGTTCCTGTACATCAACAGTGTCATTCACTCCACTTCACTCCTATTTTAGGCCAACAGAGCTATCAAAACCAAGGCCAGCTAAGCCACATGTTCATTTCTTTTCAATTAAAAAGAGAAATAATAATTTATCCAATAACTATTAGCCTTTGCTTATGGAAAGCTCAGGACACTTGTGAAAGCCATATATCCTATGCATATTACTTAGAAGCCAGACTCACATGGTTCCATGGGACATTTCCCAGTCAGTATGTATATATCTGCAGCTTTCACCTTCAAATAAATTATTTTGTATCTGTACAAATATTAAATAGAGATATGCTGTTCTGCATCCAGATGGACAGACTGCAGTATAGAGGCACATAGGCTGAATGCCCAAAAGTTGTAAAGAGGTTCTATTTAGTTGCAAAGCAATATGCTTAACTGATATAGCAACCAGGTCATGCTTGCTTAGGAAATCCATGCCTTTCCGCTCTGGATGAGGACTAAGAACCATACAGGACAATGATACAAATTCATAGACTACTGAGGGGAGGCACTTCATCAGAAATTACGTTTTGGCACAGCTAAGTAGGGTAGGATAGAAAATTAACACAAAGATAACAGCATGAGATTTTTGACATTTCTAGGTAATACTTTGTAAAGACAGGAAATGGAAATATTGGCATACAATAATTGTTTATTACAGTTTTATTCAAGTTTGTGTGCTCTAATGTCGAGACAAGGCCTAGAATAGCATTACACTGTAATACAATAATAATTTTAGTCATTGAACCAAGCCTGCTTGGAATTCTTGGTTTACTTCCCCTCCAGCCACCAAATACATCCAAAAGAACAAAGAGTAAACGCAAAAAGATCTATCAGCTTCAATTAGCTCTGTTTTAATTTAAATACTGTTCTCTAGCATAAAATAAATTAAAAATGTATCAAAGATACACATAACACTTTGACAAACAACAGAGATACAGTAGGTTACATAAAAGTGTGTTAGCTACAGTGAAACAAACCAGTCACTAATGTCATTTAATAATTTGTTTTAATCCCCAACGGGTCCGAAGCAACAGGCTGTATCACAAATAAAGCTTTTTTTTGTGGGGGAGAGAAATCAGTTTTCTTCTCCCTCCCCACCCTTACCCCCAACTTACTGCTGAGCAGATGCTAAAAGGTAGGTTTCAACATCACTTCAACACCATCACAAATGAAGAACACGGTACTTCGTAGACAAAACATTTGGGGCAAAAATGTTCCTCCCAGTGCTAGTACTGTATAGCAATATTTTTGTGAACATGGTAGTTGGAGCAAAAGCCCCAGAAGGTTTCAGTGTGGCAGACTGAATCAGCAAATGCTAAGAAACAAATCTGTTCTGTAGGATGCCTTACAAAACACATGTTATACTGCACCTAAACTAACATCAATCAAAACTGAGAGATTCTGCACTTGGTCCAAGCCCTATAACCACTGAGATGTATATGTGAAATTATTCCAAATGAGTTCTGTCTTTCAATAAAACAGAATCAGACTCAGTAAGGAGGAGGAGAGGAAGGAATATCCAGGGAAATCAAATTATGCAAGTGGCAGCTAGTCCTATCTTGACTGCAAGTTATTTAACAAGACATAAAGGTTCAACTAGATCAAATATGGCAAGGTGCAAAAGCATAAAAGAAAGGAAAAGAAACACAGCTTACTTGTAAATAGAGTTCACAAGGTCATGCACAGTCACTCATATGGAGCCTGCAGCTGTGCACTGCAACCATGGGAACATTCCAGAGGAGACATTTTAGAGTACAGTTCCCATGATCCCTGACCGCTAGCTGGGCTTATGAAATTGGTGCAACACGAGAGGTTGCCTATCCTGGTTCTACACTTTTGGCTAGCAACCTACCATTCCCGTTCCTTCTCAAGAAGAGCGCTTGCCTTGCTGAGCATCCCCTGAGAAAGCATCTACTCACTTTTGTGGAAGTTGTGAAGAAAGTTCTCCCATCCCATCCCATCAAAAAGACAAATACTCCAATGACAGAAAAGGTGTGTGAATGTACATATGACCCACGAATAACCATTGCAAGGTATCCATCCTGTGGTTTGGAAAGCAGCTACAAGGCAGCACCAAGTACGTTACTGGGGGAAAGTACACTGGAATTAAAGATGTTGACTGAACCAAGCTCTGCTGCAACAGTATAAAACCAAAGGATGAAGAGATGCTGGTTCAGGAGTCCAAGAACTTTCATAAAGAGAAAAAGCAGAATATTTTGGAACAAATTTCAAGTATCTTCATTCAGTGTGTTTGTGCAAATCTTGCAAATGCACCGAAACCAGATGATACCTCAAGGCATTCCTGGAAACACTTTAGAATGGATAACCATTTAATGAATTAATGTTTGAACTGAGAATAAATCTTTCTCAACGATTCACCGACTTTCTCCAGGAGACTCCCTGCCATCTGGAGAGAGCTGGCATAAGCTTCTTGATCTGGTGCATTAAAACCCAGGGGCAGGATTTCTCTAGCAGGGCTTCTATTGAAGAGGTGACACCAAAGTGAGTTAAACCTTGAGGGGGATGCACAAAAGCAAGGGCCACCCCTCTAATACCAGATTTCACTCCTGTGGCTTTTGAGGGGAGGGGCTGACTTCCCTGTTAGGGCCTGATCAGGAGTCTGGGAAAGAGGCTATGGGGATGAGAGGACTTCAGGGGGCTAGTCAAGGTAAGCATGCCTCAGATAGATAATGGCAGTACTGTGTTTAAGTCCTCACTTCCACTTGAAGGTTCAGTAATTGTCCTGCAACTTGTCAGGTCTCTTTTTGGTTCTAAATGCCAAACTGGTTAAAAATAAGTGCCCCCTCATTTATGATTTATAACTGAGAGTGGGGTGAGTGAGCAGGGAGGAGGTAGTCTGTTCGTGCAGTGGCCTGCGAGGTACATGGTTCCACACTGGGCTGGTGGGCAGCTTGCTGTGGTCTATTGGAATTTCGTCTCCCTCTCCAAGCTCCATGATGACTAATGTTTCTCGAATACGTGCACCTTGACTTGGGTCAATGGGAAAGATCTGGGATTCTGCTGGTGTACTGTCCATCCCAGCGCCCAACAGTTTCCTTAACTAAAGCTGACAGAGATGGCCTTGAACATGCAGTTGAACTAATCCAGACTGTTTGTTCTGGGAGATATCAGACTATGGAATGCGCTCCCCAGAGAGGTCCGTCTGGTGGCGACGTTATACTCCTTCCGGCGCCAGGTAAAGACCTTTTTATTCAACCATCATTTTAATAATCAAGGGTTTTAGATGTTTTAAGATTTTTTTCTGTTCTCACAGTTGCATTTTCTATTTTCTCCCTTCTTTTTTTAATTTATAATGTTTGATTTTATATGAGAGGCTTGCCTGGTGCCGTCATTATTTGCTTTTCGGTGCCAGGCGAAGATCTTTTTATTTAAGAAATATTTTAATTGTTAAATTTTATATTTTATTATTGTTGTCATATTTATATATTTGTATTTTATCTTAGATTTTGAGATTTTGAGTTTTAGATTGTGTATTACTTTTAAATGATATTTTTCTGTTTGTTGTTAGCCGCCCCGAGGCTTGTTTGCAAGGGGGCAGCATATAAATATGTCAAATAAATAAATAAATATGTTCTTAGTAACTGTGGTTTTAGTATTGTATTATTTTAATTTCATACTATGTAAGCCATCCTGAGAGCTTGAACAGAAGGAGGGGATACAAATGTTTGTAATAAATAATAATAAATAAATTCACGCCAAGGCTACCTTGTCTGGGGAGCCTCAGAATTTCATGACCTCTGTGACAAGCATGGCACTGCCCCAACATGCCATTTGTTCAATACATTAATGCTCCCCCGTGAAAGAAAGTGGTGCTAGACCACCTGGAAAAGCTGTGGTGAGGCCTCAATGCGTACTCCTAAATCTGGATAGCTTTAATCAAGTGCAAATGGAGGCAGCCTTTTTCCTGGGAAGGACAGGGACACCGAGGAACTAGAAAGACGACTCTCCCATTAAATACAAATTCTTGACTGGCCACTCCACACAGCACTGGCCTGGACGTTCTTCATGTAGAATGCGATCCTCCACTTTATGTTAGCCAGTACTGTGTGGAATAGTCAGTTCTAATTACTTATATGTTTACCTTTTCATATATGGGATGCATTTGCTGACTCGTGTTAAAAGCCAGTAAGTCAGTGCAGCAAACAAAGGGACAAGTGCTCAACACCTCCTTGCTATTTTCTAAAACAACCAATGACTTTTTAGGAATTAGCAATCTGAGGTTTGGATTAAAAGAATGACATCACAGCCCAGATGGTATTTATTTATTTACAAAATGAGGCTAACCAGCTGAACACTCATATCTTGTATGCACTCCATTGGCAGAGTTACTCTTGGAGACTGAAACTCAACAGTGTTCTTACTGACATCCTTACAGAAAGAAGTTTCCTCTCTCCCCAAAGGCCTAAATGGGTGTGTGTGTGGAATTTTAAAAAATGAAAGTGGTGCAGATTAATCATAATGTTGGGTTTGTTCTCCCTTCTTAAAGGAAAAGAGACGGCATTTTGGGGAAAGGTTACAGTTAGATACGATAGCAAATTTTATTTGGGGCAAAACAATATCATTATCACTGGCTGTAGGTGATGATTAAGGACCATCACTAACTTCTTCATGACAGAAACAAAAAGCCTTACACATTAATTGTATTAAGATTATGATTGATGTGCAAAATTAATGTTCTATTTTCTAAAAACAAATCATGCAGAGTTGCTCTAAAATGCCTTTAATATTACACCTTATTTTAATCAGTGCTGCTCACGCTGTATCAAGTATTCCACTTTAACCACCAAATAATGTTGCAGATCAAGAAAAGGAAGGGTACTCATGAAACAGTGCCTGGGCACAGACAGCAGGATAATCTACAGTCAAAGGATGAGTGTGGGTTGAATGAGTGTTGTCACTCAATTGTGGGTTATTGCTGGAACATGGGTTATCACCTTTTCTGAGCTCAGCTGCACTAACAAGCCATTGCTTGTTAAGCATAAGCAACCCATGAAGAGAAAAGTTTGGTTAAGTTATGAACCATTGGTTGTTCACCATGGTTTGTTAGCTCAGTGCAGCTCAGAAAGTACAACAATCCATGTTTCACATGGTTAAATGACAACCACACAGCCATTCAGTAGATATCAAATTATCTGAGCTCAGATATCTGATAATCTGAAGGTCTGTATGAAAAGGCTTTTAGGAATATACACTTACTAGTGAAAATCCACTCCAAGTTCCATAGAGTCTAAGGCTGTAATCCTATGTACACTTGAGTGTAAATCCCACAGAAATCTACTGAATATATTATCAGTAAACATACATCAAAGAATACTCCCAAGAGTATTAAGAGATTTCTCTTTCATAAAACTTCTCTTAACTGAACCTTTTGTAGCACAGAGGTTAGTGCTGAACTAAGATTAGGGAGAGTCAGACTCAAATCTCTATTTGTGTCTGAAGGTCACTGGGTGACTGTGACACATGTCTGTATTCTGTTGAAGGTCAACAATGTACTCTAAAGCATCTGGGAAATTAACAGCCTGCCAGAAAACCTGCCAGGCCCAGTATCACTTTTTGTTCTCTAATAAAGGCGGGCATGCAAAGCTAGATCCCTCCCTCCCAGTACTAATATGCCTGGTTCAAACAGGCGGGATCTTTTGTTTAGGGTCATTACAAAGGTGGATTTGACCACTGAGAAATTTTCTGATTTGCTGGCTAGCCCACTAATACTAAAAATGGAGAATATCACACTATTGAACAAAGCAGTGTGAACACTCCATTGAAGAGCTGGCTTTTTGAACTGGGAATCCATGAAAGTTGGATCACTCCCAGTTATCTTCCTATCATCATATAATCAGAAATCCGAGGGGCTCCCTCTCAGACCATCCTCTCTGTAATGAAATTAGGAACCCAAGTTTCTATTCAAACAGATAGTATGGAACCACCCACATTAGTATGATCTTATTGCATGTATTTGTAATTCCATGTGTGTGATTCTTGACTTATCTTGTCTTCCTGTTTCTTCTCCTTTCCCAAATAAACTCTTTTTTATATTTAGATATTTGGCTGCATTGCTTTAAATGGAAATTGCCCACTAAAACTTGTACCATGTGAAGAACAGCAGAGTTACAAAGCTATTGTATGTGTTTTTAGGATTTTCATGTTTTTTGTTAAACTCCATGTGACAGAGCTTTGGGTAAGAGAACCTTCAGTAACTTAAAAAACATATTTTCCCTGAAGCCAAGCCAAATGGTCAACTCTTTGGCAGAAATGCTTGTAACTTCCCAGCTGGAAAGACTAGGGTGCGTCAGAAACATCATCCTGACTTTGCAATAACTCTTTCTTGCAAGGAGCAGCTGTATAAAGAGTGGGTACATCACTAGGCAAAGGCATCCCCTTTCTCAGATCCATAGCACTGAAATTAGTCTACCCTTCCTTGAAGTGTTGTTGTAAAGATACAATGGGCATGTGTGTAGAAAATGTATACCACTCTGACCTCCTTGGTTGAAAAATGGTGGTTTAAATGTAAGCCATAAACAAAATATAAAAATCATGTTTGTTGTGCTCAGCAAGTTCTTAGGTTTACTATCCCAGATTTGAACCATAATGCTAACCAGATAGTTTTAGCTTTGCCACTGTTTAAAATGATGGTTTGCACCTAAACGCTCAGCACCCCCCTAAAGCTCAGACTGCTCTAGACCATGGCTTGATCAGGGCCAAGATCATGATAAAGAAAATCAGGTGAGACTGATCTAGTTAAAAGGACAGTCATGAGCTCCAACAATAGCAGAGTTAGGAAATACCAGCCTAGATTACAGTACAGAAGTTCGGTACTAGGTATACTAAACAGCAGGGCCTGACCTTAAACTGGAATGAGCCATCTCACCACAGCTGTTGATTTGCTCATCTGGCTGGGCCTTGAGAAAATACAAATAAACTTGGACTAACACATGATGGATCTAACCTATAATCTGCCACAAAAGTACTGCTTTCTCAGCATATAGAAGAGCTCAGAAGATCATTTTTAAGGGATTACATAACATAAAGAACGATAATCCCCACTTCTATCAAACGAATAATGATATGTTTCAACTTGCACAGTAAGTCTACACTTCTGATGCGTGAGGTAGCTATTGGTACAGATGGAGAAACTGAGGCACATATGGCAAAGTCATTTGCCTAATGTCATACAGCAAGCTGGTGGCAGGGCCAATATTAAACCTGAACCGGTACAATTTCAAATTTATTTCTTAGACAACAGTGCCACAGGTTTACTCCAAAAGCTTTACAAGTTACAAACTATGGTTCAGAATAATGAACTCTCGTCAGTTTTTACTGAAAAAGAAAGCAAAGTAGTTTATAGCAATAAATCTAGTATAGGAAAAGGAAAAGGAAGGGGGGCATCAGCCTGGGAGATAAAGAAGGATTTACACTAAAGAATCTACTCAAGAGAGCCTTGGGTGGCATAAACATGTAATAAATAAATCAGATAAATTAAAGAGTGAGACAGTTTTTCCAAAATGATATGGCATGGGGCAGGTGTCGAATTTACTGTGTTAGTAACTTAGTTTAATATCCACGCTTACCAAGATACTGCCCTTTCCTTGCAAGCAAGGCAAGGGGTCCTTTCTGGGAAGATACTTTGCTTTGGAGGCACTGTGAAGCTTGCCTGAGTTCTGAGATAAGGGGAGATAATGGCTGTATTCACATGATAGGACACCTCAATATGCAACACAGTGTCAGTTGTTTGTGGAACAACCCTTGATGCATCTAGCATGGAAAAGTGTGCATCACCCCATTTACAGGAGCATGAAGATTTGACAAATGTCAAACCTCAAGCTTCCTTTTACAGTGAGGTTTTTGACAAAGCTAATCAGGATTTGGTTTTGGGGAGTTTTTGACAGGGAGATGAAATTCATATATGATTTTTGCACTCTCTAAATGGGTGGTTTGCACTCTCCTGAACACTTAAAGTCTCAGGAGAGGGTAGAAAAGCTGGAGGACACTAAGAACAATCATGTCCAGAAGTCAACCAACCAACCAAAGCTAGAGGATCTTGTTGGAAAGGGGGTGATTTTCATACTATCCTCTTTAACCAGCAAAGATCCCCTTGTGGCTTTGCATCTCAACTGCAGGAAGTGGTCTGTTTGCAGGTGACACACCAACCCACCATGCTGAGTTACCCATTACAAGTTGCTGTGTCAGGTGAACAGAGATGCTGTCTCAGTGGGGCTATCAGTCATATCAGCTTGTCTTCAGAAATGCTCAAAGCCTCTCCAAAGCCAGTGTGATGGCAAGGTCTCCTCCTTGCCTCATTCAAAGACTTGGAGAGCCTCTGAAAGCATTCAGAATGGGCTGCAATCTTCTGATGGAAAGACCACTCCCTTTCCTAGGCAGAGAAGGGTAGGGGATTGCAGCAGGTTTAAAAAGATGAGCAAACTGTGAAGGACCCCTGAGTAGTGGACCAAATAGCACACCTGTTCACCAGCATTAGATTATCTAGAGCTGCAAGCATATAAATCAGAGGGGGCTGGCTACTATTAACACATTATTTGGGAGACAGGTTATTTTAGATAGCTAAGATTTATAATCAAAATAAGTGAGCATTTGTAATTTGACTTATTAGCATCTCATTATTTCCTGGTTACTCAGGTCTGTGTGTTACTAAGGAGATGTAGATTTTTCCTTGTTTGTCCCACCTCTCGTCCTTCCAATGGTCTTCCTTCCACACACAAATGAATTTGTGGCATCCATTTGTTTAAAAAACTTATTTTTGGGAACTAAAAGCTAGGCAACTGAAGTATTCAAAGCAACAACAATAAATCAAGGTGCTCTGTCCCACCTTTTTTCGGCACAATGCATCAAAAGTACTGGGGTGGTTGGTACAGACAACACGAGTTAAGCCTTTAATCACTTCTGAAAGCAGGAACTGTTTGCACACCAAAAATGAGCAAAGGGTAGTTCTTGGGCACCAAGGGAAAAAAGCAGAATGAAATGTAATCGGAGTGCTGGTGCAGACACACCCAAACCTTTACACGTAACCCTGCAGTTTAATAGTCTGTAAACAAACACTGTGGTTTCTCATTGCATTTTAAAGTTGGAGTTGATGTTATCCCAAACCTATACCAATAGAGGGTCTTTGAATTCTTGAAGGTCAAGAATGGAGGTTGAGATATGCCACATTACTTGTTGCAGTTTAACCCAATGAAGGGGCAAGGAACACCACAGGAAACCCCACAGAAGTCAGCAGCTCTGTGTAGCTTGGCTACGTGCAGCTACGAGAGAGGGTATCCTGGCAGCATCTCTGCAGCAGACACAGCACTGCGCTCTGACCCCAGCAGCATCACTCTACTTCAACTGTCTTCAAAGTGCATTCTTAGTGCAAGAAGTAGGACTGAACCAAAAAAGGGAGCTTACCAACCCCTCGTGGATTTCATGCTAGGACCAAAACTCTTGCTTGAGCTCATATGCTGCAGGTGTGTGTGTTCTGAGTTCAGTTCTGCATAGCGGCACGGTGTTGTCCTGGCTCTGACCTTCAACATCCATGTCCAACAGAGTCCGCTCCTCTTCAGGCAATCTGACATGGAAAGAAAGCAGTGCAGGCCTCTCTTCCACAGTGCTGCTACTGCTGGCAAAGCAGGAGTCCAGGTTACTGGGAGTTTCAGTACTGGAGCTATTAGCAGAGGACTCACCCCTAGCATTACTGGGGGAAGCAAACCACCAGGGGTCAACCCGCTGCCTGTTGGCGGAAGGGCGTGGCCTAGGTAGGAATTCCAAGGTCTTGGGTCTCTCCAGCATGGAGTCTTGCTGAGCATTATAGCGCCTGGGGGTTGGAGGAAAGATGAGGTTGGGGTCTGGTAGTCGAGGGACTTCACTTGGACCCTGACTGGGACTGGGAGTTTTTAATATACCTATTCCCCCATCAGAGGGGAAAAGAACAACAACAACACAAGAGAGGGGTGGGGAGGGAGAGAAGAAAAAAACCAGGCAGTTAGACAACACCGATGAAATGAGACACTGGGCTCATTGAGTAAATGAAGGGTGAGGTCAGACAGGGTAGATTCAGTTCACCTGATGCATACAAACCACAGAGGAGCTGCAGTGATCTTCATGCTGATCCTTGCAAACTCATATGGCAGATGCAAGGCTGGCACTGTCCAGATGTAAGACTGCCCAGAGATTTCCGCACAAATACACTACATATTATACCTCCTCTTTCCTAGATCATAGCTCCCACATAGGGAAGCTCAGTGATGAACTACGCATATAGTACATACAGCTATGGACGGAGCAGTCAGAAGAGAGACCTCAGACATTTAAAACTAAGAGGTTCCAGCATATTTGCAAATCTAACCTAACATAAATGTTACGAGGCTGGTTTGCCTCCATGCTACAGAACCCTTCAGAACAAGATTTATTTATACAGATTTGAAATGCTTCACTGCTAGTGAACTGGCTGTGAGGCTAGGTCTGCAGACTCATCAACTCTTCTGCTAAGGTAGCTCTCTCTAGTGCTGGCAAACATATGCCAAGACCAGGGAGAAACCACCGAAGCATCTCTCCATAGCCTTTACCATCCTGACGTTCGGTGCAGATATTTCAGAGCAGCGTGCAGGATTTATAATGGAGCTTCTGCTCAGGTGGATCCCATTTTAGAACTCTGCAATTCAGCCTGAATGCTGCTCTTTTGTTACATGCTGTAGACCGCAAGCAGCAGCATAAACTGTTGCTTAATAATGGGTTTGAAGTGATTGTGTTTTTAAGACTGGCTTAGTATATATTAATGGAATTAGTATACTATCTGTACTGGATAAAATCTATCTTATTTTACTACGAACATTATCTTGTTAGATAAGTAATATACGAGTATCAATGCATTCTTGAACAATTTCATTTGGATAAGTGGTAGGGTAGGAACAGACTCATTTTTAAGGACAGAATTGCCCAAGTGCCTTTATCCTGGCGAAAGAAATTATACTCTTAAAATGCTACTTCATTTCTTTTATTAAGTTTGGGAACACGAGGAAGTATAACTTCAGAATAAGAAATAACTTCAGAACATAACCTTGTAGTTTTCAGAGGTATTGCAGGTGTTTCATACTGAAAGGCAAGAAAATACTAGCTGTAGATACAAAATGGAAATGCGTTGGGGCAGTATCCAATGCTGCCTGTCCCTGAGAGGGGCTCAGCCTTACTTCCATTTTGCAAAGGGCCAGCCCTGTTGATTCTCTTCCACTACTTGCAAAATGGAGATTTGGCAAGTACCAACATGAGTGGAAATGCCAATTTCCAGAAGGTAGGTTGGTGGATCTCACTTATGTGAGCTCTGCTATTTTTCCACATTCCAGAAATGAGTGTTTTTGTTCATTTCAGAACTGCCAAATCTCTGTCCTGCAAGCTGCAGGCATTGCAGGTTGAAGAGAACTAGAGGGGCTGGCTGTTCACAGGCAATCTCCATTGAATACTGCCCACTGTAATCTTTTATAAGAAAAGGAACTTAATTTTCTTAATTTATTTTGTCACCGTTCCTTATTGTACTAATTTCATAAGGATGCTGTCCTGATAACCCAACAGGATAAAGGGCAATACACAAAATTGAAATAAATGGGATAACGAATGTCATGCCATGATTGCATGGCTAAGAGCCCTCTAAGAAATCAAGAGTTTTCATTTGCAACCTGAAAATTTCACCATCATCTAAAACATAATGTTGTCAGCCTTGTTTTTAATATCAATTTTAGGCACAGAAATGCTCTTATTTTACCAAGAATCCAAGTCCGTGCTGAAAATGTCTGTAACATTGACAGTAAATGCCTAAGAAGCAGAAGTTTATTAGGGATTTTATGGTACAGCAGCAGCTAAGTCATGCTGTGGCAAATCCTGAAATGGTTCCCTTGAAATTTGACCCAAAATATCTGAGGCAGAACACCAATAACCTCATGTTTGCTGTCAAACAATTATTGAAAGGCTAGAAAATCCTTCAGCCAGAATGAAAGCAAGCACATTCAAAAATTTTGAATAATTTTCATTGCTAAATCCAGATTACAATTCAAAACCAGTTTTTTAAAAAATTGGCAGAAATTGGGGCAACAATCATTCTTGTGGGAAAGAAAACACCAAGACCACTTGGGAAAGAGCTGGAGAGGAGGGGCTGGAGGTACAGTTTTGTATGGCAAGGGGGCAAAAGGTATGCAAGTAGGAAGCCAGTATTAAAGGAAAATGAAGTAAGAGGGGAAGGCTGGAACTGGTAGCCACAAATAAAGGACAGAGTTTCAGGGCATGAGGAAAGATGAATAAAGACTGGACAGAAGTAGACTTCACTGCTTCAGTACATAGGGGAATCTTTTTTGTTGCTTGCCCTAGTCACACGAGGGCTCAAAAACATTGATTAGGCTGAGAATGCTGGACAACTTCAGCAATGTCTTCAGCAAAGACCCTCCTCCTATTTTACCTCAGAGCCAACATCTTCAACATGGGAAGAGTGCTCACAAGAGCCCTTGTTGTCCTGGCTTTTAATTTAATCAGTGGGATACAAGAACAGAAAAGGATAACCTACCTGCTCCAAGTGCTCCTGTTGGAGAATTACTAGAAGAAGATCCATTGGCAAGCAGACCAGCCACTTTTATGGCACCATCTGAGGGGGTGCGTCTGTGCCCCCCTGGTGGGGCTTCTGAGGAAAGAGTCACATGTGTGGGAGTCAAAGACTGGTTGGGATCCTGTTTGAACCTCTCGATGCGGGTATTAACCAGTGGGTTACTAACTACTGGCAAGGGAGCCTTCACTGTTACAGGGCTGACAGGCATCTCATACACCACGATCTCATCACTGTCTGATCGCAGCAGGGAACGGGTGGAGTTACATTCAGAAATGGAAGACAGGGAGAGCAGGGTCAGAGAGTTGGATGGCTCCCCCAGCAACCACATAGGCTCCTCTTTCCTGAAGAGCTTCCTTGAAGGCGGGCTGGTACTCTGGCGGGAGCGCCCAGCCCGCTGGAAGAGACTGTCACGCTTCTTCTTCTCTTCCTTGGGGGCATCCAGCTCCTCCTGGGTTAGAAGCAGACATTTGCCAGCCTCCAAGAGGTCAAAACCTAGGCCAGCAGCAGCCAGGACAGCCCCGCAGCCAAGAAAAGCAAGCTCACAGCGCTTGTGCTGGGAGCCCCCACGTTTGAGGCTGTTGGTGGGGGTGAGCTGAGGGGTGCTTGTGGCAGAGTTCATTGGGGTGATCTCTTCATTGGGATCACTGGACTGGCCATCCCAGTCCTCATTCTTCTGAAATGGGATGCAGAGGTACGATTGGCTGGACCCAGGGGATCGCTGTGTCTTGCTCTCTCCATTTTTCAAAGAATCACTGTCTTCATTTTCTGCAACATATGTACATACAAAATGGCTCCTTACAATTTTCACTAGAAATATGCACTGCTTACAGTCACCATGTTTATCCAAGTAGAAATGCACTGCTTCCATAGAAATCTGTATTTAAGACAGAATACAAATACCCTATGCCCTGAGAATACAAATGCCCTAAGCCCTGAAAAAAGCTACACTGGATTTTCTAAATTCTCAGGAGGTAACGTCTGCATATTAAACTGTTTTTGCAGCTATAAGAACTTACATCATTTTAAAAAGACATCATTCTACGAAAGTCCCCTCCTGTGCCTGATTATCTGGATAAATATCAGACCAGAAAGACAGCCCTGCTATAGGCCTTGAGTCTCAAGAGATACACTTGAGTGAGCGTCCCTTTAAAAAGACGTGAAATAATGCACAGCTAAATGCAGATGAACCACTCATTGCTCAACAGAGGCCACTTGTGGTGGTCAAGCATGTTTCCTAGAACAGTTTCTTTCCATCCAGCTAGGTGAGGCAACACCAGAAAGATCAGAGAGGGGGAAGGACCCCTTCTGAAATAAGACAGCAGTGGGAGGGACAGAATGATAACAAATCATCTTTAGGCAGTTCTCCCTCTTAAAGAGTCCGCCATTTTCACAGATAATCCCTCTGTCAGGAAAAATACATGTTGAATGACAGCATACCCACACCTACCTGGAAAGCAAGCACTGAGGTGTGATGAACAAAATTAAAACAAATGTGGAAAATGCAAAAGAGGGTAAATGCCAATACTTGCATAAACAAGGGAGAGTGAAAAGGGACTACTTCATCTGTTCTACAGGGAAATGTGGAACATGTAGTTGCAGAAATACATAAATATGCAAATGTTAGATGTGTACATATGCACTTGACATTCATTATTTGCAAAGCTACTAGAATGCCTATCTGCAAAAAAAAAAAAAAAAAAAAAAAAACCAAACCAAAACAAAACAAAACAAAACAAAACCAACCCCCACTCACCTACCCACTGCCCCAAGTCCAGTTTGCAGGCTTACATGCCAATAGATATGACACAAAAGCAAAAAGGAAGAGGAAAATAAGCAAATTCAAGTAATAATCCTTATGTAGCTCAATTCAGGCAAGACAGAATTACTATCAGTAAATGGTTCATCAGCCTACTCCAGATGGAGTTACACTGCGCTCTGCAGAATCAGGGCTTCACTCTGGAGGTGCCAGCTGATGCAGCTTTATACTAGGAGATCATCTGACCTCCATGGCATGACCCACCTTTCACTACTTGAACCTAGTGTATCAGCTAAGTTCCCTGGGTACAGGGAGCCTCACCACAATTATTCAATCTTTGGTAAACTCCAGATTAGATTTATGAAATGTGTTATCGATGGGGCTGCTTTGAAGATTTCTTGGAAATACTGGTTAGTTTAAAATATTGCGGCTAGGCTGTATACTGGAACAAGTCCAGAAAAGCACATTTAGACCATTTTGAAACACTGCGTTGGGTTTTTTCAGAGCACAGTTCAAAGCAGTAGTGCTTATCATAAAGGCCTATACAGCTTGGGACCCAAGCACTTGAAAAAAATTTATTTTTTATTTATTTTATTTTTGGAAATTTATAGGCTGCCCCTTGCCACAAGCCTCGGGGCGGCTCACAACCAAAAGATTGAATACATAACGTTAAAATTTCCAAATATTAACAGTTAAAACTAACATTAAAAATTGGCCCATCTCCAGGTCAAAATTAAAACAACAACCTACCCTAAATACAAATTAAATTAATAAATAATAAATAAATTAGCATTTAAAATATTGTTTAAATAAAAAGGTCTTCGCCTGGCGCCGAAAAGCAAATAAAGACGGCGCCAGGCGAGCCTCTCTGGGGAGCGCATTCCACAGATGGGGCGCCACCGCCGAGAAAGCCCTCCTCCGGGTACTCACCCTCCTAATATCTTTCACGGAGGGTTCCCGGAGGAGAGCCTCAGCAGCAGATCGTAAGGGGCGGGAGGGTGTATATGGACGCAGGCGCTCCTTTAGGTAACCGGGACCCAAGCCGTTAAGGGCTTTATAGGTAAGAACCAACACCTTGAATTGGGCCCGGACTTCAATGGGGAGCCAGTGAAGCTGACGGAGAACAGGGGTGATGTGAACACCACGCCCAGTCCCCGTCAGTACTCTGGCAGCTCTGTTTTGTACCAATTGAAGTATCCGGACCGTCTTCAGGGGTAGCCCCACGTAGAGTGCATTACAGTAATCTAGCCGGGAAGTCACCAACGCGTGAGTCACCGTTGCCAAGCAGTCGAGCTCCAGGAAGGGACGCAGCTGATGGATCAGCCGAAGCTGATGGAAGGCACTCCTCGCCACTGCTGACACTTGAGCTATCAAGGTCAGCTCCGGGTCGAGGAGGACCCCCAAGCTGCGGACCCTGTCCTTCAGAGGGAGTGCAACCCCATTCAAATGCCTTTTCCTACATGTATTCAACTATGTATTAAGACAATTGCTAAAAGCAGGTTGCTTACCTGTAACTGATGTTCTTCGAGTGGCTATCTGTGCATTCACACATATGGGTGCTGTGCCTGCGCAGTGCCTAGGCCGGAAGATTAGAAAGCTAATGGTTTTGGCGGGGAAAACTCTGCTCCCCTCCCCCCAGTGGTATAAATAGAGTGGAGTGTCCGCCATTTTGCTCAGTCTTGAAGACCGAACGTTCGCCCCCTTAAGGCTGGAATGATATTACAATAAGCATCATCACCGTCGGTACCCTAAGTACTTAGATACGGTACCGATGAAGAGCATTTCCACTCACCGACGCTGAGCGGGGCCGGCGGGTGGGTTGTATGAATGCACAGATGGTCACTCGAAGAACATCAGTTACAGGTAAGCAACCTGCTTTTCTTCGTCATGGCCTCTGTGCATCACACATATGGGTGATTAGCAAGCTTACCAGACTCAGAGGAGGGAGGTGTCGTCAATGAAGAATAGATGAGAGAACTGCTCTGCCGAAAGAGCAGTCCTGTCTGGCACGGACATCTAGCCGATAATGCTTGGCAAAAGTACATGGAGCAGCCCATGTTGCCGCTCTGCAGATATCTTGAAGCGGAACTCCCATGGCAAAGGCAGACGAAGTCGCTACTGCTAGCGTAGAATGACCTCTTGGAAACACAGCTAAGTCCATTTTTGCTAGCTGGTATGCCAAGATGATAGTTTTGATGATCCATTTAGAAAGTCTCTGAGATGTGATTGGGGACCCTTTGTCATGCTCGGAATACTTAACAAAGAGTGTATTAGAACGACGGAAGGATTCTGTACGGGATCTGTAAAAAGCCAAGCAGCATCGAACATCGAGAGTGTAAAGAGACCTCTCAATTGGATTCGAGGGCGATGGAAAAAACGCAGGCAGAACAATCTCTTGGCTCATATGGAACAGTGCAGCCACCTTAGGCAAAAACGAAGAATCCATCAGAAGAACGACCTTTTCTTTATGGAAATTCAGATACGATGGATCTATTCGAAGAGCACAAAGTTCACTAGCTCTCCAAGCTGATGCTTGACTGCAATAAGGAAGGCTGTTTTCCAAGACAGCTGATGAAGGCCAACAGTTGCCAGAGGTTCAAATGGAGGTTTTGTAAGTGCCTGAAGCACTACAGAAAGTCTCCATGTTGGCATAATAGGACGCATAGAAGGATGCAAATTCTGTAGTCCTCTAATGAAGCGCCGAACCAAAGGTTGAGAGAAAACCTATGAGCCTTGTATAGTGCCACGATAATGTGATATGGCAGCTGCATACACTTTAATGGATGATGGTTTAATTCCCGAATGGTACAGTTGTAGAAGAAAACGCAATATATTCTCAATCAAAGCCTTCCGAGGAGTGAATGAATGGCATTCAGCAAATGATGAGAATCTTTTCCACTTTGCCGCATAGGACCAACGGGTGGATGGTCTCAAAGCAGACTCGAGAATCGCTTGAATATCAGGATCTAAAGCTGTCGGTATCGAAGCACCTTCCGTCGAATTCGAAGGAGGAGTACTCTGTACAGTTCATCGAGTCGAGTTCTCCTGTACTTGAGAAGACGTCGGTATTGAGTCAGCAGCAGGATTTAGGTGATGCGCCAGGCCGTCAGCTTCAACGATGTCAAATCTGGATGTCGGATCAGTCCATTCTGTTGTGTTAACAAGTGAGGAATTGTGGGAAGCTGAAGAAACTCATTTGGACAGTTGAAGGAGAGTGGTGAACCAAGGTTGTCTTGGCCACCATGGAGTTAGTAATATTCCTGTGGCATTGTCTTGAACTATTTTCGATGCCACCCTCATTAGGAGTGGAATTGGAGGAAAAGCGTAGAAAATCATACTGTCCCAAGGGATTGTGAGGGCATCCCCTCTCAATTCCGATCCGATACCCGCTCTCAAACAATACAGTTCGCATACCCTGTTGTTCCGGGTAGCGAACAAGTCCATGTCCGGGTATCCCCATAGGTGGAAGAGGTGTTCGCAAAGTTGTCTGCCCAACTCCCACTCATGGGTCGTTGACATCTGTCTGCTCAACGTGTCTGCTTCTATGTTGTCGGTTCTAGCCAAGTGAACCGTTAGGAGTAGTATGTCCCTTGGGATGCACCAATCCCAAATTTCCATCGATAAACGCGCTAGAGCTGGTGACTGTCCCGCCTTGCTTGTTGATGTAGAAAACAGCAGCAATGTTGTTGCAAGCAATTTATTTATTTATTATTTATTTAAAACATTTGTATGCCGCCCCCATTGCAACAAAGCCTCGGGGAGGCTCACAACACTACAAACACAAAAATAATTTAAAACTATTTAAAACTGGCCCATCTCGAATAAACAAATTAAAGTACAATAAATACAATTTATAATTAACAATTAAAATAACTTTTAAATAAAAAGGTCTTCGCCGGGCGCCGAAAAGCAAATAATGATGGCGCCAGGTGGACCTCTCTGGGGAGCGCGTTCCATAGGTGGGGCGCCACCGCAGAGAAAGCCCTCCTCCGGGTACTCACCCTCCTTATCTCCCTCACAGAAGGTTCCCGGAGAACGGCATCTGCTGCCAATCGTAAGGGGTGAGAGGGCATATATGGTCAACCTGATGGCATAGGACAGTCTCGAAGGATTTGAGAGCGTTGAAAATCGTCAGGAGCTCGAGGAAATTGATATGCTTTGTTGCTTCCAGTCGGTTCCAAGTCCCTTGGACCCGAAGTCCTACACATGCTGCAACCCATCCGATGAGGGATGCATCGGTGTACAAGGTTATCATCGGTTGAGGCGGCCGAAATGGAACGCCAGTAGACAGATTGTCTGGGATAGTCCACCAAGTAATGGTATGTAGGATCAACAGCGGGATCCAGATTAACATGGTGGGCGGATCCCGCAGCGGATGAAAGGACTTGTTGAAGAACAGCTGTATGGGTCGCAGTCGTAGTCTGGCATACAGGACAATGGCAACTACAGCAGCCATGTGTCCTAAGAGTTTCTGGATGGTGACGGCTGGTACCATCCTGTTTAGTCGAATCCGATGGATATGCTTGCAGAGATTGTCTTGACGGTTTGGAGGAAGGAAAGCTCTCTCTTGAGTAGAATCAAGGCATGCTTCGAAGAAATCAATGACCTGCATGGGAACAAGGAACGATTTCTCGTGGTTAATGCAAAGTCCAAGATTATCAAGTAAAACACAAGTTTCGTGTACTGCTGAAAGAAAGCCTTGTCTAGTCTGCGACACAATGAGCCAATAATCCAAATACGGGTATATTTGTATACCCTGAGTCCGTAATATGCGCACATTGGAGCCATACACTTCATGAAGACTCTGGGCGCAGTTGCCAGTCTGAAAGGCAAAACATTGAATTTGAATATATTGGATCTGACAGTGAAACGAAGAAAGCGTCTGTGAGAAGGATGGATGGAAATATGGAAGTAGGCATCCTTCAAGTCCAGCGAGGCGAACCAATCCTCTCTCCTCAGCAACGGAAAGATATTTTGTAAGGTGGTCATCCAAAACTTCTTGGGTTTGATGTACCTGTTGACATTTCGCAAGTCCAGGATTGGATGAAGACCACCATCCTGTTTCAGGACCATAAAATATCTGGAATAGAATCCATGCAGCCCTTCAGAGTTGGAGAGCTGTTGAATTGCTCCTTTACGAAGTAGTTGGTAAACTTCGTCACATAGTACAGAAGAGTGGGGTGTAAAACGAATCAGGCTCGATGGCAGAATGACATCGAATTCTATCCTATATCCGAGCTGGATGATGGACAACACCCACCTATCAGATGTAATGGACTTCCAAATGGAAAGTCGGCTTTGGAGGCGGTCCCCAAAAGGGAGAGGGGAAGGTGGGGAGTGGAGAGAGAGAATGGTCCGCCTGGGCCGTCAACGTTGGCGTTTCTCGGTATCGAAACGTCAATGGCCCTGGGAGAAGTGCTGTTGTGGCGGCTGCCTTCAACACTGCTGCCTCTGGTGGTATTGCTGTCAATGCTGGTATTGCTGTCGGTAGGAGGATCAGGGCCATTGCCACTTACGTTTCTGCTGAGGAAGCTCCATACGGTGTGCGGTCATGCGCGATTCATGGATCAACTTCAGCTTGTAGTTGGTCTTTTGGTGGAAAAGTCTGGTGCCATCAAATGGCATTTCCTTGATCCTCCTCTTCATTTCATCTGGAAAATTGCAGTTGTGTAGCCACGCATGGCGTCGCAGAGAGATGGCACTGATGAGGGCCCTCGAGTCAGTATCCACATGGTGCCTGGCAGTGGAGAGTTGTTGTATCGCCACCTGCATTGCCTCCTTTATGAAAACTCTGGCCAAGTCCGCTTGTTGATCCGGTAGGGAGGAAGCAACGTTATCCACTTTCTGCATTATGAAGTACTGGTAACGTGCCAGTGTTGCTTCATAGTTCGATATGCGGAGGCCAAGCCCAGAGGCCGCATAGATCCGGCGCATGAGCATATAGATTTTCCTCTCTTCCTTGTCACAAGGGGCCGTGTACCCCTCAACTCTCTGCCCTGGGGGGACTCAACCACCACAGAGTTCGGCTTCAGGTGACGAAGCAAAAATGGGATGTTGTCCTCCCGTACCCAATACATGGCCTCGTACCGACGGGATGTTGCCTGTGGTTGAGCAGGGTGGTCCAAGGGCTGGACCATAGCCTGTTGGAGTGTCGTAATAAGTGGAAGGGCTATGGCTGTGGACTGCTCTCCCCTGACAATGTCATAGAAACAATCGGTACTGGGATCGGGACAATGATGGGCCTCGATCTCCAGAGACTGAACGAGATGGGAGATGAGCTCCGCAAAGGTGATATGCAGTTCGTCAGGGGAAGCAGGACCCTGGGAGGTGATAGCCACATCAGGAGACGTAGAATCAACCTCCAAGTCATCCAGGTCTTCAAGGTACTGGTGGTGATCACTAGAAGATGCAGATTCTGGAAAGGTCGGCCATCCTCTCTCCACACACCTCGACATAGATGGGGCCTCCCTCGGCACCAATGCTGACGGACAGTCCCGTGGGTAAAAGGAATATGGTTGGTATTCACCCTAAGTAGGGAAACCACCATATCCATGCATCAGCCAATCATCATCTCCATGTTCAGATGCACGGCTTCGACATCTCAGAGACAAGGGCGAATCTGCAGGTGGTTCAACCATGGGCATCGGAGTAGGAGAGCGTTCCCTCGGTGGGGAGTATCTAATCTCTCTGTCAGAAATAGACTCCCTAAGCAGCTCCTCTGGTTGCTGAGGAGGCACGCTCTCAGGCCGGATAGGCTGCCTGGGGGATCCGGGCGGGGTCACCTGCATCGCGGATTGCAGGGCCGGTCCCAAGGGAGTCGGTACCACGGTGCGGTCGGTACCAAGAAGCCCAATGAACCCAAACCACGGTGTTTGGGGCGGTCGGGATTTTTGCCTTTACGGGCGGGCTTGTCCGCCTTTTCCTTTCTTGGCTTCTTATGCGCAGAGGGCTTGTCTGAGCCAGTATGTTTGCACTTTTCTCGCTTCTTCGCTGGAGAAGAAGGTAGCTGCTGGGGGTGGCGCCTTCATCTGAAGGACGCTGTGGAGGAGCAGTCAAAGCCGGAGCAGGGTGCTTCAGAGATGCGCCAGCGGCAGAGGCGGAGCGCTGAGAGGGCGTGGCTGAGAAGGAGCCAGGCCTTAAGACCAGTTGGTCAGATTGCATCAAGGCCTGGTCCCATAAAAGCTTGTGGAGATGATTCTCCTTATTTTTTCTAGCTTGCTTGGTAAATGCCAAGCAATGGCCGCACTTATCAGTTCTATGCCCCTCACCAAGGCAGAGGAGGCATAGGTCGTGTGGATCCGCGGGCGATATTTTGGATCCTCACTCAATGCATTTGCGGAATGCTGCTCGCCGTGCCATCGCGAAAATAGAAAAGAGAAGATAGTGCAGAGGGTAAGATAATATTTTTGAGATATATAGGAACGAAGATTGAAGAAAGACAGGATAAGAGCAAAAACTTGGAGTATAAGAAGATAGGAACAAAATATATAGCAAAAATGGTAAACGAACAGTAAGCACGAGGATCTAAGCGAGAGACGAACAGGTACGAGGCACAGAGAATGGCAGTCGCAAAGACTGAGCAAAATGGTGGACACTCCACTCTATTTATACCACTGGGAGGAGGGGAGCAGAGTTTTTCCCGCCAAAACCGTTAGCTTTCTAATCTTCTGGCCTAGGCGCTGTGCAGGCACAGCACCCATATGTGTGATGCACAGAGGCCACGACGAAGAACAATAAGAGCCACTGTGGTGTTATGTTAGTGTTGGCCTAGGATTGGGGAGATCCAGGGTTCTAAACCTTACTCAGCCATGAAGCTCACTGGGTGATTTTCAGCTAGTCACTAACTTTTAGCCTAACCTAATTTACAGAGTACTTGTGAAGATAAAACTGAGTGGAAAGGAACTATGCATCCCATCTTGAGCTACTTGGAGGAAAAGCAAAATAGAAATGTAATAAATTAATTCTTGTCTATGTATTGTCTCCTCCTAAGTCATTCAACAGTTGTGGGAGGAGAGAAGCCAAATCAGTCATCATCAGCCAGGCTTATGGAGTGAGAACATTTGCTCCAGGTATGCCTTATGAAGTATAGTGTGGAAGCCATATACTTAAGAACCTTTCTGGGTTGGTCTTAAAGAGCTACATGTAGAAGAGGATGAAGGTGGGTGAGAATTATCTGTTTTGAGAGAACCAAGTCTCCTTTATTCAAATTATTTAACAGTTACTTTACCCATCTCTGTTAGACTTGTAAATCCTGGGAAAGGGATTATTGTTCTGGGGACTTTTCCTAGGTTTGGTGCACTTGATGACCATTGTCTGGATCCATCAACCAGGGAGTTCAGACTAAAATAAAGAGAAGGAATAAAAGTATAAATGCAGGAAATTGCTTTCTTCTCACAAGTTTTATGACTCATCACTCAAATTAGTGAAGGATGAAGATATTCATGTCAAGTGTTTGTTTATACCAGCAGTCCCCAAGTTATGAACGTCCAAGTTATGAACAACCCTTACTTATGAATGAACTGCCAAAATACTGCAGAAAATTGTCATCACCACAGAGAGAGAGGAATTGAAAGGGGAGAGAGGGAGGCCTCCAAAGCATGCCTTCCTGCTCAGCCCATCTGAAGAGGGAAATCTCCTTTGCATTTCCTTGCTGCAAAGAGGCGGCACTAGTCAGTTTGGGTGGAGCAGGGACTAGAGATATTCACAGGTTTTCCATTTTGATGTGCCCCTAACCCCCGTAAATGTGGAGTGCCAAATGTACGTGATCCAATGTATGTACACATTTGACTTAAAGACAAATTTCCATTTGCTCAGGAACGAAAATCATTTGTAACACAGGGACTGCCTGTATAGGTAATTTATGAAGTGTTCATCAGTATAAGTTCCCAGACAGATATATATGGGCATGTCATGAGTGGAGCCGGCTGGTGCCAGAGGTCAGACTAGATGGCCTGGGAGGCCCCTTCTGACTCGCTCTGTTTCTATGTTTCTATATTTTAAAGAACTGAAAATTAATCAAATACAACAGCAAATTAGGACCACTAATGTGACCTCAATCCAGACTGGGATTCTGATTTTTTTGCACTAGGAATAACCTCCTCCAATTAGATTTTTTTTTTTCCTGAATGAAAATTGTAGGTGTATGGGATCAAATCTGTTTGGGACAATGACCCAATTCACGCATAATAGTGGTAAATCATGGGATAATATATAAAAAGGCCTAATGTATCTGAGAAGCATTAAAACTACTCTGTTTCCCACCACCACAAAATGAAAAAGGTGGGATATAAATATAATAAAGGAATTAATAAAATACCAGTGAATTCTGATTTGCAGAATTATATGATCCAATCTAGGTCCTATCTATTAGTAATAAAGACCTTATCTTATGAACTTGCTTTTGCAAGTGTACAAGGCTGTGTCACCTTTTATTCAGCTCTAAAACACAACAGAATTACAGAAAATGCATTGTCTCATTTATCCAAAGACCTCTTCATCCAAAGACCTCAGATTAGCTTAGACAATTTTCCCAGGTAGTCTCCCATCCAGGCAGTTTATAATACTCTCAACTAAGCATAGCTATGTAAAATACCACACAGCAAGAGATACCCAGGAGGACAATCGTGCAAAAATGGTGTTGGCATGCTCACTTCCAAAGTAAGAAAAGGGAAGACCTTTGGTAGACTATGTAAATTGCCCGAAATCTGGATTCATTGCCTCCACACAATTTAAAGGAGTGGGATTGTACTGCATTTCTCATTTTGCAGCTGCAATTAAAAACACAACAGCAAACATTTGCTGCCAAAGTCTAGTCTAGTCCAGTCCTTATCATAGCCTTGAAAGCTACACTATATGTTTCCTTTGTGGGATGGCCACTGGCTTCTTTCATAAAAGCAGCAGGCGAAAATTTGTTGGCTGAGCTGAGGATGCCTTTAATGAAAGCTATTTCTTACTCTGTTTCTATCAGTACAATACAACACAGTGAGTGTACACACACACATGCATGCAGACTCACTCAAACACAGAGATCACTAGGGGGTGCTAGAAGGCAACTGAGTCAACCGCTTAGGACACAATTTGTAAGTTTTCAGCAACAATCTCAATTGAGCAAATACAATTCATTCTTTGATGCTATAACAGCTTGAAAGCAAGGGCACTTTTAGAGAAATAATGGAGATGATGGTTTCTAAAATCTAAGGAAATTTGTTCACAATTTGTTGTGCAATTGGATTCTGGCAAAGTAGACAAGGGGCAGCAGCACCTTTGCTTCCATTTCTGCCACCAGCGCAGCCCTCCCCAACAGGCCTTGCTCACCACCTTGTCTTGCGCTTCCCTCTCATGGGTCCCCCAATACAGCTGAGGGACTTCCTCAACCAGAAATGTGAGCTGCACCTTTATTCTTACTTTTCCCAGCACAATGAACTGCAGGACCACTGAGCTATGCCAACTCTATTCCCAAGGTTTAAAGAGCCAGAAAAAAGCAAAGCAGCAGTCAACAACTATTCTCATGACATCCGTTGTTTCTGTACTGCTCTTTTTGCACAATGTTTCTCATTTAGTCAGTGTATCTACACAAACACTCCCAAGGCATGTTTTCTTGAATTAGTATTGTATTTTCCGAAGACTTTCCATTAAATAGATATGATATACTGTACTATGGCATTAAAAAGACACAGAGTGAGTTTGCCCAACTTGGCAATCTACCCCGCAAATAAGCTGTGATGTGTAGATTGTTCAAGGAACAGCCTGTGGTGTGCCCAACAGATGAGCAGACTCATCATGGGCTGTCCCTCCACTCTTTTCCCCTCCGTCCTCCTGCAGGGAATAAGGCCATGGAAAGCAAATTGAACAGAATGAATTGGCAAGCAGTTATACCAGCAGAAAGATGGTGGTTTTGTGAAGGAGAAGGCTGTGTTTTCACACAGTGGCAACTATGAGTACTTCTTACCCATCTTCATCTGCTATTAGTCCCTTATGGCAAAGTGAGCTTGGCCCCCATGTACGGCCTCTCTTTTTCTGGCCTCTTTTTTCCTCTTCTCCCTCCTCATCCTTCTGGGATACAGAGTTGCGTCCCCATGTTTTGTTGCTTTCACCAGGTGTTACTATGGCAGAATAGATGAACAGAAAAAGTGAGCAGGTATTTGGAGCAGGCAATGCTTTGTACATTACGCAGTCTTTCCTGAAACTGGCAAACCCAAGAATGTATTTGTTGTACTATATCCTCACCTAGTGCAGAACTAGAGCAGGCACTATTAGATCTATGCTGCGTGTAACAGAAAGTAGATTAGATTTGTTGCTGGGGGAAGGAAAAGAGCCCTTCTGAGGAATGGGCAGCTATTTGTCACCTTTTTTTTTTTTTTAAAGAAAAAGAGGAAGCACGCATTACTGGAGAAGGAATTACAGAGCATCCAAAGAAAGGGTATTAAAAAAATAAAGAAAGTAGTGACAAAGCTTTGCTGCAGAATGGTGTGTGTCGTTTGGCTTGCGTCCATCTTCAAGTAGTACAGCCATGAAGGCGCATCTGTACCAGCCCTCACAGAAAGAAAGCTTATGTAAGCTAAATGAAGAAATGGCTTTATGCCACCCCTCTCTGGAGGATTCTTCCACAACAGCAGCACTGCAGTTGATAAGTGATGACTTACAGTGTTCACCAAGCATGATGTAATGGGCACTATCCAACAGACCCACGGTGTTCAGCCAACCCACATTTCGCACTGCACTCACTGCTCCAACTAACTAAAGAAGGGAAGGACTTGATTTTTTTAGCAGCAAAAGATCACCATATGCATGTTGCTGAAAACGAGACATTCCCATGCCGGGAGGGGTTTCTTTGGTGGATGTGTCTACATGCCCCAAGAAAATGAATCACAACTTTTTTTTGACTGTTTCACAACTATAAATCACAACTATTTTTCCACAGTACCAGCTGTAGAAACTATGGACAAATGGGAGCTGGCAACTAGTTGCTGAAATACACATACTGAGAGCCAGTGTGGTGCAGTGGTTAAGAGCATGGGACTGGGACTCAGAGGATCTGGGTTCTAGTCTCCGCTCAGCCATGGAGCCAACTGGGTGACTTTGGGCCAGTCACAGACTCTCAGCCCAACCTACCTCACAGGGTTGTTGTTGTGGGGATAAGATGGAGGAGATGTAAGCTGTCTTGAGCCCTTTGTAGGAAAAAGGCAGGATATAAATCCAAAAACAAACAAACAAACAAACACACGTGTTGAAAATAATAAAAAATCAATCTGATTCCAAATAAAGTGCCCTCAACCAGGGAGTGCTGCAGTGTTGTGCCCTGAAGAGTAATCACAGCCATGCACTGGCCATTTGCCTTATGTGACACTGTAGTTAAAATAGTCTAAAGCAAACTGCTTACATTGAATGGCCCTGAGTCGGGGAATGATGGTAGGACTGGCAGGAGGGCTGGAACAACTGATGATCAAGCTTTTCCGTTTATCCAGGGTCGGAGATGCTTGCACTGTGAATTTGTGCTGGAAATCTGTTCAAAAAAGAAATCTTGGTAAATAGACTCAGTAGTGAACTAATGCCAACACCCCAGGAAATATATTCATTCCTTCTGCTAATGTACTAGCAGTATTGCAATTATGATATCTTAATGCTTACTTATCTCCAAACAGATGTAAAATTTTCATCAAGTGAATTTGGAGTGCACAGAATGTAGATTTCTGAGGCTTCCAAAAGCCCCTGCCAACAAGACTAACAACCAGGAATGTTGTAAGCTGAAGGAAAAAAAAATCTTAAGACCTTTTTTCAGTCCATTCCTGAATGAAATTATCTGTACTGGCAATGAATTCACCTTTTCCCTCAAAAAAAGTGCAACTATTTGAGTTCAAATATAAACAAGACCATGGTAGCAATAGTTAAATTTATGAACTCATCTAATTTGCCAAGACAACTCCAGAGAATAGGAAGAACCATGCGTGTGTGCACTTATTCAGCCCTACATATCTGCATACTGAAATATTTACCTCAATATCATGGCAGATCTGCTGCTTTTGGCCATTATTAGCCATGTTATCAACTCTTTCCAAGATGGCATGCTGGGAGGTATCCCCTCCCCACCCCAAAAAAAAGAAAGAAAAGAAAACAAAGACAGGTGGGGCTCCTATCTTCCACAGCTAAGTTAGAAAGATAATTCTGGCAGATTCAACATTTATTAGCCTTCAAACCTGCACCTGGCAACATTTCTTTTCTATCCAATTATTAAAAGGTATAGGACTCCTGTCTTCATTTGTGTCAATCCACCCTAGCCTATTGTGGAGCACAATGCACATTATCAAAGAATGAGCTGATAATGAGAGAGTTTTGAACTCTGGCCTATGCAAAAGCATAAACAAAAGAATGCTAAAAGTCTTTTCTAGCACACACAGTGAATGATGAATTAAAGCTCAACTCCTATTACAGCTGTAGTGAGCTGACTGGATGAAGAGAAAGAGGAAAGAGCTGTGTCCTTGGAAAGATGTTGCCAACTTTGCACAGTCTCCATGTTCCACAAATTTGTCTGCTTGAATCTCATCCTTAAATAGAATATTAAACAGTGCTTGCTATACACGCCAAATATCTTTTTATTTACAAGATGTCACTCACTGTATAAGAAGTCATCTTTAATTGTTTAATGCCAATTGATCACATTTGCAAACAGCATATTCTATATATGTGACTCTAGAGGAAAGTTACAGTGAACACTTGTGAAAGTGACAAAGCTCTCGTTAGCCCTGCTGCTGAGACACACCAGAAGGGAGACTGATGCGGTTGCCATCTTTCAACTTGAGCCGGTTCCGCCTGAACTTGCCCATGCGTTTTTTCACGCGGGGCTTCTCCTGGCAGAGTTGATGGATGATTATGTTGAGCTCCCTTTCCAGGATATCAATCTCCCGCTCTGCCAGTTCTTGTTCCCGCCGCCGCAGCAACTCCTCATGGTTCTTCTGCTGAACGGCTGCTCGGGTTAATTCTTCTTCCCATGTCCGCAGCTCCTGCAAGGGAGCAGAACAAATCCCTTACCAGATGTCTGATACCTGTCTAAAAACTGAAGCATAAAATTCAGTTATAACTGGCCTCTGTTATTGTTCCTGCTCTCGAGTTGCAAGGCCTACGCATGGAAAAAGGACCCAAGTTCTTTCCCAAAAGCACTGTACAGAAATGCACCGTGGCCCGCTGTGCTGGCTTGATCATTTATAAAGATGGTCTGAATAATCAGGGTCTCAGTCATAAGTGATCAATAATTATAAACTGAAATCATCTGTTTTTGTAGGCTACTTCACTTGGCAGGCAGTAACCAAATCCTCAAAGGACGCATGGCTGGGCGAAAAAAATCTGGTGTCATCAATGCAGGAAGCAGACAGCTTGGCTGATTATTTTCATCATTTGTCTGTCTGTTTCAGAAATACTAATATTGTTAATATCAATAGTTTCCACAAGCCTCATAAGAAGTCATTTATTTTAAAAATTGCTTATTTAAAACATTTTTACCTAGTGTTGTATCTGAGATGCATCTCTAGATGACAAATGTTATTTCAGAAGTTAATTTGTGCAGCATGAAAAATAGTATTTTGTTTGAACCTTTTAGCTGTGCCATTACACTATGTAACTAAGCTCTCCTTGAAACGGATACCCAACCCTCTCATGTCCCTTTACAAAGAAACCTTCTGACAACTTTTGCTTACTAAGTTTGATCTGTTACAATTGACTTATCAGAGTTTTTTCAGTATGTACTTTATGCATTCATGCATAAAATGATTAAATACCAACATAATTCTTAAGAATAAAATAAAAGTCTGCATCCTTCTCTTGTCTTAAATTGTATACAACTGTTAAAGGTGCTTTAATGTCATGGAAGAGCATGAAGGGACCTTCCAGGATTAATGAATAATTTGTCCTGATGCAGGAAGCTTACTGCCACAATGCTTCTATTTGCAAGTTGACCAAAGGGCCACACACCCTCAGGTGATAACAAACAAATCTAATATACAAAAAAAAAAAAAAAAAAAGAGAAAGAGAGAGAGAGAGAGAGAGAGAGAGAGAGAGAGAGAGAGAGAGAGAGAAAATAAAGGGAAAACATGAAATGTGGTACAGAAAAGCAAAAACTACAAAACCTTAGCTTTCTAATGTTGCTCAGGAAGATCAAACAATAGGAAAGTTTTCCTAGAAGGCTACTCCAGCAGTGGTCAAAAGGGAACACAGAACATATAGGATAGCAGATCATTCCCACTGAAAATTCCTCTGCTATAGATGGTTCCTGATTGCAGCTTTACACAGATGCAGCATCCATACATGGGATGCACAGAGACCATGAAGAAGAATATTATGTTATATTTCTCCTTTAAAAATAGGATTAAAACTTTGCATAGCTTTAAGACTCATTCCTAGGCAAATAAAAATCAAACATGAGATGGGATAAATAACTTCTCAAGTTTATATGATATGACTGAACTGTTGAAGGGGTCTTCATTCTACCTGTACCCAGCAGATTAAATTTTAAATGGAAGTAGAGGTTTGTATACAGCAAAGAGACTTTTCTAGCTTAGTTTTTAGAGGGCTATGATTATAATATTCAGTCACATGCATCCATATCCAATTGTGCTTACCTTTTCTTTGGCCCTGAGTTGATCAAACATCTCCTGAATCTCAATTTTCCAGTCTTCTTGAAGGGAATGGAAGGAGTCCTTTGGCATTTCAAAGAAACCAGACTCCTCTATATTGGTTAGATGGTTCAAAATATTGGCAAAAGATGGTCTTGAATGAGGGTCCGCATTCCAACAATCTAAACATGGCAAACAGATATATTTTCTAGTTCGGATAAACATTCTATTTAAGAGGATGCAGGAGTGGCTACAAAACCATAGATTATATACAGGTACAGCTCACTAAATTCCTCTTTTTGTTTGAATTTTTATACAGGGGACTAGATTCACCCCACCACAGACTTGTGCTTTTGAAGTACAGAACCCCAATTTCTTCAACATATAAACTGGGTTTGGAAAGCAAAGCAAAGCAAAGCAAAGCAAAGCTTATTTGGCAGAAAATGGGTGCAAGTCTAGGCAGCAAGTATTCTTATTGTATCTCAATCTTACTCTGTATTTCTAAATAGATAAAGAACTTCCTGCTTAACAGAGAAAGAAGCTGACAGACCAAGGGAGTCCATTACCTGCCCTGTGTAGGCAGGAAGGGTTCATGCTATACACTGAGCTAGCACGTTGAGTCACCTTTGTTAAACTGGAGAGGTATGGGCTTGTAGCCAGATTGATGACCACATGTGGAAGTAGAGCAAAGGGTTGAGCTCAATGGCCTTATAGAGCTCTTCCAAGTGTAATTAATTCTCTTCTCTTCTAAAGCATCCACAGAATGGGGTGATAGGCATGTGTTCAGTGTTTGCCTTTGCTTGTGTTCAAAGCTTCCATTTTCTAAGTTCCTAATCTTTATAGTATTTATCTCTGTACTTTCCACTATGGAAATGAAGAATTCCTCAGACTTAGGATAATACTTGAATGGCTGTTTTATTGTTCTTGATGACCTTATCTAATGTTGACTGCTACCCTGTCTATTTTCTATGAGTAAAGGGGTGAGTTGTTTGTGTCTCTTGGCTGCCTGATCTCTTTAAGGGGAAATGTCTTATGCCGCCACAAGAATTCCAGCATTCATTATTCACTATTATTCCAGGATAGTAGGCCCTTCTTCCTGATTCAGGCTTACCCTAACAGGGGTCACAGCCTGAAAGTCTGTCCTAGCCTGGAAACTTGTCTTTATGGCACTAATATTGGTATACATGCACAACAGACTGCCATTGCCAGCCAGTCCTCTGCCCATAAGATCACTAGCTGATTTCAGCTGGTGATTGTGACTTGTCCCTTTAATCTTATTGTTGTTGTTTGGAGATCATGAAAGATGGCTGCAGAGCCTGTGTTCACAATCTCCTTAACAGGAAGGCATGAGCTTCTCCTTCAGCATGCCCAGCAGCTTCGTGAAGGAGCTTCCTATGGCTGCCCAGTATGTTTTAACTTTTCTGCTCCTGTAAATGGGTGCACAAAGTTCTTTTATTTCTGAGTTGTCCTTGTTGCACAAAGAGAGCTGTTTCCCAGAAACACAAGAGGATCAACTTGCAGCATCACCTGGACAATGCAGAAGGCAGGCAGCCCACTGAAAGAAAGGCACAATAGATTATTTGCCAAGAAAAGGCTGTTTGCACAAAAAGCACCCCTTTCCAGGCAAGAGCCTTCTCTCCCCCGCCCCACCCCATTTTCTCCTTTGTTCTTCATTGGGTAGTGACTCTTTGCTTTTGTCCAAACCCTCTGTGGGCTCAGGGAAGGGCCCACATTTTTAAACCGAAAAGGAGTTTCACAGCTCTGTTCCCCTTTAAAATTCTGTATTGCCTATGTTTTATTACACTGTGCTATTATTATGGAACACAGATTTAGAGATTTATTGCTCTAGAATCTGGATCTTATAGGTTCTCCACAGGAAAAGCCCTGCTTCCAGGGCACTTACTATCACCCATCTATCTATCTTTCATCTATCATCTTACCAGCATTTCTCCCATCCTTATACACAGAACTCTAAAAAATCAAGCATACAGGTGTTGACAGAAATCAATAGTAATACCTACAGAATACTGAATATACAGGATAAAGCAGGAAGGTAACTATAGCAAGAGCAGCAGCCATTAATCCTTGGAACATGAAAATAAGATACAGAATTAGTAAATCTTCAGTTGTGTTCAGCTGCTTATCAAGATCAGATTCAAATCACAGAAGAGTGGAAGGACTCTACAAGGCCTTCCAATCAAACCCCTTGCTCAGTGCAGGGCTCCGAGTTAATGCATCCCTGACAGATGGCTGCCCAACTGCCTCTTGAAACTGCCTGCATTGAGAGAGAGCCCACAGCCTTTCCAACAGTCAGGACGTTGTTCCTGGTGTCCAGCTGGAATATGGCTTCCTGCAACCTGAGCCCTTTATTCCGTGCCATGCACTCTGCCAAATCTGAGCAGAGATCCCAGCCCTGCTTTGCGTGGCAGCCTTTCAATCTGTCCTCACAGGGCTTGGTTCCCAGACCCCTGAGTGCCATTGAGACGCCCTCTTTATGCCTGAATCTGTAGCCAACAGTGGATCCACATGATGATGTGGATCATCATCACCATCACATTGCATTTATATCCCTCCTTTTTCCCTTCTGTGATGAACCCAAGGCAGCTTACATAGTTCCATTTTATCATCACCATAACAAACCTCCGAGAGTCTGTGACTGCCCCAAAGTCATCCAGTGAGCTTCATGGCTGAATGGGGACTAGAATCTGACTATCCTAGGACCTCAATCCAGCACTCTAACCACCACACCCCACTGGCACTCTTACTATTCAAATTTTAATCTGTTGCTATTTACTGTTTTGCTGCAGTGTCCTGTATCTTATTAAATTATGATTCATTTGTTGATTGATTACATTTCTATGTTTTATGTTTAAGTATAAACTATTTCAAATATTTTAACAGAAAACTGGAATAGAAATATTGTCAATAAAAATAAATAAATGTCCAGATGGAATGTCTCATGAGCAAACTTCCACTCATGCAGCAGACCTTCCCCATCATCTCTTTTCCCTAGACCCCCTAAATCAACTCCAAAGTCCCCCCCCCCCACACAGTCCTTCAGAACAGATTTAGGAAGCAGAACAGATTTAGGAAGGTGTACAGAGCTGGCAACAGTGGAATCTGCTCCACTAGCAGATGCTCTTCCATTAGTGAACACATCCTAAATTTCAGCCTAAATAAAACTTTCATTGAACCTGATGCAATTTTCATAGAATATTGTGTATAACTTCAGATAGCACAGTTAATACAGGACAAGGTCTCCCGTAGGTAAGAGAGTTCCTTCTGTGTCCTCCAGGATATGCAGAAGTTGAAAAAAGAAATGCTTTTTCTTTTTCAGTGAGAGCTGTCAAACAACAACTTTCTAGCTTGCTTATATTTGTTCAGCTGTTCATTGATCCCTGAACAGTGCAGTGGACCCAGCTGAAAGAAAGTCCTGAATCATTGGAACATTCTCTTTCCTCAATTTTGTCCTTTCAAGATGAGTGACAGTGTAAGACAGTAGCTTTCTTACTGTTGCTCATGTAGCCAAGAGTTATGCAATTCAGAATGCAATTGTTAACGATCCGTTCAAACACTGCTACATTGAAAATTAAAGTGGATGAACCCATGGAGCGAGTCTGTATTTTACTTTTTTTAACAACTGGATCATGTTTTCAAGAAAGTATCAGAGTATTCAGATAGAAACATTACCTGAAGCTGTTAATTAAAAAACCCAATGGTTTAATAATCAGATCAAAATAATGTCACAGGAAGAAGTATCTTTTGTCATAGTACAATTTATCTGTTCTTTTCTCACTTGTTGTTGCCCAGTTCTTGGCAATCAGCAATGCAGCCACACCCTGAGGCCACGGGGCCCCCCCCCCCCCCCCAATATCAGGGTTAAGACAAGAGGGATGAAAACAGGCCCCATAACAAAAAGTGCTCTTGCTGGCACAATGAATGAACGAATGCAGGTGTTCTGTGGTTTTTTGTTTTCCTCCTTAGAGACAAGAGAGTACATTCACCGATGTCAACTCAGCAAAACCCACCAGGAGCGCTAATGCAAGAATATCACCAAATCTGAACTAAGCACAATATGGCAAGAGAAATAAGGGACTTGACTAGCACTTGATATACGGTCTGTTTTCTTTATCTAGCTTTATCTTTCCAGCAAGCACTACAAAACCTTCAAATACAACATTTGGATTTTTAAAAGTCATGTCATCTCAACTTCCTACCCAGTTCAGTTTCAAAGAACTCAAAATGAATAGCATTATGTTGTTGATATTAATTTCCAACATTTACTTACCAGGTAGCCATATTAGATTGCTGTAACAAAAATGACAAAGCCTCTTGCAGCACCTTAAAGCAGGGATCCCCAATCTTTTGGTACCCATGGACACATATGGGAATTTGAGAAATTGTGGCACAAAATGTCTAATCAGTGAATCAATTTGGCATCTAGCTGTCAGCTCTATGGATTGAAACTATGAAGCTCTGTGATGTTGTGTCTTATTTGGCAAAAACTTTTCTTTTGTGTCTATTGGACACACCAGCATCTCTATAATAACGGATTGTGAAATTTGGATAAATGCTGGCAGTGCAATATGGCCGCTGGTTCTTTTAAATGTATGTTTTGGTAATGCCCAGTAATTGCTTCTATTACATAGATAAATTTTGTACTAGAAGCGTCATTAATATTCACTGAGGTATACACTCTTAAATTATTCATGTAAATTAAGGAATGGAAGGGGAAATGGATTCTCCATGCCCCTTTGACAACTAAAAGAATGGAATTACACAATTGTATTGATAAATACTCACCTGTTATAATGCAACAAAGAACCTTACAACACTTTTGATATATGAATAGGTAGCATATAGATAACTGGATATTTATGTGGATAGTCTGTCTGCTTTTGTTGAATCTTAGGTAAAATTGCAAGAAATCTGTATGCATTTCATACAAAACCACATACAAATATGCAAAATATGGGGAAAAGAGAATAAAAATGAAATAAATTCTCAGGTGCCTGTGGACTCCACATTGAAGTTCCCTGCCTTAAAGACTAAAATTTATCTATTCTGACATAAGGACTAACACTCAGATAATTTAATTTGCTCCCAGTAAAATCACAGTGCAGGTAAATTCAGCAATGATGGTAGAGATGCAAGGGAATGGAATCTTTATTAGTTACTCCTTTGCATTCCTGTTGCAACCCTTATAATGTAATCCCTGTACATTATAATGTAATCCCTGTAATTTTCTTAGAAGATTCACTCTGTTGCATATGGTTATTCCAAGGCAAATAAGCATAGGATTGCAACTTTAATATTGCCATTGGCAGTCTTTTCAGAATTTTACTGGGCAAAGCCACCCTCACGCCAAATTCAGAACACAACTGGGATTTCCAAAGCCACATTAATGTAAATGCTTCTTGAGACTTTTGTTGTACATCTTTATGTGCAGACTTTGAGAGCTCAGAATGGATTATCCTGAATGCAACGCATGATAATTTTTGGTACAATTTTTGCTATGTGCTGCCCCCTCCTGGCCAAAAGGCTTACCTAGATAGCAATTTGATATTATTGCCTGATACTTCTAGTAAAAGCAAAGCTTTCTTCTAGAAGAAAGTAACCAAAATATTGTCTGGCCTGATTAAGCAATTATAAGACAAAAGCAGTTTACAGTTTTCATTTATAAAATAGGCAGTCATTTAAAGCTACATTTTAGTAACAATATTACATCAGGCCCAATGCAGTCAATTCTTACCTTCCATCAGTCGGGCAAAAGGTTCTGGACAAGTTGAAGGAATGGGAAGAGCAAGTTTATTCATGGCAACACCATATGCTACTGCCAGGCCATCAATTCCTCTGAATGGTACTTCCCCAGTTAATAGTTCCCAAAGCAACACACCGTAGCTATGAAAAGAAAACAAGAAAAAAAATCCCACCTAATGAGAAGGAAGGACTCCCTGGAGAAGAGCCTAATGTTGGGAACAATAGATGGCAAAAGAAGAAGGGGATGGCAGAGGATGAGGTGGCTACATGGAGTCACTGAAGCAGTTGGTGTGAGCTTGAGTGGGCTCCAGGGATGGTGGAGGACAGGAAGGCCTGGAGGAATGTTGTCCATGGGGTCGTGATGGGTCGGACATGACTTCGCAACTAACAACAATAAGTATACACAATCCCACTCTTACAATCAACTATTCCAGGCTAAAAGTAGTACATTTTTACAATCCAAAAATTACAAGTCTACATTTTGTCCGGAATTTAAGAGATGTATTGTACAATGTTTGATCAATCAAAGGTCTGGACAGTCAGTAAACAAGCCCAGTTTCAGCCAGAGACTACATTAATTTGTAATCCCTGCATAGCTACAGCTTGATTGCTAACAAATATACCTCCACACATCACTTCCTTTTGAGAACATAGAAGAACGGATGACCTCAGGAGCCATCCAGGCATATGTTCCAGCAGCACTCATTTTGGTCGTCTTATGCCACTCTCTGGCCAGGCCAAAATCTGTGATCTTCAAGTTCTTGTTGCTCAGGTCTCCATTTTCTACCTTCTCGAGTATCAATACTAGCACAGAGGAAGAAAGAAACATTAATGTACACCTATTAAAATGTAATGTTTCTATGAGACTCTAACTAGCAAAAATATTCATCTGCAATGCTTATATCTTGCACTGAGGGAGAAGGGGGAGCCCTGCCTACTGCACATCCTCCTCTATATGCCTAAAGCTCTCTAGATTACTGCCTGGCAGGGTAGGAGACATCACCCTTGACAGTAGCAGGGCAGTCTAAGAACTAAGAAGCCCAATTGTGGAACAGCAGGGAACATTCCTAAGAACTTCCAAGGGAAAGATTTGATCCCACTGCAGTCTTTCTCTTCTGAAAGTCTAACATTTCATGTCTTGTCACTACAATTTGTCTCAGAACTTCTATCATGCTCCCTGGAAATTCCAGTTCAAACATGTTTATCTACCCTGTAGTTCAGATACTGGCATCTACCTTTCTTCAGTGAAGTGAGACCAAATAATTTATTCAGCTTCTCTGCAATCACCTTATCCTCTTTTAACTCATTGTCATCTAACAATCCAAGCATCATTTTATCAGCTTCCTACTTCTGATGTATCCAAATAATTTTTATTGATGAACTTAATGCTGGTAATGATATGGTCCCTCAAAGCCTTTGTTATACCTCTTTTCATCTGTTTGTAAGCCGTCCCAAGATGCTGAGGCATGTGGTGACAGCATATAAAAGTTCTAAATAAATAAATAAGTGAAACCCCCGCCCCAATATTTTATTTATTTATTTATCTATCGATTTATATCCTGCCTTTTTCCTACAAAGGGCTCAAGGCAGCTTACATCATTCTCCTCCTCCATCTTATCCCCACAACAACAACCCTGTGAGGTAGGTTGGGCTGAGAGTCTGTGACTGGCCCAAAGTCACCCAGTTGGCTCCATGGCTGAGCGGAGACTAGAACCCAGATCCTCTGAGTCCCAGTTCCATGCTCTTAACCACTGCACCACACTGGCTCTCAAAATATCAATCACTTTTATATGCTGGAAGCCCACTGTATTCACCTCCCCACTCCTTTTTTTAAAAAGGCATAGGTCAGACCTAAAGATTTTTTATTTACACAGAAGTAAGAAGACGACTCTTAATCCAGACCAGTACTCTATCATGAGGTGTAGCGAGGTGCCCCTTTGCACCTTGCTGTGATACCAATCCATAACCTCTCCCATCCTCTACACAAACACACCTGCAATTTGCGTAAGACAGACACCTCCACTGCATTCAGTTGAAAATAATGTATACTTTGGCTTTCTATCTAGGAAAGCTGAATGGACAGGAGAATAACTCCCCCACAGCGTGGTGTGGTTACCAATGAATGGGGATAATTCTGCTTTCTTTCTTCTTTTTGAATCTTCTCAGTGGGTGACCCCATTGTGTGGCTTCTTGAAAAGAGATTTTTTTTTTTTAAAGTAAGTGCCTTGCAGGGGGCTCTGTTACCTGTGAATGTTCTCCTGCTAATTACACAACAAGGCTACTTTAGCACAGAATATGGTCTGGAACTGTTTTTGTGTTGTGTGATCTTGTTAACATGTGAAATAACAGAATAACTACTGAGATACCAGTTTTGCTAACTTAACAGATAATAAGCAACTGGAGATACTACTGTTAAAACCAACTTATGTGCTGGTGTTGGAGATGTTGTGGCACAATGAGTCGGACTTGGAGCAACCCCTTACATAGTCCTGGCATGGTGACATTCCTCCTAGCAGTTTGGTATTCTCTGTACACATGATCTGGAAAGCTAATAAGTGTTGCAGTTAATCGATTGCTTAGATGCATACTGTTATTAAGAACCAGTTCCAGAAAGGTTGAAAAAGAGTAGGGAGGAGAGGAAGGCCCTGGACTCTGCCTTCAGTGACACTGAGCTGCTGGATTTGGAAACAGGCCCTGAGAGCCAAGATGATCCTTCAGCAAATGAGGACCTGAAGGGAGTTTCTCAGTTAGCAGCATTGGCCATTCAGAGGATATATGACTGCAAGAAAGATTCTTAAAAGGATTAAAAGCCTGGTTAAAAGTTCAGGTATTCTTCCACGAATTAGAGGCATAGAAGGATTAAAGTCCACTTGGTTTATCCAGATGTTTTCTCTGGCTTCAGGTAACATAGGACCAAATTGCTTACTATTATGGGACACTAGAATCATAAGAGTTTTTCGATATAAAGGCTGAACTCTTCAAGACCATGGGCAGTATCCAGCAGGGCCACTCCACCTCTGCTGGTTCCACTGCGCTCACAGGAATGATCACGTGCACAACACAGGTTTCGCATTTTCAAAAGTTATCTGAGGAACGAGCAGAAATTTTGACCATTACGAATTATTCCCTGCTCTTTTTATGCACAGTCCACTTATTTCAGTTCTTAGCAGATTCCTTTCCAGAGTGTTTGAGCCAAAGATGTATTTTAGATCCTATAAGCAACATCACATTTGCAAGCCCAAGCCTACGTATGGCTGAAGAAATGTGTCAATTCTACAGTGCTAGCAGCAAAGATATATACAGCTAGGCAACCCAAGATTCCTCCAGCCCCTGAAAGTAAGCCTGTATTTTTCAGTAAACTCAACTTAGCGAGAGACTTTGCAAGACACAAAGCTGTATTATGCAGTCATACAGAACTTAATGCACCCTCTGCCAAACATCCAGGGCTTCTGTCTCCTTAAATATTTCACACAGGGTCATCAAAGCACTATCCTTCAAGATAATGGCTTGAGGAGGTTTTTTTACAATAAATAGTACAAATAAATAAACCAACCAGGGAATAAAAATTTAAGGAGTAAGCCCAGGAAATTGGGTCTGCTCTCCTTTTGATGTCTAGGACATAGGCAAACCTCCACAAATAGGCACCACCACCAAGAAGGCTCCCTGCCAGTTGTCATCTGCCTGGGGAATGCATGTGATGACAACTGTCTCAGCATATGGGCAGGCTGATATGGAGGCAGACGTTCTGCCAGGTACCCTGGCTCCATGCCATGCGGGAACTTAAAATTTAAACACCAGCACCCTGCACTGTGCTCAGAAAGAGCAGGCAGGAACAGAGGAACTATTCCCCTACTCCTCGCATAGTATGAACAAAGATTACAGTGTAGCTCTATTTGTAATGCGGGGAGGTACCAATGATGTTAAGACCATGTTGGCAAGGGGAATTTTATTATTTTATATCACACTTTTCCTCTAAGGAGCACAAGATGATGTGCATCGCTCCCCATTTTATCCTCACAATCACCATAGAAGGTAGGTTAGGACGAAAAGGGCAGGGAAACTGTCCAGTGTCACTCACTGAATCCTGTGACGGAGTAGGGAGCTGAACCTGTTACCTGTAGTCCTGTTATGGCACTCTTAAAAACTACTGTATTTTTTGCTCTATAAGACTCACTTTTTCCCCCCTCAAAAGTAAGGGGAAATGTCTGTGCGTCTTATAGAGCGAATATGTGTGTGCAGTAAGTCTGTCAGATGTGCAGCCCATGGGGAAGTGCTGGGGAATGTGCCTGTGATTATGTGCCCATTTGAGTCAGAATATTTTTTTTCTTGTTTTCCTCCTCTAAAAACTAGGTGCGTCTTATGGTCAGGCGCGTCTTATAGAGCGAAAAATACAGTATGTCGCTCTAGCTAAACTCTTCCCCACCCCACCAAATGTCCTGATGCTGGCCAAACTGCACATAGATATCATTTGCATTTTTGAAATGTGCCAATTAACTGTATCTACACAAGCAGCAACTCATTTATTTTGGTCATTAGGCCAACCTTGTAAGTAATAATTGTAGTAATTGTTGTGGCTGATGGTTTACAATGATATAATTGATCAATTGACCATACGCACATAACCAGTGGAAGGCCAGAATAAACAAGTATGTTTTCAGAGCCTTCCTAAAAGCATGCAGTGAAGGGGCCTGATGGACACTTTATGATGACCCATTCCAGAGGTCAAGGCCTTAATGACATAGGCCTTCTCTCACCTACTTACCCCCTAACTGTCCTCAAACATAAGCAACTGAGAAGAGCTTCTGTTGCTGTTCTTAAAGAGCAGGCAGGTTGATAAGAGGAAAGGTGGTCCTTCAGATAACTTGGACCCAAAGCTTTTAAAGCTTTAAAGGTCAAAACAGCATTGTAAACTGGGGCTCAGCAATGCACTGGGAACCAGTGCAGTGCAACGTTCTATGACCTGACTGTCTCACCATGAGCAGTATTCAGGCAGCCACATTCTGCACCATCTTACGTTTCCAGGTGGTCTTCAAAGGCAGTCCCACTTACAGTGCATTACATACAAGGTTCATGATCATGATTTCCGGTTAGGGTTGCAGCTGGTGTAACAGCCTAAGCTGACAACATGCACATTACAGCCTCCTGATTTCCTGAGTTAGTGTAGCATCTAGAATGTCTCACAGATGAGTCCTTTGGGAAAGTGCAACCTCATCTAAGGCCATTCACAACCCCTTGTCCAGAGTACTTGGCTATCTTTAGTATCTCCGTCTTGGATGGATGGAGGTTGTTGTTCACCATTATCCACCCAACAAAGCCTTCAGAACAGGTTCAGGAATTCCACAGCTTCCCTGAAATGTGTAGATGCAACTGAAAGGTAGAGCTGAGCAGTTCAGCTGAAACATCCAGAAAACTTTCTTTAGTGGTTTCATGTACATTTTTAAAAGCATGGGTGGCAGGATGGTGTTCAAAGATGAACTGAGGGAACAGGTGGGCATATGCTAAGGACAGGCACACAGAAATGGCGGGGGAGGAGTATCATCAGAAAATCCTCAGCTAAGCAAGTTTCCTGAACTGAGGCTCTATATAGGTCCAGAAGCCATGTGGGTGCAGAGACCATGAGGACTGATCTAGGAGGACCCCACAGGCAAGTAATGGGAAGGAAATCCCCGAGGATCCTCTTCAGAGACTGCTCTTTCAGGAAAAACCGGATTACTTTCATACCATGCTTCTTCAGCTCAACCCAGATAAATAATCTAGAAAGGTATCTTTGTCAAATGTCTTTTTCTTCTGAGAAAGCCAGAAGAATAAAAACTATTGCACTTCCCTCCATCCACTCCCTGGGATGACCAAGTCTGAAATGTGACTGGCATGGATGGAAATAATCAATGTCACCCAGTATGGCTTGGGCAGTTAGATGGCAACTACATGAGAGGCCAATTTCCTTCGGGCCTTGACCACTTGAATGGTCACCCCTGGAATGCTCCATCAGGCCCCTTTACTGCACCTCACTCCCTGCCAATAAGCCCCAATGGCTTGGTAGTTGGCCAAATAACCCATAATGCACCTGACTGACAAGCTGGATCACCTTTAGTTGTCCGCCCATTGCTCCCCATCCTTTCTCCTGTAGGTATTCCTGCAGCCACAGCAAATTTGACTTGTCTTCTCTCCCATCCCATGACTGCAAGCCTCTTTTCCACTCACTGTTCCTTTCTGTCCCTTTTTAACCATGTTATTTTTATCATGATCTCTGGCTTGAGAGCCACTTGCAGCCTCTTCAAAATGTCCAGGAAGTACAACAGAAGTGCTGTCAATGGTTCACAAACTTTTCTTTTTAAACTTGCACCCATAAAGTGCACAGGTGTTTGCCATTTTTTAAATTTTTTATTTTTTAGCTGTGGTTACATAACTGAGGTACACAGTTCTGCAAGTACAGAAATTAGGAGCCTCAGCAGGGCAATGGTCTAGGCCATACCTGCTGTCAAAGTGCAACAGGTACCAAACCTGGACAGCAACCCAAAGAGGTTCCAAATGGGATTTTTTATTTACTCTACTTTTTTGAAAGCTGTGAATATGCAAGCTATTAAGTGGAAGCAAAGCAATGAGGAATCTTAGCTGGTGAAGAAGAGTTGCAGGATTTACAACCCTTATCCCCTTTTTGCCCTGACCATTCTCAGGTTCCTGGCATTTTGCATTTTTCCTCAAGGCTCTAGGAAAGTGCATCCCACCTGAATTTAAAATGGGTTTTAGAGAAGGCAATGATGTTTATGACAGGGACATATTATGCTGACAGGACAAAAGCTCTCTTAGGCTTTAGCATCTTTCTCAAGGCCAGAAGAGGTTGCCCTTGACTACTTCCTGATTCCTCTTCAGAAATACGACTCATCTAGGCTAAAGTCTAAAGTTTCTTCATATTGGAACATCCCTTCTTTTGTGAGGCATAAAATAATAAACTGGAATGTTATGCAGTGACTATGCTTATACAACATGGCAACCCATCAAGGCTGTCAAGCCATAGTGGTTTGTCTCATCATGTGAACCTGGAATGCTTCCTGTATGGTGGCTTGCACATGGACAGCAAACCACTCCGACATCCCACTGCTTGTTTGAAGAGTTGCTGGACCCATGATGGGTTCTGTCACCGAAACGTGGGCAATCAACCCCACCATGTGTCCAGGGAGGTAGCTAGCAAGCCACTCAGTCAGGCTGCCAAAATCCTCTTTGCTGCTCTTGCTGAGGTCACCCAGGCCACTGCCACTGCCAAGGTGCCCAAGCAGTACAAGGGTGGGTCCATCATCGGCTTGATGTCCCCTGACATAATTGTGAGCCCTTTCTCAATCACTGAAGCTCCCCTGCCACTTTTCCCTTAGATCACTTTTGTGATCTCTGAGCTGGCAGCCATAGACAGCCCCTTAACAGTGCTCAAGTGGCACACTGTCAAGCACATCTGTCAAGCACATCATAGGTTGGTTTCATGAACATCTTACCTGCACAGTTTATTTGCAAGGTGGGTTGTTGTGAAGTGTTACCCCAGCCTATTTCTCTTTCACTGCTAAAATTGTGACACAATAGGCTTCATAATTTTATTTATTATATTATTCAATTTATTTATTCAATTTGTATGCTGTTCAATTAGCCATAAGGCTCTCTGGCTGACTCACAACATGTAAAATCCTACTTGTGTTTGGTTGCACTTACATTGAGGTTTTTTGTGCCACTATCTAAATTTCTAAACCAAGAACCTAATCAGGTACATGACTTGAGAAATTTCCAGAACTAAAAGCATAATAGGATTGAACATTGTTTTGCTTAAGTACCTGATCAGAAAGCAAAGTACTAATATTTGTCAAATTCTACCTGCTTTCATTAGCTCATAACCTGAGTTCGCAACCCTTCTACAGCAAGAATCTGGCTGCCAACCTTAAAATTCCATATCCAAAAAATGCTCATTCTGACTCTTCTAGTCAGAAAATTAGCCACACTGAGACTCAATATTATTTACAACAGCTGAAGAAAGAAAATGCCCACATATTGAAAGCATAGCATCATCATTATTGTCAGGTATATTTGACTATCAGCAAAAGACTCATAACTGTCATGTTTCAAACACAAAATATATAATGAATAAGGCATTGTGGCAATTCTTAGATTAAGATGTTGTGCAATAATGCTAACACATCAGGGTGTCAGGGGGTCTCACAAGGAAGGATGTACAGAAAAAGCCTTATTTACTCCATCTGAAACAGATGTGATTGCTTTAGATCACAGTACTATTTCCAATTACTCCTACGGAAATTACTCAGCTGAATGTGTCATAGAGGAAGACAAAGTACTTAAAATGTGGACTAAGCTCTAGTGTTGACAACCGATTCATATAGTCTAGAATAAACCAGTTCTAAATTAAACGAAACCCTTCACTGATCTGTTCTAACCTGACAGCAGAGCAATGCCAGCCTTACAAGTTCATTGAAGTTATTAGCTCACAGAAGAGTTTCTGCTTTTCGTTTTGTTTTGCTATCCCACAAAACACATCTTTGTGCTAGCTATCTGTAATATAAAAACAAACAAACAATTTCTTCCTACTTCATGGTAATGCTTGTTGTTACAGGTGACCATACACTTACAAACTTGAAACGTATCTTCAGAAGCTGTTGGGAATAAAAGAGGTGATTGTTTTTGGCACATATTTCAAGGCCAGAGAGACTCAGACTCTTCTCAGGTGGAGAGGGAGGAGCCATGGGAAATGCGGTCTCTGGATTTTGAGAGGGAAGAGGCAGGAAGGCTTATCGCAAGGCCACTCTCTCCAGGTGTTCAGGTAGACCCTGAAAATAGCCCCAGTTTGCAACTGCCAGGAAGGGGTGTGGGACAGGACCCAGAAGAGCCTGTGCAATCCTTGACTCCACAATGTGGCATTGGGAAAGAAGAGCTGCCCAACTAGAGGGTGGCTAAGAGGCTGGCCCATCAGCCTTCCAGAAGCTGGCAAGGGTACTCAAAAGGAGGGTTCTTAGAGGTGGCTTCTAGTGTGGATTCAACAAACCACTTTGTGCCTACTCAGAGAATCTTTCTTTGCTGATTATGCTTTGCTGGATGTACAATGAAGAATAAAGAGCTTTTGCCAAAGAATGACCCACTGTTTTGAAAGGGAAAAGGGGAAAACCTAGTTCCTGACAAGAAGCAAACCTGAGCTAGAACTCCCAATTGGAATGCCTCTTTCACAATGTAGTGGGAGAAGTGATTTGCAGGAGGGAATTAGGAGTTGAGAGGGCAAAGCTTTCTCCAGGCACTTTTCCCAACACCAGGTCTATGACTGCCTGGTATTCCAAGCCACACGCTAGTGGCCTAAAAATCTAGTGGAGCATATATTTCCAACTGTCACCCTTAAGAAAACTTTATCCCTAAGGAGTCATGCACTGCAGTAAGCTAAAATTAAAGCCTGCCCTAAAAAAACCAAGCAGATCAAAACTGTATCACCGACCTTGTAAAACAGAGAGTGTTTGGTGGCTGCATCGCTGACATACACTATGGCGCACAGCAAGAATGGACCTGCCCCCTTAATCCTTTCCAGCTGCTCGTATGAGAGATGAGGAGGGAAGGCACAGTGTAAGAGGGACTGTACCCTTATAGCTACAAGTTTTAGCCTGGCTACTAAAACAAGCAAAAAACAAACAAACAAACAAATGCCTCCTTGACACAAATACACTTGCAAGAACTATGGTTGAGGACATACCACAGTTTCTTGTCGTAACTGAAGTGAGTTACAATCCCTTAAAACAGTATGGAAGGAAAAATGTTACTGTCCACATGTAAGTGTTGTAACTCCATCAGAATTTGTCAAAAAACTAACCTTGTACATATTGTTGTATGTAGCAACTACATAGATATAGTCAACTAATTAAACATACTATTTTGTAGGGATGCTCCCCTAAGTGAAGAGGCTACCAAGTAAAGACACTTTATGAAAGCCTTGTCCTCTAATCTAACTCAAATAATCATTTCCTTAATGCAAAGGACAACAAATACCTAAGCAGTGTTAAGACAGAATTCTTCCCAAGGTCAAAGAGATTTAACACACACTGACAGCTAGCTTCTCACTAAGTATACTGGAAACTGACAGAGAATAGATTTGCTAAGAGGTTTATTCTTGCTGTTTTTGAATTACTTACACCTTGGTTGCAACAGTGTTGTTTGCTCCCTGGTTAGTGAACTTCATTTTCAACCAGTCTACTGGCACCAGTCTACAAATTTTCAGAAGCGAGTTCGTGCTGAACATCCAAGTTTCACAGAATATCCTTTTTCATTGTATAATATTTTTTCTATAAAGTACTGACCACCCCCATACCACCCTAATCAAGGTTATCCCTTACTTTCCCATGAAACAGGCAAGCATTAACCTGATTGGAATGTCTGCATGACTTTCCCAGAAGAGAACACTGTCAGAACAAAGCAGAAATACGGAATTCTTTACACATTAATTCTTTAGCAAATATATGCCAGACCACTGAGAAAACTTCAGCTATTGGACAGTACAAAAATCTGGTAAATAAATAAATGAACAAAGTGGTTGTGTTCCTCCTCGAACAACCATTTGGGATATGTGGCTATCTCTGGCCTGTCCTATACCTACTGTTCCATATTCTATCTCCCCCTCTCTTTATTTTATTTTTTCAATTTATATATTTTTCGATTTATATCCTGCCTTTTTCCTCAAAGGGCTCAAGGTAGCTTACATCATTCTCCTCCTCCATCTTCTCCCCACAGCAATAACCCTGTGAGGTAGGTTGGGCTGAGAGTCTGTGACTGGCCCAAAGTCACCCAGTTGGCTCCATGGCTAAGCGGTTTCTTTCTCTCAGTCTGCCCACACATACTAGGACTACTCCGTATTTCCAATGCTGGAGAAGATATTTAAGTATCAATGCTGTTATACCAACCCATACCTTTCATATATAAAGTTCTAGGGTACAGAACTTACCAGATTGAATCTCCTGCCAATTTTTTTAACAATACTCATGAAGCTGCTTGAAGTATTGTAGTTTTAGTTGGTACATAACTCAGATCAATTAACTATGTCAACTTGAAGTGACTTAATCCCCTCTTTAAATCCTTTATTTCAAGAGCAATTGCTAACATGCTTTTCACAAATAGTAAGTTGTTCAGATTTATCCACACATTATTTCAGCTGAGAGAAAACACTTACCTACCCATCCATCCCTCTACCCAGCTGCCAATGTTAACCCTTCCACTTCTGTCAGTATCCTAGGAATCAGACCAGTAGCCTTCATAGCACATCCCAATGTTAAAAAAGATGGCATACCTCTCTCTACCCCCATGGCAGTAGAAACCATTATTACTTGTCTTAACAGGAAAACTGTTAAGTGACAGATCAGGCTTCAAAGTTAAAAGTATTGATAACTCATGGAAATCCTGAAATCTGGACTCAGCTGAGTTCTTCTGAACATCACAGATGGAATATATGATTGAACCTTGTGAAGATCAGGTAGAGGGAGAAGTCAAGGGAAGGGAAGGGAAAACTTTTAATATTAGAATAGCTTTGTTACTGCTTACTCTATGATCCAAATGAGCAAGCACAATTATTCTTCTCCCATCTCCTCAACTCCATCCTATGTGCTTAAGGCTTCCTAGCATGTGGAAGAAGAGAAAACTGACAAGAGAATCCTAAAAGAAATAAGAGGGAAAACCTGCTAGACCTTCCACAGTCTGGTGCCCTCCAGATGCTTTGAACCACTACTCCCAGCAGTCGTGATCACTGGCCATGCTGGCTGGGGTTGATGGAAGCTAAAGTCCAAACCAGCTGGAGAAAACTAGACTGTGGTATACAGAGGAGAAACTTCTGGAAGGCTTTATTCTAAACAAAAGCTGTTCATTTTTCAGTTCTGTTTTTGTTCATTACTGTTGAGAGTGAGAAAGATGGCTGCTTTGAGTGCTCTTCTAAAGGACTGCTGGCTGGCCTTCAGAAGAATCAGAACAGGAAAGTGTGGCAGAAGTGGCGGAAGCATAGGAATGTGGGCCACGCAAGGACACTGAGATGAGGGAAGCAGAGACGCTTATCTCAAGACCAGACTCCCCAGGTAGGCAGGCAGTTCCTGAGAATAACCAAGATGTACAGCTGGTGGGAGGGGCCCTGAGCAGGGGAATTTTTTCACACACAGACCAGGCAACCCTGGCTCTTGATCCCATGACACAGTATCATCAGAGAAGAGCAGCCCAATTAGCGCATCAGCACATGCAGAGGCAACATGCCCGCTATCAGAAGGCCCCCACTGAAGGGATGGGGCCCAGGCACACTCATACGGAGAATTCTTGGAGTTGATTACTAGACTGGATTCAACAAACAGTTCTGTGCATGCTCAGAGAATCATTCTGGATGATTTGTGCTTGTGATCAATAAAGAACACTTTAGCAAGGAAAATGGTCTATGGTTTTTGAATGCATGAAGGAGGAACCCCAGCTCACAACAATTAACAGGTCGAGTATAAACCTTACAGCCCTCTTTGCTTCCTTCCACCCTACTCATTAATTCTATTCTCAAATTTAATTGATTAGAATACACTGCTTATTGCTATGCCATCAATACTGTCAGTCCTGGTGTGTGTGACTGTCCTTGCTGCTCTCACATATTATTTTACCATTTGCATTATCTCTAGTCTCTCTGACGGCTGCTGAGATCACATGCCAAACACCCCCACTTACTGTTGCTGGACTTCAGATCCCGATGGATAATAGGAACAATTGCCTCATCATGCAGATAGTTCATTCCTCCAGCAATTTGGACAGCCCAGTTCACCAGTATGTCTGGTGGAATCCTTTTACCAGACAGCACCCTATTTAATGATCCTCCACGAGCAAACTCCATTATTAAACAAAGGTTAGGCTCCTTTAGGCATACACCTTTAAGGGCAATTATGTTGGGATGTTTTAGCATAGCAAAGAGCTTGGCTTCTTGATGGACATTCTCAACAGCCTCACTGATGTCTTCATCTGGATCATAGCGAGCTGCCTTAACAGCAACTTCCTCTCCAAGCCAAATTGCACGATAGACTTTTCCAAAGCCTCCTATGCCAATGATTTCCTCCAGAAGGAGCTCAGAGAAGTCAATTTCCAGCACTAGGAAGAGAAAAATGAAGACATCTAAGTGTGGACAAGATTATCTAGTCACAATATGGAGCATCACTTTGCTTCTTGCCAAAAACAATCTAGCCACAATATTCTAATTTTATAGATTAGCCTTTTACTTACCCAGTGTATACATATGGGTCATTTCATCACTGTCAGAATTTCTTTAGTAGTATCATGATGGTACAAGCAACTACAATTCCATTCATTCATTGATCTAATCTTATTTATAGACTGCACTACAGCAAATGAGCTCTGAGCAGTTTACAAACAAGAAATGTGTAAAATAATTAAAGTATAAGCAAAGCTTCACCCAGAAAAACTGATAAAGAGGTACAACATGGCTCACATGTAAACATGTTTATATGTTAAAATACATTACAATATATATTCAAATATATTGCTAAAAGGTGTTTATAAAACATTAATAAAACATTAAAAACAATACAAGCCCATAATTACAAACAAACTGAGCAGCATACATATGGCCATCTAAAGCCCTCCACCTACCTCCTGTAAGACCATAGTCTAAAATTTGCTAGCTGCATCACTGGCAGTGATGTTATTAGTGCTATCTGCTCCCAGATCCTGTTTTTACAGGCAAAGCATAGTTCAACATTGTACTGGGAAGGAGGATTTGGGATTCTAATGATGATGTGCTCTCATTAATAGTTTAGTTAACCATTTCTTGAATGCCATTACCAAGGACACCCCTCAATATTTATCCCCCAATACTCAATAAGTCCAGAGACTACAATTTACTAGTTGCACCACTGTTACAGGTCAGACTACTGTAATGCACTCTTTGTATTGCTGCCCTACACTGGATGTCTGAGAAGTGCCTGGAAACTATTGCACAAGATACGTAAACAAGGGCAAGAGACCATGGTGACATTACATCGCTGTTATATCAAATGTTAACTCCCTATTTGTTTCTAATCTCAGTTCATAGTGTTGGTTCTTACCTCTAAAGCCCTAATGTTCAGGGACAGGATATCTGAAGGATTATCTCCCTCTTCATGAACCTACCCATGTGCTGAACTTAGCTAGAGATGCCCTTCAACATGGTGCTCTGTGCTCTGTGATACTGGAGGACAGCAGCATGTGAACAAGTCGTCTTCAGATTATGTAACTCACTAGCCACTTCTCTATTTCTTTGAATGTGTTCAAACAGAAAGTTAAAATGGCTTTGCCTGAACACATATTTTTGTGACTGCTTGATGTTTTCTGTTGCTCTGCTGTTTCACCTGTTTTTTACACTGATGGTATCTGACTTATTAAATGTATAGCTATTTTAATCATTTTCTCAGAGCAGTTTGATTTCAGTAGCAATCTCATGAAAATGCAAATTAAAAACAGAAAAAAATGCTGCTCAGCTGATGCTCTCAAATAATTCCAAGGAAGCCCTAGAGCAGACACTGTTAAACCATACAGCCTCAGTAGTTCTTCAAGAAGTAGCAGGAGCATGCCAGGTTGAAAGGTATAACAATTCGTAAGGAAGCTGCAACAAGACCAGTAAGCTTCTCCTTCAAATAGGTGGCTAATGATATTAAATGAAGCCCATTAAGTCCATCTGGTCAAGAGCCATCACTACTGATATCTCCCAGAATAGATACAAAAAGTAGAATTCTGAAATCTAAATGCAAGAGTTGCACAGAAACTTGGCAAAGGATGAAAAACAGGAAATTCTGTGCCAGTATTAGGAAATGCTCTTGGCATCTTACATAATCTTTCATTCACTTCCATAGTGGGGAAAAGGAAGTTTGAGTGTGTCATAATATGAGAGACAGCAAAAATTACTTCTACACTCCCCACTTAGAAAAGCTTTCATAATTTCTATAAGATTTCTGCCAAGTAAGCTCTAGATGAGAATTCTATTAAATGTGATGCTTTGATCTAATATATTATAACGCAGGGAAAGGTGACCTGGTGCCCTCCATAAGTTTTGGTTCACACTCCTCATAATCTGATCATCAGACATGCTGTTTTGGACTTATATGAATTATAGCCCAACATATCTGAAGCACATAAGGTTGCTCATCACTGTCATAATGCTTATACTAAAAATTCCTTAATCATCCTTATGATACCAGTGAGAAGTGAAGGTTCTGAGCCAAGGAGTGCTGAATGGACAGCTCCTTTGGAGCTATATTTCCAGTAGGACTGCAAACAGCAGTTGTGCTATATTTTCTCAACACATAAATGTACGTGAACCTCACCATTTTTGCATCCTGAAAATCCCTCTAGTCACTGGTGTATGATTTATGTAGGAAAACAAAATTATTTGCTTAACAGTAAAGACATACACATCCATGCACAAAACAGTGTGGGCAGTCATAAGAATCTCACCAGAGTTTTCATAAGCAGTACAGAGAGCATATGGTTGCACAAATCATATTAATTTACAATTTAGGCCTTGTGCAGTCATACTATATGTGATCTTTCAGAAGCCAATCTAGTGTTTCATGTGCAGTCTGAATTAGGGATAGCAATTGCTACATGGGTCTTCCAATCCACATGCAACAATAATGATGAATCTGTCCATGTGACTTCCCACAGGATGTGGAGAGAGGACAGAACATAAACAGAGGATTTTCTTTGTTGATGCTTTCTTCAGAACAAGATGCATCACAGGTTTGGAAGGTGCTGGTACTGGAGGCAACTGCTATAGCTTCCCTTTCCAGATTTTTTCTCTGCTTTCCCTTGAGTATGCGGGTGAGAAGGGGGCGTTACTTTCCTTTCTTGCATTTCTATATATTCCCTTTTCTCATATAAGTTTTAACAGACTAAACATCTGATTCAGCAATTAAACAGGGGGCAATGCTCTAGAAAGAAAGAAAACATGCTAACAGTTCCTTGCAAAAACCAATAATCCCATAATGAAATTTGCAATGCTGACACAGCACACTTCAGTACCTTGGCATTTGCTTGAGTACAAGGAGAGTACTGCAGCAACATGATGGAAGACATACTCTGAACAAGAAGTCCAGATTAAGAGAACAGAGGCTTACTGCTCAGATCCTAAGCATTTTTATTTAAAAGTGTATCCATGTGCAAAGATAGTAAAACCACCAGAAAAAAAAGGGTTTGCAAGCCTCTGATATTGAGGGACATGCCAGTAAACATAAAGATGATTATCTTCCTAATAAGACTCAATGCATTTTACTCATAATCCACCAAAGTAAGTTTTAGAGCATTAAAGTTTAGCTTATACAGAGCACATTGATTTTGCTAATCACATAAAACACATCAGTAAGAGAAGATTGTGGGGACTGAATCCAGCTACAGCTATTCAGAGGGGGAACCCTAAAAACCACAAGAACTTTAAAGAGATGTGAACTGACAAAAATAAAGAAAGGCCAGCTGAACAGATGTTACTGTATGGTTGGTCACAGCCTCTTCGCAAGTACTGATTTCTACTAAGGAACCAGGCAACTTCTTGATTCCAAGGGCAAAAAAGCAAAGTACTTATACAGTGTATACACGATTCAGCAACAAAGCCACTAGTTTATGGTGCTGTAATCTATCACCAAGTAGATACCATGAAATGTCATTAGGCTGAATAACATTCATCTGACCTGAAGCAGCCTGGCATTTAATTAGCTTACTGAGAAACCCAGAGGAGAAAAGGTGAGAGGATAGAATGAACAGCTCTTCCCAAGCTCTTCACTGCTGCTGAGATGAAAAGGAAGACATAGAAAAAATAGCGGCAGGATAAACATAGCCAAGCCCCCAGGGCCACGCCCCTTCCTTTGCTTCCTCTGGAAGCATCTTCCTTACGACATAGGCAAGATCATGTCCTTGCAGTCTCATTAAGCCCTGCCACCTCTAAGGAACATTTCCACAATCAAAACCATTAAAATCCTACTTAATCAAAAACATGGAACCCATGAACATGAACAGGCGACCCGCGGGCGCGCTGTTTCATCCAGGGCAGGATCCTTCTCCGATTTACCCTGCCAAGCCACAAGGAGAGTTTCACGCGAGGTTGAATGGTCGTCTGCATGGGCTTACACGTAGGAAAAAAGGGGGCAGGACCAGCCTTTCACAAGAAGCAGGGTTTTAAGGGGTGGTAATCAACCTCGGATCGGCACTGGGCTGCTCCTGGAGCTGCCACTCCGACCGCGCCGCCCCTCCCCCTCCCCCTCCCCTCTTACACTGTATGGCCGGGGTCTGCGGGTAGTGGGACCGGAGCTCCGCGGCGGCGCCTTGGCGAAGGCAGAGGCTGCTGCTGCTGCTGCTGGTCACGTAGTTGCTAGGGAAGATGCCGACACGCTGGTCGATCTGGCCCGTCCACCAGCCCTCGTCGCCCGACACCTGAGAGTCCTGCGAGAGCACCTGCACCACGTCGCCCGGGCGCAGGCTCAGCTCGTCCTCGCCGCACGCCTCGTACTCGAAGACGGCCGTCCAGAGGTCGGTCCCGCCGCCGCTTGAAGCTGCCCCCCCAGCCGTGCCCCAGCCAGGGCCGCCCGCCGCCCCGTCGTCTTCATCCTCCCCCTCCCCCAGCAGCGGCGGGTGAGCGGGGCGGCGCGGGCTGCGTGCTGCAAAAGGCTCCATGGGGGGAAAGGAGGAGGAGGGAGAGGAGAAAGGAACGGCTCCTCCATAAGGCGGGAGGCGCTGCCCGCGGGAGGAGTCGCCGCCTAGAGCTCATACGGCTGCCAGCGCCAGGTACGCCCCTGAAGAGCCGCCGAGGCCGGGAGCACAACAGCGCCACAGCCCGCCGCGCAGCAGCCGCGGCGGCGGCGACGGCGACGCCGGCCGGCTCTGCCGGAGCCGCATCTCGCTCAGCCACCGCCGTCGACTCCACCAGAGGCTGAGGCACCAACCGCGCATCCTGAGCCACCTGACTGACCGGCAAGCTGAGCGGGGGCGGAGGAGGAGCGTCCCCGATGCGCCGCCTCCCGGCCCAGATCTTTGTTCCCATTCGCAGTTGCGACAGTCCTTCAGGCTCCTCCCTTACCTGATTGAACATCCTTGGCCACTTAGCCACAGCCTCCCTCCTTGGACAATCTCCGCCCCAAAGCCTTGCTCAATTGCTCCGCACGCGCTCCAGGTTGTCCTTCCTATTGGCCAGCCACAGCCCAACGTTGGCTTTTTATTGGCGCGAATTTAACATCAGTGCAAGCGCTGAGATTGCCACTTGGCTAGAAAGGAAGATAGCTTTTTCCATCAGCCCAGCTTCGCGTGCTAGTGAATGGGGCAACTCCGAGGGAGTGACATCTTTATTCTTATTGGGTGGATAACCGAGAAGAATGCTCCATTGTTTACCATTGGATAACTCCAAGTTTGCAGTTACCCAATGACAGGTCTCTGTGGTGCCAGGCGGTGCCGTATGCACTTGCTAGAAAGGCAGAAGAGGCGCCCGCTCTGAATTTCATTGTCTCGAGCAGGCAATGAGAGAGTTAAGTGGCTGCGAAGGGGGCGTGGCTCAGTGGTAGCGCATCGGCTTTGCATGCTCGAATCAGTCCCCGCTATCACAAAAAGAAACCCTGGAGAGCTGCTACCTATCAGTGGAGACAATACTAGATTAGACGAACCAATGGTCTGGCTCCGTGTAAGGCAGTTTCTTGTGTTCCGGTCTATGCGGTAGGCATGTATCTTCTGGACAGTACAGCTACTTGAGGAAATCCCAAGAGATTCTGCCCGAGCAGCAGTCTACCTAGAAAGAGACCACAATGGAATCCTTATATAGTTGTTATTTTTACGATCTGGGGTCTGCTCTCTGTATATGCAAATGGATGAGATCCCTCTGGGTAATAGGTTCTTCAAAAAGTTTCCACAATTTTTAAAAACTCTTAAGAATTTCAAAAACAAATTACATCACTTTTCTACATAGTCACCTTCTTTGGGGTGCATTTTTCCCAGAGTCATACCAACTTTTTAATGCCATCAGCCAAAAATATATAAAATATATTTATAAAATATAAACCTGCAGAAACTTTTTGAAGATCCCTTGTATATCATTATGATTAAACTCTACTAGACAGTTTAATTCTTTAATGTATGAGTGTAATCCTCTTGCTGCTTAAGATAATTAAAGAATGCTTTCACTATGCATTTAAACTCCAGGATGCATAAGACAGCTATTTCAACATGATGGTTTTTGTTTTGCTTTTTGTTTTGCAAAAATGCAATGTCTGTTTTCCACTTATTTGTCTTACTAATTATTTGTGAGCAATGTTTAGGCATGCTACTATGTCAGATACACTAAACTATACTAATAAGACTATCCATACCTAAGAATAGGAAAATGTTCCTGAACCTATCAGAAGTTACCAGTATTTCCTGTTGTTACTGTTTTACTGGGTAGCTTCAATGGACATTGAGCCATATATCTAGCCAACACACATGGAAAAAGAAACTGAGGGAAAATTTTAGCATTCTAAAATCATACCTTTAGTATCATAGTAACATTTAGCACCTTAGGCCCACTCTCTTGAACTTCTTGTTGCTATAAATTAGGCAGGTGTCAAGCCTGCTGAGTTTTCTATGCCATTTGTAAACATGCTTTCCAAGGGATATTCTAGAAAGTAGTCTTGTCCTCTGTATGAAAGCTTGCTTTTGTACTTGTAGAATTTCTTTAGCATGAGTGATTAAAAATGTCATTAAATACAATTATAGTTGCATTAAAAACCATGGTAGAAATTTTATTAATAGCAATGTTTTTATTAATATCTGATTGCTACCATTACTTGTATTTTATTTTGGAAGGTTCCTTGAGAAAGGGGTTTTTAAAGTTTTTATACATAAAGAAATCCTAAACAGATTTTAAATAGAGACAAAAACAATAATGCACAATTCCTGACTTTAAACCATTGTCCAAGAAAGCCGATTTGTCTAAAGAACAAAGAGCATTAAGGTTGTGCAGTTTCGAAAACATCTTCGCAGTTTGCTTTTCCAGTTCTGCCAACCTCCATGGCAAACTACTCACCTCAAACAGTAGGCAAGACTGCCTCCTTGTGGCTGATATTATTGTAGCATTTGCTGCAATCCTATACTGGTTTAGAGAGAAAAGTGGCCTGCCACTCCTGGCGTGCCATGGCTGGGGCATGCTGGGAGATGTAGGCCTTTTTTTCTTTAGACAAGCAAAGGATTGCTCATTAAATATGCTCGTGTTCTGGGTGAAGCTAAACGAATGAATAAAGCTGCACTCCTCAAGCTCCTGTTGAACTGGTACATGCTCAATTCATTTCAGTGGAATCTCTTCCTGTGCAGCATTTCCAAGTTTGGGTAGATAAGTATTATTACTTTAAATTGCACTTGTCAGAAGGCAAGAACAATTTTTAAAAATTGCTCGCTACATCTCAGATTATGAAATGAGGCTGGCTGCAGCTCATTCTGTCCTGAAGATTCTGTTCCTAAAGAACAGATGGCTTTTTAGAAAAGGTTTTATTGTTTTTGACTAACAGTGTTGGCTTTTGATTATGTTTATATTCAAGCTGCACGCAAATGAGATCTTGACATTCTTCACCCTATTTGGCAAGGGGACAATTCCATGAAACTTGGAAAGTGAGATTCTCACCAGATTCGCACAGGTAGGACTTTCAGTTGGTAGGTAGACTTGCAACACATCTTTTCCTTTTCTCGAGTGTTTTTCTTCTGCCACTGCAAGCAGCAACAGCATTGGTGAGGTTGGCAGCCTGGCCCCCGTTGTGTTTCCACCATGACAAGGGGAGCAGCATTCTGTCTAGCACCAAGGAGGAGGTCAGGCTACTGCTATGCCAAAATCAGACCTCCAATTTCATGAAAGCTTTCTTCCCTCATGAAAGAGCCCTCCACTGTTCTGCCTCCCTCTAGTGGTGCCTTATAATTTATTGCTAGGGAGCTTTGGAGCTCACTAGGAGGCAGCTGGGGATGCCGTATGGTGTTTTTTTTAAAATCTAATCAACAACTCTCTATTGCCCTGCAGCCTCCCTGGATCCCTGTTTCCTGATCTGAAAAAGCTCTATGAGAAGAATTACCCCATGATGTCTTTCCTCATGTATTAACTGAAGCTCAGGAAACCAAGAGCTTGCATGCTGCTGGAATACAATTGTGCAATGAAAGACAGGGCACCTGTATACACACCTTGGCTACTTCTTAAACATGCCAAACACAAGAAACCCAAATCCAATGCAAGAGAATTTTCCAAACTCTCCTTTGAATTTATATCAAAAGCACTTTTTTCCTATCAAATTGAATTAGGATGGTAAAAGAAAGGAGGGATAAATTTTTGGCATAGCAATAGTTCATATTACTAAAACTGCAATCTTACCATAATTGTTTATGTTAATGACATCCTGATAATTTGTGTCAATAACAAACTATTGGAGGCCTAAATATCTCACCCAGCAGATGCTCTAGTGGTGGAGCAATATTCCACCACTAAATGAGGAAATGGAAGATGGAAAATAGATTTGATCTCCTTCTTTCACTCGGGGCTCCTGATTCAGGCTGTTTCATTTCCCTCTCAGCCAGGTACAATAAAGCTGGGCCTGGATAAGGGCATGAACCTTGTCCAGCAGCTCCTGGAAGAGGCAAGAAGCTGAAGAGAGGTGCGACATGAGATGCAATGGCAGACTCAGTCACATGGAACTGAGTACATTTCAGTGCATGGAAACATTTGGTTTCCAAGAAGCTGTCATTGTGCTAACATGACTGAGTGTACATTCCCATGTGGAGTTAATGCTTTGCAATGGGCTGCTGGTTGTGTCTTCTGAATGAAAGCAAGGAATTCTTGAAGGCTGAGGAATGTGGAGTTTTAGCTGAGCTTGGAGGGATAGTAGCCACCCTTAGAGCTTGGTTTTGCTTGCAAACACACATCTTATTTGCTTAGTTGGTGGGTCTTTAAGACTGTCCTTTTGGAGGTCTTAATTACAGAATGTTTCGGACTGGTGCTCCTTTACTTTTTGGGCAGTTTGGAGAGTATATGTGTCTGTGTGAATTGTTTGAGTTGGAACATGTCTGGATAACAGGGATGGGGAGAGGATGGGGTCCTGTGGGGTGACAACAGATCAGGGATGGCATAGGACTGGAAAAATCAGCTGTCCAGGGGATAGAGATGGTTCCTGACGATTTGTTTTGCTGTCCCTTCTCTGAACTTACAGGTACCTTGTGGTAGTTGATTTCTCTTGCCTGGTGGTGTCTGGTGCTTAATGCCATACCTGTTCACTAACTGTGAACACTTGTCCATAAACTGATTGTGCATGAGGGAGTTGATCCACATGCTTTACTGAAACCTGGGTGGGTGGACCTCATGCAGCTTTGGCCTCCTGCTATCCAGTATCAACTCAGGTTAGAGTGTCCGGAGTGGAGGTTATCTTGGCCCATGTCAGGCTGCGTTCAGCCCTCCTCTGGGGATGCAATCTGCTTTGGTTACCCTCATGAGTGACCTCATGTGGGAGAGAGACAAAGAGAGTACCACTCTGCTAATCCTGTTTGATCTCTCAGTGGCTTTGGATACCTTTGAGCACAGTATTCTCTGAGCTTATCTCTATGAGCTGGGAACTGGAGCCACTGTACTATAGTAGTTTTGTTCCTGTTATGTGTGGACAATCCTAGAGAATTGTATTAGTGAACTGTGCCTTGGTTCCCTGGCAATTATGTTGCAGAGTGCCTGAAATGACCCCAATGCTATTTAACATAAATTCAAAACTGCTGGAGGTGGTCATTAGGAGCATGGCCATTTTTTCTGCAATACCTGCATCAGGAGAGACTGTTTGGGCACTGAAATCATGTCATTGCCATTAGAGACTTGAGTCGCTTCTGGGATGAGGAGCCCCCATTACCAATTCAGGTTGCCTTTCCTGGACAGAGATACTCTGGCTACTGTAAACCAGGAATTAAAAATCTCATCCTTAGATTAATGTAGTGTGCTATACATGGTTGGTCCATAAATTGCAGCTAGTGCAGAATGTGGCTGTCAGGTTTCTGGCTGGTGTGGTTGTAATGATTTAAAACTGCCTTCCCCAACCTGGTGGCCTTCAAAGACATTTGGACTGCAACTCCCAGAATTCCTATCCAGCAGGGTCATTCACTAGGAATTCTGGGTCTTGCAGTCCAAACATGTCTGGAAGGCTCAAGGTTGGGGAAGGTTTAAGTTCCTTTAAATGTTGGTAAATTTAATGTGGGGGGGGCGGGGTAAAAGACGGGGATGAGTGAGGTCATTGGTTGGTGACTGAATGTGGGCGGGACTTGGAAGTGCATGAGGAGAGAGCCATCAATACTGTTGGCCTGTCAGCAGGTAACAGAGCTCCGGGCAGTCAGTGCTTTGCAGACTCTGAAAAGGCAGTCTTCTTATTAGACTCCCATGTAGCACTATGATAGGCATTTCTGATTCAAAAGGGAAGGGAAGGAAGTAGAATACTGGAAGGACATATTAACGATTAGGGAGAGTCAGAACCTAATATTGTCTAGTACTGCAAGGGAACATGAGATAGAAACTGACATAAACCTGAATGCAGAAGGGAAAGATTAAACTGAGATAAATAGAATTAAGACAGGAGGGAAGAGATACTTCAGCCAGATTGTTTTATTCACTAAGGAAATAAGTTACTGAACACCTTGAAACCAATGTACAAACATAATGTACACATAGTTTGATTTTATTGTTAACTCAGAGTCATAGTCTGTTTGATTATCAGTTTCTCATTCTCAGGACCACATAGTCTAATGAAAGAGTCTTATAGCTTGGGCACAATATTGAGGAAGAATTAGTTCAGATTGGAATTAAATTCCTAGTGGAAGCATTGCATCCTGAGAGAAAGAGAGGGAAGTATCAAGAAAGTTAAAGACAGACCCTATCCAAACAAATTTAAGGAGAGTACTCATGACAGTGGCTATGCATATATTACCCTGGTGTTGAAGGAATGCCACTGGTGCAAATTAGCTACTAAGTACAAGGACTTGCTGGGGGCAAATAAAGCCCTGAGCAACTTGGGACTCAGTTATCTGGCAGATCCCCTTCCCTCATACAGATGCATGCAATCATTAAGATCAGAAGAAACCTTGCTAGTTGTAGCATAGTCTGCAGGCTGCTGTCTCAGAGCAGCCAGAAAACTGACCTTTGTCATGGTGGGGCCCAATTTATGCAATGACTTTCCTCCTGGTATCCATGATATGTCAACCATGGCATATTTAAGGCACCAGTTAGACCCACTTCTTTATTGAAGCTTTTCCCAAGTATGTGTGCCACCCAGACAATTCGTTTGCAATTAGATATTGTAGTTCTACATTGGTTTTGTTGTTATGTGGTATCATGGTGACCCTGTTAATGAATTCCTTCCAAAACGTCCTGTCCTTGACAGACCTGCTCAGCTCTTGTAAACTCAAAGCTGTGGCTTCCTTTATGGAATCAATCCAACTCATATTTGGCTTTCCTTTTCTTATTCTGTCTTCAGCTTTCCCTAGCGTTGTCTTCTCCAGTGAGTTTTCCTTCTCGTTATATACTCAAAGTATGGCAGCTTCAGTTTTGTCTTTTTTGCTTCCAGACAAGTTCTGGCTTGATTTGATCTAGGACCCACTTCTTCATCTTTCCATCAGTCCAGGGTATTCTCAAAACTGTCCCCCAGAAGCATGTTCTGAATGCATCAGTCTTCTTCCTGTCAGCTTTCTTCACTGTCCTGCTTGGAGAGGGGAAGAATTGTATATGCTGCCTAGAGTTCCTGGAAAGGAAAAAAGGCAGGATATAAATAGAACAAACGACAACAACAACACACCAATTCAGAGTGATTGAAAATACAATACTGTGATCTTGGCCTTGGCCTTCAGTGAAACACATTTGGTGCTTTTTCCTTTTTCCTCTATTGCTGTTCTTCCAGTTCTTAGACTTCTAATTTCTTCGCTGCAGTCTCCATGTGAACTGATGCTTAAGCCCACACATGCAAAATCTTTCAGAATTAGCATTTCCTCACTGCTGAATTGAAAGTTGAGTAATTCTGTGATAATTTTTGTTCTCTTAAGGTTCAGCTGCAGTTCTGCTTTTGCACTTATTTATTTATTTATTTATTTGGAAATTTATAGGCCGCCCCTTGCCACAAGCCACTTCCTTCTTCACTTTCACCAGGAGTAGTTTCAATTCATTGCTACTTCCTTCCACTATTACGCAATACTGTGCAATACCATTGTCTACAAAGTTCAAATAAATTCATAAAACATTTACAGAAGATCTAATCATTATTAAACATGGAAGGAATTTTGATCCAAACTACAGGTTATTTTTTTTAAAAAAATCTGTTAAAACAATAATGACCTTTGCAACTGGATAATGTCCTTTTCTTCCCACTACCCTGCCCCTCTGTCCTAATAGGTAAAATGAGGGAGCTAAGCTGCGTATTTCCACTGATAGTTAATGTGTACTGAAAAAGATGGGGACATGACAGGGTTCTGATGGTTTCTATATAGAAAGAAGGTCCTTGAACGAGATATAACATGCAGCCTGCATGTTAAGAATAAACAGAACCATCAGTGGTTGCACTGTCTCCAAGATCTTGTGTTTAACAATTCAAAAAGTCTCAGAAACATTTCCTGGGGTCTAGTCTAGAAGGTAAGCAAGATGAAAAATTTGGTTTCTGCTCCAATATTTGCTTCCAAAGAAAGACCTGCAAGGGCTTCAACATATCAATATTGGTATCCAGGTTTTCGAAAAGCAGGACCACAGCTGGGCAACTGACTCCCCACGAAAAGAAGGCTGGAAATAAACATGAGAAAAATGTTACTTGCTGGATAACATCCTTCACAGCATTGCCTATATAAATGTTACATGTCAGGTAGACACAGTTTCACACATTGGCCAATTTGTCTCTTCTTAACATGTATTTTCAAGGAGTCTGTATACAGCATGGCATTTCCAGTACCCTTCCAGAATTCATTTTCAGCTATTGTTCTTAGTGGAAGAGCCAGCACGAGTTTTCATTAATTGGCTCTAGCAGTCTTGTGGGGTCTCAATTAATACAAAGAAAGCTAAATCATGTGATGGTACAGAGAGGGAAGAAAACAGTTTACAGGTAGCTGAATAAAGAACTAATCCTTTGCCCTCCTGCAGGCCTAGCTGCATGCAGTTCTTAGTCTTGCAGTCCATTCTCTTCCTTCTCACCCAAGCTGAGTTTTGGCCTGCTAGATCTGCATGCTGTTTCCACAGTTCCACATCCCCGCTTCATCTTTGCATTAATGAGGTATTGTCTACATCAGTTTCCATTTCCTCAAACAGAAGTATTATCTACATCAATTTCCTCTTCTAAGTGGGGGAAACCCTCATAGCAAATGTAGCTTCACCACTGTTCTTTATATCTTCCAGAAAAATTATAATCTACTTAACAGTAATAGCTATTTGCTGTGATAAAGAAGCTCAGCTATGAATCAGGAAATTACCTGTCTGAATGTCACCTCTAAAATGTATCATGTTGCCCTTAGGCAAACTACTCTCTTTGAGCCTCAGCTCTCCAGTTGTACTGCAGTAGAGCCAGAAGTGCAGCACATCACTTTTTCTATTTGCGAGGATGATGACATCCAGCACTCCCTCCAGAATTCCTGATTCCCCCTGGGAATCAACCCTCACAGTATCAGAGGGGAAATCAAGAACAAGAAATTATTTACTCTTAAATGGCAAAGTATGTTGTGGAAACCTAGTGTTGCAATGGTTATTAACTGGCTTTACAAGCTCCTGATGGAGAACATTGCTAGGTTTGCTACAACCAGCAGTTTCCTGAATTTTTGGGATTTCCTTGGGGGGATGACTGCAGGGATTGTCATGATGAGTGCTTGCATTTCAAGTATACCACTTGAGATACTGGCTTTTATTACTGTGTTGCTGTAGGAATTATAACAATAGATATGGAGAACTTTGAACACTTGGCATTGTTATAAAAATGCAAACTGTAAAGTGAACCAGCCCTCCGATTCACAGGGAACCAGGAAAGGGCTAATGGTGTGATGGTTATATGTTATAAATCCCCGGTGCCAGCTCAGCAGGAATCTGGTGCCCAAGGTCCTCTTCCCTTTGTGATATATTTTGGGGAGCTATCAAAAATTGTGGCCTGAAGGTTGCTGGCGATAACAGCACTGACTGGCTAATGAATGACACCTGCAGCAGATGGTTGATCCAAAGGACTGGGAGATGGGGGCCATCACCCCACTGGTCAGCTGTCCTGTGGTAGTGGGGTGGGGGATAAAGGCAAGGGAAGAGAGGCTCTTTGTTCTTCCCTGGGGGGTCCATGCTGCTGCCTGTTGCCTGGGTTGAAGAATGCTGAGAAGCCCTGTGCATCCAGCCTTTGTTGGAGCAGAGCTCCTGTGTTTAGCTGAGGCTAGGGTTAGTTTTATTGTTTTCTTGTCTGAGTGGGCCAACAACGCCCTGGGATGTGGGGTGCTTGTCTGGCTGTGAATTGTACTATTGCTGCTTTCTAACTCCCCTGCCCTCCCCTTATTTTATTCTTTTTATTCCTGGATGTTTCAGTGACCTTCATCCCTCTGTTTTAGCCTTTTAATAAACTTTTTTGTTCCCCAAGCTTGGGTTGTCGTGTGCTGAATCCAGAGTCTGATCCATGGATTGAAGGCCAGGGAAGTGCTGGGTGGGATTTTGCCCAGCAGGCTGGGGAAATGGGGAATCCTTGATGGCCTTTTGTTACACAAAATCGCTACCAGTGCTGTACCAGTGCCCCTCCTTTAACTTTTTTATTTTAGTTGAAGTGCATGGGGTGAAATAGGGCTTCTCTAAACAAGGCATTTATTGTGTACTTGAGATTTCTTAAGGAAATTTGTGAACCCTTTACATAATGGCATCATCCTTCAGGGCTTTCCGCTTTCCAGCCCTTTTGGTGTCCTTTTTTTGTCTGAGGAATGTCAGCTATTATTTCCTTTTGTGCTAGAAAGCCTACAAAATGGCTTTGCAGTTTTTTTCAGTTGCACTATATTGCAGTGCCACCCTGTGGTTGTATAATGGAACAAACAGGACAACTGAAAATTTCTGGGGAATGTAACAAACTATTTTTGTAGGGGCTAGGAGTGCAAAGGTGGAAAAACTGAGAATATCTCTAGAGGTCTATACATCTACTGGGAAATAAAACCCATGAGTGAGGCTATTACTAAGAGAAAGTATGGCATCCCCAAACAGTGTGCATAGTTCTCTAGAGATATTTGCATTTTTTCTCTAGAGATATCTGTGGTTTCTCCACTTTCATGGGGATCCTATGCCCCTAATTCTCACAAATGCCAAGGGCCAATGGTTGTGAAACCATGGCAACTCAGAAAATGGATATGAGGTCCTTTCCTCAGAGAAACTCTACCCAATGCTTACAATTATACTTTGTAATCCTGTTTGCAACAAGCAACTATATATATTACATTTCACCTGCACCATAGCATTGTGGCCATGGATCATATTATACTTCACAAAAGTGGTGGAATATATATGTGTGTGCATATATATATATAATCTTGTCACAAAATGGGTGTGTGTTTGTATATGCATAAGACTGGAAGCTACCAGGCACAGTGAGTTGCCCCCACACCTGCAACTCAGTGAGGGAGTGAGGGCTCGACTTGCAGATCAGGAGTCAGAACTCGCCTGCTTGGCCAATCTGTGGCTGTTGCTTGTCCACTGCCTGCAGGATGGGGGATGAGCATCACCTCTCAGTGCCGCAGTTAGAAGCCAGTCCCGTCTCCATGGTGATGGGGACGCTTTCCTGCATTTTTGCATGAGCAGGCAATCCCAGGAGAAGTGGAGGCAGGAGGCAGGCATGATGTCAGAGCAGCCTCTGTGCGCACAGACTTGCATTCCTGCCTCCTAAAATCAAAAGCAAGCAAGTCCGCACCTCCATGCCTTCCTTCTTTCCACAGGGTGAACAGGGAACCCTAGCAGCTCTTGCAGATGGGGAGAGGGGGGAAAAACAAGAGCCGTGTGAGATATATGTTATGTATTATTGAAATAGGAGCCAACTTCAGTTCAAACGTTTGTGTCACCCTTCAACTGAAACAGCTTACTGCAAATGTACAATTTTACACTTCACATTGCAAGGGGGTTGTAAATGTGCAGGTTGATGGACGTGCAAGACGATCAGGAGCACAGAACGCCCTACCACGGACACAAGAGGCCTTGGTGGTCAAAGTGGTTGCCACCCACGAAGTAGCTTTAAGCACAAGCCCAGCGAAGTCCAGCCTCTGTATTCCTCGTTTCGCTCATAAAGCCCCCTTTCTATCAAAATGGGAGAGCCAGAGAATCAAACGCGGCAAGTGCAAGCAAGGGGACTACCGAAACGGGCAAAACGGAAAGAATACCGGGTGGTTTCCGATGTCCAGCCGAGGGACAGCAGGCCCACTGAAATGAACAGCACTGGGACTTCGGCCGCAGCCCAAAGCGTCCTGCCGCTTCCTTCTCAAGCCCCTTCCAGTCCGCAACGCTCTTTCGACGGGTGTTACGTGGCGCGCTCGCTCCCGTTCACAGAAACACCTTCCGTGGGATAAACAAACCCCACGAGGCCGCCTAGTTGCCAGCCCAGAGGCGAGAGTAGGCGTGGGCGAGCGCCGGTGGGGGCAGCTGGCCTTGCCGACACGACGCTTAAGGGGTGGGGGCAACACGCCGGTCCTCGGGCCTCCGCCCTTGCTCCTGGCAGGGCAGCGCGCCGCGCCGCGCCGCCGCCCACGGGATCCCCGCTCGCTGCTCTGGGCTCCCCAGCCATGCCTTCCTTCGCTTGGGGGCGGGCGTGAGAAGACACGCGCCGCCTGCCTAGGCCGAGATGTCGCGCTGTGCGGCCACCACCGCCGTCCTTCGCCTCCTCCGGGTGGGAGGAGAACTCGGCATGGGGAATGCGGTCCAAGAGGCTGCCGCAAGGGCTGCCGGTCCATAGGCAGGCGGGCAGGCGGACGGGCGGCCCGGGGCCCGGACGTAAGATGGCGGCGGCGTTGGCGGGGGGGAGGAGGAGAAGAAGGCGGAGGAGGGGTTGGCGGCTCCTGTGGCTGTCGCGAGGCTCGGGCTGTAGAGGCAGCGGGCAGTTGTGCCCGCGCTCGCGGGGCGGATAGAGCAGCGAGCGCGGCTCCGGGCTGGCAGGACCTGGGCTCGGGCGGCCGTCATGGGCTCCCAGGTGCTGCAGATCCTGCGCCAGGGCGTGTGGGCGGCTCTGAGCGGCGGCTGGTACCAGGACCCGCACCAGGGCGCCGGTGTCAACGCGCTGCACCTCTACCTGTGGCTCTTCCTGCTCGGCTTCCCCTTCACGCTCTACATGGTGAGTGCGGGACCCGGCCTAACTCGCGGCCGCCACGGGAGGAGGAAGGCGAGGCAAGGCAGAGCGCTTGGCGGAGCTTGCCCGCAGGGCTCGCGGGTTCGTGCTTAAGCCTCTTCGGAGTCTCGCTAGCCGAACTGGACTGGCGAGCTGCCTGCGGCGCCGGCTTTGCTTTGGGGGACTTCCCTTGGAGGCAGACGGCGATCCGGCTCCAAGGGTGCCATGGCCAGCTCGTTCAGGGGAAGCGCTTCCATCTGGCCGGCCTGCCTGCATACATATGAAAACGGGGAGGCGGAGGCGGCTTCTTCTGCCACCTGAAAACGTAAACAAAAAGGAGCTCTGACGTCTGCCCCCGACTACTATAATGGCTGTGTGACTTTTCTGGAATAAACGAGGACTGGCGACCGCCTCTGGAGCAACTTCGCACGTTACCGAATTTCTACACAGAGAACGCTTTTGTGTAGGAATTAAGTGTTCCATTTGGGTGTAAATCCTAATGGGCGGCAGTCTCACACGTGGGCTGTTTTTCTGTGCGTCTGTGTACTCGGAATCCAGGATTGGCTGCAGTTTTTCGGCATGTGTACACTTGCTGAGCATGGTGCAGCGAAAGGCCTGTATCTAAATAACATTGCACAACTTCACAAGGATTACGAATTAGATTCCATAAAACTACAGGAGAAGGGGTGGCATCCTCTGTGTGTGTGTGTGTGTGTGTGTCTAATGTTACATAATTGGATGTGTACTTCTGTAGTGGGGTGGAGATTTCACCTCTTGTGCAGAGAATTCCACATCTGGATATGTGAGAAATGCCCATCTGATGAGGCACCTGACTCTGCTGCCTTCATGTTTGCCTGAGCAGATGTCTGTTGCTATGCTTAACTTGCCTTGCCTTCAGGGAATGGCAGACATCTCTGAGTTTAAGCTAAGAGGTGCCATTGTAGGATGCACTTCTATTTGCACTTTTCGAATATGTACCTCAGGTTTGTTTTTAAACAAGGTGGCTTGTTTCTATGGTTGTCCAAAAAGCATAGGAAGATGTATACCCACAAGGAAGGCCAACCCTTGGGCATTTAATCACTCTGTAGGAGATGACAAAAACTGTTTATTGTTTTGGGAAACTACAGCATGTCTTATAGTGTGGTTTGACAGTGTATGTATGCATATGAATGGACTGGTTGGAATAGCTGTAAGCTGAATTGGATTCTTGGCATTGGGATATCATGCATACATAACATTGGTGTTATGTTCAGCTTTATCAGTTTATATGAGTAGGTCATCCATCTTATAGGTATGAGTCATCTATCAAATCCATGAATAGTCAGTAAATCTGGTAGCATGCAAAATATAAAACTCTGCAGTTTAATCCTAGTCCAAGATTTTATGCTGTATTTTCTCCTTTGTCCTTCTTTAAGGCATTCTGCCCCCTTAACTACTGTCCATAACTCTGAAGAGGTTTCTGGAGTAGAATTGGAAACTGAACATTTTTTTTCCCACACAGAGATGCTCTTGCTTCCACACCCGAGACTTTATTTTGCCCACAATATGTGGGACTGATTTTTGGTGAGTGTGGTGTTGCTGTGGCAACCAGACATTGATCACATTTTATTCCTGGCAAATTCTCTTAGACAGGCAATACACGGGAAAAGCTGATTTATAAACGACGTATGTGGTTCATCAGCTGAGACTCCCAAGAGAACTCTGTGTGAGCGTGGAACTACAAGAGTGAAGAGCTCCATGTGAGAGCCTACTTGCTTCATTAGCAACTAGTGCGGTTTGATAGGTTGGCAGCCTCCTTGCAATTAGAAAATAATGAAAAAGGGGAGTGCCTAAAGAAGAGGGTGGGGATTCTCACTTGTTTCAGTCTGTAGATACATTTGGATTTTTATAAATGCCATATGCACTTTCACAAAGTGGTTGCCACTGTTCGTGAAGCAATTGCAAAACAGTGATTTCACAGAAAGGCAAACAGTTGAGGCTAAAAGACAACTAACTGGTCTGAGAATCTGAATGTATAGCAGAAGTGTAGACTTAGCCTCCAAACACAAGCACACTCATTTGAACCCATAGTTTCTTCTCCCATTCAGAATCAGAATTCAGAAACACCAAAGCCTCTCCCCTCTTTCATCCGCATTCCTTGTGCACAAGATGCATTCACTCATTTTTTTCAGCATCACTTGAACATGTCCACACATGCATGCAGTCTTTCTCTCTTTTCCCTTAACACAAACACTCTTTCCTATTTTTCTCTCCTATTGGGTCTCCTCACATGCCTCCATAAACCTTGTCAGGTCTCCCCCCCCCCATAGTTATTTAATTAATTGATGTATATTATCGATGTATAAATTTATATGCCCCCCCTTGCAAAGAAGCCCCGAGGCTTCTTTGCAAGGGGGCGGCATATAAATTTGTAAATAAATAAAATAAATAAATTATTTCTGTACTACTAAAGAAAAACCCATAAGTGGTTTCTATATAAATAGTAGAATCACAATTAAAATACAATTTAAAAACTATATAATTACAGTTATAAAAATAATACACAATATAGAGCAATACAGGAGCAGTGAAAGGCAAGGGATGGTTAATTTGATTATAGGCCAGAGAAAGCCTGAGAAAACATGCATTTTTCAGGAGGTGTTTAAAGAATGCCCAGTTTTCTCTGTCCCAAACTGCATGAGAGAGTTTTTTCTACAGCATGGATGCAATTGTGGAGATGGTAAGATGTTGAGGTAAACACAGCAGCATCCTTGCTGGAATAACCAGCAATCCTGTTATCTCAATGGTTAATTGAAAATATATAAGGGGAGATAATCTCCTAGGTATCCTAGTCCTAAATTTTTTAGAGCTTTGCATGACAATAGCCTAACCTTGAACATAGTTGGATAGCTAATAGGCAGCCAGGACAGTTCTTGTAACACAAGTCTGATGTGAACATAGTTGGTTTTCTCAGTGAGCACAGCAGCTGCTGCCTTCTGCACAAGCTGCAGCTTCTGAACCAGGCCCAAGGGTGCATTGTATAAAGGGCATTACAGTAGTTTAATTGTGAGGTTACCAGTGTGTAGATTATTTCTGGTCAGGGATGGGTGTAGCTGGCATACCAACCAAAGCTGTTAATGGGCGCTCTGCACCATTGAGGTCACCTGTGCCTCTGGTGACATAAATGGATCCAGAATCACCAGCAGACTACCTATGTGCTTCCTCAGAGGCAGTGTAGACCCACCCAGAACGGGCAAACGGGCAAACTTGGAACTGCCAACCTTTAGGGTCTTTGGCTTATTGGGATTCGGTTTCTGTTTATTAGCCCTCATGCAAGCCAGAACTCTATCTAGGCACTGATTCAGAACATGCATGGACTATCTTGGTTCAGATCTCTCAGAATAATTTCTTAACCTCACTCTGCTTGCTTCCTCCTCCCAGCCTTGACTTAGTCCGGTGTCTCTACTTTTTTCCCTCTCCCCCACAAGAATATTCCCAGTCCTCTTTCAGTTACACCACTGGAGTGGGAATGACATTTGCCTGTTCCCTTTTGGAGTGGTTTGGAGGATGAAGCCCTGGCCCCCAGGTGCATGCTATCTGACTTCCTGCAGGCATTTAGGATAATCCATATGGTGGGAAGCTGGAGGCCAGAGCTTCATTTTGAAATACTCCTGGTCATCCAGGTTTTTAAAACTAAATTAAAAATAAATAAATGACGGTTTATCAGCAGGTTGCATTATGGGCACAGAGGGAGGTGTCTACAGACACAAAAGCCTCAAGTCCTTTTAATATTTCTAAGTATTCTATCACTTTTCACATTTGAAAGCAGTATATTATTAGCAAGGAAACAAGAGACAGTGCCATATCATGGCTTTCTACTGTAATTTGTAATGGATGAGCAATCATCATTTGCTTATGACTAAACATTTCCTAGCAAAAGCTATAAAGGCATTTCTAGAAGTTACCTTATCAAGCAAGAATTCTTTTTGAAGGGTTTCCTCTTCAAGTAAGCTAGTGCCAACATTGTGCTTCTATGGTGGTATTAGAAGCAGTTCACATGGCCAAACTGACATATTTGGAGCATGCTGTACAGAACTAGGCAAACTGTATAGTTGTCATGTGTTTGCTTTGCCATGTGGCCACTTGCAGTGATGATTGTGATTAACTTGTGACTATTGTTCATTCAGTATAGCCTGTGATTGTGCATTCAACCCACATTTGGCAACTCTGTAAAATAGTAAATGTAGGATGATTTTAATAGCTGGACCAGTGGTACAAACATGCTGAAGTAATCATGCAATTGTTTTGCCAAACTTTGTACATATCCACTGAAACTGCATTCTCAGCAAGCCTGTGCGGTTGCAAAAGATCATTGGGAAAGGGTGACTGTTAAGAAGCCTTTGTGTGGCCTGCAAACTCCCCTTAATACATCTGAACTTTAATGTTGCTTTTTGGGTCTAATGGCTACACAGAGAAACATGAACATTTATTTAAATTTTAACGATCCTAGTAATAAACACACAGAGGCATTGAGTCCCACCCAGATGTGCAGTGTTTCCAAATTCCATAATATCAGTGTCATGATTTAAGGGATTATATCATGATTAAGAGCATTTCTAACCAATACAGTGTTTCCATCTCATGAGAGGGTATCTACTAGCTGTCACTGGCTCATCAAATACTCATAGTTCATGCAAATTCTCCTGGTATCTCATTGGAATACACAAAATAGGTTTCCTGCTCATGTCTTAATTTGCACTTAGTGGGAAGAATAGTAGCCAAACTGCTGATTGGGTTCAGACGACATGATAATCTACACTTAAAGGGTTGAGTATGGGATCAGGGTAGGTTGTCATAGAGCTATGGGTTATCATGCTGTCTGAACAACAGTGGGTTCTTCACAAACCATGGTGAACAAGTCACCATTCACAATCCAACAACACTTCATGGGTTCTCTTCATGGGTTGTTAGTGGTCAGCAATTCATGGCTTATTAATCTACCTGGCTTCAGACACAGCAACATGAGTGACTAGCCATGGTGGGTTGTTGTGTTGTCTCAACTAAGACTGCATGATTGCTTATTTTTCATCCTGTCTGATGACCCATGGTTTGTTTTAGAAGTTTAATGTATGATGTGTTCTCATGTTGCTCAGATCCAGGGGAACAATTTCATTGGGGCAGCAATAGTCAGCTAGTGAACAACTTGGCAAGAACAACAAATCCCCTTGTCCCTCTTCACAATTTTGCCCTTGCTGCTGCCAGTAGCAAAACATAGGCTTCTGTTCAAGCAGCTGTCACTGGGTCATGATTCTGTTTTTACTTTGTTTGTTTGTTTGTTTGGTGGGGTATTGGACCTAGATAATTGTACAGCCATGTTCATAAGTTTTGTAAATGCTGTTATTGGTCTTCTGCAAGTACACTCTTTAAAGTGCCTGATGATGTCTTGTCTAGTAAATTCCCTTGTAAGTTTCAGTTGTCAAAGGGAGTGGTGCAGTGGAATAGACAATATACCTGCTGATAAGGCAGAACTGTCTATAGGCTACTTTGCTCACAGCTGCCAGGATGCAGTTGCTATCAGTTGAAAAGAGGTGAGAAAGGAGAAGATGTGGCAAAAGGAGGTACACATATTTGGCAATGTGCTTTTATGGCTTTCCAGTGTTAAACTGACATTTTTCATTGCCCTCCACCTTTTCAACACTTCTCCGAGTCTCTAGCTACTTCAGAAAGGCAAGATAAATCTCTCCCACTTTTCTGTTTTTGGGGCATTTACTGCTGTGGTTACTGTGGATCCCTGATAGTTGCAAAAAGAATTAGTAAATGAAGAGGGATTCTGTGGAAATTCTATTAAATTTTGTAAATGGGAAGGAAATTTGTGCACCTGCATTAACTAGTCCATTGAATTTGCATGTAGTTCCTAGTCCAAAACTTTGTGCAATGTTACCTACTTTTTAAAACCCCTTATAGAGAAGGCAGACTGGGATGAAGCAAACGGCCCCAGTACCAGATGGGGCCCCATTCATTCCTTCCCATTCATCCACCCTCCCAAGGTTGTTGTGTGTGGGGGGGGGCTGGAACTGTGAGGGCCCCACATTAATCACATCAGTAAGTGCTCTGAAAAGGAACCACCAAGAAAGCCAGCCAGCAAAGCAAAGCAAAGCAAAGCAAAGCAAAGCAAAGCAAAGCAAAG
>JAIXND010000624.1:68794800-68830624 GCA_023646645.1 Varanus salvator macromaculatus | reverse complement strand
AGCAAAGCAAAGCAAAGCAAAGCAAAGCAAAGCAAAGCAAAGCAAAGCAAAAGAGTGCAAAGAGCGCAAAGCAAAGCAGCAAGAAGTGCATACCTCCCATTTCTGTAACTGGAGACCCTGGAAAGATGGAGTGGGGCAAGGGAGAGAAGTTGAGCTTGTCCACTAAAGATGCTAGGATGCAGGCTGGAGGACCATGGGTAAGAAGGGGAAAAACAAGCCCCAGTGAATTCAGTCATCTGTTATGTGTACCGCTGTTCCTGTTCACAGGGTTGCTTAGCATGACATGTGAACCTGCCTACTCAGTCTTACATTTGGAAGCTGCATATGTAGGAGCTGATTTAAGATATCTGTTCTGTCAGGAGAAAAATATGAAAAGTGGTGAACTGAATACACATTTCAAAACTATTGGAGGAATGAATGGTTGTTTTAGTGGTCTCCACTTTGAGATATAGTTCCTGTTAGTCTCAGAAACCTATTAATAGCACAAAAAAGCATGCAAAATATAATTAATGAGATGTTCCAGATGTGTATGTGTGTATGTTTTGATTGCCGCATGGCCTTTAGTTTACAAGAAAGGTCATTTATCTTAACAGTGGTTGTAATTAATTGGCCTACAAGTTAAAACAACTTGGTTCATATTTTTTTTGTTTTGTTTAGTTTTTCACATATTGACATGTGTGTGCAGTCTAGACGTATTCTAAATAGTTGGGACTGCTGTGGTCATCTCATTACTTCCTTTCAAAGTACTATTTACTGTTGGCATTCTGGAGCCATGCCGTTATAGCAATTGCACAATACAGTGATATTTACAGCACACTGTTTGAGGAATCTGGAAATTTTGAGAATGTGGCTTATGACTGTGTACAGGAGCAGTTAGCTTCAAATTTATATACTGTGTTTTGCTTTTCGTATTTTTCAAAAATACAAATATTGGAGATCAAGGAACATAAAGCCTCTTCTAGGCTTATACTGGTGTGTGTGTGTGAGAGAGAGAGAGAGAGAGAGTTAGTGAGTAAAAATACATAAATAATCCATAACTGGGATAGTGAGTATCAGTTTTTGTATCCCAGGTTGTATCCCATTCGCCTTATAGACTCTTTTCACTGTGCTGAGGAATTAGAACTCTTCCTGCTTTCTGCAGAAATTCTATGCAGAACAGATGTGCTATGTTGGCTGGTATAACTTCTCCACATTTAGAAAGCGCACATGTCCACAAAAGTGTTTCCCCATTGCTGATATTTAATTTCAGACCTAATTTATGCTCCTTAAAAAAAAGAAACACTAGGATACACACCTGGTGGTTCAGAAAAAGCCTGATTGGAATAGCTGTAGTAAGAACAATTTATAGAACCTCTCTCTGGGTAGGAACTGCATTCCATTGACTCTTGGATTTCCATGAACAGCAGTATTCTTGTGAAAGGAAATTGTCTCCTTGGAGATAAAGTAACAACTACTAGCTTTCCCCATCAAAATAGCAATGCTTGAGAAAATGCACTGATATGTGTGACTTCTTTAGATAACACGAAGAAATGTATAAAATTGTTCAAAGATTACCATGGGTTATTATACTTAATTAAAATGGTATGTCTTGAGTTCAGCATTTACTGGATGGATCTTTGTGGCAGATGCTGTTGCAGTATCCTGCATTACTGTACTGTGTTTTGCAGGCTCTTTGGGTTAGATTACCTTAACTTAATGATGCAATGGCAAGTTAAATCTTTTCAGGGTTACAGTTACCAATGTGAGTTTTATGAATGAATGAATGAATGAATGAATGAATAGGAAAATTTTCTTACAAACCAAATTGTATGTAAAGTTGGCTAATAGATATAGAGTCATTTGCATCTGGAAAATGTCTGACGCTGTACAGAGTAATCACATTTAATATGTTGAATTTATTTGTTTTTATTAAACAAGGCTTCAAGTACCCCATGTTATTTTTGGTGCCAGTGTACCAGAAGTATCTAACATACAATATTTGGGAGAGGGAATTAAAACACATTTAAAGCACAGTCCTGAGCATATTTAGATAGAAGGAAATCCAGTACCCATCATGTCCCAGCCAGCGTGCTGGGGTTTGTAGGGCTTTTTCTGTCTAAATATGTCTAGGGGTGTGCCTTAAATTTTACATTATGTAGACATTTTACTGAAGTACAATAGCATCTACTTCCCTTACACTGTTAAATTAAAGGGAAAAAATATTGAAAACTATTGATTGATTGATTGATTGATTGATTTATATCCTGCCTTTTTCCTACAAAGGGCTCAAGGCAGCTTACATCTCCTCCTGCATCTTATCCCCACAACAACCCTGTGAGGTAGGTTGGGCTGAGAGTCTGTGACTGGCCCAAAGTCACCCAGTTGGCTCCATGGTCAAGCCGGGACTAGAACCCAGATTGTCTGAGTCCCAGTCCCATGCTCTTAACCACTACACCACACTGGCTCTAGTGACTATTGACACTAATAGCAACCCAAAGAACTGTATATGACATGATGACAACTCCCTATTCATTCTAATTTACACTGAGACTTGTGTGTTTCAATGAGTTATATGTAATGTCTTATCCTACTTTGGTAGGGTGATCACTGAAAAACATTAATTACATCTTTGAAACTGCCAAGCCTGCTTAAAATTGTATCTGCAGTTTGCATCCATTAGTTCTTATGAAATGGGAAACCCCCATCACTGGTCATACTAGGAATTCCTACCTTTAAAACATCTTAGTACCAGTGTGGTACCAGCAGCTGTTGTAATATACAGCTTTACTTCAAAGAGAGACATTTTTTTCTCTTGCCAGAATGCCATACACACAAGTGTTTTGGTATAGTAATTCTCAATCTTTGTCTTGACTGTTTTAGTTGCTATGTGTAGGTTGAGCCATTCTTTGTGTCCTCCCTTGCCTCCCCAGTTGCTGCTATTAGCAGTCCATGTGATGCAAAAGATGTTAGTCTGTATAGTGAGTTTTCCTCTTCATTTGCTGAGGGCTTTTTATATGCCTTTACATAAGTTTGCAGAATGCTGCATTCCTATTGTTCATTTCTGTAAGTCTAAAAATGTTTTTGAAAGGATTCTGTTTGGAAGTAGCAAACAATCTAAACTCTTTGTCAACAGAGTGGTGAAAGGAAATTGCTTTGTGAAAGCCTGGATGTGACATTTCTGTTTAAGGAAGACATCTCTGATGTGTTGACATAAGGTTTCTTTTGAGTTCTGTGGCATTCAGAGACTGCTCAGACTCCTTACTTGACATGTTACAACTTTCTTAAAACTTCCTGATAAACATGATCAATGAAATACATTTTTAAAGAAAAGTTGATGTCTCCCTTCCTTACACCATTTTGTCTAAAACCTACTGTCAATTTCACATCAGCTGTTAACCTGTTCCTTGGGAGCACAAACATAACCAAGTAATATATATACACTGAGAGAATTAAATTTGCTTTAAATTCTGAGTCAGACAGGAAGGGAGTTGGCAAGGCATGAGAGGAAATCATAGTCTAAAACTAGGGAAATGTGTAGGGAAATTAACAAACAAAAGAGGATTTCTATCAATGCAGAACAGTACTTTGTAGCTTTAAATGCAAAATAGCGTAAGAAAATAAAATGGCCTGGTAGATCAGATGGAGAGTCCATTTAGACCAGTGTCTGTTTCCAGCTATGGCCAGCCAGGTGCTTCTGGGCAAGTTCACAGGCAGGACTTGAAGGCAACTTATTTTATGTTCCCAACCATCTCACATTTTTCTCACAAATATGTTGCTATGTTCTTAATGACTGATAGGACTATCAGTGGCTTTCTTCCATGAATTTCTGTAATTTTAAAAAAGCCATTGGCCATTACTACAGCCTTTTCTGATCTTTGATGTACTGTACAACCTGATAATCAAGTATCAGAAGGGCATCTTCCCATGTGAGCCTTCCAAGTCAGTAAGAGGCCTTTCAGAGGCACTTTGGAGGTTGGGTGGACAGTGATCAAGGAGAGGACCTGGCCTGGCTGTGAAATGTCTTTCCTAGAGAGGTTTATCTGGGACTTTCTTTGTTTAGTTTTAAGGTTGTTTAATTTTTAGGTCGTTTTCCCATGCTTTTATTTGAGCACTGATCCTGATTTTATTGTTGCTTCAGAGATTTTGCAGTTTATGATTTTATTGTGTTCATTTTGGAGGGGGCAATTGTTATGGATTTTGTATTTTTGTGTAATGTTATTGATATAAGATTAAAGCCAGGATAGAAATACCCAAACTAAAATATGAGAGAAGGGAAAATGTTTTGCTAACGTATTCATGATTTAATAAACTTATATACCTAGTTTTTCCTTGCTTAGCCTTTTTAAAAACTCATTTTCAAAGCCCCGGACATTTTAGTCACAGTGTTCCAGTGTCTTGAGTATCCCTGTTTTCTATTCTATGGTATCCTGATTAGGATTAGCTGATAGCTATCCAGGAGTTTACACAGTATTCAAAGAGTAGCTCCACCATAGTTTTATATGCCGTGTTTTTCCATCTATAAGATGCCCCCATGTATAAGACTCCCCCCCACTTTTCCTGCCCATCTCCAGCGAACAAGCTGCTGCCATGTGCTCACCACTTTGGCACCCACCCCGTGGCACTTCGCCACCACCCCGCACGCACCACGTTGCCACACCCCTGTGGCACCTCGCTGCCCCCCACCTGCACACGTCGCCCCCCACCTGCACATGCCTGTCTCCCCCTCCCCAGTGCGCCCCTCAGCCCCACGTGTATAAGACGCACCTTCATTTTTAAGTAAATGTTTTTAAGAATAGGTAGTGTCTTATACACGGAAAAATAAGGTACATGCTTTATGATAGTATCAGTTTTATTTCCAGCCCATTAATAAATTCTAACATGGGTTTTGCCTTTTCAGTGAATCTACATAGTATTAGACATATTTTTTTGCTGTTCATCTTGTACTGCAAGATTGCTTATCTGGATAGCTACACTAAATTCATCTAAGCATCATCATATAATACATATGTTTAGATTTGCTTGGTTTTGATACATATACCTAGTGTATCATTTCATAGATACATTGCAACTTGCCATTTTGTGATCCAGTTTGGAAGGATTTTTCTGAAGCCACTGCTGCTGTTATTGTTGTTTTCATTTCATTTAATTTCATTTCAGTGCAGCTCACAAAATACACATGCAGCATAAAATAAAAATGCTATAAAATACAGCATAAAAATTCCATTTACACAGTTTATACTGATGTACACAACTAAAACAATACAAATAGTTGAAATATGCAACATTATAGCTCACAGCACTTAAGAGTACAGGACAGTCTTAACCTGGAGCCAAAAGGATGACAGAGTTGGTGCCAGGAAGGCTTCAGTGGGAAAATGATTCCATAATTGAAGGTAGGGGCAGGGGGGTGGTGGTCAATAGATACTTCTTTATAGTCTTCTTTAGACTTTACTAATTCCTTTGGTATAGTGAATAAACAAGACATTTTCATATCTCAGCACTGACTGCAGACTGTTTATAAATAATAGGACTGAACCCCATACAATATGGGGCTAGCAGTGAATGCTTTCCTCTTATGAAAATCACATGCTTACTCCTTAACCTGCCAATTACCTTACCAATCTGTAAGGATAATTTGTTTCCCTTATTATGTGAACGCTACATTTACTTAGGAGCCTTTGCAAAGCTTTTGCAAGTTCAAGTAGATGTTATTTTAGTGGGCCCCTATCTGTCTGCTCTTGATACTCCCAGGGAATGCTAACAGGTTGGTGAAATCGGACATCCCTTGACATAATCAGTGTCTATTCATTCTCATTATTCATTAAGAAATCTAGCCTTAGTGATTTTTCCATTAACTTCCTTGGGGCAGAAGAGTCCTGTTTTTCTCCTGGATCTCTTTAAATATTGCATTGGCTATCTTCCAAGGCCCTGGCATGATTTTAATTATAAGTTGCATGTATTTTTTAAATGATTTGATCAATTTCACATTTGAATTCAAGGGCTCTCAGTTGAATGCTATCGGACCCTGCTTATTTGTAATTTGTCAATCAGCTAGAAACTTCCTCCTTTGTTGTTTATGTTTGGAATAGGAGGAAGTATGCCAAGGCCACACACAGTGGTCAAGAAGTGGGTGTCTCCATGATCTTCCACAGTGAAGGTCAATGCACAGAATTGAGTGTTGCTGTGATTCTTCCCCAGCATTGTTGCACACCTTTTGTTATCTGAAGATCCTACCAACTTCTTGGTATACATCAACCTGCTCTTGATGTATTTATACATTTCATTGGCGGGTCTTATGTAACCTGTTCCTTAAGTTCTTCCTTTGGTTGCCATAGCATCAACTTATAGTTGTTTTACAAAAGTTTGTGCTTTTTTATTTTCCTTATTTGGGAAGGACTGCTGCTTCTTGAAGGAAGCATCCTTGATTTTTATAATTTCCTCAAAACTGCTACTCAACCATGCTAGCCTCCTCTTATTTCTATCCTTTTTATTCTGTGGAATATATTTAATCTGCACCAGATTAAATTTGCATCCTCCTGCCCATTAGACTCCATGCCTGAGCTGATAGAGATAATTTCGGACCTGGTTTTGAGGACCCCCAGAATGTTGGTTCTGGGGGACCTCAGTTTTCATGCTGAGGCTGTTTTGTCCAGGGCGGCTCAGGACTTCATGGCTTCCATGGCAGCCATGGGGCTGTTCAACATGTCACTGGCCTTACCCATGAAAGAGGTCACACTCTGGACCTCGTTTTCTCGACAGGACAGGAAGAGGGTGATCTGGAAGTGAGGAATTTGATCTTAACTCCTTTGTCATGGTCAGATCACTTTCTCGTGAGGCTTGGGCTTGGGGTTGATCTCTCCCTCCAGAAGAATGTGGACCTTATTAAGATGGTCCACCCTGGAGTCTTACGGATCCAGATGGATTCCTGAGAGCTCTGGAGGATTTTCTGATTGATAATGCTGGTGCTCCTGTTGATGCCCTGGTTGATTTGTGGAATGGGGAAATGACCAGAGCAATCAGCACAATCGCTCCTACACGTTCTCTCCTGTCTAGCAGAGCTTGCTTGACACCATGGTATATGCCTGAGTTGCGGGTGATGAAGCAGGCTGGGAGACGATTAGAGCGCAGGTGGAGAAAATCACGGGAAGAATCTTATGTGCTCATTATCGAGCCTATGCTGTGGCAGTGAGGGTGGCAAAGAGGCAATTCTTCTTCACTTCCATTGCCTCCTCACAGTGCCATCCAGTGGAGATTTTTCAAGTGGTGCGTGGCCTAACACACACTGGCCAAAATAAAGATGTGCCACCCTCAGCTTCCCACTGTGATGACTTTGCCCAGCACTTTAAGGACAAAATCGTTCAGATTCGCCCTGAGCTGGACTCTACAGTTGATGATTCCAGAAGGGGAAGTGTCCATCAGTGTTGGTTGAGTTTCAGTTACTGTGGCCTGAAGAAGTGGACAAGATGCTTGGGATGGTACGTCCATTGAAAATTAGCACTTAAGATATAAAGGGTTGATTCTGTGTACATGGATTTGCAAAGGAACAATGGAATTAAGGTCTTTTTCTCAACTCTGTATGCTTATTTTATAACTTTTTTGCTATGAAGAAGAGGCATGTGATAGAGATCCTAATTAGCAGACTAGCTAAAGATGGGCTAACTGGAGCAACTGTTGGGTGGATCCATAATTGACTGTCGAATCCCATGCAAGTGTTCATCAATGATACTTCATCTAACTAGTGAAAGGTAATGAGCAGGTACCCTGGTTTCAATCCTGGGCCCAGTGCTCTTCAACAGTTTTATTAATGATTTGGATGAGGAGGTACAGGAAATGCTTATCAAATTTGCAGATGACACAACATGTGGTGGGATAGGTAATGTCCTGGAAGGCAAAAACAAATTCAAAGTGATATTGATAGAATCATAGAATAGTAGAGTTGAAGGGGCCATGAAGGGTATCTGGTCTAACCCCCTGCTGTAGCAGTTGATTGTTAGGTTACAGTGCTGGCTGAAAACAGAATAAAATTTAATAATAAAATGCCAAGTTCAGCACCTAGGAAAAAGAAACCAAATGCATTATTACAAGATGGGGGGTACTTGACTCAACCATACTGTACAACCAAGAAGGGTCTTGGAATTATGGGTCACAAACTGAATATGGGCCAACAATGTATTGTGGCTACATAAAGGGCAAATGCTATTTTGGACTGCATTAAGAGAAGTATTGCTTCCAAATCACATGAAGTACCGGTTACCCTCTACTCAGCACTGACTAGGTCTCATCTTGAGTATTACATCCAGTTCTGGGCACCACAATTTAAGAAATATGCTGATAAACTAGAAAAGGGTTTAGAGAAGGACAAAAAAGATTAGGGGACTGGAAACAAAGCCTTCTGAGGAGAGATGGTAAGAATTGGGCATATTTAGTCTTGAGGAGAGAAGATTCAGGAGAGAGGATAGGATTATTTAATTATACAAAAGGGTATCATTGAGAGGAGAATGGGGATCTTTTCTTAAGTCATCTCAGAGGGCACAGAATAATGGGATCAAGATATAGGAAGCCAGACTCTGACTGAACATTAGAAAACTTCCTATTAAAGCAATCTTACTATGGAACCAATTACCAAGGGAGGTTGTGGGCCCTCTTACCCTGTAGGCGAGATGCAGCACAAGCATCTATTGGGGATGCTTTAACTTGGAATGATGCATTGAGCCGGGGGTTGGACCCGAATGCCTTCTTGACTCCTTCCAGTTCTACTATTCTATGATTCTATAATTGGCCACTGTGTGAATGGAATGCTGGGCTAGATGGACACCTGGTCTGATCCAGCAAATGGCTCTTCTTAGGTTCTTCCAGCAATGGAATATTTAGGCTCTTTTTGAGCCTTGATAACTTGGATTCTATACCTTCAGTTTGGTTTATGAACAGAGGTACCTTAGCTTTATTAATTTGTATAACTGAAGGAGATGCTGCATTTATGTAGATGTACCTCTGGGGACATTGAAGCAATTAGGTATTGCAGTGTTGTTTTCATCACCATGGCACTTAAGAGTGGGGAGTACACAAGCTTGGGCCAGTTTGACAAGGTGAAGATGCTTCAAGAAGAAATGGCAAGGTGCCAATCTTCTTAACCCAGAAAAAGGGAACTTCAGAACATTAAATTAATAACATGATTAAGAGGTTAAATTAGAAATTCAATAGCAATGCGATCATGATACAGATAAATTATCAACTGCCAATTTTAAAATAGGTTTTCAAGCCAAGCTATCACACTGTCACACTGATGGCTATCAGTGCAAAGTTCAATATAAAAGATGTATCTATTGGTAACAGACTTGCCTGTGCATTTTTGTTCACCAAAGAATTAATTTCCACAACATTTGTAGAGCTTATAGATACAGAGGAACATATCAGGTTTGCTTACTGGTGTTGCCAGGACCAAAAAGCTGCAGTTGAACTCCCCCATCCATGATTCAGTGGAAATAATGCAGCTTGTGAGCTTAATAAATCAGAAATATTCTAATCTTTTATGTTGCTAAGAAATTAATGTCAACATTTTCCTCAAAAATGTTAGGCATAATATTGAAATGGTAAAAACCATGCATATGATATGAATATGAATACATTTCATATCAAATGTATATTTATAGTCATATCAAATGTATGTGGTATTTGATTTGAATTATAAATACATTTCATATCATATGTAGCTTTGAATATATTTCAGAGCCTGCTGGAACTATCTTGCAAAGCAATTTCATTTTTTTCTTGCAGCAAACTATATATTAAAGGTAATCCCTGAGACTTATTCCAATTGTTGCCACAGAACTCAATGCCATATACTTTGTTTTTGTTTTGTCACAATTTGAGAAAGTCTGCTGTGCTGACTGACTCTTTTCTAGGCTTCCAAATAAGGCAGGGAGCAACAGTATGGGGAAAGCAATATATTTTTATTTATTTATTTATTTACATATTTATATGCCGCCCCCTTGCAAAGAAGCCTCAGGGCGGCTTAACAACAATAAATAAATGCATTAAAAAACAATTACACTACTTAAAAACTGGCCCATCTCAAGATCAAAATTTTAAAAATACAATAAATACAATAAATATAACAATAATAAATTACTAATTAACAATTAAAATAACTCTTAAATAAAAAGTTCTTTGCCTGGCGCCGAAAAACAAATAATGACGGCGCCAGGCGAGCCTCTCTGGGGAGTGCATTCCATAGGTGGGGCGCCACCGCAGAGAAAGCCCTCCTCCGGGTACTCACCCTCCTTATTTCCCTCACGAAGGGTTCCCGGAGGAGGGCATCAGCTGCAGATCGTAGGTGGTGGGAGGGCATATATGGTTGCAGGCGCTCCTTTAGGTAGCCAGGACCCAAGCCGTTAAGGGCTTTATAGGTAAGAACCAACACTTTGAATTGGGCCCGGACTTCAGTAGGGAGCCAGTGTAGCTGACGGAGAACTGGGGTGATATAAGAACCATGCCCAGTCCCCGTCAGCAACCTGGCAGCTCTATTTTGCACCAATTGAAGTATCCGGACCGTCTTCAAGGGTAGCCCCACGTAGAGCGCGTTACAGAAATCTAAACGGGAAGTCACCAACACATGGGTCACCGTCGCCAGGCAGTCGAACTCCAGGAAGGGACGCAGCTTATGGATCAGCCAAAGCTGATGGAAAGTGCTCCTCACCACCGCTGACACTTGAGCTATCAAGGTCAGCTCTGGGTCGAGGAGCACTCCCAGGCTGCAGACCCTGTCTTTCAGAGGGAGTGCAACCCCATTTAAGACAAGGGTCAGGTCCCCCACTCTGAAGCCCGACCCACTCACCAACAGGACCGCCGTCTTGTCAGGATTGAGCTTCAGTTTATTGGCCTTCATCCAGCCCATTACCTCCACCAGGCACCGGTTCAACACAGCCACTGCCTCACCTGCCTCGGTGGAAAATGAGAGGTAGAGCTGGGTATCATCAGTGTACTGATGATTCCGCAGCCCACACCTCCTGATGACCTCCCAGCGGTTTCATGTAGATGTTAAAAAGCAAGGGGGACAAAATGGAACCCTGCGGAACTCCATGGCATAGCTGCCATGGCACAGAGCCATAGTCCCCCAGCCCCACCGTCTGGAATCAGCCATTGAGACAGGAGCGGAACCACTGCAGAGCAGTGCCTCCAACTCCCAATCCCGCCAGCCTATCCAGAAGGATACCATGGTCAATGGTATCGAAAGCCACTGAGAGGTCCAGGAGAACCAACAGGGACGCACTCCTCCTGTCCCTCTCCCTGCACAGGTCATCATACAGGGCGACCAAGGCAGATTCAGTGCCGTACCCAGGTCTGAAACCGGACTGAAATGGGTCTAGATAATCCATGGGTCTAGATAATCAGTTTCATCCAAGAGTGCTTGGAGTTGTCCCGCCACCACCCGCTCCAGCACCTTGCCCAGGAACGGGATGTTGGCCACCGGTCTGTAATTGACGACCACCTCTGGATCCAGGGATGCCTTCTTTAGGACTGGCCGGACTACCACCTCCTTTAGAGATGCAGGCACCCGGCCATCTCTTAAAGAGGCGTTGACCACCTCCAAGATTCAGGGCACAATCCCATCCTTGGCGTTCTTTAATAGCCAAGATGGGCATGGGTCCAGTAAACAGGTGGTTGGGCGTACCGATCCAAGCACCTTGTCCACATCATCAGGCCGCAGAAACTGAAATTCATCCATCAATGGGGGACAAGACGGCACGGTTGGCCCCTCCCCAAGAGAGTGTATCAACAGTTGAGTCCAGCTCGTGATGAATCTGAGCGAAATATGTTTTTTTGTTTGTTTGTTTGTCGATTTAGATCCTGCCTTTTTCCCAAAGGGCTCAAGGCAGCTTACATCATTCTCCTCCTCAATCTTATCCCCACAACAACAACCCTGTGAGGTAGGTTGGGCTAAGAGTCTGTGACTGGCCCAAAGTCACCCAGTTGGCTCCATGGCTGTGCGGGGACTAGAACCCAGATCGTCTGAGTCCCAGTCCCAGGCTCTTAACCACTACACCACACTGGCTCTGTGTATGTATTTCTGGGCTCCTATACTGAATAAATATTCAGAGCAGGGATCCACAGCTTTTGGTTGTATGGCTGGTCAGAGGTGCTAGTTTCCTCTCTCTGGGTCTTGCCTGCTGGTTTGGTCAATTTTCAGCAGAGGTGCTTGGAGTGTTGGCCAAGGAAGGCCCCCTGTGGAAAAGGTGGATGGGGAGCAGGTCAGCTTGGCTGTTGCTGGGCAAGGGCACTTGAAATGGGGAGTGGGGTTTGCCGGTTAAGCCCTGTATACTGCAGTTCTTGGAATACTTGGCCTTTGCAGGTATCAAACAACACTGGGAACAAGTGTGGCAAGAAACATTGTGCAGTTTCAGAGTTGTTTGTCAAGCCTGCCAGAGAGTGGTGCCACTTGTTGTGACAACTAAAAAATGTGAAAGCCCAGGTTAGAGCACTTTACTTTTACCATTTCATTATCCTGATTTTTAAAAACTTCTCTGTACTTACTCATTATCTTTCTGCTCCCCATCAAGCGCACTGTGGTGAATGCTGCTCAGGTTCACATTAATCAGTATTTAAATGAACTTCATGCTCCAGTTTCAAATCCTCACTAATGACAACCTTGGTTAATCATTATGTGTGACTGTAATGGGTGCAAAGTGCATGATCCCAATCTCTTATTTATCATTGCTGAGGAACTGGAAGTGTTAGTATGGAGGGTCTTTTACAGATGAATATGCTGGATTTAGCTCACTGAGCTAAAGGTACTGAGGGAGGAAGAGGCTGCATAGTATGTTCAGTATGCACATTTGAAAGCCAAATGTCAAAATAAAAATACTTCATTTGAATACTGGATTTGCATGCATTTGGAATAGTCAAAGTTGTGCTTTGGTACAACTCTGAACTTCTGATAAAAATTAAAACAACTTTAACAACAATAAAAATTATAAATATTATAAATATTATGCATTACACTATTAGTATAAATAGAATTCATTTTATAAATATTGATTCTAAATTATTGATAGAATATTATATTATTATAAATATTTTGATAATTGTTATGGATGACAAACCACTGACAGCCTCTAAAGGGTGCCACTTGGACATTCTGAAGGGTCTATCAATGGCTGTTACTTTGAGAAATAAAACTGCAATCAGCACAAAAGAACTTGTGGTTATAGCAGGGAAAGAAGACTAGAAGAGTTGAGCCATCCAGTCCCTTGACATAACTGTGGAGAACTGAGAGAAGGAGCTAGGGGAGACAGCACACACTGAGATCAGTCCTGTGTTGGGCCCACTATGAACAACAACTCATGTTGTGTAGCCTTTTGGAGGTGGGTTATTGTGTCTTGTGAACACAAGGATATTTGAAGGATGTATTAGCTATACTAGCATCAGTTTGAACATCTTTCAGGCAGGAATTCAAAGGTTTTTACCACATTTTAAATGTGTGAGTGTAATACTGAAATGTCTGCCAGGTACATGGATTCTGTGTGCCTTTGTAACTGGACTAAACTTGCAAAGATCCTGCGATGCTATCTTGTATTTAACTATTGCATTACAGTAGATTTTGAGGGTCCAGGTGTGCAGGCTAGAATAGGTTTGTACTATAATCTGGCTGCTTTGCTAAACAAGTTGTTGTGTTGCTCTTTTTAGTGTCTGGAAGGCTGTTCAGTGGCTATTTTAAGATAGCTACAAAATGCAAAGGTGCTTTTAATAGCTGTGTAATGGCAGTAAAAAGGCTTTCCTGTGCCTTCAGCATTTCTAGAACTCTTACATCTCTAGGAAGCGGGGGTTTGAAGTTTTTTTTTTTAATACTAGGTAGTACTTGGATGTAAATATGACAAGTGCAAAATCCAAATTTGGGTCCACAATTGAACATTAATTGTCCTTGTATTGTTAGTATTGCCAATATGTTAGGATTTCTATAATGCACTGTTGATTTCAGAAACACAGTTTTGTACACATCTGTAAATTGAGCTCAAACTGCACTCCTGTAGAATATTGCAGATTCTGGAATGTGACCTATTTTAGCTTATCATAATCAGTGTTCTTTGTCAAATATGATAAATGTATTCTTTAAATAACAGTTTTTAAATAAGCATTTCATGCACTGTCCATCATATTGGAGCAGGTATGAGTACAGAATAAACCCAAGCATCTCATTCAGTTAACTTCTCCTATATCCAGAACAACTTCCATCAGCAGAACATGGAGGAGGTAATTGGTTCAGTTAAGATTTGTTACACTATCTGCACAACTATTTTTGTGTAGCGCCTAGAAAGAAGCAGTGTCGGCATCCAACAAAACTCTTTGGAGAAGGCATTCTGTAACTAGAGTGTCATTGCTGAAGGAGCACACTTTCTTCTAGATGATTGTGACTCTGATGGAAGATATACCTGGAGAAGGACCTCAGCAGATCTTTACTTTCTTCCTGCCCCATTGCAGCATTCTTGCTGATCTTACCCCAAGCAACAGGGCATGCTAGATTATTTCCTTCCAATGCCCTGGACTGTGGGGAAGGAGGAGGAAGTGGGAGCAAAGGCACCAGAAGAACCTGCATATCACTTCCACAGCATATATGCTACCCAACCTACCATATATGTTATCTGTGGGCCTGTTGGTAATGAAGTTCTTTAGTTCCCTAGACATGTAGGTAACTCCATCAGCTTATGGAAGGCTTTTGAGCATTCCTTGTGCACAATAAAGCAAAGGTTATGTGGTAATTCCTACATGTAAAAAGTCAGCCTTTTATATGTTAGGAAATCAGGAACTGAAGGAAAAGAGGAAAACAACAAAAGGAAAACAACAATCTGATGTTGTTGTTGTTAGTCGCGAAGTTGTGTCTGACCCATTCTGACCCCATGGACAACATTCCTCCAGGACTTCCTGTCCTCCACCATCCCCCAGAGTCCACTTAAACTCACACCAACTGCTTCAGTGACTCCATCACCTCATCCTCTGCCGTCCCCTTCTTCTTTTGCCATCTATTGTTCCCAGCATTAGGCTCTTCTCCAGGGAGTCTTTCCTTCTCATTAGGTGGCCAAAGTATTTGAGTTTCATCTTCAGTATCTGGTCTTCTAGAGCAGTCAGGGTTGATCTCTTCTAGGACTAACTGGTTGGATCGCCTTGCAGTCCAAGGGACTCACAGGAGTCTCCTCCAGCACCACAATTCAAAGGCCTCAATCCTTTGGCGCTCAGCCTTCCTTATGGTCCAGCTTTCACAGTCATACATTGCAACTGGGAAAACCATAGCCTTGACTATATGCACTTTTGTTGGCAGGGTGATGTCTCTGCTTTTTAGTATGCTGTCTAGATTTGCCATAGCTTTCCTCCCCAGGAGCAAGCGTCTTTTAATTTCTTGGCTGCAGTTCCCGTCTGCGGTGATCTTGGAGTCCAGGAAAATAAAATCTGTCACTACCTCCATTTCTTCCCCATCTATTTGCCAGGAAGTGAGAGGACCAGATGCCATGATCTTAGTTTTCTTAATGTTGAGTTTCAAGCCAACTTTTGCACTCTCCTCCTTCACCCGCATCAAGAGGCTCTTTAGTTCCTCTTCATTTTCTGCCATTAGAGTGGTATCATCTGCATATCTGAGGGTGTTGATATTTCTCCCGGCAATCTTAATTGAAACTTGTGATTCATCTAGCCCCACCTTTCTCATGATATGCTCTGCATATAAGTTAAATAGGCTAGGCGACAGTATACAGCCTTGCCGAACTCCCTTCTCAATTTTGAACCAATCAGTGGGTCCATACCCAGTTCTCACTGTTGTTTCTTGACCCGCATATAGGTTTCTCAAGAGACAAATAAGATGGTCAGGTACTCCCATCTCTTTAAGAACTTGCCACAATTTGTTGTGATCCACACAATCAAAGGCTTTAGCATAGTCAATGAAGCAGAAGTAGATGTTTTTCTGGAACTCCCTAGCTTACTCCATGATCCAGCGTATGTTGGCAATTTATCTCTAGTTCCTCTCCCTCTTCGAAATCCTGCCTGTACTTCTGGTAGTTCTTGGTTCACATACTGCTGGAGCCTAGCTTGTAGGATTTTGAGCATCACTTTGCTAGCATGTGAAATGAATGCAATGGTGTGGTAGTTTGAACATTCTTTGGCATTGCCCTTCTTTGGGATCAGAATGTAAACTGACCTTTTCCAATCCTGTGGCCACTGTTGAGTTTTCCAAATTTGCTGGCATATTGAGTGAAGCACTTTAACTGCATTGTCTTTCAGGATTTTGAATAGCTCAGCTGGAATGCTGTCACCTCCACTAGCTTTGTTGTTGCTCAGCCTTCCTAAGGCCCATTTGACTTCACATTCCAGGATGTCTGGCTCGAGGTTAGTGACCACCCCATCATGGTTATCAGGGATGTTAAGCTCTTTTTTGTATAGTTCCTCTATGTAATCTTGCCATCTGCCTCTGCTAGGTCCCTGCCATTTTGGTCCTTTATCATGCCCTTCTTTGCATGAAATGTTCCCTTCATATCTCCAATTTTCTTGAAGAGATCTCTGGTCCTCCCTATTCTATTGTTTTCTTCTATTTCTTTGCACTGTTCATTTAGGAAGGCATTCTCATCTCTTCTAGGTTGTCTCTCTCTGGAATTCTGCATTCAATTGGGTGTATCTTTCTCTTTCTCCCTTGCCTTTTGCTTCCCATCTTTCCTCAGCTATTTGTAAAACTTTCTCAGACAGCCATTTTGCTTTCTTGCATTTCTTTTTCTTTGGGAAGGTTTTAGTTGCTACCTGTTGTATGAACTTCCATCCATAGTTGTGAACTTTCGTCCATGGTTCTTCAGGCACTCTGTCTATCAGATCTAATTCCTTAAATTTATTTGTCACCTCTACTGTATATTCTATATACTCTACTGTGGTTGGTGTGAGCTTGAGTGGACTCCGGGGGATGGTGGAGGACAGGAGGGCCTGGAGGAATGTTGTCCATGGGGTCGCGATGGGTCGGACTCGACTTCGCGACTAACAACAACAACAACAACTGTATATTCATCAGGAATATAATTTAGGTCATACCTGAGTGGCCTAGTGCTTTTCCCTACTTTCTTCAATTTAAGCCTAAATTTTGCAACAAGAAGCTCATGATCTGAGCCACAGTCAGCTCCTGGTCCAGTATTTACTGACCATATAGAGCTTCTTCATCTTTGGCTTCAGAGCACATAGTCAATCTGATTTCTTTGTTGACCGTCTGGTGATGTCCATGTGTAGAGTCATCCCTTGGGTTGTTGGAAAAGAGTGTTTGCTATGACCATCATATTCTCTTGACAAAATTCTACCAGCCTGTGCCCTGCTTCATTTTGTACTCCAAGGCGAAACTTGCCTGTTATTCCAGTTATCTTTTGGTTTCCTACTTTAGCATTCCAATCCCCCATGATGATAAGGACATCATTTTTTGGTGTTAATTCTAGAAGGTGTTGTAGGCCTTCATAGAACTGGTCAACTTCAGCCTCTTCAGCACCAGTGGTTGGGGCATAGACTGGACTATTGTGATGTTGAATGGTTTGCCTTGGATTCGAACTGAGATTATTCTGTCATTTTGGAGATTGTATCCCAGTACTGCTTTTCCTACTCTTTTATTGACTATGAAGGCTATTCCATTTCTTCTGAGGGATTCTTGCCTGCAGTAGTATGATGGTCATCTGAATTAAATTCCCCCATTCCTGTCCATTTTAGTTCACTGATTCCTAAGATGTCGATGTTCAGTCTTGTCATCTCTTGTTTGACCACATCCAGCTTGCCTTGATTCATGGATCTTACATTCCAGGTTCCTATGGAGTATAGATCTTTGTAGCATCGGACTTTCCTTTCACCACCAGGTACATCTGCAACTGAGTGTCCTTTTGGCTTTGATCCAGTTGCTTCATTCTTTCTGGCGCTACTAGTACTAGCCCTCTGCTCTTCCCCAGTAGCATATTGGACACCTTCCGACCTGAGGCGCTCATCTTCTGGCCTCATATCTTTTTGCCTTTTGGTACTGTCCATGGGGTTTTCATGGCAAAGATACTGGAGTGGGTTTCCATTTCCTTCTCCAGTGGATCACGTTTTGTCAGAGCTCTCTGTTATGACCTCTCCGTCTTGGGTGGCCCTGCATGGCATCGCTCATGGTTTCATTGAGCTATGCAAGCCCCTTCGCCATGACAAGGCAGTGATCCATGAAGGAGGAATAATCTGTAGTTGTTCTGAAAGCAGAATAGTGGTGGAGGTTATCAATTAAATACATTACATAAAATGTATCCATTGTAAAGTGTAGTCATTCTTCATATGCTCTTGTGAATATCCTTTTATTATTCATTGATATGAAATGAATGCACAATGCAAATTCTATTTTTAACAGTCACAAATCAGAAGTCCACTTATGTCTAACACTTTCTTGCCAATTTGCATTTTTACAAGGCTTCTTAAGAACACTGCTCCATCTTTTCAAAATGCTTAATGTTAGGACTGGTCTGGGCTCTGCAGTGTGTTAGGCATTAGGTGTCAGGCAGCACTTACTGCTCTGTTGACCAAGCAAAGGTTTCTAGTATGAATACAAAGTTTGCCCAATAGGGAAATTTCATAGGCCCTGCCAACTGCAGGGACCAGTGTCAGACATCTCTGTGCAGGAAGAAGTTTGTGGCGTTATGATCATTAGGCTAAGCCTCAGATGCCAACCTGGTGCAGTTCACATGATTTGGACTAAAGCTCCTGCTATCCCTTACCTTTGCTAATGCTGGCTAAGATTGTAGACCAAAATATCTGGGTGGGCACCACATTGGGGAAGGTTGTTCAAGATCAAGGGTCTGGAGCACTTGATGCTAGCATATCCTTGATGCTAGCATATCCTTTCTCCTTATGTAGTCAGTTATGTAGTGATTGAGCAGCAGTTTGGGTATTTGGGCATTTTGAATCGGGCACAGCTGAACTGGATGAAGTTTAGACTCAGTAGACTTGATGTAAGCTTGATAGTAAAACAAAACCTAGAGGCTTTATAGAGAATTGTTCCAAAATGAATGGGTGCTCACAGTAAAATATACGTATTTACAGCTGATTATCCATTCCTTTAAAATAGCATGATTACCCATGGGTGCCCTGGGAGTCCCACTGGAGGCAGGGTGTGGGTGGGTAAGTAGCATATCTGTGTAATAGTAGCATCCGGGTAAGTAGTATATCTGGATAATAATAGCATCCAGGAAGTATTAATTGGGTAAATACATTCTAATACAAGGAAATACCGGTAAATGAAAGTGGAAGGGCGATAAAGTGTGCCTTTGTGCATATTTTTCTTCAGTTGGCACAAAATGCTTTGAGGGAACAGTATCACATACACAAACATTGCACATAGTGGGAAAATACTGGAATGTAAGAAACAGTAGTGGACTTATGGTTGCTGAGAACTTAGCAATGTTGGTGTCTTGGTACCAGCTGTCAGCAAGCTGAGTCAGTAACTAACATCTTGCATCAGTGCAGCCTTTTTTTTGAAAAGCAAAGGTTTGGTCAAAGTCTTCCTTTTTTCAATTTATGTGTAAAAACTTGTTGGTCAGAAAAAAACGGTGTGGGTAGAGAAAGATCCACTGCACATTCCTAAAGGATTTATTTTTATATTTCCAAGCTATGAAATGTTCCTGAAATCTCTGTTCTAGGACCTGAAATGTAGAAATAAGGAACTCACAGTCCTAAAGCAGGAATGGATAACAATGTCTTCAGTTGATTTAAATTAATTTTGTTTGTTTGTGTGCTACTACTGGCAGAAAATTAAGTTTCCTTTTTTTAAAAAAAGCCTCTCCATTACAAAATATGAGATACTGTGTGGAAACATGAATATGGAATTATGTCATTCTTATATTCTGAAATATTATTCTTGTTATGAAAAGACACAAGAAAAAATGGTATCATGTTTGTCTGCATGTTGTTGCAAAGTAGATCCTCAGTTTCAGTGGAAAGTCAAGTGTGCTTTAAATGAATGGAATTGGGTGTGCTAAGTATGTTAGAATGTGAGCTAGCATTCCCCCCCACCACCCATATTTAAAGACAGATCTCCTTTGGGGAAGCTCCACATAGGGTAAAATAGAAAAATCCAGTATAGGAGGCACATGTACATTATCATCTGTAGATCTGAACATCTAGCCATAATTGATTTCCTTGCTTTCATCAATTACCACAATTCATTTTTCCCTCCTCCTTCACTTATCTCTTTTGAAAGGCACTTCCTTCTTCCATGGTGATTGTCGCAATCTACTGCCCAGTGATAGCAGCTCTCTTCATTGTTCTGAAGATGGTAAACTACCGTCTTCACAGAGCACTTGATGAAGGTGAAATTGTGGAAAGGAATGCCAATGAGCGTATGAACAAAGGTGCGAAAACACAGCAAGGTAACTCTTCTTCCAGGAGAAAGGACAGCAATGGACCTAGGTAATGAATCTTCTGTGTTGTTGTTTTTTTATGCATCCATAATATGTACTTTATTTTTGATATGGTCTAAAGGTTACAATAAATTAGTGTACTAAACTCAAAGCAAGATAACGTATTGGCTTATTGCATCTAATTTGGGACATAGAGCAAAGTTGTCCTATTTAATAAGTGATTTATGATGAGATGCCTTGAGCATCCCAGGTGCATCATTTCCTGAAGCTCCTGGGCAGCAAGACTAGTGCATGTATAGTGCAATCTAACCCATCTGCCACTGTGCTGTAAACTCCAGTTGGCACATTTACCTGTGTTCAAGTGGCTCTCTCCTTTGCATTCCTTGAGAGAGGTGGGTATGCAGCACAAATGACAGAACTGCCTTCTGTCCTGTGTGGAACATGATTGTAGGTCCAGTTACTTTCTTATAGAAATATATATGACAGGGATTTAGGATGAAAATTGAGTGGCAAATCTCCCTGTGCATTTCACTGCCATTTTCAGCCTCTTTCCATTGTACCTCTTGTGTGACTCATGCCAGAATGCTCAAGCTGCAGCATGCTTTCTCCGGGCAGACAAAATGGATATATTGGGAGAAGTATGCATATTAATTTTCTTTTTAAAAATTGTTTTATTTATTTTCAGAAAGTACAATAGAAAGAAGAAAGGGGTATATAGGAAAAAAGAAGTCATTTCAACGATTTAGCAAGCAACTCCATTTTTAAGCACATTTATAATAAACAAAAATCTCTGTCGACTCATTTCCCATTCAATTCTCAGTCATATATTTACCCAGCCTATACAGTTATAGATCATAACATTGCTTTGGAATTACAAACATTTGTAAAAATATATATTTTCTTTAACTATTATTTAAATTGTTAATAGTAAGCCTTCCATCTTTGAGTAAATTCTTTAACTGGTCTTCTCTTGACATAATTAGTTAGCTTTGCCATTGTTGCATGCTCAGGTAGCTTGTTTTTCCAGTCTCCAAAGCTAAGTAATCTTCAGCTTTCACATATTAATTTTCATGTGCACCTCTTACCAAGAATTGCAAATGGATGGAGAAATGGAACAAAATGGAATGAAGCTGTGTTCAAAAAGTTCCTTGAATCTGTGTTGACATCAAGTTACATTTCATAGAATAGCTCTGTTTGAAGCTTTTAAAAGAACTTGTATGGGCTAAAATTAGAATTAAGTTGCTAATTGTCCCATCCATTTGAATAATTCTTATCTGCCATTTTTCCTATGGTAATTTGGTAACTAAGGTCATAGTGTATCAGGTTTATCCATTCTGCTTGAAGGAATTAAGAATTGCCCAGTCTGTTATCCCTGTTTACATTTTTTTGAGGAATATCTTGACAGTAAGCAATATTACAATCTTATTTGGGTATGGAAGGAATTAACTAAAAATTCTGCAATTATGTTGACAGCTATATTCTTAGCTGATTTTTCTGTATATTCTCAATAGATGACCTGATTACCTGTTGAAACAAGGCTTACCTTAAATGTGCTTTTTGAATTAATTTGACACAGTTAACCAGGATAATATCTAAAATGTCTTAGAACTCTTCATATTTTAGTGATCCTGGCGGAGGGATTGAAATGTCAGAGTTTGTTCGAGAAGCTACTCCACCAGTAGGCTGTAGTTCACGAAATTCCTTTGCTGGTCTAGAGTTGAATAATCAGGTATGACATAAACCTCAATCACTTTTATGATGATGATGGGGATTTGTAATGCTGGGAAATCAGTTTCATTTGAGGAGTTCCAGAATGTTTTTGATCTGGAGTTTTTGATGGGATATTGGAAATGTGTGCAAAAATGTTGCACACATTGAGAATGGAGTTCTTAATATTTGTAGCAGTTTTTACACAAATTGGGTCTCAAAGGGAGTCTGAATCTTTAAATCTGTGTAAGTGGGTTTAATAAATATGTTTATCATATTTACAAGTCCATTATGTATGTCTGGGCACAACATATTTCCTTGGTAAATATCCTCGTGGGTTTCATCCTCTCATTACTTTGATGTTAGCTTTATTTATTCCCTATTTTACAAAGAACTTGGCATAGTCAATTTCATTTAATTTGGCATTGGCAGTATGGTTTTCCATTAGAGTTACACGACTTAAATTACACAGAATTAAATAGTCCCATTTTTTAATTATTGTCTGTTATTTGAGTTAGTTCTTCTCATAGAATCTTAGAAGGAACCATTGGGCCATCAGGTCCAACTCCCTGTTCCAGCACAGGACTCTCCCATGATTTGTGCTCAGTTATGCCTTTTTAGTTTCTTCTCCCCAATATTATGAGTTCAATATGATTTTTTTCATTAATGTATTTGTTCTGACAAGTACAATTTATTACATTCACTTATTTATTATTATACGGGACTGCAGGTGGTGCAGTGGTTTAAACCGCTGTGCTGCTGGGCTGGTTGATCGAAAGGTCGCCGGTTCAAATCTGCACATGGGGTGAGCTCCCGTGCGCCGTCCCAGCTCCTGCCAACCTTGCAGTTCGAAAGCATGCAAATGCAAGTAGATAAAAAGGTACCACTTTGGTGGGCAGGTAACAGCGTTCCGTGCACTTCGGTGTGTAGTCATGCCGGCCACATGACCGCGGAGACTGTCTGTGGACAAACGCTGGCTCCCTCAGCTAGGAAACGGAGATGAGCACCGCCCCCTAGAGTCAGGCATGACTGGACGTAACGTCAAGGGGAAACCTTTACCTTTACCTTTTATTTATTATTATAGCTGTGGTGAGATTTTTTTAAAAATGTGACAGTGTAGGCTCTGATGGTAGGGCAGCCAGGTCAAGTCAGGCCTTTTTTTGCCCCCAAAAGCTGAGGAAAATCACAACCCATTTTGAAAACATATCTGCATGTTGGGTGAGTGCCAGTAGTGGGAGGAAACAACAGAATTCAGAGTGCCAAATTGGGAAAATCCATTAGCTTTTCACCCCCTAATTGTACTCCTTGCACATCCCTAAATGATGACTATTTTTTTCCAGTGAAGAACTGTTGAAAAATTTGCTTTTATCTTTACTGTGTTAGGGCAGTAGAGGTTCCCCATTTGGTCTTTTAAAGTTTTCTTTATTGCCAGATAGGTGGGTTATTTCAGCTCTGAAGATTTTTTACCATTCTTACTTCAAGAACAAGTTTTTATGCATATTTAGACAGTAAAATTAATACAATTGAAATGCTTTTCTTTATTAACTTTAAAAATATTCCTGCAGTGGAAAAAAATGTTTTTATTGCTGTTCTTTATGACTGTTTTCATCGTGAGGTGATTTGGTCCTTTGAAACATGTAATCTACTTCAGATTTCAAGAGCAGGGTGAATTTAGAAGAATGGAAATGGGATTATTATAGATTAAAATTAATGTATTTTCATATACTATAATTACTTTATGCATTGAGAGCCAGTGTGACATAGTGGCAAAGAGTGTGGGACTAGGACTCAGAAGATCTGTGTTCTAGTCCCCACAGCTAACTGAGTAATTTTGGGCCAGTCATAGACTCTCAGCCCAGCCTACTTCACAGGGTTGTTGTTGTAAGCATAGGATTGCAAGGATTATGTAAGCCACCTTGAATTCCTTGAAAGGAGAAAAGGTGGGATAAAAATAAAATGAATGAACAATTTGCTGAAGGGGCCTCTTGATAACTTGCAAACTACTTTATTTGTCCCAATCCCCTAAAAATGTTTTCTCTGCAGTCTTCAAGAATCACCTAGTTTCTGGAATAGAAGCATAAGTGGCAACACAATTAGTGCTTTTATTATCCATAGTAAAAACAAGCAGGTATATAATAGATTTTTTTTTCTTACAAGGAAAGCTTACTTTTAAGAACTTCATTTTCTCTATCCCTGCTACAAGTAAGAGGGAAATCAGTGACTTAAGTTGGCTTTATCAGTGCTCTTAGTTTAGGCAAATAAGTATCTTTTCCTATTAAAAAAAGCAATGTGTAACTCATTCGTTGATCCATTTTAGATTGGATCTAGTTTATCTCGTCGTGGAACTGCAGCTACCATTAAAGGTAAGAACTTGATCTTAAATTCATCTGTGGGTAGTCTCAGCAGTCACTAATTGGTATCAAGCAGCTTTTCTGTTTTGCTGTTTCTATCAATATACAGTTGATGCAGGGCAAAATTCTACCCAGCTGGCTAGCTTTCTTCAACCCGGCGCTGTCCCAATGTTTTGTGCATCCAGCATTCCTAACTGTTGACCATGCTGGCTGGGGCTGATGGAAGTTGAAGTCCAAACTATCTGAAGCATATTAAGTTGGAGAAGGCTACATTATAGGAAAAGAAGCATGCTTGAGACTTAGCAAGAAGGGCAAAGTACCTCTACAATAAGTTATAGAATATTACTTCAGCCTGTCTGCATAAACTTTTATTTTATTTATTTTTTATTTTATTTATTAACAGATTTATAGGCCGCCCCTTGCCACAAGCCTTGGGGTGGCTTTATCTATATATCCTGGAGTTATATTTCTCCTTTTCACATTTTTCCCTGTGGTGACTTCCTTGTTCACTAACTTCCTGCCGAGGAAGTCTCCTATTCTTAGGTGCCTTGCTACACTAACTTGGAGGAGATGTCTTTATAAAACAGAAAATAGTAATCTGTTTGTGACTATGCACAACCCTGGATTTCTTATTAATGTGTTCTGTGACATTAAGCTTGCAGTTAGAGCCTGTTGATGACCTTTATGTTCCACTGTTCCTGCCTTTGGCAAGATAGCGAACACCTCAAGATTGCAATGTTTTCATGTTACACTTTATACTGATTCTTACATCTGAATGTGTGCATATTGCTGAACCACCAGCCTGATTGCTGTTTAGTACCCCTTTGTGTCCAATCATACTTCTTAGAACTGGACACAAAATCTCCTGAGTTGACTTCTGTTAGCCAATAGTTTGGATAAGAAAAGATGCACAGCATTATCAAGCAGCCTATCTTGTTACATAATTTCTCCGGACAATTTCTTGAATCCACATACAGCCCCCAGACCTTTTGTGGTATTGTCCAGCAAGGAAGACCCCATAAGCAGCAAGTTTATATATTCTTTAGGTTAAGCTCCTGGGGTTTCTTTTTCAGCATCTTCTAAGAGGCTAAGTTAGGGAAGATTTCCCCACCTATAGCATCACAAAACTGCTAATCTGAGTAGCTGCCACTGAGTTAAGTATGGTCCATGTTGCCTCTCAGGTTGCCCAGGCCACTTTGTCCAGGGCTTCCTCCAAAGACACAAATTCCACATTCTTCATGGGAAGCTCTGGTGCTCCGTGTTGAGGGAGAGCTTGGGGTATTAATTGGGAACAATAGGTATGCACTAATTTTTATTTTTTATTTTTTACACTGTGAAGTGTTAGCATAAGAAGTGGCCTGTTCCTGGAATAGAGGATACGATACTGACAAATGTCCACCATTCAGTCTGGCCTGCCACATCCTCTTTTCCTCCTAGTTTTGTACTTACACCAATATAGTAGCATCAGCATAACTGAGCAGCACAAATTCATGTGCTCTGAGTATATTTTTATAAAATTCTCTTAGCTGGGCTAAGTGTTCCACTGCTACAAAGGGAAAGGAGTTACACTCATATGGTACATTGGCTTGATAGTGCTGTGCAATTTGTTTCAGTAAAACCATATCCAACAGGTTTCTCAGCTAGGAATAACTCTTCTTGAGGAAGCATTCTGTTTGGCTTATAGGGTAGAGCTTTGTAAACTAGTCCTCTATTTCTGTTAATATCCAGGTGACACAGACACTGCAAAGACTTCAGATGACATCAGTCTGAGTCTTGGCCAGAGTTCTAGTCTTTGTAAAGAAGGGAGTGAAGAACAAGGTAAGGCAAATTATGTCTTGTTTAAGTTGTTATATGTTAAGGTAACTGAGATGCCATTTTAGTCAAATTGGTTTCAGTGGTCTTGAAATTAGGATTTTGTGTAATAATAGTGCAGCTGTATTGTGTGCTGCCCCTATTCAATCTAATAAGTAACCTGTTTTGCAAGCATTCTTAGAGTGATGGTTGGAGCTCCAGATTTATTTCTGCGAAGCCCTCCTAATAAACTAGAAGTCTTGGAAGTTGGCTCTCAGATACATGCTCCATTTTTCTGGTGCAGAGGCTGTTAGCTGTGCAATGTTTTCCTCTATGAATTTCTTTGCAGAGGTTATGAGTCTTCATGAACATAGCTAGCAAAGAATTAAAATCAAGCGTTGGTGGTTTTTATAGTTTGTCTGCAACAGACCTGATGAAGAGATCTTCCCACATAACCATATGGCATGTTTGACACACTTCCAGATTGGCAGCATTTTTGCTCAGTGCACATATATACTTAGCATGACATTCATACAACATGCATGATTGGATGTACACAATTCTTTCTGCAGGATCTCACCAGCAGAAAGCCAATTCATTGCAACTGTCAGGACTGACTTTGTGTGTTATTTCTTATAAACAAAATAAGTTTGTGTGTGCATTCTGTTGTTCTTGGCAGCTTGACATCTATCTCAGAACGTCACCTCACCTAACAAAAGTAAAATTCCCCACAGATGCCTGTGAAACGTTTTCTCTTGCCCTCAGAGACATCAAGTTACTCCTTGATTTGAGAGAGAACACATCTCTACATGTTGTTTCAATGCTTTAGTCTTATACAATAAATCACAGAACACAAGTGGCAACTCTTGGCTCACTTTCACAGCTAGCACCAGGCAGTTTAACAATGTATTATATTATCAATCCTCCAGTCCTAATTGGGAAAGGAGCCAGCAATAGTCAAGTCAGGATCAGACTAATAGGGTCTTGACTCCTCTCACATTTGCTCACCTTCAGAGTGTTCTTATGTAGGTTTATACCTTTAGACCAGTTGTTGACCAGTCCACTCTATCTAAGGTAAAGTGCAACCTTCCAGATGATTGACTGCAGCTTCTATCAGCATGGCCAAGGGTCAGTCATGATGGGACCAGAATTCCAACAATGTTTAGAGGGTTACTGGTTGCTCATTCCTAATCTAAGGTTTTACATATAGTACTTTGGTAGAATCAGGATAATATCCTTCTAACAAGAGCCAGCAAGTCTGGGTGACTTCTACCTATGCACTGCTCAGGTGTGGGGGAGACAGTCTTAGGTTCATTCCAGCTGCCTGACGCAATTTAACAACCTAACTTCATCCCTACATGTTTATGCTTAGATTGACCTCCTATATAAGAGGTACCACTACTAGAACAGTTCCTTAATCCATCCCTCCTGAATTTCTAAAGTTATTTAGGCACAAGATTATATACTACCAACCCCTCCCCTCCCTCACACATACATACACAGTAAACTATCTCTGGGTCTCGTAAATTTCAAAAAATTTCTCAGATACCACGATATAGGAGGATGCCCACATTTTGCAGAATATTTCAAAACACTACACCAGCAAAGAATTGTTGACTTGTGTATGTTGCTCTTAAAACAAAACATACATTCTAAAGACCAATGTACATATTTACTTATGTGTGCATGCACACATCAGAACTAACTGGCAATGTATATATTTGAGTTTGTTTGTTTTTTTATTTATTTAGGGAACTTCTATGCTGCCCCATTCGCCGAAGCCTCGGGGCGGCTCACAACCAAATAAATAATATAACAATAAAAACAATATGATATATGTGCCTGTGCAACACCATACTTCCTCCTGATGGGTCCTTTCTTCATCTGGATTAAACAAATCAAAACAACATTGCCCTCTATAAGCAATATAAGAGTTGGGAATTCTTCCTGCAAAATTTCCGCTGATGCACAGATAGTCTTATAGTGTGTATATGTCTGTGCATAGATACGTATGGCAAAACTGTTCCGTTTTTTTTTCAGTGAAAGCATGCCCTCTGTGCCCAGTCATTCTGTTCTTTTTCATAATATGCTGATTCTAATAACATTGTATTTTAAGCACTCTTCTGTGCCACCTTTCTGCTTCCATTCTTTAAGCTTGGGGTCAGCATATTGTGTGTTGTTTTCACCAGTGAATATCTGCAATTGACTGCCATATTGCATAGCAGTAGATATTGAAGTTTATTGTGCACCCATTTAGTGCAGAGAAAACATGCTAGAGAAGAGACCTGATCATGCAACAAACTATCGTAGTTACATAGAAAAATGGAAAATGATTTGCCACCCAAATATTCAACATCGTGGGTTGGATATAAACTTACCCATGTGGAAATAAAAGGACTCCTTCCATTCACAGAAGGGATTCTCATCCAGTTGGGGTGTGGAATAAGACTGTTCCTCACCATGTTTCTGAAAAAATGTTTCAGAGTGTTAAAATAACAGGAGAAATAGCAGTGTGGTCTGCAGAGGCAAGGAGGAATCAGCATAGCACTCCCCCTGCCCTATCAGTGGAACTTGTCTCATGGGAAAATTGTATTACACCAGACTTTTGAAAGCATTATTATTCCCAAAATTGTGTTGAGTTGGTATCTTCACTTAAACCAGCATGCTGTTTGGGTTTATTCTAGCATTACATCCCAAGGTCTTAGGTGTTATTTGTTCTTTGCTGCAAGAGATGTAACAAATTAACTGGACTGTGCTTTGTTTGAACAGTTATTTTCAGATAAAGTGTTGAGGAGATACTGTGTTAAAATAAAGTGCAGTCCATTTGCTTTTTCCGCACCATGAGTGGTTAAAGAGTACGTGACATCCCAAGTCTAATAGCAGATGGAGAATTCTCTCCTGAATATAATGTCTGGAGAGGCCTTTTATCGCCTGCATTAATCTTAATTCTGTACAGCAGTTGTTTCAGTTACCATTGTTTATTGCATTGCATTGATGGATTCTGATCTTCTCTCAAATAAATTTGCTTACATGATGTATAATTAAGAAGGTGATGGACTTTTTCCCTGCGTGTTATTTTTTAGCAGTCATTAGAGCAGATGCGCACATGTGTGCACATTTAGTTCTAATAGGACTTCACAATAAAACTTACTTTGTGGCAGCCATTCTGTGTCAAAACACACACATTCACTGTATCAGGTAGAAATTTACATGTCTGTGCTCTAACTGGTAACTCAAAAAGCATAATGTGCATACTTGCTTGAATGTTCCTTATTTTATTTCTTTCTCTTTTTTAAACACAGATTTGGCAGCTGATCGGAAAACTTTCCATCTGGTTTCCGTTGATTCCTTCGTCTCCATTCAGCCATCATTGTCATCTGCCCAAGAGTTGCCAAGGGATAGCAGTGACAAAGTGTGCCTCCCTAATAGCCATCACATAGACCCATCTGTGTCGAATGCTTGTGACACTGAAATGGCTTCCCTTGTACCTCTGCATTCGCACTCTTACCGGAAAGACCACAGGCCACGAGGGGTGCCAAGGACTTCTAGTTCAGCTGTTGCATTTCCAGATGTATCACTAAATGACTTTTCCCTTTATCAGCAAAGGCGAGGGCTAGACACTGTTAGTGAATTAGAAGCTTCCAAGCCCCGCTCTGGATCCAAAGAATCTATAGCTGAAAACTCCTGCCTTTCTGGAGTCTTCCAGCTTGATGATATTCTGAAATGTAGCAGCCCACAGCTGCTGACAAAAAGCAGCAAAAGTAAATCCTTACAAGCAGACAAAAGTGTGGATAGTCTCAGGAGCCTGAGTACTCGGAGTAGTGGCTCAACGGAGAGCTATTGTAGTGGGACTGATCGTGATACTATCAGTACTGTCAGCAGCTACAAAAGCGAGCAGACAAGTTCCACTCACATAGAAAGTGTGTTGTCCGAACATGAGGAGTCATCTAAAGAAGAGAAGAAAAGCAGCAAGAAAAAGGACTGCTTTGTTGATTCTGATGATTGTAGCTTTGCTGCTGACAAAAGGACTAGTAGTGAAAAAACTGCTGTAGAAATGAGCACCAGCAGCTGCATTCAGGAGCTGGGAGGTTTGAATGCATCAGAGGATATGCACAATCAGAGGGCCCTTAGTACCTCTGCTTCAGAAGAAGCAAACAAGAATCCTCATGCAAATGAACTGACAACACAAGCAGACCAGCCTCCTGGGAAACCTGTTGAAAAAAGAGAGGAGCAGAAAGAGAAATCTTCCATGGTTGATGCAAGAACTTGTAAGGAAATGGTTGGAAAGCAAAAAGAGGGGGATGTACGGCCTAAGTCTTGTAGTTTAATTCACCGGACAGCTTCGGCTCACAAGTCCAGCAGGAGGAGGACAGGGAAAAAACGAGCTAGCAGTTTTGACACAAGTCGCCACAAGGAATATATTTCCTTCCGAGGTGTATCTGGTACCAAACCCCACAGTGCCGTTTTTTGCCACGAGGAGGACTCAAGTGATCAAAGTGACTTGAGCAGGACCTCAAGCATGCAGTCAGCCCACCAGTTCAGTAGTGATAGCTCTTCCAGCACCACGTCCCATTCATGCCAGTCTCCTGAAGGAAAGTACAATGCCCTAAAGACCAAATATATTGTAAGAGAGAGGGGCACAGACTTGGAAAACTCTTACAAAATCCACTTTGGCTCTGAGGGAAATGGCAAAAAACATTCAACACGACGGACTTCCAGTGCAAACAGTGCCAAGAATCGTACCAGGGTATTAAGCTTGGACAGTGGTACTGTAGCTTGCTTAAATGATCCAAATCTAATGATGCCAGATACCATAAAGCAACTGACAACGTCTAAATCTGACTTAGAGGCCAAAGAGGGAGAGGTGCTTGATGAGCTATCTCTTTTGGGAAGGGCTTCACAACTAGAATCAGTCACTCGCTCTAGGAATAGCTTACCAAATCAGACTATGTTCGCTGAAGGTGAAGAGCAGGAACAGGGAAGTGTTGGTAAGTAATCAGAGTGGTAGATGCAATAGTGCCAGTTGTTGCAATTGTGTTTAACAGCTTCTGTTCTGTAGGCTTTTGCTGAATTCCAGCATTCTGCATGTGAAGCCAGTGCCTTCATGTGCAGGTCTTGTGTTTTCTGGAGTGTTCTATATCATGGAATTCTATAAGATTATTTTATATTAATGCTATTTTGAGTTCCTTTTCTGTTTTTTGTATAGTAACGTAGTATCATTACTTTTATTGGTCTCTAGACATAAACTGAATAGTACATAACAGAACATCTAGGCTGGTTTATTTAGCATAATGCTTAGATTATTGATGCTTTATCTCAAATCATTTAATCACTGTAACATAATAGCTTAATGCTTTAAGTACTTGCATACTTAATTCAGTCAATGCATTTGTAGTGCTTCTTGATTTCTTCCATATGTAGTTTATAATCCCTGTGCTGTTTATAGACAAAGGCCTCTCTGTGTACTTGTGCCATTATTGATCAGAAAAGGAGCTGCTGTTTTTTCCTGTAAAATGTGATATCGAAAACTTAACAGCATTGCTGACCTGTGTGCATGAAACAATTAGGCATTGGTGTAAGTTTGTCTTCATTAGCAGAATAGTCCTTATTTGCATTAAGATTAATATTTATCACCAAACTCCTGTGGGAACATGGAAATGACCTCCACTTTAATGACAGTACTGTACAAATAGTACTGTCATCTCCTGAATTGCCTCCAGAGTAGTTCTTGCAGTAAAGCTGCAATAAAGTCTGCACAGACATTTTGCTAAAATTGTTTGGTTAAAAAAAATGGGCAATGAGATCAGCGCTTGGTTCTCCCTACATGTGTTGGCTGGAATCCTGAAAAGCTTTCCTTTTCTTGGAGTCATTTTTTTTTTATCCCTTTAAGTATGCTGTGGGGCTGTTAACCCTCTGTTTCGTCTGTTCCAGTCTTGGATTAAGATATCTCAGATCTTGGTTTTCTTTTTTTGTTCATTCTTGTAAAGTCTAGTAGAATAATTTATTGATGAGATCCATTGGGCAAAAACTTGAGAGAAGTCTCTTCACACAATGGGATTTTGTCTAACTCTCCTCCTTCCCGCAGCCCACACCCCTGAAAATCTGCTCTGGAGTTCTTGCAGCCTTTCAGAGGAGATTCGGAGGCAGTATGGAGTGCTGCAAGATAATAAAGGGAATTGGCTCACTGATGGCAGTTTTATCAGTGGAAAAAATGGGGTTTCATTCATGCTCAGGGACTTACATGGTTTTGTGTTGGCATCAGGCCAATGTGGTAACAGTAACCCAGAACTGACTATTTGGTGTTAACATCTGTTGGAACAATAGTTGACTAATGAATGGGTTAACTATTCAGAAACTTTGTGCAGAAGTGTAAGTCATAGATACTTGCTTTAGCTGCAGTAGAGAAGAATTGTTTGAATGTGTATTTAAAATTCTGAAATACTGCATATTTGTATGTGTGAGGCCTTTAGCATAATAATGTGAATGATTAATAATGTGTCAGAACTGAATTTAGGATATAATGGTGCATAATTCTGTGTGAATTTGTAGCTTACCTAAGTCCTTTTGAAAGTAATTGGATATCATTCCTATAGGGGACCTTAATTTATCCAATCTGTATAAAGACCTGTTAGATCGAACTATCACTATGGTTGCCTTAACATACATTATGTAAACCATGTACCATTTGTACCTACTAAAAAGCAAACTTTTGGAAAATTTGCTGCTGTTGACATGGATGTGAGATGAAAAGTTATTTTGTGTCCTCTGTGGGCTGATGGGCCTTGAGGCAGAAATTTGGAGGAAGTTGGAAGGGATGCTCTTTGATGCCCTGAAAAAAGAACAAAAAAAAATACTGAATCTTTGCTGAATATGCCCCAAACACTCTCTCTTCATTCTGCTCCTCTTCCTGTCTGGTAAGGAGCAGCCATATACCCCTTAACTGAGAAGCATACACCTCTCTCCCTCTCTGCTCTCTACACACACATGCACAAAATCTCCACTATTTCAGAGTACTGTAGCTTTAAAAACTAAAAGGGTTAGTCTTGTATTTCTTTAGCTAAACACTTATTTAGCATTAGAATGCCCTTTCTAAAGAGAGGAGCAGAGCCTGCTCTTCAGTCCTTTCCTTTGTATTGAATAACTGTATGTTGTTAACAGCTATACATCTCTATGGGGAATTCTCATCTACTTGGAGACACCAGAAACAGATCTGTGACTAATCAATGAGCGAGTTCAGCCCAGTGCTAAATCTATACTTTCAGTGATTCTGCAGAGATTTACATTCTCTGAACAAAATAAAGCCAGAGTAATAATCGTACAGCAGAGTTCACATTTTTTAGCTCCACCGTCCACATTTACAGCAATCGGGTAGCCATTGGTGACCAGGAAAGGAATGCCAGGAAGTTCATGGAGTTCCATGCAAATGAATAAATGGGCTAACAGAGGAAAATTTGAATATGTAAGCTCCCTTGTGCCCAGCAGAGAAACCAGGTGGACTACTACAAGACAGATAGAGCTCTTTGTCACTTCTGTTCCAGCTACCAGCAGGCCAATAATTTTTGAGCATATATTTGCAAGGCTGAATGCATAGGGTCTGTACTATTTGCTATCCTAATGCGCTATCACATGCAAATTATGAATCCTGTTCCAACTTATTTGGCTTTTTATGATGTAATGGTCAACTTGTTTGGTACATTTAAAATAGGTTGCCTCAATGTTGTAGTGTGTTCTGTTGGTTTTCTGCCTTTTCTGGAAGAAGCAAACATTCAGGGCACTGCATAGAGAGTTGCAGAGACAGATATATTTGCAGTGTGATTTGAACAAATCTGTACCAGACTGCTCAAGCAGATTAAATGCAAAGGCCAGAGGGAGACTCTGTTAACAGCCACTGCTTCCTTTCCTTTGGCAGATAAAAACATCTCTGATACTTCTGGTTTGGTACAGAATCTACTAAGCAGGAATTGCTTAGCTGTCTTCAGAATAGAATGCAATGTGAGAGGTTTTTTCCAGGGCGAGAACTGTAGAAGATAGGGGTGTTGACTCTAGAGAATTCCTAAAATACATTGGATGAACTGGATCTACATTTGGGCTAATAAAGATAGAGCTGTGATTTGCTGACTGTTTACTGAGCCATCAGAAGGTGCAAAATCCTCCCTATTCCTCCACAAAACTTTTAACTGGACTAAGCATTTGTTTTATCAAAGTTTATATCTGCTGGGGATATGTGCCAATAGTTATAACTCATTCTGTAATGCTCCAGAGCCATGCCTGGATTCTATGATGTTCTATGAATTTTGATTCACATCATAGAACAGCAAATCAGTAATTCATACAGGAATCTGTGTAATTACTCCTACATGTACATTTAAACTTTCAAATAAGTACCCCGTAGTGCCTAGATTTGGGAATTGGCTGTGTCTGGTTTTATCACAAAAATCAATGTCAACAATGTGTCTTGTCATGAACTAAAGAATAGTAGTCTTTTTATACCATTGCCAAAAAAGCTGTAGCACCAAGAATGTATCTGCAAATTTCCATCTTTTCTTTTATTATTGTAATATAATAATATGTATGCAAAATACAACCAGGTTATGAAGAATTCACTGTATTAATCTAGTTCCGTTCATCCTCAAGACACACAGACAGAACCACCTAAAGCTAAAGTGCAAAATGTTATCTTCTTGTTTCCCATTTACCTTATATCTTGCTTTATGCAGAACATTGTCTTGTGTTACTCCTTCTCACTGTGTGTGTATGTGTGTGTGTGTTTTACATCTTGAGAATTAAAATTCAAGATTTAGTGTTTAACTACTTCCCCTCTTTTGCTTGGGGCCTTGTTTAAAGCAAGGATGGGCAACTTTTAGCTCTCCAGATGTTTGGCCTACATCTCCCATCAGCCCTAGCCAACATAGCCAGTGGTAAGGGCTGGTGGGAGGTATTGGCCAAAACACACAGGTTACCCACCCCAATCTAAAGCATGTTAATGATCAGATTTGCATGATAGAGCTGTTTATTTTAGGTTAAATAACTCACAATGCGCTGTGGTGTGTGCCAGCTTGAACCCCCAGTTGAAGGTTGCACATTATTATGTGAATCTGGCCACTATGGGATCTTTGACAAACCTTGCATTACCTTTGATCATTAGTAGGATTATCTGAGTATTGTTGAATGATCTACAGTGGCTTGGTGCACAGGACATATTAAAATAATCTATTGCAGGCTGCTTACTCAAAATGTGGGCCACACATGACTAGCATCAACTGTAACTCATTGTGGATTAAATAACCCACGTTAGCAAATGACCTCTGTCTTGCAAACCATCCCATCATGTCTGTTCTTTGGCTTTTTAAAATATGTTTTACTTATGGTTTAATCTGCTTAACCAGCAGACATTTCTGCTGCTTTTAAAACCAATACTCATAAACATTTGCCTTGCCTGAGTTTTAAAACGGAGTCTAACCTGAAGTAATTAGGGGTGCCATGTATTAGGAAAGACCAAAATAATAGTATACTGTTAGTGTAACTATTGTAGCAATTGCTCTGTAAAGTGTGTGTGCGTGCGTACATGCATAAATAACATGATAGGTAATTTGAGGATATATATCCACATACAAAACAAGC
>JAIXND010000624.1:68765657-68790539 GCA_023646645.1 Varanus salvator macromaculatus | reverse complement strand
CGAGATCTTTTTCAGGGCCAGATTTAGTCAGCCCCTGAACCACCCGAAAAATCTCCGCCGGACGGCATTTCGAGGAGGCAATGGACGCGGAGAAGAATCGCTTCTTCGCCGCCCTCACCGCCACAGCATAGGCTCGATAGTGTGCTCTAAGATGTGTTCGGTCAAACTCGTCACGAGATTTCCTCCACTTACGCTCTAGCCGTCTCCCAACCCGCTTCATCACCCGTAACTCTGGAGTGTACCAGGGAGACGATCGGGCTCTGCCTGGTTGGAGAGGGCGCTTAGGAGCGATTGTGTCGATGGCCCTGGACATCTCCCCATTCCATATATCAACCAGGGCCTCAACAGGAGCACCAGCCTTGTCAGCCGGAAAATCCCCCAGGGCCCTCAGGAATCCATCAGGATCCATCCGACTCCGGGGGCGGACCATCACAATCTGGTCCGCACCCTTACAGAGGGAGAAGCCACTCTCGAGCTCAAACCTCACGAGGAAGTGATCTGACCATGACAAGGGTGTCAAGCATAGATTCTTCACCCTCAGATCGCCCTCTTCCTGTCCCGTCGAGAAAACCAGGTCCAGAGTGTGTCCACCTTCATGGGTTGGGCCAATGACATGTTGAGACAGCCCCATGGCTGTCATGGAAGCCATGAAATCCTGAGCCGCCCCAGACAAGTCCGTCTCGGCATGGAGATTGAAGTCCCCCAGGACCAACATCCTGGGGGTCTTCAACACCAGGTCCGAGACGACTTCCGTCGGCTCAGGCAGGGAGTCTGTTGGGCAGAAGGGTGCTCGGTACACCAACAGAATCCCCAATCTGTCTCGGTCGCCCAACACCAAGTGGAGGCACTCCAGCCCCGGCCTCGAAGGGATGGGAAGCCCCGTGAGGGAAAAAGAAGCCCGGTAAACTAAAGCGACCCCCCCCCTCCCCTCCGGGCGTGGACGGTGCTGAACTAAGTACCCGGGCGGGCATAATTCCGAGAGGGCAACATCCCCCCCCCTCTCCCGCCCAGGTCTCAGTGATGCAGGCCAGGTCGGCCCTCTCATCCATGATCAGGTCATGGATGGTGTTGGCTTTATTGCGGACCGACCTGGCATTAAGTGTAATTAATACACGGATGCTATCACTTAACAAGAACTTCTTCCAAGCTCTATCCCCTGAATGAGATATGTTTAAAATCACAAGTGGGTAACACTGTACATACACATGCAAAAACATTTGGGAGTTCGAACCAGTCCTATTCACAAAGGCCTAGTGTGAAAGTGTAACATTTTGCATTAAAGTAAATTAAAAACTACCACAGAAAACCAGGGCATCCTGCTGAGCCTTGACCACTTTCTGTATGGACTTTGTATCACTTCTGTAAAAAGTTTAGGCTGAGAAAAGGGATTCCACAGTAGGAGATTAGGCACTCTCCAGTGCAGCTGTTAATTAAGATACCATTTTTAACCTTCCAAGAGACTCTCACAACAGCAAAGTAAGGTAGGTCACTATAATTTACATTTTAAAGATGGGTAACTGAGGCAGAGAAAGAGTGAATGAGCCACACACCAGAACTGTGTTAGAGATTAATCAAACCCATGGTTTCCAAAATCTAAATTCTCTGTCCATTGAGCATATTAACAAATGGCATTAATACCAAGGGTAGCTGTGAGTTGTCTGGCTAGACAGTTTTCCCCCCCTGCATTGGAAAAGGACTGAACTGATCTCTGCAAAACACAGAGGATTTAACTTTAAAAGAGATTGGAAAATTCAACCTGTGTGTTGCTGTTAGGTACTTTGAAACCAGAGTGGATGAATTTAAATCAACAGGATTCAAATCACAAAGGAAAAAGCGTGATTTAAACAAGTTTTTTAAATTAGGTGGTTGTTTCATAGAATTTACATTTCCAGAGCAAGTATATTTGCTAAAGAGTTGCTAGAACAGATCCGGCATATTGCTTTGTAAGTGAATGGAGACTCTACGCCACACTCAAATCTGGCCATGCAGTCTGCATGCTTTTTGCACTAAATTTTATATTTACTTGGAGGCAAAGGGCAACTATGAAATTGATTTTAGTTTGGCTTTATGTACATGTAAAGGGACTAAGGCCACTGTCTAAAGAAGCATGAAATTTATTGCATTAACCCAAGGGGGATTTAGGTTTGTTTTCTCTATACTCCTCTCCAGTAGTTTAGATTTTAATACAGAAATGCAGGCTCTAACTCAGTTTATTGTGTTAAAGTTTCATGGGTTCAGTTTAATATTTGTAGACCTAAGTTTTGTTTTCAACTCTTGTTTAATTTTAAACATCCATGCTTAAAATAACTGAACTCTAAAAAATCAGATTTATTTATTTTCAGGGGATTTTCAATTATCCTGTTTGGGTTAGTAGAAATTTAGCTATATATTTTGTTTTTAAGGTGATAATTCTGTCTTGATACTCTCTTTATTGGCGAACTCAAAATGGTTTATTTGCAACATAAGGAACAATTATTTTAACTTGGGGGTGGGGGGAAGCATAAGATGCTGTGAACATCACTGGACTGGGCTTCAATTTGACATCGTCTGTCTTGATGCAGCAGCACAAACCAGTGAGGAGGCGGTCACAGTTCGTCGTGAACGCAGCACATTTAGGCGTCAGGCAGTACGGCGCCGTCACAATGCAGGGAGTAACCCTACCCCTCCTTCATTGCTCATCGGCTCACCCCTCAGGTATGGTATTTGTGTTCCACCCTATCTAGCATGCATGCAGCTGATCACTGCTTCCCAGCCCCACAGTGTTGCAAAAATGCTTTCTTTTGCCTTCCCTCCTTTGCAATATCAACCAACCAATCTCTCTGAGATGTTACTGCATGTATTCGTGATAGTTTTGGATTGTGCATGTGTGCACTGCACTCTTTGTTACTTTTCTCCACCCCCTTCAAAATGAGTAGGCCAATGAGTGATGTCTAAGTCATCCAAAGTGCTAACAAACTGACTTAAAACTACCTCTTTCATTTAAGTTTGTCAGATTGTCAAGTGTTGCATTTCTCCCACAAACGTAGACTGTATAAATTTCATTAAATTATGCATCTGTCCACCTAATTCTGAATCTGGAGGCCAGTGTTATGAGGTAGGTGAGTTCAATATATTTAAAAATATGTGTTAGCTATTCCTAGACTCAAATAACATTTTGGGGACATTATCAGCAGGTTGATCTATACAGACTCACGTATGTCTCTCCCAAAGCCACTCTTGTGGGTTGAGGTACCACTTGGAATGGCATATGATTTGGAGGACTTGAGTGAGACTACCTTTCGACGCATACAAGACATCTCTGAATGTTAAAGAACTATCATCCCCTCTATTCTTAGGTTCTTATCTACAGCAGCAAGATTCAGTGCTAAAAGAATAATACATTGAAACAGAGTAAGCAAAATACAGAATTGTTAGAAATATATAATAAAGCAGAGAAATGGGCAGAATAAAAAAGATTGAACACATTTCAATACAAAATAAGAACCATAATATAACAAAATAATCTGACTCTGAAAAAATATATCATTTCACATGAAATAACCATCATTTATTAAGACGTTAAAGTGATGTTTGTAGTTCCCAGAGGTCATGTTATTTGTTTGATTGTTGCTCTTTTTTCAGCAATCTGCTCTACCACATACAAAGCATTTACACCCTTGACTACATTTTTCTGGGCTGTAGCCGTACATAGCTTATAAGCCACTGAGCAAATCCGTGACTGCTTTTGATATTCCTCATTTGACATGTTTGAACCTTGGATTCTGATAGTTAAAAAACATATTCATAAAGCAGAGAGTAATGTTTCTATGAAACTGAAAGCCCTTAATTAATTTTCCTTGATAGTGACATTGGGATAGCACCTAGTTTCTTCATATGAACTAGTAAATATGCTTATAAAATTTGCCTGCTGCTAAATTGACTGTTTATTCCTAAATACTCAGAACTATCTTGGAAGCAATCCAGCTAACTTCAGTTAGCAGTAGTGTCAAATTGGATACTGCAATAACTGTGTAAAAATCTGTCCTGAGAAATGGCTTTATTGAGTTTTAAAGTTGACATTCCAGACATCTTCTAGTATAGTTAAAATTGCCCCAAATACATAAAGCTTCACAATGGTTCACAATTTTATGGAAACCCATTTGTGTGGATAGTATTTTCAAGAAAACAAGAATGTATTACAAAACAAGAATGGTCCCTTAGGTTCTGTTCATTTTCACCAAGTGAAGAGGTATGAGGTATTGTCACATGATATACTTCTGTTCACACAGTTATATGCAAGAATAAATATCCTATTTATAGCTATTATTCTGCTTCTTTGATTTAGTAATGCTAGCAAATTTTAGACACTTTTTTTCTGCTTGGATACTCCCATTGTTTGAAACAATGGATTGATGTCTTCATTATTTTTCCTGTTTTCCTGGTGATGATGATTATTATTACATTTCATTTCTATACCGCCCATAGCTGAAGCTCTCTGGGCAGTTTACTACATTTCAGTCACCCATCCAGATTTCAACCAGACCCAACTCTGCTTAGAGTCCTCCTCTCACTGGACAGAAGCATTTTGGGAAACAGTAAAGTGAGGCCATAAATAATGTTCAAAAGTATGTGGTCTCCTCATTGCTCTCTCATCCCTTTACTGAAAAGCAAAATGAAATAAATGTTCATGGGAGAATGAACACAGCAAAATGTGTGGTGTTAATTTTTCTGATTAGTTGTTACTAATACTGTGCACTGTTAATACTGTGCACCATGCTAGCTATTCTTGCGAATTATTGTCATCCTTTCATCACGCTTAAATTCTGTTCTTTCAAGAAATTAGGATACATAAATAAAATTTCACACTTATGTGAGTGTTCATTGATTTCTCTAATGAAACCAACATATTTGCCAGTCATTCCTTCTAGTTCTTCTGAATACATTCTTATCTTCTCCCCCACTCTTTTACCTAGTCAAAGAAATGAAAGAAATGTCTATATTTTAGGAAGGGCTAAAAGAAACCTTACGTCTTTTAGTCACCCCACTGCCTACAATATAGATGTCAGAAACTAAGAGATAATTTTCTAAGTGCTGTGTGGAATTAACATCTAAACATTGGCTCCTAAACATTTGATAATCCCTAGAAATCTGGAAAAAAGCGGTTCCAGGTTAGGATAGTATACTTTTATGATAATTCCTTTGCCCCCCAGTCATGCATTAACGTGTCTCAGCCAAGTCTAGACTGTTGCTTCAACTTGTTTTCTGTTCAATTACAGAATTGATTTGGATTTTGGCAATGGCCCAAGTGTTATTTACACACTTCACTCTGTATATTACACAAAGTAGCTTTGTAATGTTGTTCTGCTTTAGTCCTGAACAAAATTCAACAATAGATCAAACAAATGACAGTGAAAGGAACCAGTAGGTGCATAGGAAACTGGCTTATACCAAGATGTGGGATTGGTCCATCTAGGTCCCTCTTTATTTACCCTGAATAATAAAGGCTCTTGCACTTTCTCTCTTTCTTTCAACACATGCGCAATGTTCTCACTCTTTGTATAGATAAGTGTTGCCAATAATCCATCTTCCTTATATGTTTTAGTAGATTTGGGGAGGGGGAATAAGGCTTTAAAATGCTAAACAAAATATTTTTCAACTATTTAAAACATACCTTATTAGTAAAAACAATGCTTCTGATAAAAAATGACTTTCTTCTGGAAAAACTCCAATTCCTGCTAGAAGTGGCTAACAATGACCACAGCAAGAATCTCTCTGTAATAAATGTGAATCGTTCTGGAGGTTGTACACTTAAATCTCAAGTCTGCTTTTGTACATGCCGACAGATAAATCTGAACTTCCCCATGCCTTTTCAGGGAGAAAAATTGAAGAGAGAGCAGTCTTATTAGTTCTACCTTTAATAGATAATGATAAGTAGTGATCCCCTTTATGGATCACTGCCTTGTTGTGGTGAAGGGGCTTGTGGAGCTCAATGAAGCTATGAGCTATGCCGTGCAGGGCCACCCAAGACAGATAGGTCATATCAGAGAGCTCTGACAAAATGTGATTCACTGGAGAAGGAAATGGCAACCCACTGCAGTATCTTTGCCATGAAAACCCCATGGACAGTTCCAAAAGGCAAAAAGATATGACGCCGGAAGATGAGCCCCTCAGGTCGGAAGGTGTCCAATATGCTACTGGGGAAGAGCAGAGGGCTAGTACTAGTATTACCAGAAAGAATGAAGCAACTGGATCAAAGCCGAAAGGACACTCAGTTGCAGATGTATCTAGTGGTGAAAGGAGAGTCCAATGCTGTAAGAGTAGGAAAAGCAGTACTGGGATACAATCTCCAAAATGACAGAATGATCTCAGTTAGAATCCAAGGTAAACCATTCAGCATCACAGTAGTCCACGTCTATACACCAACCAGTGGTACTGAAGAGGCTGAAGTTGCCTGGTTCTATGAAGGCCTACAACACCTAGAATTAACACCAAAAAATGATGTCCTTATCATCATGGGGGATTGGAATGCTAAACTAGAAAGCCAAAAGATAACCAGAATAACAGGCAAGTTTGGCCTTGGAGTACAACATGATGCAGGGAACAGGCTGGTAGAATTTTGTCAAGAGAATATGATGGTCATAGCAAACACTCTTTTCCAACAACCCAAGAGACAACTCTACACATGGACATCACCAGACGGTCACCACAGAAATCAGATTGACTATGTGCTCTGCGGCCAAAGATGGAGAAGCTCTATATGGTCAGTAAATACTGGACCAGGAGCTGGCTGTGGCTCAGATCATGAGTGTCTTGTTGCAAAATTTAGGCTTAAATTGAAGAAAGTAGGCAAAAGCACTAGGCCACTCAGGTATGACCTAAATCATATCCCTGATGACTATACCGTAGAGGTGACAAATAGATTTAAGGAATTAGATCTGATAGACAGAGTGCCTGAAGAACTATGTATGTATGTATGTATGTATTTATTTAAAACATTTTTATGCCGCCCCCATCGCAACGAAGCCTCGGGGAGGCTCACAACAGAACAAAATACATAAATAACAATATAACACTAAAAATTTATTTAAAACTCCCCAGTGCATCTCAACTAAAAATTTAAAATCCTATAAATACAAATAATTTAACAATTAAAATAAGTTTTAAATAAAAGGTCTTAGCCTGGTGCTGAAAAACAAATAATGACGGCACCAGGCGGTCCTCTCTGGGGAGCGCATTTCATAGATGGGGCGCCACTACAGAGAAAGCCCTCCTCCGGGTACTCACCCTCCTAATATCATTCACAGAGGGTTCCTAGAGAAGGGCATCTGTTGCTGATCTCAAGGGGCGGGAGTGCATATATAGACACAAGTGTTCCTTTAGACTATGGACGGTAGTTCACAGCTATGGATGGAAGTTCATACAAGAGGTAGGGACTAAAACCATCCCAAAGAAAAAGAAATGCAAGAAAGCAAAATGGCTGTCTGAGAAAGCTTTACAAATAGCTGAGGAAAGATGGGTAGTGAAAGGCAAGGGAGAAAAAGAAAGATACACCCAATTGAATGTAGAATTCCAGGGAGAGAATAGCTGGAAGAGATAAGAATGCCTTCTTAAGTGAACAATGCAAAGAAATAGAAGAAAACAATAGACTAGGGTGAACCAGAGAGCTCTTCAAGAAAATTGGAGATATGAAGGGAACGTTTCATGCAGAGATGGGCATGATAAAGGACCAAAATGGCAGGGACCTAACAGAGGCAGAAGAGATTAAGAAGAGGTGGCAAGATTACACAGAAGGAGCTTAACATCCCTGATAACCACGATGGGGTGGTCACTGACCTCGAGCCAGACATCCTGGAATGTGAAGTCAAATGGGTCTTAGGAAGTCTGAGCAACAACAAAGCTAGTGGAGGTGACAGTATTCCAGCTGAGCTATTCAAAATGTTAAAAGACAATGCAGTAAAAGTGCTACACTCAATATGCCAGCAAACTTGGAAAACTCAACAGTGGCCACAGGATTGGAAAAGGTCAGTTTACATTCCGATCCCAAAGAAGGGCAAAGCCTTTGATTGTGTGGATCACAACAAATTGTGGCAAGTTCTTAAAGAGATGGGAGTACTAAACCATCTTATTTGTCTCTTGAGAAACCTGTATGTTGGTCAAGAAGCAACAGTGAGAACTGGGCATGGACCCACTGATTGGTTCAAAATGGAGAAAGGAGTTCGGCAGGGCTGTATACTGTCACCCTGTCTATTTAACTTATATGCAGAGCACATCATGAGAAAGGTGGGGCTAGATGAATCACAAGTTTCAATTAAGATTGCCGGGAGAAATAACAACCTCAGATATGCAGATGATACCACTCTCATGGCAGAAAGTGAAGAGGAACTAAAGAGCCTCTTGATGTGGGTGAAGGAGGAGAGCACAAAAGTTGGCTTGAAACTCAACATTAAGAAAACTAAGATCATGGCATCTGGTCCTCTCACTTCCTGGCAAATAGATGGGGAAGAAATGGAGGTAGTGACAGATTTTATTTTCCTGGGCTCCAAGATCACCGCAGCGGGGACTGCAGCCAAGAAATTAAAAGACGCTTGCTCTTGGGGTGGAAAGCTATGGCAAATCTAGCCAGCATACTAAAAAGCAGAGACATCACCCTGCCAACAAAAGTGCGTATAGTCAAGGCTATGGTTTTCCCAGTTGCAATGTATGGCTGTGAAAGCTGGACCATAAGGAAGGCCGAGCACAAAAGGATTGTGGCCTTTGAGTTGTGGTTCTGGAGAAGACTCCTCCGAGTCCCTTGGACTGCAAGGCGATCAAACTGGTCAGTTTTAGAGGAGATCAACCCTGACTGCTCTTTAGAAGGCCAGATCCTGAAGATGAAACTCAAATACTTTGGCCACCTAATGAGAAGGAAGGACTCCCTGGAGAAGAGCCTAATGCTGGGAACAATAGATGGCAAAAGAAGAAGGGGACGGCAGAGGATGAGGTGGCTAGATGGCATCACTGAAGCAGTTGGATTGAGCACCATCTGGGGGATGGTGGAGGACAGGAAGGCCTGGAGGAATGTTGTCCATGGGGTTGCAATGTGTTGGACACGACTTTGCGACTAACAACCACAAGTATTTTTATGTTGTTTTATTGTGTGAGCCACCTAGGGAGGCCGTCTTGGCACTTATAGGTGGCATATAAATATGCAAATAAATAAATTTTAAGTAGAGTTTATATTAAATGTTCATGACATAGCTTGCTGTGCCACCATAGTTTCTTTGATTAAGCAGAAACAGTGTATTAAATCCAGTGCAAACTCAAATATTTCACCTAAATAATCTTAAGATTATTTCTTTCAATACAGAATGGGCCTTCTAATCTTCTGTGAAGAAAGTTCTGTTTTAAGATCTCTGTTCATGAAGCCATTTTTTTAAAAAGTTCAAAGTGATCCTACTGGCTTTTGCCACTTCTCTGACATGGTAGTGATACACATAGAAACATAGAAACAGAGCGAGTCAGAAGGGGCCTCCCGGGCCATCTAGTCTGACCTCCGGCACCAGCCAGCTCCGCTCACGACATGCCTACCATGTGCATGTCATATATACTCTTAATGAGATGCAGATATAATAAATTATATCGTTAAGTTATCAATATGAACAATTTACTGGAAAAATTAGAACTATAAATATAAAGATAACTTGTTAATTGCCCACATAAAGAATTGTCACAAGTACAGCTCCACTCTACTATGTTACTCCTATCATTAACATTGATATTAGAAATATCTCCAGTATAAAACTGTGGCTGTGATTTAGCATGTCTATTTCCTATCCCTTTGCTGTATTCTACTTTGCCCTTTCCATTTTGGTGAAACATTTTTACTTTGAGACTCTGTGTAATCTGAGCTCTAGGACTAAATATATTTCTGTACTGATGAATCTGTTGAAAGCAATTCACTTTTTTCCAACAAAAATATTTACATAGGTTGATAACCTAACTTGCAAATGCTATATGTTGTACTCATAAACAAGTCTCCTTTTACATGAACCTTTGTGGTCTCCTAGGTTCTCTGTGTTGATTGCCTAATATATTGCATGTGCCTGAAATTAAAACACATGAGCAAAAGGTTTTCACTGTTCCTCTGAAAGACAGAGGTGACTGCAGCCATGTCACTAAAGTATGTAGCAAATGGTCCCATTGACTTCAGTTGGATGTCCATGTAGATAAAGCTGTCAGGTGTTGCACTTTAGCCTGTTTCCTGTGCTCAGATGGAGAAATAGAAAGGTGCCTGCTGCTAAATGAATGTTAAAGTTCATCAGGGCCATTCAGGCTAGCATTGTTCTTACTGGCAGGTAATATTTACCTCTGCATCTGCCCTGGAAAGTGACAATCTGAATGGCAGCACAACTGCATGGATTCATTGACAGCATTTTATATTCCTTGTGCTTCTCGCACGTTACTGAATATTTTCCAAGGTTTGACATAAATAACAATTGATCTTTAATTTGTAGTGTTTTGTGCAATAGCAGGAGTAGAGGTAAAAATTTTGGGGTAATAATGCATAATAAAATGTTGATTCTTGGAGGTTTATGTTGTTAGTTTGTCACCAAAAGCTGTATCTGAAACAGATAAACCCTCTTTAGCTTTTCCAAAAAAAGTCACTGCAACCATAAAAAGTATTTCGTATTTGTAAATGTCATGGTTATTGTTTTGTCTGTAGTAACTACTCTAGTGGGACTCTTGTAATATTGCCTCTTCCCAAGTGTTTTCATCTATCTATCTATCTATCTATCTATCTATTAATTAAAAGCTTCTCTAACTTGTCTCCTACAAACGTCTCGGGACAGCTTCCAATAAAGGGGTTTTACAAAGTAATAATGGCAGAGTGTGTTCTAGCAGTAGAGAGACTCTCCTTTCCCATATTGCCTTGGCCAGCATTGTTCCATGTCATTGCCCTAAAGCACTTATCCTCACAACACCAGCTCTGCAAAGTAGGTTAGGCTGAGAGTCCGTGACTGACTCAGTCACCCAGTAAACATCATGGTCAATGTGCTCTCATCTTGCAGTGTGCTCTCCTATTTTTCTGTGTCTTAAAATATGCCTTATTCTCACTTACTAATTTTACCATGCTGAAACATGTAAATCACTATTCCAGTGGATGTGCCTCTTCTACACTTGTAACATTTAAGCATGTACAGTGCAGGGCTCATTATGGTATAATGGGAGAGAAGAGCTTTGAAAATTAAGACTGTTATTAGGTACATAAGAAAAGGCACGCTGGGTCAGACCAATGATCCATCTAGTTAAGTACTCTATTTACACAGTGACAGAGCTGTTGTACACAGGATTTATCAAGCAGGATAAGTACAAGAACTCAGCCCACTGGCTCCTCAGCAAGTGGTGTATGCAGGCATACCACCTCTGCTAAAGGAAGTAGTACATAGCTAGCAAGGCTAGGAGCCATTGATTGTCTCCTCTTCCATGAATTTGCCCAATCCCCTTTAAAGCCATCCAAATTGGTAGCTATCACTACTTTCCATGGCAGAGAATTCTGTATTTTAATGATATGTGGTATGTGAAGTACTTCCTTTTATGTATCCTAAACCTCCAACAAGTCAGCTTCATGGGATGGCCCCATGTTCTGGGAGAGGGAGAAAAATGTCTCCTCTACTTTCTCCACACCCTGCATTATTTCAAACACATGTATCATGTCTCCCCTTATTTACCTTTTAAAAAAAATCTAAACAGCCCTAGTTGCTGTAACAACCCCTCATAGGAGAATTACAGCAGCCCCTGATCATTTTCATTTTCCTTCTCTGTGCTTTTTCCAACCTAATAATGTCCTTTTTCAGGTAGGGCAGGCAGAACAGTGCACAGTATTGTAAGTGTGGTCACACCAAAAATCTGTATAAGGGGATAACGATCTTGGCAGTTTTATTTTATATTACATCCCTAATTATGCCTAATATGGAGTGTTATCTTTTTCACAGCAGCTGCACACTGGGCCAACATTTTCATCAAGCTGACCACTGTCACCAGCAGCACCTATATCCCTTTCTTGATCACTCACTGCTAGCTCCAATCTCATCAGCTCCTACTTCTTGCCCTGATAGGCATTACTTTACCCTTGCTTACATTGAACTGCATTTGCCACTTTCGTGTGCATTCTCTCAGCTAGGAGAGATCCCTTTGGAGCTTCTCACTATCTCTTTTGGTTTAAACTACCCTAAATAGTTTGGTGTTGCCCAGAAACTTTTCCACATCACTACTTATTCCTAATTCCAGATTATTTTTGAATAGGTTGAAATGCATTTGATTATTTTTGAATAGATTGAAAAGTATACAAAACCCTGCAGGACTCCACTGGCTACACCCCTCCATTAGGAGATATTGCTATTCCCACACTGAGGATCATCCTCGTGTTTGCTGAAGCTCTTAAAGAACTCAAATAGGTTAGTGAAACAGGACTTCACCTTTCGGAAACCATTTTGATTATTTTTCAGCAGGCCTTTTCCTTCTATGTGCTTACTGATTCCATCTTTAATAACTCTTTCAAGCCATTTACCCAGAACAGATGTTAAGCTAACTAATCTGTCATTCCCTGGATCCCCTATGGATTCCTTTAAAAAAACTGGTGTTACACTGGCTTTTCTCAAATCCTCTGTACAAAGGCTGATGTTGGGAATATATTAAATATTTTGTTAGGGAGGGCAGCAATTTCATATTTGAGTTCTTTAAGGACTCTATGATTGATCTGAGCCTGGTGATTTATGGACTTTCAGTTTATCAGTACAGTTGAGAATTTCATCTTTTGTCACTACCACCTGCATTAATTCCTCTGACTTCCCTCCAGAATATCTAAGTTCAGGTACAACTATCTGTTCTGCATCCTCTGCTATGAAGTCTGATAAAAAAAATCATTTAGAGAACTGCAATCACCTTATTTTTCTTTAGTGCTCCTTTAATTCCATTATCTTCCAATGGCCCAACTGCTCCTGTAGGTGGTTTCTCTTTTTCTGATATATTTAAAGAATTCTCAATTCTTGGCCTTGATGTTATTAGTAATATGCTGCTCAAAATATTTATTTGTTTCTGTTATTGTAGGCTTGCATCTCCCTTGTACAAGCAAAGTAGTGGCAAAAGCCAGTAGAATCATTTTGAGCTTATGTTTTTTTCATTTGGACAAAACTTTCATTTCTTAAAGGAAGCTTTCTTCTCAATAGCTCCCTGGATTCTATGCTGGTTAACAATTGTAAGAAAACATATTTAACATTTTAATGACACAGAAATCTGTGGTTTGAATTAATTTTGTAACACTTTTGTGCCACTACCAGTAGAAATGCTAGTTGAAATCTCCATCCCACATCAGAAGGGACCAGTTTACAGAAAAATGCAGCCCACAGTCCTGTCTATATGGTTGTGCTTGCAACCTTTGCAACCATGAATCTAAGATAATTGAAGCAGAAGCACCAGAGGTAGATTTGATTTTGCACACTTTTCCAGTTTTGTACAGTTCTCCTGAAGAGTGAGGAGAAAGATGTACAAGTTAGGTCTACATTTATACAGTTCTCTCATTTATACAGTTCTCAATTTATCTGAAGTGCAGGCTGGTGAAAAGGGCACACACCCATATTCTGACTCTTAGAAAGTTGTCGTCCATGTAGGCAGTGCAACCAAACCAAGAAGGAATACAGATCTGTAATGGGAAGTTTTACAAAAATGTTTTTCTGGAATTATTTTTATGATTACACAGTTGCTTCAGTTAAGGGAGCAATGTGAATTTGTCAGTTTTGATTATTATAGGAATGTGCTTAGATATTAAGAAGGGACAGTGTTTTGCAACAGGAATGCAGTTGTGGGCGAATGCCAAGGAATAATTTCCGTCGTTTTCTATTATTTGTATTCATGAACTTATTAAATAATTTACTGATTGGAAAATTCACAAATCCTGATCATCATTTAGCATGAAATGCATAGTTACAGAGCAATGCATGTTACAAAACAATTGTAGATAAGAGGGTTTATTTACTCTTACAACTAACTTGTATTTTGTCATTAAAATGTAGCCTAATAAGTGAACAAACAAGTTTTGAAAACATTAATTTAAATTGAGCTAGTACCTTAAGCCATATAGAAAGGTTAAATATAAATTGAAATAATAAACAATAACTTAATCCAGCATTTAAGGTTTGTTCACTTTTATTTTGTTAAATAAAAAAGATTTGGGTAAAAAAGACATTTTTTAATGGAATTAAGGATATTTATTATTATTGTACCCTTCATATGAAAAATTTACAGGCTAAAATGTTAGGCTAAAAACTTGGTTTCCATTCTAAAGTACTGCTCATTCTTAATATCTGGATTACTGTGGTTTTCAGTGTGCAATTTAGGGGTAGTGTCTAAAGCTGGCAGTCCACCAGGTGTACAATTATTTCACTAATACGTGCTTGTGTTATGGGAAGGGAGTAACATAACTGCTAGAATAACTAAGGGAACTAGCTGAAATGTCCATTTTCAGAACAGGATAGGTCAGTAGAGCTCCCTAGTCACTTGTCCCTAGTAGTTTTGGCTAGTCTCTGGTAGTGCTAGCTAGCATATTGCCCCCAATACTTTATGTCAGTACTGCACTAAATAGTGCCATCAAGATGATCACTTGCCCAAATTTTCTCCTTTGTCCAAGCGCATTTTGTAGGTGATATGAATGCATGTCATATCAAATATATAAATATATTTGTCCACTGGTCAGCTTAGGCTGCAATCCTATACCAATTTACCCAGTAGTGAGCTGCAACAAATTCAGTAGGACTGTTCTGAGTAAGTGAGGATATGGTTGTGATGCTGGTTACATGAGGTACTAGTTACATTAAATTACATTAAATCAAAGTATCTGGCAACCTAAAAAAATCTCATAAGAAGACGTATCCATGAATGAATCCAGAACTAACATATATCTATTAGATTGCCAATATGTGCAGAGCATTTCAGTTTCACAGTGCATTCTTTAGGAATTACTCTATCTGAAAGGAAACCCTTTTCCCATGCTCAAAGTATGTGAATATTGAAATGAAAACTATTGAACTATTATATATCATGTGATGGTATATATATGTTTTTTCTTAATTACTGTCAAGCCAAATTTAATTGAGAAAAGCAACTACATTACCCATTACCATGTAGACTTCCAGTACTCTGGCTTTGAACTTGTATGAAAGAGTGAATTTTGCAGTTTGTTAGCAAAAAAAGTACAATTACATTTTCAAAGAAATACCATATTGCCACTCAGTGTTCCAACACCATGGCACAGTTGTACACTTTCAGAAACTGCATAGGGTAGGACTCCGTGGGGCAGAGAAAACTCTAAAGTCATAATTCCAAGGAAGTGCTCCAGGGCCTCTCAGAATGATGATTCAGCCGATTATTTCTGTTGTTGTTCTCTTCTGTGCTGGACATGTTGTAACATGCTTGTTGTGTAATACTGGCTCACTTCTTGTTTAACCTTTTTTTAAATATAAAAAGTGTTAACTTGGTTTCTAGCTGTTGTTTCTGTGTTCTTCCCTGTAATGTCTCCACCATCCATGTTCTTTCGTAGCCTTCAAGATGTTCAGCAAGGGCAGCAGTCCACAACCCAAGTCAAAGGCCAGTCCTGCCCCCATTCCCAGGCAGCAGTGCTCAGCGCTAGTGCCTCCTTGCTGGTGAGAAATGGGAGTGTCCAGTTAGAAGCATCACATGACGATGCATCTGCTGTCGGCAGCAGCAGTTTGCACGATGAACTTGGTATGCAGGCCTTCTGTAACCTTGGTGAAATCTACGTGTTTATGATGAAGATTTGTGGCATATGAAGTGCTTAGTTGTAACTTGCTTGGTTTTGGTGTCATTTCACAATGCTGTGGGTTTGTTTCTTATTGCAAATCGCTTCTAGGCCTTTTCTTTCTTTTTTGCCATATTTAATAGGTTATTCTTTTATGTTAGGATTGAATCACTGTGTGAAGATATTGAATTAGTTCTTCAGTCCTTTATTTTGTCACATCAAAGTACTTCAAGATACCATGCCTCAACATTATGCAGAGTTCTTAAAACTCTAATCAGGGATGGAGCTGTATCTGTTGGTAAACACTCATACTAGTTTAAGAATGTATAATTTAGACTGCAGCACTAATGAAGTTTTGCATTAAACATTGCAGTTGTAAATTGTTACCTAGTGGTTCCCATTATAGCATACACACTTTTAACTGCTTTGCTAAATTGATTGAAATGTCCAAATAGAAAATATGACTGGATTTTAGGTACTGTAAAGATGGAAAAACTGCTGTGTTCTGTATGTCAGGTCACCCTGATAAATACACACACACACACACACTCTTAATAATTGAAGCAGTGATATATTGAGGATGTGGTATTCATAATTCAACAATTTTGAATTAAGAGTGACTAATTGCAATATGTTATAGGAATAATGTGCAAATACTTTTTAATGTTGTGCTGTTCTACATTTGTACCACAGCACAAAATGTCTCATCCAATGACAGCTGAATTATCTTATTTCTTATGCAGAATATTTTAAGTTGTAGAGGAACAACTAATTCTTTGCAGTGTGTGCGTGGGCGGGAGGGTTGCACAGGTCTACCATATCATATAAAAACATCTTTGGATTTAATTTTAAGTGTTTAATTGAACTCTTACACCATAGAGAGATCATAAAAATACTGTTTTTTTCCTGAGCTGGTTTAGAAATCGTTGATATCAAGGTACTCAAAGTTATCAAGGTCACCTTTCACCCCATACATACACATATTCATATAAAGCTAGTAAAGGTTGTCTAAAATAATTTTTTTCACATTTGAGACATTTTAGCGCTCTACAGGTCCTCTAGATACTCAAGCTGTCTCATTTTCTGGGTGATTTTGTCATGACAAAATGGAATTTGGTGTTGCTATAACATGGTGTTGCTATAACTGAGAATAAAACAAGAATATTTTTTAATAAACTGCCTTTAGGGTTTAGTGCATTAGCAAGGGTTCCTTAATATTAAAATGGCAAATTGCTCACTTCAAGAATCTTTACAGAAGAAAAAGTAGCTTAAAATATACTATTCTGCTGGGACCTCAGTTTTATTCATATTTTCCCCGGAGTGCCACGGCAAATTTGGTGGAAATTAGTTGTCAAGCAGACAGAGCTTAGGTCTGCACTGTACGGTTCTTAGTTGTTTTAAAGGAAGGTGTTAGACCTGCCATAAATAATTGGGTTTATGCTAGGAATATGCACCAACTTTATAGTTCAATTTAAACCCCACTTTGATGATTCAGAAAATAGACTAATTTAACTGGAACAACTTCGAAGGGCCAGCATCAATTCAAGAACAAATCAGAATATTGCTTCAGAAACCTAAAGTTTCACTTGCAGGTTTGAGGGAAGTTTGTGTGAAGATGGCATACGTTATAGAGATGCTGCTAGGGATGAAATCTGCAAAATTTCAGAAAGATCACTTTGGGAGGTTTTGTACCCTGCACCTCTAAAATCATTTTTGGGAACTTAAAAAGTGGGTTCACTGCCCTCCCTTGTGTGTTTGTGGGCAAGTTGTATGCATGCATCATAGCACGCAAAATTGAGGCGGCACTAAGGAAGAATCCTGCAAAGTTCTGGGGGAAATGTACAACTGTTAGTGAGTTCTGAAAAATGAAAAAACAGTTTCAAAAGCTTAAAGTTTGTTTTCTGTACAGTCAGCACCACCAAAATCACAGAAATGTTAAATTCTTCATCTTGCACACCTTGAGAAAATATATGAAATGGTATACTGTAAAGCTTGTGTACATTGAATAGTAAATAGCTTTTAAAATTTGAGGCGCTTTAAAAAAGAATCCCTCTTCCTTCCCTTTTGTGCATAACTTGCTGCATTCTATGTTGTGTGACACTAGTGTGTGTGTTTGTGTTTGCATATTCCTCAGAGCACCCTCTCCTTCTATATTATTTCAGGCAGATAAGATGCCTTTGCTGTTGCAGAGTAAGCAGCAGCAGAGGTGGCAAAAACAGTTCTCTTCCCTCAACTTTGCTATGCTTTGTAATTACTTAAACTCTCCTTTTGGTCCTTTATTGCTGGTAGAGGCCACTTTTATAGGGAAGGTGCTGCCCTGTACTCCTTGTGTGAGTGGCCACAAAGCCCAAGCTATTGAAGCTTGATTCAGGTTGCAGGGAGCTTGTGAAGCTCCATAGACCTTCTTGGAGAGCTGGTACCAGCAGCAGCCACCTTCTGAATGGGCAGTGTCATCATTCAGTTAGGGCCCAGGTGTCAAGCAATTCGTGGTAGCCCTGAGCACCTCTGTTGCCTCAGACACACCATCACAAAAGGCAATGCAAACACAGGAGGTGTACTCAATAGGTTGTTATTTTATTCTACATTCAAGACTGAGGGCCTATCTTCAGGTTTAGTCCGTCTTTTGTGCTTAATTTTCATTGATTTTTTTATTGTGATCACGGAGTAAATATGCTCTATTTACATGCATATGTGACAGTCATTTTTCTAGATCAATGTTTCCTAAGCAGTGCTCCATAGAACCCTTATGCTCTGTGCAATGCAAATAGAAGTTCCATTGGAAAATGTTGGTGCTAGTGATACTTTGTTCCTCAAAATGGTTAGATATGAAGTTATGTCTGTATTAAAATACATAATTGAATAGTATCATGATTATAAAGGCTGCTATTGTGATGTGACTGTCACAAACCCTCATTGGCTCCTGCATGCTCCTCATCTCTCCTAAGCGTTTATGGACAACATTGAGAACGCACTGCATTACATGGCTATTGTATGAGGCCAGAGCCAAGGGCCACATTGTAGAGCAGAGTCTGTAGCAAAGTCTTCGTCTCTTTTGCAGGTAGCCATAGGTAGCCAAGCTCTCTCATTCTCTCTCTGAGATCTTTGTTTGTTTAGTTTGTCTGTATGTGGGAGTGGGGAGCGTTCTGCAAGCCTGACAGCAGACCATCAGCAGGCAGCTCTACCAAGAGGGTAGGAGAGGCTTAAAAGGAAAAAAAAATCACAACGTAGGTGTAGCTCCTAGGCTCTGCAAATTAAATTAGGAAATTTTCTTTATTATTATTTCCTTTGTAAAATACAAACATCTCCAAAATAGCTTAAAGAAACTCAAATGTAAAACAATCAGATGCATTTTGAGCAATACATAAGCTAGTGTTTGGCATAAAAATAAGCTTAATTTCAGCTATTTTGGTCCAAATTCCCATTTTATTGTGTGGATATTTCATGTCCCTTCCATTTATGGGTTCCAACACATTTCAAGCCTAAAAGTGTTCCATGTCCAATTTAGTTTGGGAAATGCTGTTCTAATGCCACTGCCAAAAATTAGTATGAGCTCTTAAAACACTGCATTAGTATCAAGAACTTCCAAATGAAGGGGGTTTTTTTCCAGCTGAATCAACCAGAATCATGCTGATTATGACTAGCCCAGAAAGCCGACTGTGGGTCAAGAATCTGTTCAGGTAGTGCAGCCCAATAGAGTGGTTCAGTGCTCGCCTTCCCTGCTTGTTATTTCTTTCCCTCCTTTACTCCTCTTTTGTGTTTTTTCCTGCTGAATTTATTCAGACACTGGGGAAATGGAGGAAGTTTGAGAATTTGGGTCAGTTTAGAACTCGCTTTGTATGCTTTGATCTTAAAACACTCTGTAACAAGGAACAGCTGGAAACTTCTTAGGAAGTTTTCTGATGTAGTCAGGTGCCACCTACTGTCTTGATGAAAAACTGCAGATTTCAGTTGCATTTCGATAGAATTTTCCTTCTCATATTGCAGCTGTGAACATCCCAGCTGTTGCTAACCCCCAGCCAAAGCACTATATAGTCTCCTTCACTGTCTGGTGGGCACACCATAAAAACCACAGTTCTATATCAGTTGTATGGAGGATGCTTTGAAGCAGCTACTTTCCTATTTATATGGAAACAAAGTCAGTGTTCTTGTGTTATTTGGGGGCAAATGTCACAGCGACATCCACTTTTGCACCCAGTGCATTCTGCCTGAGGAATTATACCTGTAAAATTGATAAATTGTAATTTTTAATTGGAACTCTCTACAGTTGCGAGAATGGTTCCTCCACTGCATGGAGTTGAATAACAACAGGAACTAGGTTCTGATGCTGTTAATGCTTCCATCTCTCACTCTTCTCAGCCCACCTCAACATTAGCTACCTGTTCTATGTCACCATATTTTCAAAGTCTTTTGTTTTACTAGGAAGAGAGAGAGGTCAGTTCTACTGTGTGTTAATATGCTATTGCATATGCTTAAAGGAATTTTTGAATCATGACCATGCAAGCACTCAGGGGTGTTAACCACAAGGCCAGATAACGGTGTCACCTTATAGCAGGGGTGGCCAGACTTGTTCAGTGAAAGAGCCACATCTGGTAAATGTCAGATGTTTGAGAGCTGCAAGACATGAACAAATATGTATTTATTTATTATGACCAAACAGGCATCACTACAAGTGACATATTACAGAAAAGACACAAAGATTTACTTTCTGCAAAGATATTATTCACAACAAACCCTTCCCCAAGTCAAGAAATAGCAAGACACCCAATCAGCTTGTCAAATCAGAAGAGGCTCTTTACCAATTATAGGTTACAGTTGTGTTGCTCTTTTTTAAAAAGTAGTTCAGGACAGTGCACATGAACAGCGAACTGGCATTTTAGCTTCACAATAACCCTCTGAGGTAGGTGAATACCACCCATGGTAAATGCTCTATAGCAGTGATGGCTTACCTTTTTGAGACTGAGTGCCCAAACTGCAACCCAAAACCCACTTATTTATCGCAGAGTGCCAACACTGCAACAAAACCTGAATATTGAGGTTTTAGTTTAGAAAAAACATACAACCAGTCCAAGCAAATCCTTGATAGCGGACTGACCGGCCATGCAAAAGCTCGGATGAGTCACAGCTAATGAGTCGTGGCTTGTGACATCGCCTGGTGCCGCTACTCCTTTCTGAGCATGCACATGGCCCCTATGGGCACTGTTATCCGATGCTCAGCTGCTGGGGCAATGCTGGGGCGACTTGGCTCACGTGCCGCTCTGCGTGCCCACTGTGGCACATGTGCCATAGGTTCGCCACCACTGCTCTATGTCATACTAGTGCATTCTGGTTGATGCTATGGGAAAAGGTAAAATAATCCTGTCATCATTTACCCCTTTTATATCATGCACCTATATCTTTAGTCTGAACAATTCTATTTGGGATGGAGAGCCTGAGAAGGCAACGCATTCCCCATTTAATCTCCTCTCCTTTTAAAATTAGGGTTGTAGAAGAAGCACTAGAAGAACCTGCTTTGCACTGAGTCAGGCCATGGTTCTGTTTAGCTTGATACTGACTGGGAGCAGCTCTGCTAGTTTTTAGGCAGAGATATCTCCAGATATGGCTGGAGATGTAAGGAATTGAACCTTGGATCTTCTGCATGCAAAGCAGGTGCTCAACTATTGAGCTAAAGCTTGAGTGGTTGTTGTCATATTTCTGAGGGGACTTTCTGCTTGAAGGTCCTTATACGAGCAGATACTTCAGAAAAACTCCCTTCTTTCCTTTGATTTCTTCAGGCATGAATCAGGGTTCAGTTTATTTGCTGAGCATTTAGAAAGAATGGTTGTGTGCTGTATTAAGAGTGCTGGCAAGGGTTATATAACTGCATCCAATAAATAACTCTATGTTCAAGGTATGGTAAAAACCATATTCAGATTTGTTTGTCAGATGCCACATTGGAATTCAGTCTGTATCCCATCCACAGTAGTTCAGAATCTGTCTGTTTATGGGATTTTGCTGATTTTGTAAATGAATAAAAAAATGCTGGCTGCTCTGTACATGTGCTATAGGGTGTCCCATTCTTAGATTTTGATGTTTGCTTTCTTTTCCTGGACTGTTTTGTTGATCATAATAGAATATTTAAATATTTAATTTTTATGACCTAGTGAACATGTTCACTGAATGCTGTGTTTGTGACTTTGTCACTTTGTCCATGGGACAATTCATGACCGCCTTTAATAGGACATGAGTATAGGAAGGAAAATACACAATTGCGTGTGAGCATTGTCTGCTTGTCTGATGTCCCATCTGTGCACAAGCTGTAGTTTTATACCTTGTGTGCCCATGGTAAAATAGGTATGTGTGTAGTCTACATTCATATTGATGTGCATCATTTTTAATAGATAACTGTAAATACATCTTTTACTTATTGTGTGGAGTGGCTTTGTGTAATGACTTCTGGGAGATACTCCAGCATTCCATTCATCCTGGGCTCTCAAAAGAAACCCAGTATCTCTGTAAATAAGCCCACAGGTGTTACTGGCTTACTGAGCCACACATACATTGTCAGTTGTGGAATAGCTTGGTTCTAGCAGGAAAACAAATAACTTGCCATTGCCATTTGCAAAATATTTCCTGCCTATGGATCTAAATATGATTTTTTTACCATAGGCAACAAAACAAGTGGGCTGTTTTGATCTGACAACATGCTTTTCTACTGAAATAGGTGTGTACTGAAGCAGAGTAGTTGGAAAGCTGGTATATACTACAATTTTTATATTAATCTAAGTTTATTCAGTATTGTTGTAGATGAAAACTGGGTGATAGGGGTTGTTCGATTTGGTCTCTTTGCCTGTTGTGAGAGAAATTGGCAATACTTGGTTGTTTTGTAAATCCACCATTCTTTAAAACTAGAATGAGTACTTTGACAAGGGGTGTGTGTGTGTTTGCTTTAATTCATATAGTTTGAGAGTATCGTATGCTAGCTAAAATCATAATAAGGAGGCCTTATCAGATGCACGTTATAAAACATTTAACATTCATAATGCTCTTAGGTCAGGGTAGCTCTTTGGGAAACCTCAGATAAAACTGGCTTCACTGCTTGTCTTTGTCTGGCCTTGCAACATCCAATTTAATTTAGCATTCTATTTTTAACAGTAACCAGCAAGATGTCTCTAGGTAGCTCATAAGGAGACTCCAGTGGAGACGGTCTTCCCTTGTTTGTTTTACTAGTAGTAGGTGATAAGCAATGACAGACCTATCATGCATGAATGTTGTGAAGCCACTTAAGTTAGCTGTGACAATGAATGGCCTATGTTCCTATGTGCTGCTTTCAAAATACTTGCTTCTATCTGTCCAGAGCATACTTCTAATCAGTTTCATCAGACAAATCCTGAATTCTACCATTATGCATGTGAAAATTCTCTTTTCACTGTTGTCACAATTACTAAAAAGTATAATTTGCCACAGTATGTTCCCTTTGATATTATTTCCAAAAACAAATAGGCCCAACTAAACTTTTCCTTATGGAAGATCCTGGGTGGGTGTGCAAGTTACAGCAGTGTACACTGCAAATTAACTATACAGGGTGGGTTCTTCTTGAAATATTTTATGGTAAATCTACAGAAACTAGGCTCACTGTGAGTTTGTCCCCCAGTCCTTCCACTGGACCTTTCACTGCTGTCTCAGGGGAATTGATGGCTAAAACCACCGTATCTCTTCTCACAACATCCCCATCACAGACCCTTTTTTGCTCACCACAGCTTCTCTGGGGTATGGTAAACTGAAAAGAGTGTTCAAATGAAAACTAGCAGATTTTCTTGATGGCATTGAAACCATCTGTTTAATTCCATGTTGATGGGCTGTGTCAGATATGAAGACCAGGGTCAAGGAAAGGTCAGGAACAAGGTAATGAAAGTTGTATGCATCATACCATCTCTTGAGGAACTTTTCACCTGTGTGTGTAAATCTGCATTCTCAGTTGTGTTTAATTTGGCCCTGACCTATACTATGTTCCCCATTAATGGTTTATGATGTTTGTATGTGTAACATTTTTCATGTAGATAAAAATTGTGTAAAGGGGATTTATAGTTTGTATCTTCTTGCTGTATGACATATATGTTTGTTACTACAGTGTTCAAAGATGCAGCAATGCTTAATCTATCTTGGCTTTCTCTTTAACAGGTAAGTTCAGTTCTACACTCTATGAGACGGGGGGCTGCGATATGTCGCTTGTGAATTTTGAGCCAGCTGCAAGAAGAACATCTAACATCTGGTGTGTTTTTGAAAACCAGTTGCTGCAATGCTTATTTTAGCTTTGATTAGAAAACAATTCTAAAATATTTTTATGTGTCTATGTATTCCAATGAAAGCTGAGAACATTTAAGGAGTTGCTGTTAGGTATACAGGGAAACTTACATTTTTTTTCTTTTATATTTTGTCAAATAAAAATGCTTAATTATGTGCTGATAAATAAAGTTCTGGATTGAATAATTAATTGAGAACTAAGAACCAACCTTACCCTCATACATATATAGTTATATGTATGTAGTCAAGTGATCAGAGAACTCTGCATATATTTTTAGAACCCTAAAACTAGGCCAATTTCATTATTCCCATACTCTGTAAAAAAAAAAAAAATCTCAGAACAATCATGAAATGTTTTATTGCGTTTTAGGAACATTCTATTTCCATCCTTTTTCTTTAGATATGCAGCTTTCTTCTGTTTTGCAATATATTAATTCTGCATGTTACTTCTAATCTCTGTGCCCCAAATAAGCCTCTTTTTGTTTACTTCTACTGTAGATTATTTCTATTTTCAGCTTTTTCTAGTTACCAACTGGCAAAAAATATGTTTGTATGAAAGTTTTTCTCTCCCTCTGTTTAAATGCTTTTAAGGTCTTTTGGTGGAGGGTACAATTGTATGTTCATTCCTGCACAGCATTTTAATCAGCCAGCAATTACTGGTTTTTATAGCTTTCACTATCACCAGAATCTTAAGCCTCTTCAGGCATCACCCGAAGCCATGGAGAAGAACATAAGGTCTGGGCCATCCTCTTTGCTTTGCTCCAACCAAAGCAGAGCAAATGTTCCCTCTCTCTCTCTCTCTCTCTCTCTCTCTCTCTCTCTCTCTCTCTCTC
>JAIXND010000624.1:68754220-68765647 GCA_023646645.1 Varanus salvator macromaculatus | reverse complement strand
CTCTCTCTCTCTCTCTCTCTCTCTCTCTCTCTCTCTCTCTCTCTCTCTCGCTCTTTGGGCAAGAAACAATTTCAGGGAAAGCAAGCTTAAGGCCTCCTTTTCTTCTTAAAGGTAGCATGTTGTGGGTAGTAAAGTACATTGTTCTACCAGGAATGTTACATAGTCATGAATGGGTTCTTTTTTCTTTGGCTGCTGCCTTGTTGTAACATCTTTGTTTAAATTGGGGTATGGAATTTCCTAGAAACTACCAGAAGACTTAAAATGGAAAAGAAGCTTGAATTTGAGAACAGAATAATAACAAACTAAAGTCATCTTCTTTTGTTATAGTGACACGGATTCTCATGTATCAAGTTCTACCTCAGTTCGTTTTTACCCTCATGATTTGGTAAGCTTTTGCACCCCCTCCTACTTACTGCAACCAATTGTTCAAATAACAATGTTGTTGGGCTAGTATATTTAGCTGTACTAGTTAAATGGGCACGGAACTGTTCAGGAGATAAGCCACTAGACAGTTGACTACTGTCAGTAACTGGAGTACTGCCTTTAAAAAAAAAATGTGGGCTTTAAAGTAATATGGGAAGCACAGTGTTACTGCCATTGCAGAGATGGGGAAGTGATGTACCTGAGCAAGGCTCCAGGTATAGTATATGTTCCATCCAAGGCGTTGGTCATGATAATTTTGATCTTTCAAAGATTATTCTTTGGCTTCCTAGAGTTGACCTTGTCAGCTGAAATCCTCTGGAATAATTGATGCAGGCAATAGGGGATGCAGTCCTGAAAGCTGGAGATAATGCATGGTTTGCATTTACCCTTATAAAGAATTGATGCTGTGTTTACTGCAGCCAGCCAGATCAGTCCATGGTGGAGCTCTGCAGCACAACAAGGCTTGTAGTCTTAAATAGCCACTATTCAAGCATCTCTGCCATGTCTTATCTACCTACCATATCACTCCCACAGTGCTCATAGAACCTTGTAGAAATGGTGGGGACCAAAGAAGTAGTTCTCTGTTACGGACTCTGGCTCTTGACTCTTCAGTGGCAAGTTTCTTCTGTGTTGCAGCTCATGGGTAAATAAGTAAAGTATGAAAACATCTTATTATTGACTTTACTGTAGCTTTCCCTCCCCCAGATCAGATTGAACAGGCTGTTGACCATAGATACTGATCTCCTGGAGCATCAAGACATTGACCTAAGCCCTGATCTGCAGGACCATTTGCAACCTCAGGAGGAAGGAGCCCCCAAAGTTAAACACTATTACCGTTTTTGGATCTTACCCAAGATCTGGATTGGCATCAATTTTGATAGGCTGACTCTCTTGGCCTTATTTGACAGGTGAGGGTGTGAGAGTGTGTGTGTGAGTGAGAGAGAGAGAGAGAGAGAACGAGCACGTGCTGTTCTAACATAGTTGAAGAAATTAAAGCATCTATGTAAGATTTTCATTGATTTTGTTCTTATGATACTAACGACAATGCAGTATTCAAGCTGATGTTTCAGTGGATGATCATTCTGTCTAATGCCAAATTCAGGTAGTGAGTGCTGACAGAGGTGGAGTGGAAATGGGGGCACTAAAACAAGTGGCAGAACCCAAAGGTTTGTAAAAGTGCATTCCAAAGAAAGAAAGGAAGAGTGTCTAATGAGCATGCTCTGTGTAAAGGCTGCATAGTTTGACTTTTTTCTGAGGGTAGCTTGGATAGTTTTTTACCTAATTGTTTTGCTTTCTTCACCATTTGGAATTAATTCTTCCACAATACTTTTATGAAAACTGCTTCTTGTGGGATATAGTGTTTTGAATTTTGTGGGAAGGAGTTGGGGCTGGATAGATTTCTCTGTTTTGTGAAAAGGACTTGGTCTGGATGACACTTAGATCTATTATGATTCTGTGAAATATGCTTAGCACCTTGAACTCTTAATAAAACCATAATTGGCTCCATCTAGACCTTGTGTTAAAAAATACAAGTAAGGGAAGGCATTCTCAGTCTTTGAATATTGATAGTATCATGTAAACCTATTCAGCTTCCCAATTCTACATACTACTTCTTCTCCATAGGAATCGTGAGATCCTGGAAAATGTGTTAGCTGTCATCTTAGCAATCCAGGTGGCTTTCCTAGGTTCTGTACTCCTAATAGAAGGTTTCTTCAAGGACATCTGGGTCTTCCAGTTTTGCCTGGTGATTGCCAGCTGCCAGTATTCCTTGCTCAAGGTAACTCCCATCTTTGTTGTCAAATGGTTTAAATCTTAATTTAGTATTCAGTGTTTTTTGCCTAACTGATTTTTCATCCTTGGCATTTGCAAAATGTGCAAGTCTTTGTACTTTCATTTTCATTTCATTTATTACATTTCTAAACCACACAATAGCCAAAGCTGCTGTTACATACTGTCCAATGGCAAAAAAACCCCTGTTCTATAGCTTAATTCTACATAAAATAATAGATTGAAAGCTTAGGAACTACTTGAAGTATTGGTCCATTTCAATTATAATAGGGATCCATCAGTTCAGCTGCATAAATAAACTTTCCTTTTCTGGCACACCTTTGGCACTATCTAGGCTATTTACATCAATGCATGGGTTTTTAATTTTATTAATGTATGATTTATTTGTATTTAATTATTTTATGGTGATTTTATTGTTTATTTATTATGATATTTTAATTTATTATTTTATTGTTATTTGTTGATTTTGTATTGCAATGGCTGCCCAGAGAGCATGATGCTAATGGGAAACTTTTAAACAAATCTAGTAAATAATAAATAAATTTACTCAAGCCATATACTCTTTTCTCCTCTTTCTTGTGCCAGAAGAGGAGACTAAAGGCATCTACTTTCTAATAATAATTAAACAATAATAATATAAAAATGCCTTATTCTCTTTCCTGCCTTTTCAGAGTGTACAACCAGATTCTTCTTCACCTCGGCATGTAAGTTAAGCCATATGGAATTTCATTATTTTAGCAAGTCTAATTTTGTGCTGTTACAGGTTCTCTTTGCCATAATGGATAAGGCGGGGATGGGGAATGGCAGCACCATCTGAAAACAATCTTGACATAATCTCTTGAATGTTAATTATAGAATACAGGAAAACAACAAAAACTATTTGAATAATATAATTGGCTTGAAAATTGTTTCTTAATGGTACCTTGTACCTGATGTAAAAGAAAAACCAGATTTGTAACAGAAGCTGCAAAGAAATCTAATGATTACACAGATTGTAAGTGTCAGAAGTAGAAAGCAATGCTTCCTGAAGTTTTACTAACAGGATGGACTAAAATATAGCTGTCCAGATATAGCTTGTGTAGCTGATACAGAATTAAAATAATACTGTGTGTTGTCCCGATGCAGTTTGAGAATAAACCTTTCCCTTGTTTAGAATAGGTATATCCCATATTTTAAATGCATTGTGAGTTTACATGACTTTCACGCACTAAACATTTCATTTGAATGAGCATGCACAGTGAAGTTCCAGAACTGACTGTTGAAAAGAATACTTATGGTAACCAAACTTGTATTTCAGGGTCATAACCGAATCATAGCCTATAGTAGGCCCGTTTACTTCTGTATATGCTGCAGCCTCATTTGGCTGTTGGACTATGGCAGCAAGAGCACTTTTACCGCAAGGTTCCGACTGTATGGAATGGCTTTCACTAATCCAGTTTTGCTGCTTTCAGCAAGGGATTTGATTATAGGTGAGTGACATTTCCATATGGCCCTAATCTGGATGATTGATAGCTATAAGCTTGTCTTTCACCAGGACAAAGGCCATTAAAGTTTCTGTTCTGTAATGGAAGCACAGGTAGTACTATCCCTTTTTTGCCTTAAAAAAATTAGAGAGCAAGTCATTCTTGGATATAATTCCCATGAAATCCTGAAAAGGCGGAGCTCAAATAAACATGCAAGATTCACAGATCCTTCTCAGCAAAAGATCCCTCACACCTTTGGCTTCTTTTGATAGCTCACTTTCTGCAAGACATCAAGAGCAACCAAAGGTGGCAGGGAAATAGATCTGGAGCCTCTTCTGGGCAACGTCGCTTCTGGGCCGTGCACAAGCCATCCTGTGAAATTGGTCAGGATTCGCATGACATAGCAACCCATCATTGTGTGTTGTCAGTTGCATGTTTAGGTTGCTTTTAATATTTTATTGTTATTTGTAATCTTTGTTTTTATATTGTATTTATGGTTTCATTGTAACCTGCCCAGGAAGCCATGTGGCTAATAGGACAGGTTAGCAATCCAATCAATCAATCAATCAGTCAGTCATGGGTAGCAGCACATGTTGGTTTGTCAGTTCATATGAACTCAGTCACTGTCACCAATATCACCAATCATTGGTGTTCCCTGCTGCCTCCACTCTATGCCTCTTTCCTAACTTTTCCTCCTCCAAGCTTAGCGCCTTATAAGTTTCTCTGTTGGCTTCCAAGCTGAGAGGAGAAACATTTGAGAAGTATGGCATCAGAGGAACAGTTACAAAGATTAGTTGATGATGATTTTGCAAAGGAAGAACTGCAGTATCCCCATTTTGTGCAACCATTTCTTCTGCAAATTAAATAATAGGTATATCCAGCTGAACTTAGCCAGTAGTTATATATATTTTACTTTCTGTTTTTTGCTGTTACTTTTGTCTTCCACAGTGTTTACACTATGCTTCCCTATAGTTTTCTTCATTGGCCTTCTGCCTCAGGTGAACACATTTGTGATGTACCTCTGTGAACAGTTAGATATTCATGTCTTCGGTGGCAATGGTGAGTTAAGCATCTTCATTTCATGAGTGGTAGGCTGCTTTCAGACATGTCTGGAAAAAATACTCTAGGGCTGATTCAGGCAGTCAATTTGAAGTGTGTCACTAATTCAATTTAGTTTCTGTAGAACAATTCTGCAAGTCCTTATTCAAGGAGGGCTGCCTGATAACAAAGGAGTTTCATATTATATGTGCTAAATTGTCTAGGAAAAACTGTTGTTTACTTCAGCTATAAATCAAAATATATTTGGGGGCTGTGTGAATGTACCTGGAACAAGCCTTGGTTTTATATACTCTTCCCTCCTCTCATGCACTACAATTTCCTCTCTTCCTAGTTTGCAAGGCAAGTGCAAAGCATCATTTGATAGTTAAGATGTAAAGGCATACTGTGGTTTGCCACAAGCGAGGAAGGGGAATAGGTGCTCATACTGTACAAGGAGAGGATAGAATGCTCTAGTCCAAAGCTCCTTTTGGGCTTGTTCATAAAATACCAAAATACGGTTTAGCATGATGGCAATCCTATGCCATTAAAGAAGCCACGAATTCCATGAACTTTACCCCAACCAACAGTTTTGTAAAACTATTAAAGCAGAACCTGAAGGCTTGCTAATTGAGAAAAGCAGGGGAACTGAAGTGGGGAATTCTTCATACACCTGAGTAGTTTCGCACACCAATTATCAGATCCTTTTCAGAAGAAACTTTTATTTGCGCATGTACATTTCAGACAGTGCCCCCCCCCCTGCAATGGTTCTGTTAATTAGGAAAACATCTGTTGTTTTCTTAAACAATATATTTTTGAATACCGGAGAAATACAATATTCCTGAAACAAAAGTAATTCCTAAAAAAGAAACTTTAAATCCTGCAGAGCGAATGAGCACCTGTGTTTTGTGCTGGTGTTATAAATAGTCTGGAAATTCAGTTCAGGATTAGTAGGGGAAAATCATATTTTTAATTATTTTTTTCAACAAAAGTGCCATAGTGAAGACTATTGACTATAGAGCAGTAAAATAACTCCTGAAGATAGTTTGCATTATGAGAAAGTCTGCTACAAAACTCTAATGATGTAGGGTAGCTTCCCAACCCTAAGGTAGACCTGAAACAAAAATCAGTGAGACAAATGTTTAATCTTTTCAACCTTAGTGATTCTATTTCCAGGTGTTTTTGGTGACATATCTTCATTATTTTCTTTTTCTTTAGCCACCACAAGCCTGCTTGCAGCACTTTACAGTTTCATCTGTAGTATTGTGGCAGTAGCATTATTGTATGGATTGTGTTATGGTGCCCTAAAGGTGAGTAAAATCTATGGTGCTGTATTTTTGCATGGTGACTTTAGGCTTTGTTAAACTGATCAGCATTGCTATCACTTGAACTTCATAATATTTATAGCTGGAAAATTGAATGGAGACAGGTATTTCTTTCCCATAATACTAGAATTTAGCAGTCTTCCAATGAAGTTAATTCACTATAGATTCAGGGCAGGCAAAGGAAAAGTCTGACCATGCAAAACATTCACTTCCACAGGATGGAATGATGGCCAACAGTTTGGATAACTTTAGATTAGAGCATTAGATTTAGAGCATTAGATACAGGATAGTAGTCAGTCAGGCTAATAGTCTTACGGCTTTATGAGCCCACCTGATTTAGAGGAAGTGGGTCTGTTCACACATCATGGCAACTCACTGCATCTGTGGGAGCTGTTGTATTGTGAGAGGGATCCACAGGTACCATTTTTGCATGCTGCCTGCAGAAACCTGGCTTGTTGTGTTTGTTAATACAAACCCAGGCAGCAGGGATTCTTTAACACTATTTGAGGATTGCACAACCCTCAAATAACCCTAAAACAAGGCATGGGTTATTTGAGGGTTGCTTAACCCTGAAACAACCCTGCTGCCTGGGTTGGTGGAACATGACAAGTCACAGCAAACCAGGCAGAAAACCATGCAAAAATGGTGTGCAGTGTGACAACCAACACAGGGAAATAAGCTTGCAGTGGGCTGTCATGTCAGGTGAAGTCAGTATGTGACTGAGGAGCAACCGTTGCCGTCATGCCCTCCTTGCAGACTTACTGGCACCTGATTGGTCATTGTGAAAAAAAACTAGATGCACTTTTGGTCTGATCTAGCAAGATCCTTACTATGTTTGTATGTATGAACACCACACAGGTTGTTTTGCTTTTTCAAAAACTTGTTCATTTTAGAAAAACCTTTTTCCTAGTTATACTTGTATCTTGTGTCCTAGTTCTGATTTCGCTTATGGTCTGGAGTACTATAGTTGTCTCTTCGATTGACCAACATCTGTGGTACTTAGCTACTGAGTAAATCTGATAGTTGCAAAATGTTTATTGTATTTCCTCAAGTCATGTTGATAATTAGATTGAGTGACAGTGTATTTCTTCAGCTTTGGTATGCTTTAGATGAGAGAGTATAGTTTTCGAGATGCAGTATTAGGCAACTTGGTCCCCACCACATATTTTGGACTACAGCTGCATTCAGCCAGCTTTTCCAGTAGTCAGAGGTTATGCAGTGCACCAGGTTGCCGGCCCCTTATTAGGTTATGGTCAGAATCCTCCATCTGATCCTAACATCACTGCCATGAGTTGGCTGTTTTGATCATTTGTCATGCTGTATTGCATGCTATGATATTTTTGATCGGTATATTTAAGTTGAATGTGTAAGCCAAATTTTAGACTCCATGAACTAAAAAAAGAGTAAAGAGATGTTTAAATTACATTAAAAATAAACAGACATTGTGCTTATATTAATAATGATACACATTGAAGCTCTTTGTTTCACAAATACAAAAATATTATTGGATCACAGATTTTCTAATCTTAAGAATGGTTTTTCTTTCTTAAATTGGATGACTATAGTAATCTTGGTTATGCTGTCTGTATCTATCCTCAGGATTCTTGGGATGGTCAACATATTCCAGTGCTCTTTTCAGTATTCTGTGGTATGTTAGTGGCAATATCCTATCATCTCAGCAGACAAAGTAGTGATCCTTCTGTGCTTTTGTGAGTGGTAGCCACCTCTTCATATATTATATCAAGTCTTGTTATGATGATTGGACAACACAAGTATAAAATGTTTTTTCAGCATTTCAGACTGTGGTCCTCTGTATGCGTGTGAATAAGTTCCACTGAACTCAGTGGAACTTATCTCTCAGCAAGCATAGATTGGATTGGACTATGTGGCTCTACGTGGTAGAACTTTCTTCCTGGAAATGCTATTCACCCATGATAGACAATGGGATTCTGAAGCAATTGTATATATGGGGAGTACAACAGTGTTTTCTGTTCATGAGACCATGTGATAGTGCAAGAACTGCTCTACTGAAGAAGGTGATTCTTTGCCTTGTGGCCATGCACCCTGGTGCCAAGCACTGCTCAGAAGTTGCAACTCCGAATAGTTTCAGTCATCTTTTCAGGAAGGCTAAGGGGTACAAATCATATGGTCTGTCCAGCCTCAGTCAAGATCCATTATTTGTGTAAGGAAGAGTTTCAGAACTCTTTCTGTCCTGAACAGATCATGGAAGATTAAAGATCTAGGCAGAATCTACTAATTATCTAAATATTTTAATAAGTTTGTGTTTAATAAATTTATTTCAGACTTTTTAACAATTTGTGACAGTACCCAATAGCTGAATACTTGAACATGCATTAATTTTACTGAGACCAGCACTGGGTGGGTAGAAATGGCCATATATTTAATAGCACTGTACTGTGGTAGTCATACCACTGGCAATATGTAATATTTAATTGCATGATCTTCAGAATTATATCCTGCATCCATACCTAATCAGGAATTTGGGTACTAAGAGAAATGGTAACATTTTCTTGACTGCTCAGCTGGACATGATGGGTTATTTGCACCCATCTATTATTATTACTGTGACAAAATGCTCTCTAGACTGGTAGTGAGTGTTATGTGGAAGGTTATTCTGGGAAATTCATGGGTACCTGAGATAATTGGTGATGCAATGTGGAGAGTCTTCTCATGAGAGGAGGAGGAGGATACGTAATAACTGACGGATGTTTTCTAAAATTGATAATTGTTTTGGATTCCGATCAATGCACTTCTTTTTACAGAGAAAACAACTTATTTTATATTTTAGTTCTTTAGTGCAATCAAAGATTTTTCCTACTTCCGAAGATAAAAATCCAGAAGATCCACTGTCTGAAGTTAAAGACCCATTACCTGAAAAACTTAAAAATTCAGTGGTAAGTTGCTTCATTTCCCAAATTATTCAAGCTGTTGGCCAATCCAGTTTGTTATTATGAGTGCTAAATATTAGGGAGTTAAATGCTTGATGTACTTTTGAAGCTGAATTTTTTACTGGAAAATTCAGTACTCAGATGCTTAAGTAGTTCTTTCAGATCAAATTAAGGTTTTCTGAGGTTCATTCATAATAACTGTTAGCATTTCCAAAAAAGGCATTAGCTAATGCACATGGGCATTACTCAAGATAAGGTATGCTGCAATAGCATACATTTCTGTAATGAAACACTAGTTGTGTTAGCTAGTATACAAATATTCCTAAGAAATTGGTGTGCCAAAGAGCTGCACTGCTGTTGCTCTAGAGCAGTTTACACTAGTGCAGTGTAATTTATGATAGCATTTGTGTCCCATTAGATGCTGTCCTATTTCTGTACAACCTAGCAGATTGCCATGCATTTGTGAGAATTCTATGAGATGAAAACTGAGAAAAAATAAGAACAAACTGATTTTGAGCATGTTATAAATATTTAATTGTAACACTTATTCCAAGAATGTCTTGCATGTGTTGGGGGGGGTGGAGGGAGATTAAAATGTTAGCTTCTAGGCAATGATTGAGTTCTTAGAGCTAACATAAAAGATGGAAAAATGTAGCCATCTTGATAATCCATGTGTTTTCTATTTCTCTTCTTCTTAGAGCGAACGTTTGCAGTCTGATCTTGTTGTATGTGTAGTCATTGGTGTACTTTACTTTGCAATTCATGTCAGCACAGTATTCACAGTATTGCAGGTAACTTGCTTTTGTGCTTTCTTTTGCATGCCCCTTGGTGTAATAGTCTTTTGGCATGTATTGTACAGAGTCACTATAGTTTATGACTGCTCACTGCATTAGCTAATTGTTTCTGATTTAGTATGTAGGAATCTGACTTTATTAAATCCTTCATTCCTTTGCCACTGAATACTGACTCACTAGACAAGAATGGCAGGAAAACCCTACTGCCCTGGCCAAGTAGCTCTTGGCCAGCTGTCAATGCCAGCTGCCCAAAGGTGCCCAGGAGGCATTTGTAGGCAGTTGGCACTAGCTTTTCTACCTCTTCACTGTGATTCTGAGCTGTTTCAGGATGGCTATGGCTTTCTTTTATTTAAACTCTTTTTGTCCTTCATATTGTGATACTCATTTTGATAGCTGCCAGCAGTCACTTCAAAGTGCCCTAGCATCTGTGTTCAGTTGCTCAGCATTTCTTTTAGGAAAAAAATCCCCTTATTTTCACAAATATTTGGGAAAATGCCTGTACTTGCACAGGTGTGGATGTTCACTGTTGCATGGATACAGGAATGAGGAGCCAAAGGTGGGCAATATGCATGTGTGTCCTTGCTGGCAAAGACCAGCAGTTACTCACTACAGGCTATGATCCACGGAGGTGGCAATAAGTTTATTTTTCCTTTTGGTTACATCTGGCACCTGTCAAAAATAACCAAAGGCATGCATGATCTTAGCTCACAAAAAGGGGTGGCATAGGAACTTGCAAAACTGTGAACCACCCTAATTTACTGTAGTAGAAAGAATGTGTGGGAAAGTATACAGGGGTGTGAGTTTATGTACAGGCAGGAAAATATACCAAGGTATATAGTATATGGTTTTCCTGCCCCCCTCCCCAAAACACCCTTTTTTAATCCTTTTAAAATCCCTCTTGAAAAATCAAGCTTTAACTTTGACAGCATGAAAGGTAACAATCCCAGTATAAGGGGATGGCTCATGCTTTTGCGTATTCCCAGCATAGTAGAATCACGGCAACAATTGCAATGGTGGGGATATCCTCCGGGTGGGTTAGTATGGTGCACATATGTGCCCACAGTTAAAACATCATGTGGGGTTCTCATGTAACAGCAACCCATGATTCAGTTCATCTCAATCTATTTTATTGGTTGTATAGATGTTTTATGATTGGTGGACTTGTTTTTAAACTGATTGCTGATAATGCCGTTTTAAATTGATTGTGGTTTTTGTATACTGTTTTGCTAGGGTTTTATTATATACCGTATTTTTCGCTCTATAAGACGCACTTTTTCCCCCCTCAAAACTAAGGGGAAATGTCTGTGCGTCTTATAGAGCGAATGTGCCTGACACCCGGGACGCTGCCCGCCCGCCCGCGGGCACCACCAGGCCGGCATGTGCTCGGCGTGCCCTGCTCCACCGCGAACTGATCACCCCCACTGGGAAGCTCCCCACCTTCCCCCCCCCACGCCAATCCTGCTAAAGCCTCCGCCACTCGCACTGTCATCCCGCGCCGATCCGCGCCTCCCCCCCACGCCAATCCTGCTAAAGCCTCCGCCGCTCGCTCGCGCTGTCATCCCGCGCCATCCGCGCCTCCCCCCCACGCCAATCCTGCTAAAGCCTCCGCCGCTCGCTCGCGCTGTCATCCCGCGCCATCCGCACCTCCCCCCCACGCCAATCCTGCTAAAGCCTCCGCCGCTCGCTCGCG
>JAIXND010000624.1:68605720-68754210 GCA_023646645.1 Varanus salvator macromaculatus | reverse complement strand
GCTAAAGCCTCCGCCGCTCGCTCGCGCTGTCATCCCGCGCCATCCGCACCTCCCCCCCACGCCAATCCTGCTAAAGCCTCCGCTGCTCGCTCGCGCTGTCATCCCGCGCCCATCCGCACCTCCCCCCCACACCAATCCTGCTAAAGCCTCCACCGCCCGCACTGTCATCCCGCATTGCCATCCCGCGACGATCCCCCACCTCCCCCCACACCACAGGGGGCAGGCACAGATGACGCTTTGCTTTAGAAGCACAATCCTTTTATTAAAGTTTAACAGGTTAAGAAACAGTATACATTGAAGCAGCGTTCTCTTTGAGATGTGAGAGAAGCAATTGACAATGTAAAGAGCTGGACACATGGACTGAGCAGTCAAATAGACATTGTTTCTTCCAAAAGCCTTTTGATAAAATCCATCAACAGACTCTTGAGAAAACCTGGCAGTGATGGAATAAGGGCTGTGTGTGCACACACATGTTGTCCTATGGATCAGTAACTGATTACAGAATTGAAAGCCAACATGGAGAATGCATGGTATTCTCACAAGATTCTGCATTAGGATCAGTACTTTTCAACCTGTTCATAAATGATCTGGAATTAGAAGTGAGCAATAAAGTAGCCAAGTTTGCTGATGATACTAAAATTAAAAGGGATTGTGAGGAATTCCAGTGGGACCTCTCTGAGCTGGGAAAAAGGGCATCAGAACGGCAAATGCTTTCAGTGTAAGCAAGTGTAAAGTTAGCATGCTGGGGGGAAAGAATCTCATCTTCAAGTTTAAGCTGATGGAATCTGAACTAGTGCTGACAGAAAGGGTCTTGAGAATGTGGGGGACAGCTTGATGAAAATGTCAAATGTTAGGAGGAAATGCCATAATTAGGAAAGGAATTGAAAATCAAATTTCCAAGATCATATTCCTCTTACACAAATCTTTAATATGACCATACTTAAAGTATTGTGTACAGTGCTGGCCACCACACCTGAAAAATGACATTGTTGAAAAAAGTGCAAAGAAGGGCAACTAAAACAATCAAGGGATTGGAGCAGCTCCCCTATCAGACTTTATGCATGGTGTGAAAAAGTGGAAAGTGGGACATTTTCCTCCTCTCTGAAAAAAAAAAGGGTTAATCCCCATGAAAATACCCATCACTCCTCTGTTCTGGAAAAAAAAAAAAAAAGATTCAACAGCAGAAGTGTAGTGAGCTTGAAATACCTTTTGGGAATGGAAGGGAAGTTCCCCACAATTCAGCTTTGTCTTTCAAGGGTTGGGCCTTTTAATACCTCATGGATAATTAACTGGGACTTCTAAATGCTTAACAAAAACAATGTGGATATAAAGTTCCCTTTCCAATTGAGGATACAAGAAACACAATTATTATAGTGATCTCTGCAACTGTGCAAATGTTAGATTTTCATGTCCTTGGTCCAGAGGAAGAAATGACACACAAGAGACCACTGAGTGAACATTTCTCTCAACTCAAAAGGATGCGTAGATGCAGCCCGAGTTTCTTAAGCATCACTTTTAAATATGAAAAAAAGAGAGAGAGAAAAGTTGGAGGATTGAATTTAGGTCTCTCCTCATTGCTCACCTTCTCTGTCTAAGATAGAGGCAAGAAAAACCAGAGAGAGCAGGTATGCTGGGGGTGTGCAATGAAAAGAATTTTGTTGTTAGTCGCAAAGTCGTGTCCGACCCATTGCGACCCCATGGACAACATTCCTCCAGGCCCTCCTGTCCTCCACCATTCCCCGGAGTCCACTCAAGCTCACACCAACCACCTCAGTGACTCCATCCAGCCACCTCATCCTCTGCCGTCCCCTTCTTCTTTTGCCATCTGTTGTTCCCAGCATTAGGCTCTTCTCCAGGGAGTCCTTCCTTCTCATTAGGTGGCCAAAGTATTTGAGTTTCATTTTCACTATCTGGCCTTCTAAAGAGCAGTCAGGGTTGATCTCCTCCAGGACTGACCAATTTGATCGCCTTGCGGTCCAAGGGACTCGCAGGAGTCTCCTCCAGCACCACAACTCAAAGGCCTCAATCCTTTTGTGCTCGGCCTTCCTTATTGTCCAGCTTTCACAGCCATACATTGCAACTGGGAAAACCATAGCCTTGACTATACACACTTTTGTTGGCAGGGTGATATCTCTGCTTTTTAGTATGCTGTCTAGATTTGCCATAGCTTTCCTCCCCAGGAGCAAGCATCTTTTAATTTCTTGGCTGCAGTCCCCATCTGCGGTGATCTTGGAGCCCAGGAAAATAAAATCTGTCACTACCTCCATTTCTTCCCCATCTATTTGCCAGGAAGTGAGAGGACCGGATGCCATGATCTTAGTTTTCTTAAAAATATTCAAAAGAATATTTACAGTTTATTCAGACCTACAGGAAATACATGTGGCATTGAAGGGACTGCAGAGATGGATTCTATACAAGTTGTTTTCATCCCCTAACAGTTACATGCACAGTCTGTGGGGGATGGGGGGGTCATGCACACAGTATGCTAGAGGCACATGAGAGTAAAGCAACTGGGATTAAGAGATCCCAACACATCCCATAGTTTATTAAATAGTTCAGTAAACCATTTGATTCAGAATATTTTTTTTCTTGTTTTCCTCCTCTAAAAACTAGGTGCGTCTTATGGTCAGGTGCGTCTTATAGAGCGAAAAATACGGTAACTGTTCTGAGAGCTCCATGCTAATGAACAGGATATAAAATCACAAACGAATAAGCAGAATCATTTTTGTCTGGCATTGCAAAGAGAAATGCACCTCTTGTTTTACTGATGTACTGATTTTTTTCGCATAGCAAAACTATAAAATGGATCCCTAGTCAGGGACACCAGCAGGGAACAGATGTGAGGCTGCCACAGAGACTTCTGATATGCCCTGGGATGCATTCTAGGTGGAGCGGGGTTAGCTGTGGGCAGGACACCATTTCAGCTTCGCTGCCATTCTGCACATAAACTGGAGGACAGGGATTTGTGCCAGGAATGCCTATTTTCTGATTTTTGAGACTGAACCTTTCCCCTAACCTTTTCCTTTAGCCTGTCTTGAGCTATGTTCTGTATGCATTGGTGGGCTCCATAGGCTTCATGACCCATTACTTGCTGCCTCAGCTCCGGAAACAGCTCCCTTGGCACTGTTTTTCTCACCCACTGTTGAAAACCAAGGAATATTATCAATTCGAAGTCCGCAGTAAGTAGTACAGCTTTCTTCACACTTGGCCTATGGCAGTTTGCACTTGATTTTGTCTAATTAAATGTTTCCATTCCAATCATTAATTATGTTGCATCTACTAGATAGGAGAGCACTGCATTGGCAATCAAATCACATCTGTTCATTCCATGCAATAGAGGCCTTCTGCCTTGCAGTAAAAGTTACATGTGACATCTGTGTTGGAAGGTTGAGGAGTTCAGACTGTTGAGCTTGGTTTGTTGGCTGATTCTCTCTCCCAGTTCCTGAGCTATTTGATTACATATTGCACTTTGTGAACTCTTCTTAGATGCTGCCCATGTGATGTGGTTTGAGAAACTTCATATATGGCTTCTTTTTGTGGAGAAGAACATAATTTATCCTTTGATAGTCCTTAATGAACTCAGCAGCAGTGCAAAGTCTATTGCTAGCCCAAAGAGGCTGGATACAGAGTAAGTAGGAAAAAAGTACACATGACTCTTTTATTATTTTATGTATTCTGATTTTTGCCATATTGAAAACATGGTCTCTGTCACTTCGTCAGCTCTCTTAACACTCCACTCTCTCCTCTCCCAGTAGTAACAGAACCTCCTGATGAGGGTACTGTAGGGTTCTTCAGCTTCCCCTTGCTCGTTATCATATAAGAAGAATTGTACTTAGTCTGGTATTCGGTTCACTCAGTGGCCAGGCAGCTGGCTATGGGAAGTCTGCAGCAGGTTGTGAGCACGCTAGCACCCTCTTCCTCATGTTCCTTAAGAGGCTGTATGGAGCTTTTCCGCAGGCTTTGCTCATTTTTTGTCCCTTTGTTTCTCTTCCTTCTGGAACTTCTTCCCATTACTCAACATGCTTGACAAAAGCTACTCCATGAGTTGAATCAAGAAATACTTTATTGTAGTTTAAAATGATACTTTAAAAGATTTCCAAAAACTTGAAGAAATTTACTTAGCACTTGTCTGTTTTCTTCATCAGTGATCTCTAAAAATGATTAGGTGTAACTGTGTAAAAGGGTACTCGGTGTTGCATTATGGATGCAGCAGAATGACTTGCCTTGTTCAGCTGCTTTCGGTAACTGTCAAGCCAGAGGGAGTGACAGTGGTTTGACAGTGGAGTATGACAACCATAGTCAGATGCATTGGAACAGTTTCATTCTTTAACTTAGTTGTATTTGTTTATTATTAGGTATTAGCAAACAGGTTGGGATAGTTTGTTGCAGTGAAACTCTCATGCAAAATTGCCCAGATGTCAAACCAGGGCACTTCGTGTTTGCCTCACTTGAATGAAGGCATGCTCACTGGCTTCCCTAGGAATGGCTCTTGCAGAACCTTTCAGGCCTCTGAGCAGGCAGGCTGCCCCACATTCACAGCGGGGGAAGGAGAAGCAGTGTAACTTTGTTTCGCAGCCTGATAATGTCCTCTGGTTTTAAACAGTGCCAATTCCTATGTGTTACTTAGGGATATTTGTCAACTAGTCACTGAAGATGTAATTGCAGCCTTAAACACATGGACACAGTAAAATTAATTAAAATTAATGCAGTTGAAAAACTACATAACCCAAAAGTGTACACCTTTTGGATGCTATTAGTATACATGCCAAGTTTCTGGTATTTGGGGTTTCACTGTCTTTGTATTATTCTCTACTAATACCACTACAGCTACTATTAGTGTTGCTATAATATGGTTATTATGTGTAATAAATAAGATACTATATTCCTGGGTGAGTCTATTTCTTAGACCTTTACCATTAATGACCTTTACCATTAGTGTAGGGATTGGGTTCAGTCCTATAAAACTGCCTTCAGAGTTTGTGGAATCAGATTCTGAATCAGAAGAGGAGGAGGGACCGGGATCCTCTGCTGAAAAGCTGAGGCCAGTGTGCACGGAGATAAACCAGGCAGTCGTTGAGCTTCGTGGGAAAGCTTAGTGAGCATGCTAATGGGGAGGGGAAAGACTTAACATCATTAATTGGAGGACATGGTGTCATGTTAAGAGGTTAGACTAATTGAATACCTTCAAATCCTCTAAGTAATTAGGCCCTAAGCAGAAGGGCCTAAAAGTGTAGTTTGCTTTTTTAAATTGTGGAAGAAAGGAAGAGAATCAGTTTAGAATCAGCTTTTTATAATTAAGCAGCATTTCCACAACACTCAGTTTTTAAACTTTGTTTCTTTTGTTATTAACTTCTACAGTTCTCCTCTTCTTTATTACAAGGCCAACCTAGTTGGTCAAATAAAGCCTGTTAATTAGAAGGCCTTTGTCTTGCTCTGCTTGGAAGAAGAGTGAGCAGAAGGGCCATGATAACTAGCACACAACCACCATTTTGAAAGGCAGATTTGCGAGTGTTTTCCATTCTTTTAACAGATTTTGAGCATGCTCATCAGCTACTTTTTTGAATGAGAAATACTTTCAAACACTTGTGTCACAGTTTTAACTAGTTGACTAAGCAGTGGTTACTAGTTGCAATGGCTATATGCTTCTTCAGGACCAGAGGTAAAGCAAAGCGCCAAATATAGTAATCACTTTAACCATTTAAGAGATAGTAATAGAAGATCATCATGTTCAACCACCATGTGTTGATGTTCACAACACCTGACAAATATTTTCTTATTGTAGATTTGGTGCTTTAATGATTACTATAGCTGGTATGAAGCTGCTGCGCTCCTCTTTCAGCAATCCAACGTACCAGTATGTTACTGTCATTTTCACAGTGCTTTTCTTTACATTTGACTACAAACATTTCTCGGAGACTATGCTGCTAGATTTGTTCTTCATGTCCATACTCTTCAGCAAGGTAATGTCAAAGAGAACACAATGCCCAAACTCTGGGATTCTGTACCATAACAATGGGATGACAGTCTTTCTAAGTCTTCACTCGTGCAAATAAATCTTACAACTGCCATAGTCATATTTCCTTCATTTTTAAAAGGGAACCTACAAGTATTCACACTTCATTGTGTCTTTGGTGGCAGTCTTATGATCTTAGAATTCGGTTTACAAACCTAAATATGTTGAGTTAATGCTAGTGCCAAAATATGCAGTATTCTCTCCCACTCTTTCCATTCTCTGGTGACGAAAAAGCTCTTGTTTGCATCTAGTGTTGTGTCCTCTCTCCACTTGTTTCAATTAAATAGCTGATATGGACTCTTGTTACAAATGGCTTTGCTACTTTACTTGTATTTCATATCTTGCAAAGCTGAATCAGTTGCTCAGCTGTGACATACAAAGTGCATTTTTACAGATTTCTTTAAAAAATCCAAAAAATATGTTTTACTTTTTTGAATTTTACAGGGTTTGTTTGTCCCAAGGTAGCAGCAAAGTTTGTTTAAGGGATGTGGTGATGCATCTGACAGTAATAATTTGAAATCAAAATCATATGTGTGTTCACAAAGTACAGGATCAATGACTGAGTTTAATTCTATGTTTCCATCAATAGTAAAATATGTGCATTTTCTTTTGTTTTCCCTCTAGGTTTGGGAGCTGTTTTACAAGCTGAGATTTGTATACACTTATATTGCTCCTTGGCAAATCACATGGGGATCTGCTTTCCATGCTTTTGCCCAGCCTTTTGCTGTGCCACGTATCCTTTACAAAGTTTGACCATATTAAGTCAAGCTTCATTTGATCACAGGGAAAATAAATTCTAAAGCCTAAATTCCAGAAGTAAATAAAATTTTTAGTAACCAAATACAAAAATGGAAATTATCTTAGCTGTGGATTAAATAACCTATGGTGAGCTGTGCTGCAGTATCCACACCTGGTCATTCATTTGCTCAGTTCAGTTTCTGCTGCAAAGTTCTGTCCCTATGAACACCAATGCTATGTAGCCTGATAATCGTTGTTCTTCGTCGTGGCCTCTGTGCATCACACACATGGGTGCTGCGCCTGCGCAGTGCCTCTGGCCGGAGATTGCAAGCTAACGGTTTTTTTAGGCGGGAAAGCTCCGCTCCCCTCCCCCCTTAGACCTATATAAGAGCGGAGCGTCCGCCATTTTGTTCAGTCTTTGCGACCGCCGTCCGCTGTGCCTCGTGCCGCTTCGCTCTCGCTCTGACTATCTGTTCGTTAGCTCTTCGAGATTCTCCCAGTTTTTTGCCCTCGTTCTTCGTTACTGTTCGTATAGTTCCTTCTTGTTGATTCTGTCTTGTTCTTCTTCCTCTTCTTTTTCTATAAAAAAAAAAAAAAAAAACCCCAAAAATATATACTTACCCTCTGCACTATCTTCTTTTCTTCTTTTCCAAAGATGGCGCAGCGTGCGGCCTTCCGCAAGTGCGCGGAGTGTGGGTCGAAGATGTCGCCTACCGACCCGCACGAACTATGCCTCCTCTGTCTCGGTGAGGGGCATAGAACTGATAAATGCGCACATTGCTTGGCGTTCTCCAAGCAAGCTCGGAAAAACCGAGAAAATCGCCTTCGCAGGCTGTTATGGGATCGGGCTCTCATGCAGTCCGACCCCGTGGTGACTGCTGCGAAATCGGCCCCCTCTGTGGCCCAGCAACGGCGTCCTTCGGACGAAGGCGCCTCATCGGTGATGGCTCCGCCCGCTTCTCCTAAGAAAAAATCGGAGAAACGGAAGCATTCCGACTCTTCGAAGTCGAGCGGCCACAAGAAGGCTAAGAAAGATAAGCCTTCTAAGCGCCCGAAGGAACCCGAGCGCCCACGGCATCGAGATTCGGGTTCATCAGCGCCATCGGTACCGGGCCCAACTTCGGTACCGACACCACCCGACGCTGTGCTTCAGGAGGCCATGAGGGTCACCCCGCAAGGGTCCCCTAGGCGTGTGATCGACCGCCCTCCAGATCCGCTCCCTACCCTCCCCAGGGATTCCATCTCGGATGGAGAGATACGGGACTCCCCTACACAGGCGAGATCCCCCACACCGATGCCTTCAGTGGCAGCGGACGTCGTGTTGTCTCCACCTCGAGGCCGTCGGAGCCGGTCTGCTGAGAGGCCGATGGACAGCTGGTACCGACCACCGTATCAGCACTGGCCTGATCCTTACTCCGTGGGGTACTACCCGGCCCCTCGGGGTCGTTCCCCATCTTATCGGGACCGTCCTCGCCCCAGGGATCCGAGACGGGACTCTCCGGCACCATCCAGGCACGACAGTAGCCGTTCTCAGTCGCCGCCTGAATCCTCCTCATCGGCTCATCCATACTACGCGGCCGATTCCGACGATTCCGAGATCGACTCGACCTCCCCCGAGGCCGTCATTTCGACTCAGGACCCAGCCTCACCGGACGAGTCGCATGGATCGTTCGCGGACCTGATGGGTCGGTTGGTTCAGGCCTTGGAGATCGACGCTGTCCAACGCCCGGGCCCGTCGTCGGATAGAATTTACGATATTGTGCGGGGAGAACAGTCTACATCCATTGTTCTCCCCCTTATAACAACTCTCAAGCAGGCTATGACCCAACCTTGGGACCTGGCCTCCCACCCCCAACCTACATCGAGGAGGTACGAGACGATGTATCGGGTTCGGGAGGAGGACATCCCCTTCCTCCTCAAACACCCGAAGCCGAATTCGATCGTCGTCGAATCCTCCCAGGGTAGGGAGGCCAGAGGCCACACCGCGCCGCGGGACAAAGAGGGGAGGAAGATTGACTCTCTTGCCCGCAGAGTCTACGCGGCGGCAGGACTGGGGCTCCGCATCTCAAATTACGAGGCGACGTTGGCGCGCTATCAATACTTTCTAATGCAGCGCCTCCACAACGTCGCCTCGACCCTGCCGGACAATCAAGGAGATGTGGCCAAGGTTTTGCTGAAGGAGGCCATGCAAGTGGCCATTCAGCAGTTGTCCACAGCACGCCATCATATGGACACCAACTCGAGGGCCCTCGTCGGTGCCGTGTCCCTCAGGAGGCACGCTTGGCTTAGGAACTGCCATTTCCCCGATGAAACCAAGCGTCGCATCGAGGACATGCCCTTCGACGGGTCCGGGCTGTTCCACTCCAGGACTGACCACAAGTTGAAGAAGCTGCATGAGTCCCGCATGACGGCGCGCCGGATGGAGCTACCACCCCAAACCCGGCGTAAGTGGCAGTGGAACCGCCCCACCTATAGACAGCCCTTCCAGGCTAGGCAGCAGCCCCAGCAGAGGCAAATGCAACAGCGTCGCCGTCCGCAGCCTCAACAACGCTACCAGCAAGCTCGGCGCCGGTTCGATGTGGACAGACGCCAGCGCTGACGGGACGGGCGAACCTCTCCGCTTTCCCATCCAACTCCCACCCCCCTCTCAAGTGAGGGTCGGCTGCAAAGCCGGCTCCCCAGTTGGGAGTCCATTACATCTGATAAGTGGGTGTTGTCCATCATTCAGCATGGCTATAGGATTGAATTCGATACCGTCCCTCCATCGAGCCCGATAAAGTTTACATCGTGTTCACCGGTTTTGCTCGATGAGATACAACAACTTTTATCTAAAGGGGCTATTCGTCAATTATCCCCTCTGGACGGACTTCATGGATTCTATTCGAGGTATTTTACGGTCCCGAAACGGGACGGTGGTCTCCGACCAATCCTGGACTTGCGTCCTCTCAATCGTTTTATTCCAACTAAAAAGTTCCGGATGACCACTCTTCAAAATATCCTGCCATTGCTGCGGAAAGAGGACTGGTTCGCCTCCATTGACCTGAAGGATGCGTATTTTCACGTCTCAATCCATCCAGCCTATAGACGCTTCCTTCGCTTCGCTGTTGAATTCGACCTTTATGAATTCATGGTATTGCCCTTTGGACTGGCTACGGCACCTCGGGTGTTTACTAAGTGCATGGCCCCAGTATGTGCCTACCTCCGCCTCCAGGGCGTACAGATCTACCCATACCTGGACGATTGGCTCCTGGTTTCACAGTCTAGAGACGATCTACTTTGTTCTATCAATTTGACGTGCTCCCTGTTGGACAACTTGGGACTTCGTATTAATACGGAAAAATCATTTCTTGTTCCGACACAGATACTTACCTTCATCGGAGCTCGTCTGGATTCGACGCTGGAAAAAGCCTTCCTCCCCCGCGACCGACAAGAGACGATGATTCGACATATTCTTCGGATCCGTCGCGACGGCACGGTACCGGCACGTGCTCTCCAAACCCTGCTTGGCCACATGTCAGCGTCGGTCGCTGTGGTGCCTTATGCCAGGCTTCGCCTACGGCCACTACAACTACTGTTCATCAAGTCCTTCAATCCGCAGTGCGATCCACAGTCGAAGCCGATTCGAATCCCATCCTCAGTTCTCCAGTCACTCCTTTGGTGGGCCTCCGTGGCAAACCTGTCTGTGGGAATGCCCTTTCGACAACCACCTCCATCGGTGACGGTTATGACCGACGCGTCCCACTTGGGCTGGGGAGCGATTTGCAACGGCATTCGAACTCAGGGCATGTGGACTCGTTCCGAATCCAAGGAGCACATCAACTTTCTGGAGCTCTTGGCAGTGTTCAAAGCGATTCGCTCCTTCGAGGATGTGCTTCGCCATCGTGTTGTTCAGATAACATCGGACAATATGACGACGGTCTTTTATCTGAACAAACAAGGGGGAACCAAGTCTCCAGCATTAGTCAGACTTTCACTTCGGATCTGGGACTGGTGCATCCCGAAGGGAATTACCCTGATAGCGGTTCATTTAGCGGGTGTGGACAATACCCAGGCGGACTTTCTCAGCCGCCACATGCTTCTCTCCCACGAATGGGAATTACATCCTCGGATATACAGTCAGCTTTTTCGTCTTTGGGGAACCCCGGACGTGGACTTGTTCGCTACCCAGCACAACAGGGTATGCGACCTCTTTTGCTCGAGGGCAGGGATCGGCCTCGGATCCCTAGGGGATGCCTTCATGATTTCTTGGAACCGTCTCCATGTCTATGCCTTCCCACCGATTCCACTGATAACGAAAGTGGTAGCGAAGATAACCTGCGACACCCCATTGGGAATCCTAATCACCCCTTGGTGGCCACGCCAGCCTTGGTTTGCCACGCTTCTTTCCGTCTCCCACGGGGAATTTCGTCGCCTTCCGCTGCTTCCGGATCTCATAACGCAGCAGGACGGAACCGTACGCCATCCAGACCTGCTCACGTTGAACTTGATGGCCTGGCGGATTCGATAGCTCCTGTGCCCTTATCGGTACCGTCAGCACCTTCGTCTTTGCCGGTCCCGGCTACCTCTTCGACATCAGCTTGTAATTTGTCGGACCCGACGGGCTTGGATCCGTCCATCCAGTTTATCCTGGATTCATCATTGAAGCCTTCTACACGAAGGTCTTACTCGGCAAAATGGCATCGTTTCTCCATCTTCGCCGATTCTCACTCGTTCTCTCCACTGGAATCGTCTGTGCCTCAGATTCTTCAATTTTTGCTAGAACTTCATCGCTCTGGGCTTAAGCCATCTTCGATCACGGTCTACACCGCTGCAATTTCCCACCATCGAGGGATGATCGAAGGGCTTCCGGTATTCTCTCAACCGCTTGTCAAGAGATTTCTGAAAGGACTCCATAATATCACTCCTGTCATAAGACCTCTTATGCCAACCTGGAGTCTTTCGGTAGTTCTTCAGGCTTTGACTAAAGCTCCATTTGAACCTTTGGCTACGGTTGACCTCAGGCTGGTGTCTTGGAAGACTGCATTCCTGGTGGCTGTCACTTCAGCAAGGAGAGCCAGCGAGTTCTGTGCGCTCCGTATCGACCCACCATACTTGAACTTTCACAAGGAGAAAGTTGTCTTGCGACTTGACCCTTCCTTTCTACCGAAAGTTTCAACTTCTTTCCACCTGGGACAAGACATCGTTCTTCCAGCCTTTTTTCCATCGCCTACAACCCCTCTTGAGCGATCACTGCATTCTCTCGATGTCCGGCGTTCCCTGGCCTTTTATCGATCCAGAACAGAATCCATTCGGCATACGAACAGACTTTTTGTTAAATATTCCACCGTGAATCAGGGAACCCCTGTTTCTTCGCAGCGTTTGGCGAAATGGATAGTAAACACCATCACTTTGGCATATCAACTCGCCAAGCTCGATTTGCCTGTGGCTCCTCGAAGTCACTCGACCCGAGCAGTTGCTGCTTCTTCTGCATTCGCATCAGGTGTGTCCCTCGAGGACGTTTGTAAGGCTGCTACGTGGGCGACTCCTTGCACCTTTGCAAGACATTACCGCCTTGATGTTCGGGCCAGACAAGACTGCTCCTTTGGAAGAGCTGTTCTTTCATCAGTCTTGCAGTAAGGACACCTTTTTTCCACCTCCCTTTCTGGTAAGCTTGGTATTCTACCCATGTGTGTGATGCACAGAGGCCACGACGAAGAAAGGTAGGTTGCTCACCTGTAACCGATGTTCTTCGAGTGGCCATCTGTGCAGTCACACAACCCGCCCGCCGGCCCCACTCGGTGTCGGTAGGTGGATCTTATCGGTACCGATATGTATTTTTTGTTGTCGGTACCGACCACCTTTGTTTTTTTCACCTGTCCACTAGCTTAACTTCTTGACAGGGAACGTACGTTCGGTCGCAATAGACTGAACAAAATGGCGGACGCTCCGCTCTTATATAGGTCTAAGGGGGGAGGGGAGCGGAGCTTTCCCGCCTAAAAAAACCGTTAGCTTGCAATCTCCGGCCAGAGGCACTGCGCAGGCGCAGCACCCATGTGTGTGACTGCACAGATGGCCACTCGAAGAACATCGGTTACAGGTGAGCAACCTACCTATATGCGTCCTGGTTAGTAAGTTCTAGTTCTAAAACTACTGTGGATCTCTTTGAGCCCTGCTGTAGTGTACTTGCTAGGCTCTTCCAGGATAAATCTTTTTCATCTGCCAAAACAGAGACATCAGCATTATAGCAAGTGACTCACACAAGGTACCCAAAATAGAACTTTTATGAGTTTTCTTAGATGAGTTTCAGCTTGAAGACATTGACAAGGTGCTTGGACAGGTTCATGTCCAACCACATCTGTATTGAAACTTTGCTCCCCTTGGGTTATAAAAACTAGCAGGGAGAGATCAGATGACTAAGCCAGGATGACGATTAACAATTCAGTGCAAAAGGAACTGGTCCAGGCCACCTAAGAGCAATAGCAGTGAGGCCATAGCTGATGAAACCCTCATGGGCCTGGAAAACAGTAATAATTTTAGATTGGAGGCAAATATTCATTCCTGAGTAAGGTTCTTGAGCAGATGATTGCCAGCCAGCTGCAGGTGCTCTCAGATGAGACCAATTATGTGGCTCTATTTTAATTCAGGTTCAGACTGAGTTTTGAAATGGAAATAGATTGGGTCACTGTATATGATGACCTATCTTAAAAGAGAGATGGGGTGGGGGGAATGCAACCCTGTGGATTTTCCTTGATCTCTTTGCAAATTTTGAAGCCATGGTGTCCTTCTGTAACAATTGTTTGAGTTGGGAGTGGGATGATTTCATTGCAGTCATTTTGCACCTACTTGGGATTCTGGCTCCAGAAGGATGCTTGGGATTTTACTTGGCCCTGTAGATTCTCTCCTATAGCTTCTTCAGGGAGCAGTTTGATCCCCTGATATTCAGCACCTGAGTACAGTCAACTGGCGTTTTGGAGTGCATTGTCATCAATATGCTTGATGACACACAGCTCTGTATCACCTTTTCATTTTCATCTACACAACGTTTAGATGTATTAGATCAGTGCCTGGCTGTGACAATGAATTGGATGAGGTCTAATAGGAATTCAGGCCAGACTAGACTGAGATGCTGTTAGTATGTGCATCTCCTGACTGGATGGAGGGTGTCCAGCCTGTTCTGGATGGGGTTGTACTCCCACTGAAGGGACAGTTTCATAGTCTGGGGGCTCTCCTGGAGTCTCCTTTTGTCACTTGAGTTTCAGAGTAACTTTAGTGCCATAGAGTACGTTCTGCCAACTTGACTTGGTGGCCTTGTTGCCATCTAAAGCCTTCCTCCAGGTGCCTCCTCCAAGAAAGCTCAGAAGATGACAGCAAGGGCCTTCTCAGTGGTGCTCCCTCCCTCAATTCTGGAACAAGCATGCTATATGAATGTTATTGTACTATGTATAATACTGTGTTTTAAGGTTTTCAGTGTCTGCACTCTTTGCTTTTGGGTGGTAGAGATATAGAAGTGTAAGAAGTAAAGCTATATGAAATGACAGCATTCTAACCTTGCATTAGTAGTATCCTTAACTCTGTTGCTGTACAGATTCAGCAATGCTGTTTGTCCAAGCAGCTGTGTCAGCTTTTTTCTCTACTCCACTAAACCCCTTTTTGGGGAGTGCAATATTCATCACTTCTTATGTTAGACCTGTCAAGTTCTGGGAGAGAGATTACAAGTAGGTGACATTGAAGCTATGAAAAATCTCCATCATTGGTAACAAAGGCTTTTTAAAAAAATTATAAACATGGTATTTCTCGATGCTGTTGCTTGAGTGGCTGATGCCAAATTTTTAAAGTAGCTTTTTATTTACATTACCTTGGTGTTCTTTTTGTTAGTAGTTACTAGAAAGCAAATGTAATTTTCTGAAAGCATTTGAGCTGGCAGAGCCTCAGATACTCACAAATAACAATATATTTTACTTTTTAAAAATAAAAAAACTAAAAAACTTTTTTTTAGTAACTTGGGTTTTTTTGGCGGGGGGGGGGTACTTTTGTAACATGGATTCCATGCTATGCAGGAGAACTGTGCTGCTGCACAATTAATACTGTCTTCAATCTGACCAGTAACCTCACTTCAACCTACCTTTAGGTAAAACAGTGGAAAAACTTCAGGGTGGTAAAGTGCACAAAGTAGAAATAACTCACCTTAGTCTAATACACTTGAATGAGCTTCTTGTGCAACCATGTACTGAGCAATAATTTCAAAACCTGTCAAACACTTTTAGAGTTCTATTATGGGTGAAGTTCAGGTTAGTGCTTCAACTGGAGGATGATCGGTCCTTTTTCTAGCCAATACGATAAATTAGGAATCATAGTTCTTGAAGTGTTCTCATGTACCTCAGTTCACCTTTCAGCAGTATTCCAATGTGGTGCTTAGTACTGCTTCCATAAACTGGATTTTCATGCCAATTACAACTTAGTTTTCCAATTTCTGTCGAACTTTTCTTAACTTCCATTCAGGACTTTGGGCAGTAGGGAGATTTTTCTGAGACTAAATGAGAATTTCTAACAGAATTGCACGGTTTCACTGCTGGCATAACTTTTGATTCTAAAGACTGAGAAACATTTAAACTGAGCCTGGAGTCCAAAAAGCCACTTCGGCTCACTGGAGCTGACAACACCTGGGCCTGACTCTAATTGGAAGAGTTGTAGCGACTGCCTGTGTCTGCATGCTAATTGAGATGGCATGCTAATCCTGACAGCAACCACAATACCCAAACTGTGTTTCCATTTGGAGAACAATGCATTGTAGCTATGAGCCTCTCAGTATGCGTTGCAGGGGAGAGAGAAGCAGTGGCAACACAACAGTGGCAGGTTTGGCTGCTCTGTAAGCAATTCCTCCTTTAGTGTACAGAGTACGGAGGAGTTGAAATAGTCACCAATTGGGAAAATAAAAGAAGGTGGTTTAGTTTGTGCATGGCGTTCTTTTCTCATCTGTAGTGGGGGAAGGCAGGTGCCAGGGAGCTCATCTGTGGTAGCTAAAATTGTGGGGAAGCAAGTCACTGAAACAGAGAATGGTGCTGTATTCCAAGGCTATTCAGGAGAACAAGCAACACCTCTAATATTTTTTCATTTTCTTCAGCACAAAACGAGTGGACCACTCAAACACAAGATTGGCTTCCCAGCTTGATAGAAATCCAGGTAATCATTGTCAAAAGCAGACACTTGATTCTGGCTATCTGTTTGGGGTAATGGGACATTATTAAGTCTGCATTCTTTTCAGCGAAGCTATGAATTTAAGCTGTACAATAGTATTTTGGATTTTAGTGGGGGTTGTTATAAACCAATCTCTTGGTGTTAGCATACTTATGTTATTAGTATTTAAATTCTTTTGGATCAGATATGCCATGTTCCTGTAACAGGGAATGCAAAAGAGATCTTAAAAAGTACCTTTCCTTGCAACAATGAGTTTTAACTGGTTTTTTCCCATGCAGGTTCCGATGACAATAACCTGAATTCCATTTTCTATGAACACTTAACCCGGTCCCTGCAGCACAGCCTGTGCGGGGACCTGCTTCTGGGGCGATGGGGTAACTACAGCACTGGAGACTGCTTTATCCTCGCTTCTGACTACCTCAATGCACTAGTACACCTTATAGAAATAGGGAATGGATTGGTCACCTTCCAGCTGAGAGGGCTGGAATTCAGAGGTAACAATGGCCTGGATATTTACTCCAGCTCCCTGAGCCTGTTTTCAGCTTCAGAAATCTTAAATTGTAATCCAGTTATTTAAATATAGTCCTTTGGTTAGATGCATGTTTGCAAGGTCAGAAGGTACTGTCTCCATTTGAATAAAGCTAGCATGTATGAACAAGTTTCCCTCTTCCAAGCACAGTGCAAAAGATATTGGTATTTCTGTACAGCTCTGTAGCTGAAGCATTCTGGGCAGTTTACAGAGTGGCAGAGTGTAATCAATTTAAATATTTCCCTGAAATACTTGAACCACAAGCTTATTAAATGCTGTAGTAATTGGGTTTCATTTTGATAATTTTTGCCATCTTTCTACTGGGCTGCAACCTCTTAGTTAAAAATTGAATCTGTAAGTGAGAAGTCTCCAATTTAACTCTGCCATGAACTCTCTAGGTGCCACTAGACCCATATATCTCTGTTCCCTCTCTGCTATTATGTGTGTCTATGGAAATGATAATGGCTAGCTTGCCTTGTAGCACTGCGGCAGTTACTATTGCTATTTGTAAGAGTTGCTGTTTTTCTCTTTAGGAACTTACTGTCAGCAACGAGAAGTAGAAGCTATCACTGAAGGTGTGGAGGAAGATGAAGGGTTTTGTTGCTGTGAGCCTGGTCACATCCCTCACATGCTATCTTTCAATGCTGCCTTTGGCCAGCGCTGGCTGGCCTGGGAGGTTCTAGTCACAAAGTATGTGTTGGAGGGCTACAGCATTACTGACAACAGTGCTGCTTCCATGCTGCAAGTCTTTGACCTGAGGAAGATTCTCACCACTTACTATGTGAAGGTACACTTCCCAACCTAGCACTCTTGTTTCTGGGAGTGGAAAGTGTGATCATCATGCAGATTTATGCAGCATTCTGCAGAAAGTACTGTGAGCAAAGGAAGGCGAACCAGCTGTTTCTTCACAGATGTGCAGTAATATGATTTATTCAAGCTGCTGCTATTGCTGTCACTGTTACTATTAATCTCAAAAGGAGCAGTGGAGCTGCACTTTGGAAAAAACTGGCTAGAAATGAATTTATGAGCATGGAATGAAGGGTCTTTGAAATGCAATACAATCTACAAAGAGTGTGCATAGTCTGAGCACCAAAGTACAAACCTTCACACACACCCTCAAATATGTATTTTGTAAGGGGTGGGGATACACACAGAGACAGACAGACAGACAGACAGACACATACTTTATATATCATTATAAAGTTGTGATCACGTATACATGCATTGCCTAAAACCTTTTATCTTTCCAGGGTATCATCTATTACGTAACATCCTCTCCCAAGCTCGAAGAATGGTTATCAAATGAAACAATGCAAGAAGGGCTGCAGCAGTGTGCAGACCAAAATTATGTTGATGTGGACCCTACATTCAATCCTAATATTGATGAAGATTATGACCACTGCCTAGCAGGGATCTCCAGAGAGAGTTTTTGTGTCATTTATCTTAACTGGATAGAATACTGCTGCTCTCGGAGAGAAAAAGTAAGCACTTTTAAATTATTCAGGGCTCCTAGGAAGAGCTGATGTCTTACTGGTCCAATAGCATTTAAGAATTTGCACCTCATAAATGGTGCATATTAAACAGGTTATCACACATGAGGAAGTGATTTCACTTTACAGCAATATAATCATCTATTTAAAGTTTCTTTAAATTTGCCTAGTGGATGCCTCAAGCCAGAGCTTTCCCTAGAAGCATAAATGACAAAACTTAGCCTGTCATGCTTTGAGCACATCATGAGAAGATAAAATTCCCTGGAGAAGATAGTTTTGCCTCAGAAAGTCAAAGGCAGACGAAGAAAAAGAAGAATTTACAAGAGCTGAGTAGGGCTGTCATGGATAGAACATTTTGGGATCTCCCATTCATATGGTCACCATAAGTCTGAAATGACTTATGACAGTGCAATAAAAGCAAATTAGGGACATAAAATAGAAGAACAGACCAAGCACAAAATGGCTTCACACCTTTATGATGTCTAGGCAAATAGTATTTAACCTGAAATGAAAGTAATATTAGTTCCAGTTGCAATTTTGTGGGGTGGGCATTCCAAAGACAGGGTACTGCCCCAAGAAAGGAACTTGAAGTGGAGCCTAATATGGGTTAAGAAGGTAAGAAGAATCCTTCTGGACCATACCTAGAGCCAACTAATCCAGCATTCTCCTTCTCCAAGTGGTCAGATGTCTTTGGGAAGCCTTCAAAAGGGCACAAAAGAAGCAGCTCTTCACCTTCCCTCTGGACAGGTGGTGGTCTTCCCTAGCAGGTTGGTGTTCAGAGCTATGATCCCTCTAAGGGTGTCATTCCCCTTAGATGCCATGGCTAGTAACCATTGATAAAAGAATGAAGGTCTAAACTAAACTACATACTGTATTTTTATAGTGTGAACATATTTTTTTCCTTTTTGTGGCAGAGCAATTTGACAATTTTATTAGGTGACCCAAGCTAGGAAAGAAATGGAGTAACAAATACCCCCTTCTCCACACCGTGCTTTATTTATTCTTCCACTGCTTAGTCATCTTGGTTACTTAAACTGAGTGTCTGCAACCGCTTCAGCCTTTCCTTAGGAAGAGGAATCCGCCATCTTGAAAAGTTGGGCTGCCCTATTTCTGTACTTTTTTCTGTTCTACAGGATTATTCTTCAGGTGGTCTGCACAACTGTCATGGTTCCAAATGCAACCATTGCATTTCTGATCCTTGTCCCACTTCTAAAAATCCTTGGCATGGAATTCACCTTTTTCTTTCCCATTCTAGGCTGATGTACACATTTCATGCATTTTTAGCAAAGGCTGCATATCTGTGCTGGTTGAGACATGGAACAAATGGTTTATGATGTGTTTTCAAGATTTTATACTAAGAGTTGTTCCATCAACAAATAAGACTTAGACAGAGTGCCTCAACTGCAACGCAAATTCAGTCTGCTTTGCAGTACTGGATGACAGTGAAATTTTCAGGAAGCTATTCCAGCATATCAAATAGAAGACTATCATTTTCTGGATGCTGAGTAATTGAAGCTGTTGAAGGGGCTTTCAAAATGCTAGGAAAAGCAATGAACTTTATTATTATGGCTGCACTTGCACTTGTAAGCAAAAATGGCAGCATTGAAGTTATCATACTTTTGGCACATCATGAGAAGGCAAAGGCTTCCTGGAGAAGATGGTAATGCAAGAGAAGGTCAAAGGCAGAAGAAGAGGATGAAGACCAAATATGAGATGAATTTACTCCATAAAAGAAGCCACAGCCCTGATTTTACAGGAGTTGGGCAGAGCTGTAAAGGATTGGACAGTTTGTGGGGCATTCATTCACAGGGTTGCCATACATTGGGGATTGCTTGACGGAATATAACAAAAATATTAGTATGAACCCAAACCCAGTAGTAGTGGTACAGTCTCGCATCTCCTTACAATGAAAGAGCACCCTTTATTAGAGCATCAGCCCAGTTTCCTTTGTTAAAGTGGAAAGGTGTGTTGCTCTAATTGGAGACTATATGCTCTCCCTCTCAAAAGATCAGATCTTTTCTTAAGGAAGTGGGACATCGTTCAGGAAATGATGACATTGCTGCAAGATTAATAATACAATATTATTATGATATGATTCCATCGTTCAAGAAATGGTAACATTACTGCAATGATAACATTACTGCTGTTAATTATATTTTCTCTAGTGGTAACTTATCTGTTTTACCTAACCCATTCACTTTCTTCTCTACTTCAAGTCCCTCAATTCAGATAAGGATTCTTCCCTGGTGACTCTTTGCTATGGACTTTGTGTTCTTGGTCGGAGAGCTCTGGGGACTGCTTCCCACCATATGTCTAGGTAATGTAAAACCATATTCCAGAATTGGTCTGGAGAGAAAGTTCAGATCATTGAAAGCTCATTGTTACATACCTCTTTCCATTTCCCCACCCTCAAGATTTTTGTATGAAAACATATCCCAGACTGTTTGTGTGAGGCAAGCTGAACAACTGAGTAATAAGTGCCTGCAAATGAAAGTGATTAAAAGTAAATGATCAATTCTTGAAATATGTCAAAGAGGGATGATGAGCCCAGCCTCCCTTAGTAATTACACAGAAAGTGTATTTAATTAAGATAGCTGGAGAGTCTAGACTGTTTCAAGAGATGTATTTTCAAATGGTCAGCCCCATCCATTTAAAATTAGTGACTTTGTGGCTATACTGGCCTTCTCTCTGAAAAAGAGTAGCAGAACTGTGACAGTGAATATAAAGGACAGGGACCTGGCAGGGTACCAAGGGACTTATATTGTACATTCTGACCTCCCAAGAAGAGAATTTGTACAAGAGTGATACTCCAAGAGGTGAAAGATACAGGAAACATCAAAGCATTTTGGTAAAGACTGGCATAAGATGACTTTTTTCAAATGAATGAATGCACTATAATAAGAATTTCCTGTAAGGAACTGCTGCTGTTGCCCTCCTCAATCACGATTAAACACTGTTGGTAGGATGATAATTTGCCCTTGAGCATTTTAGCCTATCACTTCATACTCAGCCAGGGCAGATAAAGAATCAAAGAATGGTTGTAGGGTTTTTTCTACTCTTCTGAGTCAACCTCATGTATGATGGCAATATTAACTGGCAGTTGTAAGTATAGAATTGGAAGTGTTGCTTTCTGTACAGCCCTTTTTTGCTAACATAGAAGATTGAATACTTTAATGTTTTGGCTTTCTCTTCCAAACGAAACAGTAATTTGGAATCCTTTCTGTATGGGCTCCATGCCTTGTTTAAAGGAGATTTCCGTATCTCATCAATTCGAGATGAATGGATCTTTGCAGACATGGAATTGCTAAGGAAAGTGGTGGTCCCTGGAATCCGCATGTCATTAAAACTGCATCAGGTATGAGGACTGCTTGCGCTCGCATGCATCAGAGGGGAAAAGTGGAGTAGCTTAGTCTAGCTCAGGTTATGTGCACTGCTGTTGTATGGAGGCAATTGCAATTACCTAGGAGGCAGCTAGATTGGTGGTTAGGGGAAACAACACGTTTATCTATGTTTCCTCATGTATTAGTACAGATGGAAAAGGTAGCCTGCCAAAAAGTACAATACGAATTGACTCTGTGCTGCATTTTGCTCTGAATTATCCTCAGCTCATATGTCATTTAGCAGCATTAAAAAAACAAAACAAAAAAACGGAAGCATAGTTTTTAGTTGTTTATTCAGGTGAGCTTATCCAAGGACACAGCCCTTCTAAACTGAGCTTAGCTTTGAAAATGTTTCCTTTAACTAAAGTAGATGGATTTGCACAAGCAACTTCATAACTGAACATTTTTGTGGAATCCATAACTTAGCTCTATCTCTTACATCAAGATGGTAGTCTCTGAAGTGTTGAATATATTATCTCTTTACACATTACCAAACCAATTTGTGTTAATTACCTAGGTATCACCAGGAACAGTCTTAGGGGTTGATGAGATGCTAGATGCAATTGCTAAATTGCACGGTTTGTAAATGTGCATTATTGTAACTATCCTTTTCACAACAAAGACTCTGTCATACAATGCTGCTTTCACTCCTCTCTGTAGGATCATTTCACTTCTCCAGATGAGTATGATGACCCTGCTATCCTCTATGAAGCGATCACATCCCACGAGCAAAATCTCGTTATTGCTCATGAAGGGGACCCTGCCTGGAGAAGTGCCGTCCTTTCCAATTCTCCCTCCCTGCTTGCCCTTCGCCATGTGATGGATGATGGCACCAATGAATACAAAATCATCATGCTGAACAGGCGCTATCTGATCTTTAGAGTCATTAAAGTAAGCTCTTTCTTGTGGTGTGGCTGACCATCCAGGATGACCCGTAGCAAATGTGGGGATTTGGTGAAACTGATGTTTGGGGCTTGGTTGGTTTTCTGTTTCTCTTAAAGCTGGTTTCCTGCCAAATGTTACATAATTCCTTCATGTTATATTGCTCAGCTTTGTAGTGCTGCTGGGTGTGTGCTTTCTCTGAAATTAAACAGGGAAGGGTTTGGCTTAAAATTCCTGAAGTAGGAGAAGAAAAACAGTTCTTCAAAAGCTTAACAGCACAATCCTCTGCATATGTTTACTCACAAGGAAGTCCTACTGAGTCCAATGGCCTTCTTTCCTTAGAAAGTGTTTTTAGAATTACAGTTTAAGAATCATAAAACATTTTGATAGTTTTGACTTGTTTTATCCATTTTGCTGCAGCCTGCAGTTTGTGTGTGTGAAAAGAAAGAAAAAAAGAAAGGTATAATTTAAGACCAAGTGACTTTGCACGTGCAGTTGATACATCTGGCAGTGAAAACATTCAAGTGCTGTAAAGCCACTAAAACAGAACTTCTGGTATATGCTGCTACTATTTTTTTCCTCTTATGCTTCATGCTGAATTTTCTGGTATGGCAACGTATCCTCTCTGTACCCTTACAGGTAAATAAGGAGTGTGTGCGTGGCCTTTGGGCTGGGCAGCAGCAAGAGCTGGTTTTCTTGCGCAATCGGAATCCAGAAAGAGGGAGCATCCAAAACGCAAAACAAGCTTTGAGGAACATGATAAATTCATCTTGTGATCAGCCTATAGGATACCCAATTTATGTATCTCCTCTGACAACTTCTTACTCAGATAGCCATGAGCAGCTCAAAGAGATTCTTGGAGGTGCCATCAGTGTGGGAAACATCAAGAACTTTGTGGTATCAACATGGCACAGGTGAGCTTTTGAAGAGATCACCAGACAGCATCCTTTGAAACCCGTTTGTTACATTTTAACTGTGTAAAGCATAGCTGACATTATGAAAGCATTATAATTACATGCATTCCATTATAGAGCAAAAGCAAATTATGATTCTTACTGTAAAAGAGTAAGTATTAGAGTTATGGCAATCGCATTTCAGTCCTTGTCTATTTGAGTTTATATTTACTGTACTGGCTTCTACCCAGCTTATACCCTGAAGTTTTATCTCAGCTGCACCACTAACTTAATTGTTAGTTAACTGAGCAATAGTGCCTGTTTTCAATGCAGAATAGATTCATTGCAAAATGCTTTGATCACAAATAGATAAGTCTGCCTTGATTGAGGATCCGGAGAGCCTGTGGGACTGCTTAGCTAGAACTACATGAGTAAACGCTTTAAAATCATTATGCACCAATACAAGTAAAACAAAACCAAACATTGCATCATTGTTGTTATTTCTGCTGTTACAGAAATTGAAAAATAAAAAGTACTGCAGCAATGGTCATTTTGGACCATCTGTGCAATTTCTGTAATATGAACTCCATTTAAAATGCAAGGTGGAGTATCATATCCATGTTGGTGTTCTGCCCCACCCTCTGTAATGTCTGTACCAGTCTTGTCATGTTCCTATAGCAGCAAAACAATAGCAGGATGGTATGGCTACCCAGTAGGATAAAGCCATGTGGGGGGTGGTGGTGGCAGCGGAAATGCTGGGCAAAGGAATAGAGAGAAGAAAGGAGAAGAGGCAGCTGTTGCCAGAGGAAATCTTGTTATGGGAGCAAGGTCAAAGGAATCCTGGGGCAAGAAAAGAGGAAATGCAGATGGGGGAGAAAAAAATACTGAGGGAGACAGGGGAGAAAATAAGGAAAAGTTGGAAAAGTGGCAAAAAGTACAAGTGTCCTTACAGACTCCCAAACAGTTGCCTAATCCTGCTTTAGTCCAGGATGTTCAGGATATCCATTGTTTTTTAGGTTGCGGAAAGGCTGTGGCGCTGGCTGCAACAGTGGGGGGAACATAGAAGACTCGGACGCTGGTGGCGGAGCTTCCTGCACAATCAATAGTGCAAATGCCAATGACTCTCAAAGCAGCGTATCGCAAGGTGGTGGTGGTGGTGGAGGAGGAGGAGGAGGAGGAGGAGGAAGCATAACAGCTGGGCAGGGACCTGGAACAGGACTGCATCCTCCTGTCACATCTCACCCTGCTACTCTAGGTAAAGTCAAGCCAGAGAGAGTATGTTTAAATTTAAGTCAGGATGGGAACCTGTACTCTCCAGTCGTTGTTGGACTCCAGCTTACATCAGACTCAGCCAGCATGATGGAAGTTGTAGTCCAGCATCTGGAAGGTCCCAGATTTCCCACCTGTGCCTTACTGCTTTGGAGGCTAACAGGAGAGGGAAGAAGTTTTTGCATGCCAATTAGCACAGGTAGCAGAGGCCCAGAAATTCTTCAGCAAATTCTTAAAGAGACCCATCATGCAATAGAGTGCATTTTAACATACTGTTTTGAATCATATCTAAAATAGCAGCTTGGTAGTGTTTATTGAATCTTGTCCTGCATTTGCATTTTATTCACCAGTGAAGGGCGTGGGGTTGCTGCAGGCAGGATGGTTGCTCTGTCAAGGTCATTTTAAATTACTCTGGCGGCTGCTCTCACTTGCCTTGGTGAGCTCCACCCTTGGTTCCAGCTCTTGTATGTGCAGTGGCTCACTGTGTTGATCAGTCAGTTTTCTCCATGCCATGCCATGCCATGCCATAGACCAAATTAACTCTGCATGGGAAAATGTTGCCCAGTCCAGGTAGCATCCAACAACCAATGTAAACAGATAGCTGGTAGGTTGGTGATTGCCACACAGAGCAATGGTAAAGCATCTTTGATGTGGTAACTGTCATGTGCACCAGCCCTGATGGAAGACATGAGAAAGTTGATCCTAGTTGATGAGTGGAAGCTATGAAAGTTACTGCAACTTCTAGGCTGCACTGTCTAGATTGCAGTTTCACTGTTTAACAAAACCAGTCCTGTTCTACCTAAACTATGTGAGGCTTTTCAGTTTGCCCATCCACTTCTGGCTAAGAGAGAATTGCATGCAAACATTCTAAAATAAACCTGTAGCATCTCAAGACCTAACACTTACCCTTTGCTCTTGTGGCCATGTCTATTTTGTTTTTAGGCACCAGCCAGAGTGCTCACTCTGTGCAGTCCAGCCTTGTCAGACATTCCCCTGCTCGTGCCTCAGTTGCCAGCCAGTCATCTTATTGCTACAGCAGTCGTCATTCATCCCTCCGCACGTCCGCCACTGGCTTTGTGCCTTGCCGACGCTCTTCCACCAGCCAGCTCTCGCTGCGCAACCTTCCATCATCCATCCAGTCACGTCTGTCCGTGGTGAACCAAGTGGAGACCCCTAGCCAGACGGGGGTTGTTAATGCGCAGCATGGCCTACCCTCTTCAAGCAGCTCCAGCCAAAGCATCCCGGCCTGCAAACAGCATGCCCTCGTTGGCTTTCTAGGGACAGATGGAATGAACAATATTACTGATGCACAACCGGGCACAAATGTGAGCCCTGTAAACCAGATGCAAGCCAAAAGGGAAGATGTTGTTTACAGAATTCAGGTGAATCAACCAGAGGAATAGATCAAATGTTACCTTTTGTACTAGCTTTTGTTGCTAGCCTGTGTTACACTTAATTTTGGAATACCCTGCACTTTTGTAGTGCAGCACCATAGAGCAGAGCTGTGCTTGCTATCATAAATTCTCTGTAGAAGTTAATATACTTGAAAGGACTTCATAATATGTGCAGGTCCCAAGTAGCTGACCAAGGAAACCATTAAAGCTTGTGGGAAGGGACCACTGATTTCCTATACTGTTCTAGAGTTACAAGGCTGCTTTGCAGATGTTGTTGTTCTTTCTCCATCCCCTAGGCTGCATAGAAAATGTGATGTATGATTTGGTCCATAGCTAGCAACTTCTGCTGACTGTATGCCTGTTGCAATGAGTAATGTGCAGTAACACTAAGAAAGAATAAATAACTTGGCATAAAGGTTGGTTTAAACATTAGGTGCAGCAGCCCAAATGGCTGCTATGCGTGGCGTGGAAGGAGGATGATGCTCGTGGCTTTGTGGGGTTCTCCATTAGGTACAGTTCATTCATTTTTAGGGCTCCATAACAAGATCTGCAGACACGGGAGAAGTTCAGTTGTACTTGTTCTGGGGATTTTTACTCTTGTACCAGTTTTTGTGCTGAAGAGGATCGCGTGTCTTGGGTTGACAGACACGCAGCCGCTCTGTTTAGGGAGCAGAGTTCTAGTGACAGAGGAGAGAAGTGACGTGGTCTCTTCCCTCTGCCTTGGATTGCTGCATTATCATATCCCCTTTCATCTAGTTAAAAAGGGAAAGAGTATAATTTATTTCCCTTTAAATCAAGGATAGGGAACCTCCTTCAGGTATTGTTGGACTACACCTCCCTTCATCTTGCTATCTGGGGCTGATAGAAGTTGAAGTCCAGCAACACCTGCAAGCCCACAGGTTCCACACCTCTGTTTGATGAAATGACTGCTTCCCCAATGCTTTTAGCTGTTTCTGTTGCAGATAATGGATCCCAGCCAGGTACTGGAAGGGATCAACTTGTCCAAAAGAAAGGAACTGCAGTGGCCAGATGAGGTGATAAGGCTAAAAGCTGGGAGAAACACCTGGAAAGACTGGAGTCCTCAGGAAGGCATGGAAGGCCATGTGAGTTCCACCGCCCAACCTATTTTTGGCATCAGCGCTTTCATTTTTAAGGTCCTGATGAACGTATGCATAGCACAGGGCTACAAGTGCTTGTTTAAAAATATGAAATTTGAGAACTTTTTAGTGCTTTTTAAGCACTGCTCTGCAATCTGTACATGATGACAATGTCGGGGGATTTTCATAATTCGGCTTCTGCAAGTCTCACCCATTCACCACTAGTAATATTTTTATTTTTATTTTTTTTCTTACAATTCTGTATTACTCAGTAGTGGAATAATCATTCTCCGGGCAGTTCACAACAGTTACAGTAAAGTACAACATAATAAAATACAGAAGTTTAAAACTAAAATAAAAACCAAAATAAAACCTAGCAGTAGTACAAAACATTAAAATAGAGTAATGGACTGAAAACAACAGAAGTTGAGAAATTAATATGCCAGGGAAAATAAGATGGCCTTTGGCAGTAAAAATATTTCCCAAGCTCCAAATCTTTAGTTTCCTGACATGCTTTGAAGTTGAATTTAGCAGCTGTAAGCTCTAGGAACCTCTACTGAAAAAACAAAAATCCTGAGATGTGCTAGACAGACAGTGCGACATCCACTATAAGTTCCACACTTGGAAGGTGAGATCACAGAATACTCCTAGCCCTGGGTTTTCATGCTCCTTTTGTGTTCAAGTTGCTTAGCAATCGCAAAGATGCTAATTGAAAAAGCAAGCACTTGCGCACATACGAATATGGAGAATTACACCACTCACAAAAAGTGTTACTTCTACTTCCCTTATCTTGCATTCCAGTTCTTAATGGCTTTGTGGAGGTGTTTTTCTCTCCTTGTGAAATACAGCTGCACTGTTCTAAGCAGAAAAAAATACCTGTTGTATGTTCTGTTCCAATCTTGAACCCATCAGTGGTCCTGGAGGATCCTGAGGAGAAACTGGCATGCCTGATGGGTGGGATGTGGAAGCCGAATTCTGAACACCACCACCATGCAGGGAGAAAATTAGGACAGGATCTTGCAGTCTTGGATAATTGTCTTTTGTTGTAGAAGAGTGCAGTACCTCAGGTAGCTGGAACTTACACTTGGCTGTATGACCTATTTTTCCCCTTCTTTTGGCTTGACTTACCACCAGGTGATTCACCGCTGGGTGCCTTGCAGCAGAGATCCTGGGAGTAGATCTCACATAGACAAAACCATCCTGCTTGTCCAGATTGAAGACAAATATGTTGCTGTAATTGAAACTGGAGTCCTGGAACTAGGGGCTGAAGTGTGACCTGCTTTAAATACTTCTTGTCCTTCTCCCAAAAGTTTAGAAATGTGGTGGGGGCCTCAAGAGGATACACCTAATGCCTCAAGAAATCAGAAGAAACTTGAAAACCAAGAGGGTGGGTGTCTCAACCTCTGGCCCCAAGTAAGGGGGCTTTGGGGGGCATTTTTCAAGTTAGCTACTGAGGAAAACATTGTGCATGAATGGTATACATGACATATCTTTTGTTTTATACTTTATTTTATGCATTGCAATGCTTTAAAAAAACCCCAATTTTCCCTTTTTAAGATAGGAAAATCTTGTCTTTTAAATTATTTTTCCAAAAATGGCCATGATTTGCCACAGTGACGTGGCTTCTGTTCATTTTTTAAGTTTGGTGTAAAGCAGAACTTTTTGAGTTCAGTGTAAAGCAGAAACGAGGGTTTATTCATGGCAAGAGTGACCAGACTTAAAGATTCTTATTCCTTGTGAGTAAAATTTTTTTGAGAAAACTGCACTAATACTTTTTTTTATGGCAATGCACTAAAAACCCTCTGAGATTGCTCAGACCATTTATTTATATATATATTATATGTATATAAATATATAAAAAGAAGAAAGGCCATTATTTAAATTGCCTTTGGGATTAACCCCTTCCCACTCCGTAGTCATACTGGTGGTAGGAACTGTGCCATTGATTCATTTTTTGGCTTAATGCACTAGATTGCATCCCAGTGGATTCATTCTACCCTCTTCACCATATATGACATAGTACCAAGAATAAACCAAGAAAACTTCAAAGGTTTCTACTTTTGGTGAAACCTGTTCACAGTTAAAATGTGCAGCAATGTCACCCTTTTATGGTGGGCCTAACCACACAATTGTGCATTTCCTTCCTTCAGCTGCTTTCCACCTGGAGCCAGCTAAAATATTAGTATCCTTTAGAAGAAGTGTGCTTTTTTGAGGGAAACTGGATAAGGTCCAGTAATTCAAATGAGACTGTGTCTTTCTCTGTGCGTTGGGACTTCTCTTTATATTCAGTCAGATGCAACAACTTGACTTTTTTTAAGAGAAAAGCTGTAGGAGGCACAGCCAGACTGTCGTATTATTTGTACCATTTCGCCTTTTAGCTCCCTTCAGTCATTATTATTTTTTGTGACTTGAATTTTATTTTCAGTGGTTATATATTCTATAATAACTGTACTTTGTATAACTGTGAAACTGATTTATGTTGCATATCTTAGGTTTTACTGTGTTTGGGGTTATTTTAGTGTGTGCTTTCAGGGAAACAAGTTACTCAAATAGCATTGGGGTGAGGAGAGGATGTGGCAGCTTCTGCAGCTCTCTCACCGCATTCATGAAAAGTTGTATGTATAGTGATTGTTTCCTGTGTATGATCTGGAACTCTGTGGGGCTCTCAAGGAAACGGAACACAGTCTGCAATTGTAGCTTTTAGAAGCAGCCATCTTTTATTCGCTTTAACTCTCTCGATCTTAAGTTAAAATGATTCATGGGTGATCTTGCAAGGGAGGAATGATTGTGAAACCAAAATCATTACATACCTAAGAGCTGAAGTTTTCACAGTGTCAGAAAATACAATGTAATGTCCTGACACAAATTATCAGATGCCATGAAAAATAGCCTTTGGGCTGTGCAAAGTGTCAGTCAGTTGAAACTGTTCCTAGTGTGCTGGACATAGGATCTTGATAAGGTCACACACTATGCAGAATTTTTCATTTTCTAGTTGTGCAGTTTTCACAAATGCAGGAAACTCATATTATGCTGCTGTTCTTCCAAAATTAAGGATATGATTTTACACTCATACAACGTGAAATCACATACTCAATTTTGGGAAATCAGCAGCCTACATGCATGAATGTAAGAAAATCTTTGGAAAGATTTTGTTCTCTGGCCTGAGCTATTACTGCCTGCATACATTAATTATGACAGGTGTCTAATGCCGTCCAGTTAGTACCTGAATTTATTGGCAGTTTCATCATTTTGACGTTATTGAAGCAAACGTCTATGTGTTTTTGATGGGTCTTGGCTGCCTTCTTGAGTGATAGTTTATTTATTCATTTATCCCTCCCATCTAGAGCTTCCCAAAGATTCTAAGGGGAAGAGCAACCAACCCTTTCAGAAAATAGTGATCTTGCACATAGCACATCAGCAACCTTTGTTTTCAAGTATCATCTTAAAGATGCAATGACTGGAATATAATATTGCCTGTGTCACATTTCTCTGAGAACAAGATTTTCAATATCTAGCTGGAAACAAACACCCTACAATTGTGTGACTGAAGTCACAATCCTATGCATGTTTGGGCAGAGAAAAGGCCTACAATTCCCAGCACAGCATAGCCTTGTGTTAGGTCCTTTTCTGTCTAAACATGCATATGATCGTCCCCTTAGAATATCAAGCATAATTGTCTAATTTGAAATTTAGAAGTAAACAGATAGAAATGTTAAGGTTTCTGGTATGTTCACATGTAGACACATTCAAATTTTGCTCAGTTGTTGAACACGTGTTTCCAGTGCGCAAGTTTTTTTGATGAACGTGGTTTCAGGTACACCTTTATTAGGTATACATCTCATCTAGTTAGCAGTAAATATCTCACAAGAAGATACACAGCTCCAGTTTCACTCTCAGATTGCTTAACTTGTCCATGTCCCATTAATTTGGGAGTTTGCTCTGGGATTCCTGGCTCTTAATGTAGGACCACCTGCTTAGTGCATGTGCAGTTTCTACAGAAAGCCCATCTGCTTTTCTGTTTGCTCACTCCATTAGGTGGGCTTGCAGGCCAAAAATATTAAATTGCTACCCAACTGCATTATGTGGAGCTGTAATACAATTCAGCGCCTCACTGGATTTATTACAACTCTAGTAAGATGTGCAAGCATTTTTGAATGCTTAAAGCTTTCCAAAACTCTTTGCCATTAATACTCAATATCTGCATGAAGCCAGTAATCCATTAGATTGATTTATTTCTGCTTAGATATTTTATGATAGTTTTTCTACATTGGTTATTTCTATACTTAACAATCTGACTACCCAGCTTTTGAACACAAAAGCACGCTTAACTTCCCAGTCAATGCCCTGGGAAAATAAATCAGGAACTTTGCTTACCTCATTTTGAAATGGTTTGATTTTCTTGAAGAACACACAGTCCTACTTGTACCAAATGTTGGAGTAATGGATGATAGACCTTCCCGTAAGCTAAGAATGGAAACTGAAGGACTTTTTAAAGAATGGCATCCCTTGTAGGAGCATCTGACATGTTTGTTACTCTTAATTGATTTTTGGCATTGCCTCCCAGTCTTACTGCTGGAGAGCTGGTGGCTGCAAAATTGTGTGCAAATGCTGGAATGGTAAGGCCAAGGACCTAATTTTTTTGCTTTGGGACAAAACTTCAGCAAAGGAGGCAGTAAAATCCCTTCTTCTGAGACCAAATAACTCAGTGATGTTCAAAACCCTTTTAAGAAATAGTAATATCTAATCCAACTGGAGTAGTACAAATGAAAGAGCCTTTCACACCATATAGAAACACTTCATATTAGGTATGGGGTTAAGCCACCATGGTATTATATACCTAATTTTATTAAGGAGATTTTTTTGCCTATTATATAGGTTTCTACTTGTCTGGCCTTACTTAGTGTTTGATAACCCAATGCCCTTTGCTCTGTGATGCTAGACAGTGTAACAAATTATAGCAGTATTTAAGATGTGCCTTAGTAAAATGTCTGTGGGTACATAAAACTTTGGTGGGAGTTACTACCCTTGACTAGTTCTCACCCAGATTTTTAAACAGGCTGTTTTTAAGATGGCTGCTCCAAAAGGCTTCAGGTGTAATGCATTATTCATAGGCACACACTTTTTGAAAAGAAAAAAAATGCCATTTAGATGTTTCTACTCTGTACACACACACGTAAAGTTGCTCAGCTTATGACTTCAACACATGGAAATTGCATAGCTTGAGGGTCAAACTTTAGTGTCCTTCTGAACCTTAGCCTGACAATGAACTGCTAATGATTATATAGAGGTAGGAGGGAGGAAAGATAGCAAGTTGGAAAGTGGAATATATACTCTGCGTCTACCAGCATATGGAGATTTTGCCAGGGATATAGGGGTATGTGTACTTGGCGCGTCAGTGAGTGTGTGTGCGCGCGTGTGTATGTGCGTCTGCGTGTATGTTGTTGGAAACAGCCTGTAAATAGTGTAGCTGTTTAAATCTGGGGAAAGCTGAGGAGATTTGTTTGCAACTTGTTGCATTGAAAAGAACAGTATTGACAGTGAAGAAACACTGAAAATAAAAAAACAAAATCCTTTTCCTTCTGTTGTCCCTTATTTTCACCCATAGCTTCTTACATCCAAGCAGCTTTGTAGCTCTCTGGTAGAACTCTTGTTTTGCATGCAAGAGATGCCAATTTCCACCTCCATGTTGGGCTTGAAGAATTCCTGTCTGAAGCTCTGGAGAACTTTTGCCACTTGGTGTCAAAAATACTGTGCTACATGTTCCAATGGGCTGTCTCAGGATAAGGCAGCTTTCTCTATTCCTAAAAAATATGCACATTCTGCATCTTTACTCAGGAAATATACTGTGGGGAGATAGGATGTTGGATTATACAGACCTTTGATCTGATCCACCTTAGAGCCTAAACATAGAACTTCTATAGCGAAGAAGAACGCAGAAGCAGCTATAGCAAAGAGGGGAATGCTTTGTGAGTGCAAGCTGTTCCATGAAATGGCTGTGAAAATAAAAGGATGTCCAAAGGGGGGGGGAGCGGGCATAGGGGGAACAGTTAACAATGCTGAAGGAGAAATGACAATCATAGAAGATTCCACAGCAAAACGGGTAGGGAGATGGCAGTTCTTGGTGAAGAGTAAGAGAATGCCCCACGCAGCGTGTGGGAGTCTGTGAAGCCAGAGACAGAAGGAGGGTGGGAGGAAGAGGAGACAGGAGGCTGCTGGATCAGGGAGATTATTGGCATGTTTGTTGAAATCACCAAAAGCAAAGTGGGGAAATCATCAAATATGATGAAGGTGACCAAGGCCTTGAGATCTGACTTGATTGAGAGGGTAGGGGGCAGGCCTTATAGAAAAGCCATACAGATGCAGAGGAAAGTAGCATCTAACACAACTTCAAAGGTAGAAAAAACATGGACAGGTAAAGACAAATGGGAGGAATTTGGACAGAAGGCCCAATGACAGGGCCACAATCATTAGGATGAATTGAGTGGGAAAAGGAATCAAAGCAAGGAAGTAGCTTGAGGGATGAAGAAAGGAAAACATCCTTTCAGACTGCTGTCTGAATGAAGGCATGGTATTCCCAGATGGAACACAAGAAGGGTGTGAAGAGCGAGGCATCAAACAGGAATGGAATTTGGCTCAGGTGACATAATGTTGGAAATGTTGTAGGACTTCAGCTATTCTCCGCCTTGCCACACACAAGATCTTTAGGGTCCTCTGGCACTTCTCAAGGAAGCACACAGTAGCCGCTTGGGAAGAGAAGCCACACTGAAGCAGTATGTTTCCACTTGGACAAGCACAAGCTACTCCAGCACATTTAAACACTCCTAGAATCAGAATAGTAGAGTTGAAAGGGGCCAAGCAGGCCATCGGGTTCCACCCCCTGCTCAAAGTTAATCCATCCCTCTCGGATGAATTGGAGATAAGTTTTAAAAATCTTGTGGGGATGGGTTTCATACCATTTGTAAACCAAACTTTTAACATTCCAGGCATTGCAATCCTTCCTTATCCTGTGATTTTAGTGTGTGATTCTTTCTCTTGTTGTGCACTTCCAAGCCCCGCCCACATTCAGTCACCAACCAATCACCTCACTCACTCACCCCCCTCTTTTACCCCCTTGCCCTTCTGAAGTTTACCTACGTTTAAAAGAACACACTGATAATGCTTTAAATCGTTACAAGGGGCCGCTCTTCTCCAGTTTCATGGGGGTCCTGCACCCCTGACCTCCAAAAATATGGAGGACCGACTGTAGCATTTCTTAAGTGTCTGATATGTGTTTGATATGATAAATTTGACTTACAAACATCAGGAACAAAACTCATAACTGGGGACTGCCTGTATTTGCCCCCTGAAGTCAGTACCTGGGGGAAGCACCTTTGACAGTAATTACAGCTACAGATATGTCTTTGCCAGCTTTGCACATGTGTCCTGCAATGTTTGTCCGATCTTCCTGGCAAAACTGCTCCAGTTTTGTTGAGTCCAATGAAAACCATTCATGAACAGCAACTTTCAAATCTTGCCACAGATACTCAGTTGGATAGTGGTTCAGGGTTAGTCTAACCTAAGACATTTGGCTGGTCTAACCTAAGACATTCAAGTTCTTTCTTGTTTTAAAACCATTTTAGTGTTAGTTTGGCTGTATATTGAATTCATCCACAACAATTGCTGCAGCAGCTTTTTTCTAATTTTATTTATCATCCGTGGGGGCCAGTAGCAGCACAAAAGTCAACTTGAGTCTATCACATTTTCTTTGTAGTGCCTGGATCCAACATAATTATGCATCTCCCCCGTGAATCCTTGTACACTATGAAAATTTGCCACCAAACATTGGAGAATCCCCTCAAATGGCATGGAATATAGCTTTGGTATTGCAGCTAAGCAGGTGGGACGTGGGGAGAGATCTTCTGACAAACAGTGCTTTGCTTCCCAGTCAACATGTGAAGTCCATGAATTTAAAATTCTTCAAATCCTTTCCTAGCTAAATGGAACTAAGTTGCAAACAGTGTGTAGTAGCTCCCTGAGCATGACAAGGCTGTGAGAGGGAACACTTTGGAATGCACCGTGACAGCTTCCTCCAGTCTTTTGGACATCAGCTCTCATCAGCCCCAGCCAAACCTGCTGATGGTGAGGAATACTGGTCATTGTAGCCTAAAGCATCTTGAGGGTACCAGAATGGGGAAGGCAACAGTGGTCTGACTACCATAAAATGATAGGTGTTCCAAGCTGGGCAGGTTAAGAGACATAGTCAAATTTGTGTGTCATCTTGATGGTGAATTTATTTGAAGTGTCTTTTCTTTTTACAGCTGGGTATATGACAGCACCAAACAACAAGTAGCCCTCCAGATGTTTTGACCTACAACCCCCATCAGCTCTACTCATCATAGCCAAAAGTGAAGGCTGATGGGGGTTGTAAACCAAAACATCCGAAAGAGCAGCTTTGGTCTACAAGGTAGCCTCTTCCTTGAGCAAGTATAATTATTCCTTACATAGCACCCTGATTTATGTAGATTGGTAGAATGAAAATGAGTCAGGGGATAAACCATGAGCAACGACAGAAATAGAACTCACACTAGCATGGTTTTATTCTGTCCACCAGCCAGAATATGTCCTCTTATGTTGGTGAAGGTACATTCTGCTGACTTTGGAAAAGCGGAAACCCTTGTCAGTTCTTTGTGATATTCTTAGCATAGATTTGTCTGTCCAATCCCAGTGGGAGAGGAAGTGTATTTTTGGCAAAGCAATAGGGTTAAATCCAAATGCTGGGAGAATGAAGATGAAAATATCTGGAAATACTGTAAACAACTACTATTTGCAAAATGATCCAGTGTGTTTCAAGGCTTGTAAGATGATGGTGGCTTCTCTCTCTCTCTTTCTCTTTCCCCTCGCCCCTTTGGTGCAAAGCTGTTAACTGCAAAATGCAGTAGATCATTTTAAAAATAAAAGGAGCTTTCTGCATCACCTTTGATTTTTTTTCTTGGAATAGTTCATTTCACATTTCTGGAGCAAATTCAAAACTTCCAGCAGATGGCAGTAAAAATACAGCCTTGGAAACATCACTAATGCTGCAGTTCCAGATACATTTTCCTGGGAGTAAGTCCTACTAAATACATGGCACTAACTTCAGACTAAGCCATGCATGGGACTTGGTTGCAAGGCTCTGATTCTTAAAAGTACTGTAAGAGTGCACTTCATTCAAGTACCATTATTTTTTGTTTGTGAGAAGGGAAATACCATCATCATCTTATTCAAAACAAGCCTCTATTTTTAACAAACCAGGCAATGCACCTAGATGCACCTTGATGTCTGCTGGGTTCCATCCCATGTTGTTTTTGCACAGAAGTATTGCACAGACCAGGAAGAGAAACTGTGACATCGTTTAAAGGATAGACCAATCGAGGTCTAATACCTCCCCCTTCCACACCCCCCCCCCAAAAGCCATTGCAGTGTCATGTCCCAAAATGATTGGAGGGTCATTTTGCAAGTTGCACGCACAACTTGCAACAGGATAACTTGCCTATCCCTCTGAAATCAGTCACCAGCCCTGTCCTTTGAAATGTAGTGAAATTACAGATGGAAAGGACCTAAGCTGGACTTGGACTTCAGGTCCCATCATCCCCAGTCAACATGTTCAGTGCTGATTGGAGATGGTGGGAGTTGTAACCCAAAGTATCTAAAAGGCACTGGGTTGGGGAAAGACTTGCTTATGCTCTGCGGGAGAGACCTCTCATTCAGCGGTGAACCAGGTGGCAGGTACAAGGAGCATCAAGGAGCTCTAGTGGAATTCCAGGTGGCGCTTGTCCTGCCGTTATTTATTTATTTATTAGCATTATATCCCACCTTTTTTCTTTGAAAGAACTCAAGGCAGCTTACATCGCTCTCCTCCTCCTCCTGCTCTCAATCTTACCCCCCCACAACAACCCTGTGAGGTAGGTTGGGCTGAGAGGTAGGGGGCCTGGATAGGAGGGGTGTAACTCTGTGCTGCCTGTCCTCTCTGCTCCCGTCGAGCGTTGTCTGTGCTCACACAGCCCTCTGGAAGGCCCTGCATTTCCAGTCTGAGAAGCTGCTTTGATTCTGAATGTTTTGCATTAACATTTTTCACTAATAACTTGCACACGAAAGAACTCTTTTGCGCTCACTGTGCCAGTCCTTTAACTCCTGCGATTCTGTGTCGTCGCCCAACAAAAGTATCCAGATGTTTAAAAGGCAGTTCTGGTATAAATATGAGGCCTGGACATTGAATGGGTGAGTCATATGTGATAACCCTTCGCTGGAGACTTGGTGTTCCAGGGAGCCCTGCTCAGGAGAGCTGACTTGAGACAACCACCCGCTTGCTCATAAATCTCCTTGACACAAGTGAGCCGTTCACAGCACACCTCCGCTGCACCTGCTCCTCGTACCTCATTCTCTTCCTCATGCCACCTCCCCCCCCCGAAAGACATCCTTAAAAAAAAAAAAACCGTTACCATACTGTGATCCTCAAGCTGCTATCCACATTTCCTGTGGGTTGAGGCAAGTTGCTCTGACAATGCTGGTAAGCAGAGAGAACAGTTTGCTATGCACAAGCTTGTTCCACCTTAGGAAGGATCCGGGATGCCGCACGGTCCTTACCAAAAGGGCTGCCAAATGGGCCGCTTCATCAGGTCTTGGAACCAGCAGGTGAGACCACCTTTTACTCAAGAGGCCCACGAAGCTCACTCCAGCCTTATATGCTACGGATAATGCAGAGCGGGGAGCATGGGGATGATGGGAGTTATAATCCAACAGCATCTGGGGACTGCCGCTGGGAAAGGCTGCACTTACCTATTACACTGTGACGAGGTGGTGTCCTACCCTGTTTCCCCGAAAATAAGACCTAGCCGGAAAACAAGCCTTAGCATGATTTTTCAGGATGCTTGTAATGTAAGCTCTACCCCTAAAATAAGCGCCAGTTAAGACTGTCAGCCAGACAGATGCTTTAGTACATCTGTTGCAACACAATTCGAGGTTTGGAGAGTTATGATGATGTTCCAGAAGAAGATGACATGACTGTTTGAATAATTTTTTGTACATGAATAAATGTAGATCGTTGTATATGAAAAAATAAGACATCACCTGAAAATAAGCCCTAATTCGTCTTTTGGAGCAAAAATTAATATAAGACCCGGTCTTATTTTCAGGGAAAATGGTAGTTGTTTGGGGGCAGACTAGGACAGTAATACAACAGGACTGTCTATGGAGCTTTTCCCCATCCTCAAGCTCCCATCTCCTGCACTTGCTCAAAGATCGGCCCAGCCTCTGGTTTGGAGCATCTCGTGCGCTTTCTCGGTGTTTTGCATGCTCTGCTCAGTAACTATATATTTCATTGGCACATTGGCACCTTTCTTCCTCTCTGGTCGAAGGCCTGCATCACATATGATGGTGGCTTGGCTACAGAGGCGGTGGGGTGTGCACGTGTATGAACGAGACAAGAAACATCGTACAACATGAGCTACCACATCAGAAGCAGTTTGTACCTGTGGAACAGGTTTGTGGATATTAATCTTACCTAAGCAGGGGTCACGTGAGGGAAACAGCTGCTGCCTAAGCCAAAGCCTGTTTCTGTATGAAGAACAGGTTTGTCAAGATCACAAACAAGATTGCTTCATCAGATGGCCACCTCTCATGCAGTAACAGCCTGTCTCCTTCAGTCAGGGGTTGTTGGGAAAATTTGGGTAAATCCTGTCTTCAAAGCATTGCATTTGCATTGTAGGATCAAATCCTGTCTTCCTTCTCAAAACCAAGCTGTCACTGTTTAAAATGGCATTCCCCCACTCCCTTTCTCTCACCTTTAGCTGTGGGCTACAGTAGACAAGCCATTTAGTCCAAATATACATTGTAATTAATCACTGTTGTAATTCAGTTTACATGGAAGTATCTTCCTAGCCCAGAGGGCTGCATGTGCCCTGGTCACTCAGAATGTTTAGAATCTAGATAAGAGTTTGAGTTCATGCATAGTTTCAGTGGCTTGAATTTACATGTTTAAGCAGACCTGGAGATGGGTTCAGGCTTCTGGACTGAGATGTCAATGCAGGCAATTACAAGTATTGTGATCTTATTGTTACTGTGTGATTGACTGACATTTCTTTATTTGTTCTGTATGTGATGACCTCAGAATCTTATTGTAATCTTTATATTCTGTCATCAATTGCCCTGTACCTGTATGTGACAGGGAGTGTATAAAAAGTCTGTATTTCTGTTGAACTTTTGCAGCAGAGTCACCTCTTGCTTGCCCGGTAAGGCCTTATCGTGAGACAACTACGGGGCCTGGGATAGACAATAAAGACACGGAGGTTCATAACGCTTGATCTTTCCTACGACCCCGAGTTTTATTTCCCTTCTCAAATTGAGATTCCGGGATTCTGACAGGGTGCAGAGTTTCAGGCCTAGGAAACAAATCCAGCCCATAAAAGGGCATCCTCTTTCCATGGCCCTGCCCTTTTTCCTCCAACCATTGATAAATTTGGTGGTAACCTGGCTCTGGTGATGTTCTTCTCCCCGTTCTCTAATGCCCCTCCTCAAGCTTAATCAATGACAATAAGAGCTTCAAACCTAAAGCATGCTGATGTTTTTGGCTCCACCCCATTTGTCTTTAGCTCCACCCATCGCTGGAGTGCAGTCCTCTATAATGGCATCCGACCCTTAGGCTGAGAGTAGTCCAAGGCTTAGTCTGAACTCTCCAAAAACTTATTCTGGCTTATGGGAGCCATGAGAGCCACAGTAGGGCAGCACCTCGGCATGCCTCTGGGAGAAGGGCAGACCCCCAGAGCCGGTGGGACAGCTCTGCAGCAGGTCTCTTGCCTGGGCACCCAAGAAGCTAATTTTCCTAGAGATGATGCTTGCACGAGAAGAAGAAGGGACATGCAGGATGTGTGACACCATAAGAAGAAACATGCAGTGGAGAGAAGTGCAGGAATCCAGCCCCACAAAGACCAGAGGTATTTGTGCTGAGGATGTATTTGCTCCATTTTTAAAGACTAACAGCATCACACACTAACCAAAGACAATGTGGTGAACAGTCCACATCATGGGGGATGCTGGGAATTGTGGGATTTTTGCCTATCCAAACATGCCTTGGGTTATCTCCTAAAAGCAGAGGCTGTTGCTGAATGGAGGGGTCCTGTGTTGCATGGAAACTGGCGGATTTAGAAGCAGTCACTTATGTTTATGACTGCTGTAAAATTAGGTTCTTGCCTTTAGGGGACTTTTAAGTAATGGTGCATCATGTCAACTTGCCTTTGTGCCATGCTGCCACAATGTTGAAAATAAAACGTTTGGCTACCTATATACTTGGGAGGTGGGGTCAAATAACAAAGCTGTAATACAATTATGCAAATTCCAGGGAATCTGTGCTCTACTCCCTTCAAAATATTACTGTTATCCCGTGAGGAGAAACCTGCTGGATCAAGCCAGAGGTCCATCAAGTTCAGCATCCATTTTCTAATATGACCAACCAGATGTTTCCAGGAAGGCTGCAAGTGGGACATGAAGGTGGCATTTAGCCATCCAGACTAGTTGCCATTAATCAATTGTGCAGCCACGGACTTCCTTTCCAGTATTACTTGACAATTGCAAGCTATCTTCAGGGGCAGGAGGACCTCCTTTCAGGACAGAGTCAGAAGGAGAGCTGGCATCACACCACCCATGCAGTTAAAATGCTTTAAGTTCATAGATTTTGACACCCTTATCACTCACCATGACTACAAGTGCTCACCTTCACCACCATAAGAACTTCAAGAAACTGCAAAGGATCTGTTTTAGGCCTGAGGTTTGTCATGTTTTTCCTTGTATTTGTTACATTTACCTGTATGTTGTTTGCCTCCCGAAATGAGTCATTCTCAGCACTCCTCTGCTATTCCTGCTTCTTGTACTTCGTTTCTCTTCCCTTTCTCCTTCCCACCACCCTGCAGAAACAAACAAAAAATAGCACACTGGGTTGGTCAGGAGACCACTAAGGAGGTCCCCTGACTGAATAAAGTCTTGGCATGCCAATCCAGTAGTGAGAGGCTGCTCAAGCCCTTTCTTCCACCTGTGGGGAGGCACAAGAGGGTGTTCTCCCAGCCACGGGGACCACCAGACTCTTTGTGGAATCTTGGTTCCACACTACTGATAAGAAGCATCTTCCCCGACAGCAAAGGCAGCAGGATCCCTCACAAGTTGCTGGCAGGGCCAGGCCTCTGCTGAGGCAAGAAGCATCCCACGCTTCAGGCCGCAGATTAGGCGGACCACCACAGCTGCCTCCAACTGCCACCTTCCTCGCTCTGGTGAAGGCTGCTATGTGAGAGGGACCCGGAGAGCTCCCCAGAGCAGTGGCCTGCTCACTCTCTGAACGTCCTCTGCACAGGTAGGCTCCAGGGCCACCTTTCCCACACTGCCTGGTCCAGAGGAAAGGGCCCAACTCTGACAGAGATATTTGGACCTAGAATCAGCTACTCTTCAGGAAGCCCTTTTGCTCCCTCAGGGTCTTGCTCCTTGAGAGTCCTCAGAGTGAGAGGTTGAGGGGAGGGAATGGTGGTGGCAGTAGACAGCAAATCCTCCTACCTAAGGCGGTGGCCATGCAGCAGACACAGCTCTGCCCCAGCATCTTCCTGCACCTCAGGTGGCCGCCTCACCTGTGATCCTGATGGCGAGCCCTAGACCACAGACTACAAACTAACAGATTTTCTGGCACCACAAACCACATCCGTGCATTGTGACCACCTGCTAGTGTGTCTGCCCAAAGCCCTCATGGCCTTTGGCCTGGAGATCGCTCCTGGGAAGAGAAGTGTCACCTTTCGGTACCGTGGGGCCTCATTCTCACTGAGGCTGGGCTGAACCCCAGCAGGTGCCATAGGATATATCATCCATAGGCACCTACAGTGGTGAGTTGGAGGAGCCACACGATTTGCCCCAGTTTGAATCAAGATAGTGTGGCCATTATCACGTACTAGAAGGACCTCTGGTGCAGGGCTCTTCCTGCTTGAGCAGCCCAGCTGACTTTCCTCCAAAGACTGCAGCCAACAAAGTCAAGTCAGTGTGTGGTGATTGTGAAACGTTCTCCAGGCACTGTGAAATACTGCTTTGTCACTTCCTTACTTGTCTTGTATTCCTCGATGAAGCAGAAGATACATAGCTCACAGGAGCTCCCGCAGCATCCGGCAAAGTGAGTGAAATGCCACACGGATGAGATGGGCACACAGCTAAGGCATTTCGGTTTTTCTTCTCCTCTCAATAAGAGGAGAAAGAAAATGGATGTGAAGCTGGGTTTTTTTCTTACTGTTAGAGCTAGTTCAAAATCATGATGGCTCCTGCAACCTGCCATCTATGCTCAGACCCCTACTCTGCCCTCAGTACTGAACACACACCTGAATTGGAGTGCATATGCATGCATGCAGACAGTCAACAATTTACAATAATGCAAAAAGCATTCATGCTCCATATTAAGTGGCAATTATCTTCCACACATTCCTGGAGACCAAAGACTAATATGCTGTCTGCGATACAGAGTTCTAATACAAACACAAGCTTCCCCTTTTAGAGCATAGAGCACACAGATTACAGAAAATATAAATGCACATTGGCATGTTTGAGAGCCAGTGTGGTGTAGTGGTTAAGAGCGTGGGACTGGGACTCAGGCGATCTGGGTTCTAGTCCCGCTCAGCCATGGAGCCAACTGGGTGACTTTGGGCCAGTCACAGACTCAGCCCAACCTTCCTCACAGGGTTGTTGTTGTGGGGATAAGTTGGAGGAGGAGAATGATGTAAGCTGCCTTGAGCCCTTTGTAGGAAAAAGGCAGGATATAAATTGATAAATCTATCTATCAATGTTCACTAACCCCTGAAAGAGACACAGACTGACTCACTGGAGAGACTCACACCATAAGCCACCCTGTGAATAAGCTGCACACCATGTGCTGTTCCTCCTTGAATCTCCAGCAGGTATCCCTGTGCATTTTGCAGCAGAACGCCCTCCTCCTCTGGCTACTGTTTTTGCTTGCCACTGGCCGGTTGTTTGTTTGGTGCCTCAAAAATGCACAGCTGGGGTTATTTTTTCAGCCCCTCCCCCCAAAAAAATCCACAGGTGTGTTCATAATTTTGGGGAAGGGGTCTTTTGCAAATATGCAAGTGCACCCTAAAATATATGGTCTCATCTGGTCAATTTCTGGTATGTTTCAGCTGCCAGAGATAGTGGTGAACTGGAACAGGCAACCTGCATGGGAACTGACAAGACAAGACTTACGTAGGTTAATCTGTGTGCTGTCACCAGGGTCCAGTTGCCAGGTTGTCAACTGAAAAGCACTAAAAAGGGTGTGTGCGCAAGCGTGTGACAAAAGTAGATGCACTGGAAGGGAGAGGACAGCGTCTCCCACTCCGCAATGCAATTTCTCAGTGTCTCCTGTCTTTTCAACAGTTTCCCAGCTACTCCAGAAAAAAGAGATATTAACTCCCTGCTTTTTTCAGCTCCTTTTCAGAGTACTCACAGCCATGAATTACATAAAAGCAGTGTAAAGTGAAGGCTCTATTGAGGATTGTCTGGTGTGTTGTGTTATTCCCCATTTCTTTTCTACTCTTCCCCCTCTCCTGTTCTTTCAAGCTTTTCTGGTTTTTCTGATTCTGTCGGAGATGTATGGAGGTATGAATAGCAGCTTCCTTTTTAGAAAATGGATTTAAAAAACAGGAAGAACTTGTGCAGAAGATTTGCAATTGCCAAGACTGTGTTGAAAAAGGAGTTGGTGACACTGAGGAATTAAATGAGGATTTTAAAAAAGTTATTTAAAAATGACATGTAAATTAATAATCCTGATAAAGTCCTTCTGAGCAGCCCCAGTGCATTAAGGTTTATGCTTACACTGAACTATGTGCTCAGTTCTCCAACCCACATATGTACTAGTACTTGAAATTTTAGCCTTGGAGCTGAAAGAAATACTTAACCTATTTGAAATATTCCACCCAGTGCATTGATGAAACACATTTTCTAAAGCCGTGGGATGTGCTAAAATGCTGGACTTGAACTGGCAGGTGAAGGAAAACAACAGCAACTTTTTCTTTCAAAGCCTGCTGGGAACTGTTGATTGCTGCTGTTTAAATAACTGTCAGACCCCCTTTTCCATCTCTCCCTAAACATGCACATTGCTAAAGGTCAACAAGAAGGATTAGAATGCAAAGCGAATGAAGCACAGAAACCAGGATCTATGCTGCCTTAAGCAGGCAAACAACGGTTTTCTGAGAGGAAGAATCTCTCCAAGGGCATAATCCTTAGACAGAAAAAGGCCTACAATTCCCAGCATGCCCCAGTCAGCTCCTGTGCTCTAAGAGTTCATTATATCCTCCTCTAATTAGGTCATCTTTGGGTTTGTGGAAGCTACCTCAAAATCCTTGAGGTGCCAAAATCTTTAAGCCGCTTAGGAAGGCCTCGGCAATTATCGGCAGCCTATAAATATACGTAAATATATGTAAATAAAATCCTTCTGAAACTTGCTGGCAAAACCTTATCAGAAATTTTCAGCCTCCACTGGAAAACTGAGGTGTCCCTATGACATCTGAAAACAGAGATGAAACCAGGCACGCTTTGACAGAAAGGCTACCAAGCGGCCACCATTTCCGACATGCCATCCCGGCACAGCTATGAAAAACTAGCCAGCCCCTCCCAGGAAAGAAGCACAATGCCAAGGCCTGTCCCAGCTACCCCCATTCTCCGGGGGCCTTCCTTATGCAGGGATTCAGATTGGACGAGGCCATCAATGCAGGTGGATGTTGCCTTCATGTTACTCTGCCACGTATCAAAATCTGGGGCTGCTGGACTCTTCAGGAGCAATGAAGGGAACCGGACAGAGATGCTTTAACCTGTGGTTGACCGCCTGGCCCAGGAGTTTTTGTTGGGCCCCAACCCCATCACAGATTCTGAACTAGGGCCAAGAAGAAATGTATCCCCAGAAAAAGAGGACGGTGATCTATGTAATGTGTGCATATGCTAATTTCTAATCTTAGGTGCAATCACGGAAAGTGTTATAATCAAACAGGAATATAGAACATCTCACTGCAGTGTGGAAGACTGCATGCAGGTGACCCTTTGGGTCTTGCTCCATCTGCTGTCCAAGTGATGTCCAGGTGCCAATGTCAAAGCACACCTCATCCTTCTGATGTTTTTCATCTTTATGGACATAGAATGGACAATGCTTTTAGTACAAGATGCCTTCAACATATAGGACTACTCTCGGGCAAACATTGCATAGAGGACTGTCCTCCGTAAAATAGGGCATGTGGCCACCCTATTGAATCCAAAGGCCCCTTAAGGAACAATCCTATGCATGTTTAGACAGAAAAAAGACAACTCCTACAATGGCTGGGAATGTTGGGATTTGTAGGCTGTTTTTCTGTCCAAACATGCTTAGGATTGTGGCCTGTATAATTTTAATGTCCTCAAAAGGCAACACTGCAACCATGTGTACAGCAGCTTTGGCCTTTCCAGACTCCTTCCAGCATTGTGCGTCTTTGGCGTGAACATGTGAGGTAGTCAGAAACAGTCTAAAACCTTTTGATTTCAATGTGTTTGCTGTAAGTATGGGTCCACGCCACTAAATTTGGGTCCCACCTGGGATACGCAAAATGCTTTTTAATCACTTCCTCTTCAGGATCACTGCCAAAGACTCGGTATAAGAAGTCGCAGGGCAACCACATTTCAGGTGGTTATTATTAATGTCATTTCATTACATTTCTATAGCACCTGTAGCTGAAGCTCCCTGGGCAGTTCACAACATTTAAGTCACCCATCCAGATTTCGATCAAGCCCAACCTTGCTTAGCTTCCAAGATTAGGTGGGATCAGGCTATATGGAAGCCTACCAATAAGTAAAAGGGATGGTGCACTGGCCCCTCCTTAACCTCACCTGGCCAAATTGCAGCCCTGCAAGGACTTTGCCTCCATCCAAGCTCCAGTGTTAGCAGGGAACCCAACTGGGAGAAAGATTCTTGAAGCAATGGAGCCTGGAGGGGTCAGGAGGGGGTGGGAAGAGAAGAGTCTTGGTTCTCCTCACCTGTGTCTTTTATTGCCCTACCCCTTTATAATATTTATGGGATAGATATGCAAATAATGTGGTCACGCCTACTTTGTCCCTGCATGCCCTGCCATAAGCAGTGCCGTGGAAGCAACACACTGCAGATATACAGTATGTCACTAAAGGGGCAATCCTATGTATGTTTAGGCAGAAAAAAGTTGTGGGACCTGCATAGGACTATGCTCTAAAGTGTTGCACTTCTGCATGAAGCCTTTCTGAACCTGCATGGCACATGTGGCTAAGACTCTCCAGGGGTCCGTGTTCCAAACATGGCACATGCTGGGATGTCACAAGAAAAGCACGCCAGTGTCTGATCATTGCAGAATTGGACATTCTGCTGAGACCCCTGGTCGGCAGATGTAAGTAATTACCCAGCGAATCTGCTGTTCAACCTTCAAGTTGCCTTCCTAGCAAAACTTTAGGGAGTGCATTCCAGCCTGCCACCAGTGCATTTCTTATCCATTTTCCTGGGAGTGGAGAAGTAGAACATTTTACCTTCCCATGTTGTTAAAGGCTGAATCTGAGAGAGGAAAGCAGCAACCAGCCCATTGTGAATTCTTGTTTTCATTGTTCAGCTAATTCCAGATAAATTCTTTCTCTTTTTTCTCCTTCAAAGCCATAATCTCTTGGAAGACAATTACCCTCAGTATTACTTTTCACCAAATTATCTAACAATGGGAATAAAAAGGACCTTCTAGGAGGCTGAGGAAAGGATGTTTGTACATGTTGTCCGTGTTTCTCTGTTCTTTGCCATTTCAATCAGTGTGTGAATTTGGGTGACTGTCTTGCGTTCAAAGCCTGCATCTACTGCACTGAATAGCAGGGAGAACTCCTTTAACTGCTTCCTGGAGCAGTAGAGAGTGGCTTGAAAGTCACTGGTGTTTAATGCCCGATTGTCTTTGGCTTGGAGTGCCTTTGTGGTTGGCAAGAGAAAGAAGCACTTCATGCTTCTTATTATTGCTGCTACACTTTATTATTACTTTTATATCCCACTTTCCCCCCTCTTGCCAAGAAGACAATGTGGCTTGCGTAGTCCTCCTGCTCCTCTCCACTTTATCCTCAGAACAACAACCCTGTGAAGTAGGGTAGGTTGAGGGGGAGTGATTGGCTCAAAGTTGTCCAGTGAGCTTCATGACCAAGTGGGGACCAGAACCCAAATTTACAGAGTCCCAGTCCAACATCCAGCCATCACACAAGACTGCTTCTCAGTGTTAGCTGCTTATGAATGTTAGCTGCTCACCCTCTCCTCAGGCAGCCTTTTACGAATATGGCAATGCCCAAGTTCATTCAGGGCTTTTGCTACTTTTGACAAATAGGCAGGATGGGCTGTGGCAGGGACTACAGCATGCGTGGGGACATTCAGGGGCTCGAACCCTTTTCCTCACGCCTGTAATTCGCATTGCAAAAAGGCCCCATTGATCTTCCTGAAGCACAGCCCCCTTAATTCTTCCCCTGCTCTCCTTGTACAGGTGTTCTCAGCCTTCTTCTTAACATTGCTTCATAAATGACTTCAGAATGTCCATGTTGCCCTGTAACCATATTTTGCACAGAATAAACATGAAAAACAGCTTGCGTTGCATTGCCCCAAACCTGTTGTCCTAATTTTTGTCATACACGAAGCTTGGGAAAGCTTCTGAAAATGAGGCACCAAATGTGGACAGCTGTTGCAAAGAGGGACGTTGGAGAGGCGGACGGACTCCGTGAGGATGCTAGCATGGATTTCACAGGTGGCACTTTTGTGTCGCTGCTCTTCTATGGGTGTGCATGGGCAGAAGACAGAAATGTAGCACTCGGGTGAGGGTTTTTTTGGTTGATGATGGAATGTGGATTTGCTGCTGCATTCAAACCTTGCATCATTTTTAAGTCAGTTACAAACAAATGTGTTCATTCAGAAGCACACTGTTATCCACACACACACCTCTTTCCCCCCACAGAGTTGCACATATTTGTGAATTGCTTTTTTTCCACATTTGAACTTCCCCTCCCTGGATGGAAGTTGGGGAAAGTCCCATCAGTTTTACTGCCACTGGAGAAGTCCATCCCATTTTCCTTGCTGCTGAGAAAGAGGGTTTCCCCCTTTGTTTATTCTATTTTAAAGGACTCTTGGCTTGGCTTCCAATTAAAAAAGAGCAATAAAACTAATCAAACAATAACAATAGAATACCATCAGCATGTCAGCATAAGAAGCAGAGAACATATCTAAACATCCTGGGAAATGTTTTTAAAAAGTTCTTCACTGAGCACTGACATTTATGCCATACCCCAATGCCAGGCAAACCTCCTTCAGGTGAGGCCTCCAAAGCCCAGGTGCCAACATGGAAAAGACCCTGTTTGCTTGCCCACCTCTCCCATCATGTGACCTGAAGAAGGGCCTCTGTAGAAGATCTGAATCCACAGGTAAGCTCATGTGGGAAGAGGTGGGCAAGGATATGGTAGATAAGTTAGTTATCCAGGTCCTCTGGAGCTTCCATGCACTAGTACTCATGCATTAAAAAGGAAGCAAGCACGGCAAGCAATCCTCCAGAATGCCAGTTGCACTGGACAGCAAGGGATGTAGTGGGGAAGGAACTGGTGGCAGCAGACTGCAGGGGATTGCTTCCAAGCCTCACTATCTAAGATAGGCGGTAATGGGCACATGGAAGTAAAGTGGGTCAAGGTTCCCAGGTGATCAAGACAGGGCCTTCAGACGCATGCCTTTTTCAACTAACATGCATAGGAGTCATTAATCAGAACTAACCATTATTAGAGGAGAGAGAGCGAGTGGCTGGCTTTTTCAAGAATAAATTGTGACTGTGAGCATAATGTGTGACAATGAAAATCAATGAGCCTAGATTTTCTTTTTGAAGCAGATCTGTTTAGCCAAGTTCACGAATTTGGCAAAGATAGATTTTTCTTGGAATCAGGCTACTTCAAAGGCAAGGAGAGCCTGGGGTAACCCCCAAGCAAGAGAAGATGGGAGAGAGGATCCCAGTCAAAACTGTTCCTAAAGGAGACTCCGGAGCTCACATCACAGGGTGGCTCTGCTGTGGTTTGTGGTGGAGGGAGGGCTTTCAAAACCCTGCTTGAGAAGACAGGAGGTGACTTTTTAAAGCCTTGAACGCTGACTGGTGGACTGAAGTCTGAGATCTGTTGCCAAGTAAACAGCCCCTTTAGGTGGAGAGAATTTTGGCAAGTTGAAGACATGACTCCCTGATCTGGATGAGGCATTTGGTGCTTGACTGGAGACTGCGACGGATTGTCCTCCAAAACAAAAATGGCTGAGTAAGGCATGTTATTGAGAAAGTGGTGGATTTGGCTCTACCCTTTGGAGAATGTCTTACACATGCCTTGCACATAGGACCTGGAAGAAGGTGCCACGGATCCTGCTATCACAGAAAGAAGCCTACATTCAAACAACAGCCTCATGGCATCTTAAAGTCTAACACATTTATCATGATATAGATTCTATGAGTTGGAAAGCTTGTAATAACAATACATTGTTGGATTAAATCCAGAGGTGCCCTTCCATGAAGGCAAAGAATCTTTTACTAGCAGAAGGACTTTAATCTAAGCAGACAATTCCCATGTGTAAGATTCAGGCAGTTAGGCCTGGCACGATGTCTCACCATGCAAGCTTGCATTAAATCCATGTTGTGCAAAGTCTTCTGCTAGCTCTTGAAAAATGTGAGGAATGTAAGGCGCCTCTTGGCCTGAGTCTTTGGAGGATGCGTTGTGCATGCCTCAGGAGCAGGGCCTGGAAGACGGTGCAGAAGGTGCATTTGCAGAAGAGACAACACTGGAATTTCTTCTGCTTCTCTGGATCCAGCCTATAGCCTATAGGGTGCTACAAGATGAGCCATTGTTTTGGTGGAAGAGCAAGCTAGTATGGCTGCTTCCCTGGAAAGCATGGCTGCTTCCATGGTTGCTGCCGCTGGAGATGCTCCCTGTGTGCCTTCTTGATGCGTGATCTCTGATGCCCGGTCACTGCCATGCTCACCACTGGGCTGATCACCACCTACCCACCTCCTGGCCTGGTTGTCCACCTTGTGTCAATCACTGAGATGCCTGCCTTGCATGGTGCCACTGCAGTGTAATCTCCCAAATGCCCACGTCTTGTGCAATGTCCCACACAGTGGAATGTGGGCAGTCCCCGCCTCTCATGCACAGTCCCCATGCCCTCACCCTGTGTGCAGGCCTCTCATGATCCATGCAAGTCTCGGGAACTTGTAAGAGGCTTGCACGAGAGGTGGGGATGTGTCTGCATCCCATGATCCTCACATGAGAGGCAGGTGCCCATGTGATTTGGACATCTTGGCCATCCTTGTAGGCAGGTGGGTAGGCAGGCAATTGGCCAGGTGGCATGCAAGGTGGGCAGTCAGCCAGGAGGTGGGCATGGTGGTGGTGTGGTAACTGAGCATCGGGCAGAGCATGCCAGGAGGGAGATCAGGGAACACAGGGACAGGCAATCAGTGCTCCACCTGCTGGCAACTCAGCCATTGCTAGGCAAACAGGGCAGTGGAAATGGTGGCTGGAGTGGCCACGGCTGAGCGGCCAAAACCGGGATACCATGGAAGAACATTGCCACTGGGTTCACATATAACAAGAAGCTACAACAGGGAAACCTTCAAACAGACTGTTGTTTCTCCACATGAGTCACTGAAACCAAACTTACCTCATTTCACCATGCTTCCAGCATTCACACATAACAACAAGCCATTCCTGCCATAGCTTGTCATTGTGTGTAAATATAACCGGAGGAAATGTATCCATGGTGGGTACACACAAACAGTAATTGTATAACTTCCAGCAGGCCGGCTGTGTTAGCCTGCCGTAATTAGGGATAACAAAGAGTTGCATAGCACAAAGTTTTTACTGCACATATTTCACGGCCAGAGTCTATTTTGTCAGATGCATGAAACATTCTCCTGGGTGGGCAAGGGCACACCCATGTTTGCAAAAGCGGAAAGGAAGTCCTCTGTTACCATCCAAAAGAAGTTTCAATGCATGCAACATAAGCAGAGTTACCATTCACAACTTCTGCAGGGAATGATAACACAGTCATCTTTGCATTGCTAATCTAATTAACAAGTCAGTGTAAACACTCATTCTCTGGCCCAGCAAGGAAGATTAGCTTAGCACACAGCTGATGTGCGTGTGCATCCCAGTTCAGTTGCACATTTGTGTACTCCTCCAGTCCTTGTCAAAGGTGAAAGATGTGTTTAATGTGAGCAGAGTTGCACCACAGTGGGACCACCTGGGGCTTAGCCAGAATAATACAACCGAAACATGAGTCACAAGTGAAACCTCACAGATGCAGGTGGTTTATTACTATAATTGTTCAGATCCTCTTGCTTCTGCTGCCTATTTTACTCCAGGGATAATTCCTGTATAGCCTCATTGTCAGCTTTGCACAGCCCACTCAGTCTTGGAAAACAGCTAGATGTTGTTGTCTAAGGAGGGTTTTCACTGAGGTGGTAAAAATAGCAGCACAAGAATAGCGGGTGTGTAGGGGCAACGGAGGACTCCCCAAATTGCTTCAAGCCAAAGCAGCACCCACAGGGAATGGCCATCTCCACTCTTTGCTCCTTTCCCAGCTGGGCCAGGTCCCTCCTCTGCCCTCCCAGAGCCCACTGGAACCAACAGCTCTTCAAAAAAGGACAGCAGGCCCATCTGCAAGGAAGGATGAGGTGAGGCGATATCATCAGCCTTCCCCATTCCAAGCCCTGCCCACAAGGATGGCCATGGCAAGGAGCTAGTTGATTTGAGCAAGGCCGCAGAAGACTGAGACCTCATTCTGCAAGACCACCAGCTTCTAGGTGAATTACAACCATTCAGGAAAGGCTAGTAAGTCACCAGGCTATTTTTCTGGAGGCCCACCAAGGCCTTCCCTTTGACTGTGAGAAATCTGTTTCCATCCCAGCTGGCCTTTGTAAGAACCACATTACACTAAGAGATGGTGCTCCAGTTTTCTTGTTTTCCTTTTCCATTTCTGTGTCAATATACGTTGTAAACCCGAGGTTAGGGAATGTCTTGATTAATCCATAAGCTGCTGTGAGAGTCTTTCCAGCTGTTGAGCAAGGCAGGTGGCCAGTTTTGCAGAGGCCACTTCTTTGTTTGAAAGGCTGCCAAGCCATGTCCTCTATCCTGAAAGCAGAGCTGCCAGGTCCAAGCCCAGCTGAAAGAGAGAGAACTGCCAGGGGGAAAACAGACACCTTGAAGATGCCCCTCAATAGCACCTGGTCAGGAGACAGAAAAAGAAGCACACACTGAGGACAGTTTTCCACATTATACTGAGAGGTGCTATTTTTCTATTTAAATTGTTATTTCTAAATTTGCATCTATAGATATAAATGAGGACATGCAGACATTATACAGATTGGTGTCCCCCCCCCTTTTTTTTTTTTTGCCAATGCATTTCCAATAATCCATAAGGGGTAAATGGTTTAGATAAGAAGTCATAAATGTAGCAGAGGCTGAGTTTGGGGCATCATCTCCGGACAGTTGGTTTGTCTAGAGAAAAATCATTCCAACCAACATATAGTAGGGGAAACTGAGGGCGCTAGTTGTTTCAAATGGGCAATTCCCAACATTTTTTCTGAGGCATGCTTCATTTCTGAGTTAAAAGAAAACACAAAGTGATTGACTTTTGAGATCTGCAGGCGAGAACTTCAGGTCCAGGGGCCAAATTCAGCCCATGTGGGGTTCCAAATTCATCCCAGAGAGGAACCTCTGCTGGTCCCTTCCCCCTTCTTTAGCACCATCCCTGCCTACCTTTACCTTCCCCTGGTCTGAGAAAGGCATGGAACCTCTGTGCCCCCCTCCCTCGCACAGAGACAGGGACTGAATGGCACCTTGAGGAGTTCCTCCAAGTGCAGGCTGAGATCCTTCCTAAGCTGCTCGCAGCCCCAAGAAAGTATCCAACCTGGCCAGCACTTAGAGGAGCAGTTCCTCCAGGTGCCAGCTGAGTCTTTTCACTTAGCATGTGACTCACTACCACAAGAAGGCATCCAGCTTGGCTGGCATTTAAAGGAAGGACTCCTCCAAGGAATGACTGCGCACCTTTGCGCATGGAGCTGCATGTCCCTCACTGCACAAAAAAGAAGACATTGGTGGGGTGGGATCAGAAGACATCATGGGAGGGGTTTTGAGGAAGGGGCCCACCACCTGATGTATTTGTATGGGGGGGGGTTTATCCCCAGACCATAATAGGCTCCCTGCCCCTGCTGTGAGGATCAACATCGCTCACCTTTAGGGTGGGCGATGTTCCTGGTGTGATTGACTTCCCTGTGCGCCCCTCTTCTGACAGTAGATATTTGTATAGTATCAGGCACAGCAACTTGAAAATTTGGAACTGCAGCAAAGTGTTGGAATCTGAGCTCCAGCCAAAGCAGTGACTCTGGTAGACAGATGTTTTCATGGGCAAGTATTTTGATTTCACAGGATCCTTTCATGGTTAATTTAATTTTTCACAGTACTCTGGTAGGTGTACCTCTTTTAATTGATCAGATGAACCTGCCACAGAAGTGTTATGCTCAGGGTGTGTAGAACCTCTAGAGTACCCGTAGGTTGTTCATCCAGGGTCTTCTACAAGGTAGGACATGGAGTAACTGAATGTGGCACTCAACAGTGGTGCATGGTAGATCAGCCTTTTCTAAGCTGGTTCCTCTAGGTCTTCTGAACTACAGCTCCCAGCATTCCATGCCAGGGGGGACTGATGGAAGTTGAACTACAAAACACCTGGAGGACACAAGCTTGGTGAAGGTAGATGGTTTGATTTCCCAGGACAAATAAAACCACGGTAGATACCTTGGCTGCCGCACCTCTATTTTAATAACATGCCCGTTCTCTCTCTTTGCACCACACAAGCTGCTTTTGATGCTGCTCAACATGTAATGACGCACAAGGCCTTTACTTTGCAGGCCGTGCCTATGAATAGCACCATATGCTTGCATTAGCTCACTGCCACTTCCTCATTATGCCACTTTTGCAGGGAAAAAATGACTGTGCATTGCTGGGATCTTGCCCGCTGCTCCTTGCTTTCAACTGAGAAAAGCTGTAATTGTCATTCCGTTCTGTTCTCAGAAGTGCACTGGGGGTCTACAGGAAATTACATTGCTAATTAAGCTACTTAAAAATGTACAAAAGCTAGAAAGCATAAACACTCGGCCTCTGTTAAAATTTACTTGACATGCATTATCTTTGCTGGCTTCAGGATGAGCGTGGTTGCAATTAAGTGGGCTTTAAACTCTTACCAAATGGTGACGCTGAATGGGAACAAGTGAAGGCAGAGCTGGAGCGTTTTCACTAAAACACCGCCAACTTGATCTGAAGCCCACTGCCATTGCAAACACAGCAAACGGCAGGCAAACCAGTGCCTGTTGCAGCTCTCAAACTGGAGCCGAGAGGGCTCTGAGACTGTGTGCATGGAGCCATTGGCCTGCCTCCAACATGGCGATTTAGGGCAGGAACCAGGAAGGACACCTTCTGTTGGGCTAGTGTCTGCAACGTGGTCCACTTCAGATTTTGGCCAGAACTTTAAAGGAGCTGTTCATGGTTCTGAACTCATCCAGGATGGTAGTTCTAAATAACTAAACATGGAGACTTCACAATGAAACCTGGAGTGGTTACACCATGCCACTGACTTTGGAACCACAGCCTCCACCGGTAATAAGGGGTTTTCTGTTTTTCTCATTCCACCATGCCTATTTTTTTGGTAGAAGCAGCAGCTAATTTCAGTGGCCTCCATTTTGTTTTTCCAGAATGCCCCAGGCAATGCATTGCTCTGAGATGTTTAAGTGATGGAATGACACTTGTCAGTAGAGATTCTCTATAATGCCCTGTGATGATGTTAATGGTGATAAAGATGAAGATCTAGGGCATTATGGGAAAACTAAACCGTGGCCACCAAGAACTGTTTTATTAAAATTAGCTCTTTGTTGGAGGTAGGAGTTGCTGCCACAGCCACATACAGTGGCCAAAAAGGCCAAGGAAGTAGGAGAAAGCCAACAAACACAAATGAGAAACAGCTAAATTCACTTTAAGCAAATAGAATAGCTAAAGAAATGATGTTCTCATTAACAAAACCAAATGGAACATTCCTGCATGGCCTTGAAGTCTTGCCCCATGGTGGAATAAGATTACCTGGGACAGTGTGGGCAGACGGCTCCAGCCAGGGGAAGACTGGGGTGGGCAGGCAGGAGATGGAGGTTTTGCAAACATTTCCTCAAGGAGCAGCTTTTGCAGCAGAGCTCAGAAAATAACAAAGAATGTGATGTCTGCTGCCTTGGCAATAGGTGGCGTGTTGGCACTGTTGGCACTGTTGGGTTGCCAAAATCTCACAGAAGTGTTTGCAGGACAAGGCTCTTGGCAGCCTCCAAGGGCGAGCTGGGAGATGTGGTTTATGTGATTAATCTTTTTAAAAAGCATTTATCCTTCACCTAAAGTCGTTCATTTGCTATTGGAAACTAAACTGTTTACATATACTCACAGTTGCTTTGCAGGGACTTGTGCCAAGTGGCTATAAAACAGCCCTGAATCAGAAGGGTATTGTGTGCCTTTCATTGTACTCTGGTACAATTGTCAGTGAGAAGCATAAAATAAGAGTTAAACAAGGGCTGGTGCTCAGGTGAGCAATAACGGTAAGGTTCAGTGCCACTATTGGATGTATTAGAATAATTCCCAATGGCTTCTCTACATGAAGCTTTTAATCAACCATTTTACTGAGGTGTCTTCTTCTGGGTTCTTTGCAGCATTAAGGTCAATTCCGTTATTTATTTATTATTTGATTTCAAACCCAGCCTCTTAGCCACATGGCTTTACATGTGTTTATTTTCTGAGGTTGTTTTTTTCTTCTGCCTTTCTACATGTTTCATTACATAAACACTAGGTGGCACTGTGGCATTGCAGACTAGCACAACTACATGAAGGTTTCATGTTGCCATTCACTGATAATACCAGACATTTCTTGATGGGGAACAAGGCATGAAAATGGTGGCAAGAAACAGGGAGGGCCTGGAGAATAACAACATTGCACAAAACACCTGCAAGTCACCATGACTGATCAAGTGAGAAATCATGAGCACAAAATGAGGCCTCATTTAGAAAGGATCTATGCATCTTTGATAGTTCCTGTGAAGTGGTGACACATTTGAGGTGCACTTTATATTATTATAAAAAATAAAACAAAACTGCACCTTCATCCCAAAGAGGAGTTCATTGCTTAAGACTATGTTTCCAGCTCTCATGATATGAAGGGAAAATAATATTAAGTAGGCAGTTTCTGAGAAATGCTTATAAATAACATCATAAAATCCTAAAATAGTAGAGTTGGAAGGGGCCAGAAGGCCATCAAGTCCAGCCCTCTGCTATTGCAGGACACTAATTTACAGCATCCCATTCAGATGACTGTCCAAATGCTTTTTGAATGTCTTCAGCGAGGGAGAGCTCACAACTTCTCCAGGTAAAAGTTTCCTTTGTCACACTGCTCTAACATCAGGAAATTCTTCCTGGTGTCTAGGCTAAATCTGGTCCCTTTTAATTTAAGTCCTGCACTCTAGAATGACCAAGAAGAGGTCTCGTCCTCCCTCTTTGTGGCGGCCTGTGAGGTACTTGCAGAATGCCATCTTCTCTCCCCTCAACCTTCTCTTTCTGAGGCTGAACATGCCCAGTTCTCTCAATCTTTCCTCCCAGAGCTTTCCTCATGTTGGTCTGCAGGACCAACAGGGAGTGCTTGTTTTGTTTTTTGCCCATTATTCCCTCCTGGCACTCCCTGAAAAACTGCCTGAGTGTGTTGTGGAGGGCTCTCTGGAGGGAGGTGTGGAGTGGCATGTGGGGAGCTGCAGGGGAGGGGAACAAATGAACCCCCCCCCCCACTAAAAGCCCCTCAGTTCACAAATGAGCCATTTTGGACAAGACCCAGATCTAGTTACTGAAGTGCATTGTATATGTAATTAACTTGCACTGTTTGATTGCTAAAAGGTGCTACTTTCCCCAAATATTTTGTTCCATGTATTTGTGTCCTAGACTGGTCTGGGAATGGAAAGCAAAGACTTGCAGCATTGCAAGAGGGAGAATAAGGGCCTGGCAGACCCCTGAAACAAACGCTCCCCGCTCTTTACATTGGTGGGAGTCCAGACCCGAGACAGTCAAGATCCAAGCCTGACTATTTCTATTTGGACAGGAATGCAAATATTTAGGAACAGACTTTTAAAGTGGAGATCTTCCCACATCTCTCCATTTTATGTAAGTATAAAGCTGGCTTTGTATAACTTTGGCATATATTTGTTGGCTACTAAGAGGCTCGGCATGTCCAAGTTCCAGGCCTGAATGTCTCTGGGAAGCAGTCGTTTGCACAGAGCTGGTGCAGTTGCATGGGCTGAGTGGTGAAAAGCTGCCCTTTTACTTCCTTGGAGTTCTTACAAAGGCGGAAACTGGAGTTTGGACAGGGCTGTGAAATGGAATGCAGCGTCCGCTTGCCTGATGGTGGTGTTATGAATTCAGAACTTAAATCTGGTGAGAACACAGAGACAGTGAAACGGAGATGCATTTCACAGTCTTACAGCAGAAGATTGCTCTGGAGGAGGTTTCTCCCACCTTCTTGCCCTCCAGAAAAGGGAGTGCAGGACTACTGGCTTAAGTTTCAGTGTGCCCTCAGTCTTCATCTTGCTTTGTTACATCGGCTGAGACAGACAGCTGTTGGCCCCATTTCTCAGAGGTGGGAACTGGATGAGAAGAAGAGCAAAATGCTATGGCCGTCCCTTGAACTGGTGGTGGAGCCGCCAAGCCTGATGTACTCTCCAAAATCCAAGCCCAGCTGTTCACTGCTGGGCACCAAAATGTCTGTTTTCTAGGGTGCTGCAGAAATTTAAAGATAGCCACAATATTTAAGTGACTATGATGGCAATTTCAGTACATGCTGGCCATTTAAAAAAGGAGCATAATGCATAACAGAAATGTGGTGGAGGAGGAAGCAGTGGCAGGTTCAAGATAGCAAGCTCTGGCCTCCACACTTCCAACCTTCCTGGAAAGCACAGGCCTGGATGCCAGCCAGAAAGTCCACTCAATGTCCAGCTCTGTCTCAATTCCTGGAAGTCCCGCATATCTTCTGTCTGCACCTTCCTGAGGACAACCAGTCAGCATTGCCTGTCGTACTTTGCAGGGCATGCTAGAAGAAACTGAAAGCATTGTGATGTGAAGGTTAAAATGCTAGACTAGGACTAAAGTTAGATCAAATCCTAGTGCAGCCTCACCCTTGTCGTTGTGTCATTGCTGATGATGGATTGCGTTTATTTCTCAACTGTCTTCCTCTTGCAAAGAACCCAAGGGCTGTTGAGAGGATAGCATGCAATAAGGCTACTTAGGCTATCATGTGTTTGTTCAATGAGGGGGACAGGACCAGCGTGAAAGCAGTTTTTAAATCCTGTTGTAGTGTTTTCTGTGAGCTTATCACTGCTAAGTCAGCTATTCTTGAGGTTTGAGAAACCTTCCAGTCACTGATAGGCTATCTTATTAATGTGAGAGCATTTCTGTCCTCTGGATGCAGATGAGAGTCAGATAGGAAGCTGAGCTGATGTTCTCAAAGCAGACATGGCAAAGATAGAATTTCACAGCTTCTCTAGCGTGCCCTCTTGAGACCTTAAGACTTAGTCAGAGAGATGATGATGTATCGGCATCCGTGAAATTAATGTTAGTGGAAAGTGAAATGTAGATTCCGCCCCCAACCCTGAGTATTGTTCTTTCAGCTCTTGGGTGAAGGAATGACAACTGTGAAAGGAAGATGTAATAAAGGATGAATCAATTGGATTTCTGTCTGGGCCGCAAGCTGACCTTTTCAAGTTGGAAGAAGAATCACTCTCACTGGCCTTTAAGTGCAGCCGCTCTTATATGCAATGGCTGGGATCCAAAGATATGCTGAAGTTCATGGAAGAAATTCACTCCAGGGCAGTGGAATCATGATCATGATCCTCATCCTCATCCTCATCATTGTCATCATCATTTTATTGGACATTTTCAGTACATTAAAAACTAGATTGCAATAAGAGGGTTTGAAAACATTTACTCTGCAAGCCAACACGTAAAAAGAAGAAGAAATGCCTATTTTTGCCTCTCAGTCCATGTTCTGCAATGCATTGCATAATCTGAGAATTGTTCAGCTTCTAAACCAGTGTGGTGCAGTGGTTAAGAGCATGGGCCTGGGACTCAGGCGATCTGGGTTCTAGTCCCCGCTCAGCCATGGAGCCAACTGGGTGACTTTGGGCCAGTCACAGACTCTCAGCCCAACCTACCTCACAGGGTTGTTGTTGTGGGGATAAGAAGGAGGAGGAGAATGATGTAAGCTGCCTTGAGCCCTTTGTAGGAAAAAGGCAGGATATAAATCGGAAAATAAATAAATAAAGATTGCGATTCTCTTTGCAAGCAATGATGCCTCTCAAAAATCAGAGGTGATACATCTTTGGTGTTTGCACAACAGGTCTTTGTGTACATAAGATACGAAGGTGAACCAAGTTGTTTTGCCAGTCTTCTAAGAGCACAAGCCCAGGGTCTCCCAGTGCCATCTAGAAGACTATAGGATTTTATAGAGTTTGGGCACTGAAGTCCTCCAGCCCCAATACTCAGACTCTGAAGGTCAAGCCTGCTCTCTTGTAACTAGCATGGAACAAAATCTAGATGTCCAGAAACCATGGTCTGGAGGAAGGGTACGGTGCGAGGTGGAATGGTGGAGAGTGCCGCTACTGCATTTTGCCCTTGCATTGGATGCTCATCAGCCCCGAGGCTGGAGCTTCCCTGCATCTGCTGTGGGGAAATAAGAACTCCCCTTCCTGGGTGTGTGACTTTCCCAGCCAGTGCAACTCCCATTTTCAAGATGGCTCACTGTGGATATTTTAACTCACGGCTACGCAATGCATGAAACAGCTGCACCTTTAAAGGGACCTCCACCTCATGCTGTCCTCAAAGTTCCCTCTGTTTCAGAGGTCATGTGGAAGAGACCAGGCAGGAAACCAAGTCTAAAGTCCTCCTCAACTCCCTCCACTAGTTTGCAACTCCCTGGCTATTGTCCGTCCAGAAGCAACTGGAGCTTATCTTTTTGTAGAACCAATTTCTTGCAGTGATGCTAATGCGGGACTAGCTGCTACAGTGTACCTGTTTTCATTGTTGTTGGTACTGAAACGTGTGTTCTTTTTCCCTTGGAAGAGGTGGTGTAGTTCATGCAGTCCTGTCACTGGGTTTTGGGGAGGTACAGGCATTCTCAGTGGGCCCAGCTGCTCCACTGTTGCTTCGCTGGCCTTGGTCCTTTAGATACAGCTTGCACCTCAGGTCAGAGGAAGAGGGCAAAGCTGGTGGGGGTGGATGCTGGACCTTCTGACTGCTCAGATACTTGGAGAGGACAGCCAAAAGGAGATGGTGGGACAGGGATGAGGACCCTGAGGGCCATGCCCCCCCCCCCCCCGCTGTCCTACTGTGCTGGCCACTGATTTTATGAACAATGTTCCACTAGGATGGACTGGACAGTCAAATCCTAAAGCGACAGCTGTGGCCACTGGGCCGTCTGTCCCAAGCCTTTTGTCCCCTAGGTGGCCAGGAGGAGGCTGGGACATGGATAAAGGTAAAGGTAAGGTTTCCCCTTAACATTAAGTCCAGTCATGCCTGACTCTAGGGGGCGGTGCTCATCTCCGTTTCCTGGCCGAGAGAGCCAGCGTTTGTCCACAGACAGTCTCCGTGGTCATGTGGCCGGCATGACTACACACCAAAGTGCACGGAACGCTGTTACCTGCCTTTTTATCTACTTGCATTTGCACGCTTTCGAACTGCAAGGCTGGCAGGAGCTGGGACAAAGCACAGGAGCTCACCCGTGTGCAGATTCGAACTGGCGACCTTTTGATCAACCAGCCCAGCAGCACAGCGGTTTAAACCACTGTGCCACCTGCAGTCCATGGATAGGAAAGCATAAATTCTCAGCCCCTCCCTACCTGCCAGCACACCCTGTAAAATCCCCTCTGAAGCCATTTGCAGCCTTGGGGAAGATGGCCTGCCTTCCCTGAGGCCACAAGCGGGTGGGACAGAGGCTTGGCCTTTGGGATTCCAGATCCAAGATCGCAGCATCTCAGGGCCGGGATCCCTAATAATCTTCAGACAGTGCTGGGAGGCCAAAGGGCCACACCCTTCAGCTGCTCTATGTGTGGTATTGCTGGGATCACTACACAACCTTTTAGTGCACAAATTGTTGCCCATTTCCTTTTTTTTTTTAATAAGATTTTATTAAAAATTTAAACAACAAATTAAAAACATCAATCATCAAATACATCGGACAAGCTGGGTCAGCCCCCTATAACATATCTTTTAGCATTCTATGATCATAATCAAATCAATTTATAAAAGTTTAAAGACATCTTTAAATCTACGCTAAGTCCTGTTTCTCTAGCCAGTCGTAAAAAAAGTTCCAGGTTTGGTAAAAGTCAGTGTCTTCCTTCTCCTTCAGTGATAGAGTCAGTCTATCCATTTCTGCACAATCCAGAATCTTTTTCAAAATCAGCTCCTCAGTGGGTAGTTCCTCACTCTTCCAGTATTGAGCAAGCGCGAAAATTGTTGCCCATTTCCGACCATATTCACTTTGAGCTTGGTGGGAGGGCCGATTTTAGCCAAATGTGGGCCGCACTCTTAGAAATACAGTAGCACCCTCTTCTCAAGATGAGGGAGTAGTTGGTTGGTTGGTAAGTTTTGAGAAACCCTCTAGGCATTCATGAAGATCTCAAAATGAGTCAATCCATCCTCTACTGACCTTTGCTAAAACCAATTAGCTGCAAAGGGCTGAGAGCCAGACAGATGTGCGATCGCAACTATTGCAGGAAGCAATTCTCCTTTCAAAAACCGTTTTTTAATTCCACATAAAGTGCGAAAGGATGGCTTCCGGTTTTGTCAGAGGAGCTTCAGATGCCCATCTATCACAGGGCTGCTTCTGGGGCTGTCGCATTCCTCTGAGGATCTGGGGCATCCATTTGCAAATATCCCAGGAGCTGCTGACAGAGGCTTTGGGCACTGTCCTGCCCTCCTGAGCCGCTGTGGTTGTGTAACAGTCAGCAGCTCTGCATTCAGACGGGTTCTGCCCACTCACTTGCTACAAGCGCTGCATGCTGCTCTGCACAGTGCATCCTCCAGCGGAAGATTTCAGTCACCTCATTGTGCCTGGTAGCATGTCAGTAACTGTGGCAAAAACAGGGTTAGCTCTGCTTAGCTGTGCCGGATTGTGCCTTTTTGCTGTTGCTTACAAATTATTTTCTCAGTCTCTGCATTAAGTCTCCACCTTAGTGACTGCCATTCTACACCTATACACATCCATAACATCAGAGATAAAAATGAAGAACAGCAATCCTGGTTCTGGCCAAAGGTCCACCTAGGCCAGGATTCTGTGCACACAGTGGCCAACAATCTGCCCAGAAGATCTCACAAGCAGGACATGAGGGCACCAGCCCCCTCCTGCCAAGTTCCCCAGCAACTGGTGCACCCGTCCCACTTCCTCTGATGCCGCAGGTCACACAGAACCATCATGACTACAAGCCACTGAAAGCCCTCCCGTCCATGAATTCAAGCAATCCCCTTCCAAAGCCATCCAGAATAGTGGCCATCACCACATCCAGTGGAAGCGAATTGCATCATTTAAGTATGGACCGTGTGAAGAAGTACTTCCTTCTACCTTTCTTGAATCTCCCACCAATCAACTTCATGAGATGATCCTGAGTCCTACCATTACGAGAAAGAAAGAGAGAGAAATGGCTCCCTATTAATTTTCTCCACACCATGCACAACCCTCTATACTTCTATCTTGTCTCCCAAGATTCATTTTTTTTCCCCAAAACAAATTGCCCCTTTCCTTCCAGGGGAGCTGCTTCAGGCCCTTGACCATTTCAGTTGCCCCTTCCTGCACCTTTTCCAGCACTGCATCTTTTCCAACTTGACAATGTCCTTGTAGAGACGCGGTGATTAGTGTTGCAAGTGCAGCCGCACCATAGAATGATGCGAGGGCAGGATGATAATAGCAGCTTGATTTTCAATTCCATAGTGAGAGATAGCTATCAGAAGAGCATGCACTGTAGTTCAACTTCAGCTTCGGATTTGGATTTTATTTATTTATTTACTTTCTATACTGCCCAATAACTGAAGCTCTGTGGGAAGATTACAACAGCTCGTAAAACAGACAATACAATAAAACACCATAATTTCTTTTCCAAAGGACAGACACTGGAAAGCAATTTCAAAACAGCTAAAACAACATATAATGCAGAGTAGACCAGTGAGCACCTGGGATGGGTACTTCGCTTGAGCCATTAAATATCCTTGGGTGTCTATAACTGCCTTGGGATAGGGGATCATCTTCACCTGGCCAGGTGAGCCTCAGAGGGAAATCATTCCACATTTGGCAGGGGTGCCACTGAGAAGGGCCTCCCCTTGTGCTGCCCTCCAAGCTTCCCTTAGAGTTGGCGCCCAGAGGTAAGCCTTGCATGTTGATCATAGTGCCAGATGGCCTGAAACTAGAGGTACTCTGTAGTATTGGAGCCCAAAGCTGTGCCAGGCTTTGTAGGAACCAGACCCTTGATTTAGGCTCTGAATTATATCAGTAGCCAATGCAAGAAGGATGGAATTGGCCATACCCCCATGAAGTCGTGGTTCAGCATTCGCGGCTTCAGTCTTTCGCGGGATTTTTCTCCAAGCGAGTCCAAGCTGATCTCCTTGTGAGTACGCTGGTGCCTCGGAGGAAACAATCTCTGCATGTGCCCACCCCTGCCCCTGCCTCGCCATGCGCCGCCTGGCCCGACCTGCACCTCCCGCCTGCACCGCCTTGGCGTCCGGCACCCATCACCAGCACCAAATTCACAGTTTTTCACAATTCGCAGGTGCTTTAGGAATGTAACCCCCTCCCCCCGAATTTCAGGGAACTACTGTATATGTTCAGAGTTACTGCTCCTAGTTATTAGTCTGGCTGTGGCATCTTGTACAAGCTGCAGTGTCTGCACAATCTTCAAGGGCATAGGATGGATTTCCATAATCTAACTTGGAGGTTACCAACATACAAACCAGGTCAACTCTGTTCAGAGAGCAGTCCCACTGGGTCAGCAGGCAAAACTGGTAGAAGTTACAGAATTGGGTCAAGGAGGAGCCCTAAGTTTTGAACCAAGTCCTTCAAGGGAGAACAACCTCATCTAGAACTGATCGAATACCCTCCTTTCCATCATTACCATCTCCATCTTATCTGGACTGAGCTTCAATTGATTAGCCCTCACCCAATCCATTGCTGTGGCCAGGCTCCAGTTTAGTGTATCCAGTCTCACCTGATGAAGATGAAAAGGGCTTTCTGATGAGCTTCTGATGGCAAACTTTGGATGCCCACATGCCGTGGTTTCATGTAGATGTTAAATAGCATGGGAGACAGAACTGACCCATAGGGAAGCCTATGTGGAGAACCCATAGGGTTGAACAATATTCCCCAAGCTCCACCTACTCACCCAGCCCTCCATGTCGGAGAGGAACCACTGCAGTGCAGTACCCCTGCACTCTCAACTCAGGCAGTTGCTCCAGAAGAAAGGCATAGTCGAAAGGCATAGTACAGAAAGCTGCTGAGAGATCCAGCAGTATCAACTAGGTCATACTTTCACATTTTTCTTCTCCCTTAGTTTATCATACAGGGCAACCAAGCTGCTTCTTTTCCAAAACCCATCATAAACCTCAGTGGAAATGGATCCAGATAATTGAGCTCATCTAAGAGCTCTTGAAGCTAGTTGTCTATCACCTGTTCAAGAACCTTGCCCAGCAAAAGAAGGTTTTGCTCCTGGCCTGAAGCTATTAAGCTCTTCTAGGTCTAGAGAGGATTTCTTCAGGAGTGGTTTCACCACTGCCTCTTTCAGGCTCCCTCTACTAAAAAGCCATCGATCAACTCCCTGGCCCAGCCTGCTGTTCCCTCCTTATTGGCTTTTATAAGCTGGGAGAGGCAAAGATCCAGGATGGAAGCAGTTGCTTGAACCTGTCAAAGCATCCTGTCAACATCATCAAGGTGTACCAACTCATCCAATAAAAGTGGACCAGCCTGCACTCTGGCTATCTTGCATGATTCAGCTACTCTAATTCTGGGGTCTAAGTCCCAGAGGATGTACGAAATTTTGTTCTGGAACTGTTCACAAATATGACAGAGGTGGGTCTAGGAGGCACGGGATGTGATAGGTCCTGGATGACCACTGAGCACCATTGAGTGGCAAATAGTAGAATGACTAGAGAGATTAAGCTGTTGTTTTTGCTGCCCTCACTGGGTTTAAATATGCCTGACTGTACGCAGATGGCAGTGTTCAATTACACCCACTGTAAGTTTTTCTCCTTCTTGCACTTGGGTGGTCTCCTGTTTCATGGCATTTCTCTTAGCCCCAAGGTATACTGTGGAGCTGCATCAGCTCTGCTACAGAGAGGGTACTCATGGACAATTTGGCAGTTCCCTGGGCCATCTCTGTGTATCATGTTCCTCCAGGGCTTCAATGGGAGTGTCAGCCATATCGACTGGAACCCCCACCAGAACCTTCCAGAAGCTGTTGAGATCCATTCACTTCTGGGGCAGACCATCTTAAAGTTCTCCCACCCTTGCAGAAGGGAAAATCTGCCCTCAGCCTAAATCTGAGATAAGCTCAGCTGAAATCTGCTGAGATAAGCAGACAATTATCTCAGCATGGTAAAGGGAGTAAATCGGCCCCCTCCACCCCCACCCTCGGAAAACCTTCGTGCTTGACTGAAGAAAAGAGAAGTCTAGAGCAGGGGTTGGCAACCCGCGGCTCTGGAGCCACATGTGGCTCTTGAACCCCTCTGCTGCAGCTCCGTCACTCAAAACATGCGCCGGCACAGCCGCTGATCTGCTCGAAGCTCCACTCAGGAACACAGTGCAGCGCTAGCTAGTTAAGTAAATCAGCTAGTTAAGTAAATCCTCTACATTCCTCTGCTAAACAAGCTTCCTGCAGGCTCTCATGTTACACAAAACGAAACCATGCTGAAAGGATTCTCTTTGTCCCAATGTAATCTCCTTCATCTGAATGTTAAAAGCTGAGCTTGGGACCTGTCACAATTCACAGCACTTGACTGTTTATCTGATAATCGGTCACTAAACACACCTATATCTCCTGATTTACTGAGCTCCCCACCACCACCACCCCCATAGACCAACCATGGATAAATCGAAGAAAAGAAAAGTTTCTGAAGAAAACCAAACGTTTAATGGTACATGGATAGATTCATTTGCTTTTACTGCTGAGGAACTTATGGGGTTTGCTGTTTAATGCATGCAGCCCTTTAGCACTGACTTTGACTCTGCAGGAAGCTGTTTCCTATTCAAAATATATGAAAGGAGTCCTACTAGTTTATAATGTAAGATTAAAAATAAGTTTTTAGTGACTGAACAAGAGCTGCAGCTAAATCATAATGAAGATATACATAGCATTAAGGTAAAAAACGATATATGCAGTGTTATCTTCATTTTAGATGTCAAAAGGGTTTTGATGCTCCCGGGGTTTTCTTTTGTGCGGGAAGTGGGTCCAAATGGCTCTGAGTGTTAAAGGTTGCCGACCCCTGGGCTAGAGTGTTCTCTGCCAGGTGTTGCACCAATGACAGTTATGGGTTGTCTTGGAAGGCTGCTATAAAGGAGAATCAACAAAGAGTGTGAATGCATTTTGCAAATTCCAAGCACCTATCACGACAGATGTACAATTGCCTTGGAGTAAACGCCAGTGAAATCAAGTGCCGCCTAATCTGTCCACAGTTGTGCTGATCAGTAAGTAACAACACCTTTCCTCTGTTGGCCGCTTGCATAATTGTCCTGCTGTAGCCAGCCAGAAGAGAAAAGTTGGAAAGTACTTTGCACACAAAAAGAGCCATATAAGTGACATTTCTGTGGGTTTTTCTCTGGTTTATTTGAGCTACATTGCTTTGTGGGAAATTCATTTGGAAATGCTAACTGTTACCATGGAAACACGTTCTTATACTAGCATGCACTGGTTTATGACTCACCATTACCATAGGTAATAACTGTCCTAAGGAATAATTAAAGTGTGCACGGGGTGGGGGGGGGCAGAGAAAGCTGATCACACGCATGTAGCTATTGTGTGTGTGTGGGGGGGCAATTACTGCGATTTCAGAGGCAGCAGATGCTGGGGAGAAAGCTTGCTACTGTCCCCTGCTTTTGAATTTCCCAGGAACATGTGGCATGTTCCCTTGGAGGTCGAGAAAGAACTAGAATTTCTGTTCAAATAGTAGAAGAGGAACCGGAGGATGTGCAGAGTGCCCTTCCTTGGCAGCGAGCCTACTCTGCTTGTCTACCTTTGCTAGGGATTAAAGGGAAGGGCAGCCAGCTCAAAGGCCTGTCTTTAGCTGCAGCACTGCACACCTCTCTCCTTTGAAAATCTGATTTCATGAAAATGAAGCACCATCTTATGCAACTCTGCTCAGAATCAGTCCAAATGATGTGAAGTGGGACTTACTCCAGATTTCTGTGTACTAACAGGGCTGAGCCACACGTAGGCCACGTCCGCATGTGGTCCCTGTGACCAGTTTGGTTGGGGTGCTGAGCCTCTGCTGCTGAATTTGCCATGGCTGTCATGGTGGAGGAAAAATACCATTTCATGAGCAGACTCGGAATGCCTTGTTTGGAAACAACATGTTCCCAGGCAATTCTCATAAAGAAGACACCTCTCCCATGTGCCATGTTTTCTCACAAAAGGGCCCTTGGTTTTTGGGCTACAAATTTGCTAGTGAATTCAGTGGTGTCAGGGACATTTCAGCAACCACTGGTGGGTTCTGGGGGCAGTAATGTGACCCCCTGAACCCCAGAAGCTGCCACCCCGATGGCACCTTCAACTGATGTCCAGTCACCTTTCCTCACTGATACACCTTTTTTCAGCCATATTTGAAAGATGGGGAAGAGGCTAAAAACAAAATGCAGCACACGGCAGCAGTTCTTTGCCACCCAGGATATGAAGATCATTTTGTGTGGGTCTTAAACTATAAATTGTGTACCTTTTTTTCTGCTCATGGCTTTTACAACACAATCCTACGTGGCCTGCTGATATTGACAGGGCTTACTCACAGGTAAGTGGCTTGAGGATTGCAACCGGAGTTCAGTAAACAAGCTGCTACAGCAGGATTGACATGACAAATTCAGTGTGCTTTCCAGCTAGATTTTGTCACATTTCAGCTTCCACACCAGTTTGCATACAGGGGTGGGTGAGCTGGAGGTGTGGCAGCAGTGGAGTGATCTGAGGGGAAAGTGGCCACTGGACTTCCTGGGACTGCCCACCCTTGGCCCTCCTATGAAAATCTTCTAAACTACTGGGAGCAATGCTTTGTAACGCCTCCTTCCCAATCCCTTTCCTTGCTTTCTCATGTCCTTCTAGATTGTGAGCCTGAGAGCAGGGCCCATCTCTTCACTGACTTGTATAAGGTCTGTGTGGTGTAGTGGTTAAGTACACATGACTGGGACTCAGGCGATTTGGGTTCTAGTCCCTGCTCAGTCGTGGAGCTCACTGGGTGACTTTGGGCCAGTTGCAGACTCTTGGCCCAATCTTCCTCACAGGGCTGTTGTTGTGAGGATAAAACTGAGAGGTAGAGTGAATTGTATAAGCCACCCTGAGTTTCTTGATAGGAAAAAGGCAGGATATAATTATCATAAAATAAATACATAGATAAACAAGCCATTCTGGGATTCTTTTAACTGAAGAGTGGAATAGAAATGCTTTTAATAACTAATATATAATATACAGTACCGATATATGTCAGATAGGTGAATTATGATGTAAAAGCACAAAGTTCTTTCTCAGTTTCAAGGGAACGGGAGAGAGATGTATTAGATAGGAGCTGGTGCTTCTAAAGTCAGGTTTCCAGGGGTCCTCTGACTATTCCCTTTGCTCTTCAAGTGGTTATCTGTAATGTTCTTTTTTCTAACACATACTCACTCCGACATGTCTCTAGTTGCAGTTGAAATCCTCCCTCAATGTGTGAGTGGACTTTGGTTTAGAGTTCAAGCCACGCATTATTCATCCCCATTGTGATATTTATTTCATGGTTCTTTACACTTGAAGAGTTTTTTTGTCCTAGGCTGCTTTCTGGCATAACAAAATGATCTTCAGCAGTGCTGAATAATTCATTGCTTCTCTTGAATTTATAGCAAGGCAAAAGTATTTTCCACAGGTCTTGAGTGTTGCAGTGATGCAAAACCTCTCTGGGATTAGAACGACAGGAGTAAATCATTCCTGTTAAGTGATATCCTGTTATGATATCCCCCAAAAGATCCTGCCTGTACTGTTAATTTGCTTGATGTTTGCCACCTGGAGTCTTATTTCAATGACAACCAATAAGAGACAAGCCTCTCTCTGGCTGAGGGAAAAAGGGTGCCTTTTTAGCAACTGGTTGCTGTGAGATGACAGTCTTGCCAGAGATGTGGAAAGGAAGGGCCCCTAAGAGCACTCTTTAGCCTTATGAGAGAGCAAAAGGATTTTTACAAGTTCCCTGCAAGGAGGGAACTTATTAATGAGAGAGGCATTTTAAGCATTCAATACATGTGTCTTTTGTTTTTTGCCTCCTTGGAACTTGTGATTTTAGTGAGAGGTGGGCAACTCATGGCCCTCAACATGTTTTGGCTTCCCAAAATAACTCCCATCATGCTTCATGAGTCTTTGTGCTAGATAGGGCAGATGGAGGCCCACAACCATTGAAAGCCACAACAGATGGAGGGCCACAAGCTACCATTGGCAGTTTTGGACTGAGAACAACAAAACTGACCTGAAATAGGCCTGCACAATGTGGGATTCACCCAGCTGAGCAGAAAAACAGAGTCACCCACCGCCAGCCATCAATGGGGCTTCTCATCAGGGACTGAAGAAACCTCTTGGCTTGGCAGCCTGTGTTGGACAAACTGCAAACACAGGAAAGTCAGTGAGCTCTAAGCGGGGCACAAGAAACATGGCGGGCTGGGACAGGACTGTCCCTGCCATTAGGCAGTGTGAGGTGGTAGATTTTTGTGGCACCATTTGAGACTAGCATACTGGATGCGGCTACCATTCCCCCTGTATACTGCAGTAGAAGATGCCACCTGGCTTGTTGGTTTTCATCAAGGTTGATCTCTCTGAGCTGTTGCAGGTCTAGCTTAAAACTGAGCTAAGGAGAGAGAAAAAGAAATATGTCAGAAGAATGTTGCTTTCATGGAATACATGCATAGAGTGTATTCTACATTCTACCAGTGTAGAGTATGCAAAGGCTGCTCTGTTTTGCATGTTTGCACTAATATTTACACACATGAGCATATATTGTTCAGACCTAAACCTAAGGTCCTGTCTTGATTAAAACTCCACTTACAGCTGGGTTTAGCATGGAGGTGTACAGTGAAATCTTATAAAGTCTGTTCAGAAGTTAACCCCATTGAGTGCAATGGAGCTACTCCCAGGTTAAAGATGGGATGATGGCCATAAGTCCCCAAGCTCAAGTGCCAGGGGTGACCTTTGTCTACTTGTCCTCCCACTTTACCACTTGGATCCTGATTGTGATCAAGAGGTCATAAGATAGCTCCTGAGGTTTGTATAGGATTGCACCTTTTTCCCTTCACAAAATAACTACCAGCTTTATTACTGAAATTGCAATCAGGACAAATATTTGACCTTCCCATTCATTCTGACAATAATTTTGTTCTCCTTTACCTGTACTGGAACCACTTGTTCTTTTTAACCTGATAGCATCCCCTGCATTCTCTTGTATTTATTACTCCACACCTTCCACAGCACCTGGCTATTATTCATTTTAACAGTGTGTTTCCCATCACTGCTGCCTTTCATAATTTTGCACAGCTAAAGTTAGTGACATGAGGGAGGCACAGCCACTGGTAAGGATGATTAATCGTTTGGTAAAAACAAATGAAAAGGTAGTCTCATCTGTCTCCCAAAATTCACAAAAAAGAGGCTGTCATATAAAAGAAGGGGCAGGCTCTTTTTTTTTGCTCTGAAGGGCCAGAAAAATGGGCAGAGAGTGTAGGGAAGCAGATTTTGACTACATGGTGGAAAACCCTTCCAAACGGTAAGAGTTGTTGACAGTGGAACAGAAGCAGGGGATGACTTCTTCTCTGATGAAAATACTGAAAAGAGGAGGGGTGGCCACCTATCCAGGAAGTCATGTTTGCAAGAGTCCTTCATTGTACTGGTGGTTGCCCTAGAAGTCCTCTAGGATCCCTTTGGAGTCTAACGTCCTATTATTCCAAGAGGAAACAACACAAATTCATCATAGAAAATGCTGATTGCTATAAAGAAACAAGGAACTAATAGGAAATGCTGCAGTGAGCACTACTGCAGTTAAACCCTTGAGGAGTTTAAAAATTAATCTCCTGGGTAAAATTGAAAAAGCAGCATGTGCGGTGAGTGAGCAGATGGCATATATTTGGATTCCAGTGAAGCATTTAGGAGTGCAGCTCAAAATTTAATTAGTATTGTTCTTTTTGGAAAAAGTCATCTAGATTTGTTCTAAACTGTCTTCTTGCACCTGAAGGTCTTTATGCAATGTTTAACAGTGCAACGTTTTGGTGGTGGGAAAAGCTGTCAGCTATAAATAACACTCATAATGGAAGACCCTAAATGGGGATAACGTACAAATATCTATAATGACAGACAAATATGTGTTGCTAGAAAATGATGATCAAGTAATGATGCTGGAGAATTTCAGTTCAGTTCATTTATGAAAGAATTCCCCCCCACCCCAAATTTGCAATGTCCTCCACATGATGGACAGAAAGAATTTGAGATCTTAGAAAGCTGAATGTTTGTTGTGGTCGTTGTTAGTCGCAAAGTCGTGTCCGACCCATCGCAACCCCATGGACAACATTCCTCCAGGCCTTCCTGTCCTCCACCATCCTCCGGAGTCCACTCTAGCTCACACCAACTGCCTCAGTGACTCCATCCAGCCACCTCATCCTCTGCTGTCCCCTTCTTCTTTTGCCATCTATTGTTCCCAGCATCAGGGTCTTCTCCAGGGAGTCCGAAGCTGAATGTAGGAGAATGAAATAGGTATATGTATCCACCCAGGGCCGGGGTTCTGAGAGTTTTGCTCTTAAAAGACTGGGTTTAAGTCCCTGCCTATGTGACCATGCTTTGGCTTAATTAAAGCTCTTTTTGACATTTTACTAGGTTTTATTTCTGAATTTTTGTAAACCACCCTGGCTGGTTCTGGTAAGGTAGTGCAAAGATGTCATAAATAAATAGTGTCGCAACCTCTTTTTAAATGTTTACCTCTGCCTTTAATGGCTCCTTGTCACGCAGGTGCACCCTGATGTTCCCTGTGCTAGAAGTAGGTGATGCAAATAAGCAAGGACTTCGGTTCGGTTCATTTGTACAGGAACTTGCCATAGCACAAAACTCTCCATAGGGGTGGGACTGCGGCCCACAAGCTGCATGGTGTGGAGGCAGTGGCAGCCCCTGGCCAATCTCTTCTGAGGCATGGCAGAGATGCATGTTTCAGGAAGGCTGCCCTTCACCTTCCATGTTAGCCAAGCTCTTTGTGAGGTAGACTGGGCTGTCCTATCACTTCTGCTCAGGGCTTTTTTTGTCATAGAACGCACCGGAACGGTGTTCCAGCACCTTTTTTTGACGGATTTTTCCATGTGATTGTGAAGCGCCCTGTTGGGCATAGCTGGTCGCCAGCAAAAAGCATTAAAATAGTGCCTGCAGGCTGCGTGTGTGTCGGCGCTGCTCTGCTCAGGACGCTGCTCAGCTTGGTCGTGTGGTCGCACGCACTGAGTTCTTACTGCCAGCGGCAACCATTAAGTTTATGTGTGTGTAGAGTGACTGGCTATGCGCAAAAGGTAAATAAGTTCTTTATTTCAAAAAAATTTGGCGAATTGAAAATCTTTTTTTAGTGTAAAAGTGTGACCCCAAGAGGTGAGTTCTGGCACTTTTTTTGTTGTTGTTGTTTACAAAAAAGGCACTGCTTCTGCTGAATCAAGAGTCATCTGCAAGTCCCATTGGCATCTTTAGGTGGAACTGGGGCAAGAGGAGGTCTTAGCTTCCACCTCTGGCAGCAAAATCTCTTTGACCATCTCCAGTATCTTATATTTGGGAGAGAAAGGACTTACGAGTTTACCATTCCAAAGTGAGAGGAAGCAAAACCGATGGATTCCTCCATCTGTACGAGGGGCTACAGCTTGGAATTACAGTTTGCAGAAGAAGAATGAAATAAATAAAGAAGCAATCTTTCTTAGAGGGCATTTCATGTCTAATTGCAATTCTTCCTTCCTCACCAAGGAATAAGCTTATTAACCATAGGGGAGTACAGTTGGGTAATAAAATACAAAACAAGGATAGCCAGCAAGACAAAATAAGAATAATTTCTAACTTACTACCGGTTAAGAATGGATGTATCCCTGCATGATCATCCTTTGAAAGACTGGGTTCTTTCTCTTAAGATGCAAAGAAGTCCAGCTGGGAAAAACTAGCAATTTCTAGCACTCATTCTGTGTTCAGATGCATGGGGGTTGCTTCCCTGGGGAGCAATCTTTTTGCCCCCGAGGCTGGTGCTTGTAAGACTCTGAGCTCAGAGGTTTACGCCCACCCAGTGCAAAGTGCTATCTGGTGGGGGCAATCTCTGCTGTACCTCAAGCCCTGCATTTTATCCAGATGGGCCCCTTCAGCTATCCCATTGAAGACCTGGTGAGGGAAAGAGGCTGGGGTGCCAATGGGAATCAGCACAGCTCCGCAGCGCCAGCTTCCTCTCTCCCCTTCGCACCCCACCATGACCCCCTTTCCCCCTTCTGAGGCCTAGTTGTGGCTTTGTGGTGGGGGGGGGGGCTCCATGCTGGCTGCGAGGGGTCAGTGCAGGGGCTTGAACTCTGACAGGGTCAGGAGACACAGGACTGCATCCTTGATGTTATGGTGCCAGACGCAGGCTGCAATCCTGGGAGAACCCTGTTTGAATTTGCTGTTAGCAGAGTGAGCACACTGGAATGGCCTCGAGGGCCCCGAATGCCACCTCTGGTGTCTCCCAGACACGGGGGACAAAGGACTCCAGCAGAGGTTGTAGCTGTGGTTTGTTTGGACGGGGAAGCCTCCTGCTTCATGCTTTCTAGGAAGCCACACCCTCAGGGTGAGCACATAGGAGGAGCAGCAGCATGACTGCTCAGGTAGTCAAGAGGGAGTAAGGATGACCACAGAACAAAGAGCCTGAAAGGAGTGATCCTGTGGCCTCCCAGCTTTGTCTGGGGACCAGTGCTTGGACTCCAAAAGCCAAGCCTGCCCTTACCCTGCAAGCGATCAGGGAAGAATGACACTGGCTGGAGCTGGGCCTCAGAGCAAAAGGGCGAGCCATGCCAGGGGCTGGGGGAGGAGGCAGGAGTCATGGAGCTGTGCCACTTCCACTTGGTACCCCAGCCTCCTTCCCTCCCCCTCGCTGCCCAGAAATCTAGATGGCTGAAAATGCAGAATAAAATGCAGGATGAGACCCACTGCAGCAGTGGAGAGTGCTACTGACATGCCTTGGGCCTTGTGCTGGATGTCTGCACACCTCTGCATTTGGAGGTCTATGAGCATCTGCCATGGGGGCAGGGGTGGGATAGGCCTGAGGCCTCAGAGTGTCACTCTACATGGTAAGGCAGCAGGAAGTAGAGGGCATCCCTTCCTGTGCTTCTCCTAATGCTCCTTGTGGTCATCAGGGGGAGATAGGCTCAGAGGCAACGCCAAGGCCCAGTTTCCAACAGCAGTCCAGGATGCACATTGACCTTCGGGGCAGTTGTGCAGCTGGTGTTAGTGGGCTGGGTGGCCTTACAGAGAGCAGAGGTGGTTAGGCACTGGTCGCTTTTCTTTTCTACCCTCCCTCCCCCAACACTTTGGTTTTATGTTCCTGATACGCAAGACCAAAACTGGCAACGACCCTGCCAACATTGAGACAAGGGGGATAATTAAGAGCATTTGAAGTCATAGCAGGATCATGAGGAGGAGAATAAAACAGAGTTTGCTTCTGCTGCCCTGTTGCAAAGCATGCTTGCTTAGAAGTGAGCACCATTTTTAATAGGAAGGGATAATATGTATTATAAAAAACAGGAAGATGTGTTGTAGGCTGGGGTTCCAATCAGCCTTCCAGAAGCAAAATACCAGGGCAAAGATGCTCAAGGCATTACCAAAAGGGCCTCCCGGGAACCCTTGTCTGGTGGAAAAGCCAGAAGAAGACAGCAGAGAGTAGTTACTGAAGGCAGCGAATAGATGTGGTGAGCAGAAGGCTCTGCGCCCCCAGGTCTGTTAAGGAGACCGGCTTGATTTAACTCCACAGCAAATTGAGTCTTGGCATAAGACTCCACAGCTGAAAAGGGCTACTTCCGAACGTATTAAAAATTGAGTGTGTGATAGAGGAAGAAAACAGGTGAAGTCTTGGCTCCAGCTTTTCTTTCTTTTCAAGGAAAATTATAGGGCTGGCTTTATTCTATCTCTCCCCCACCCCTGGGCTCCCTCCTGCAGAGTGTAAATGCAGCACATTGTAAAGCACCAGATCTGACAGAGGAACGGTAAGCAGCCCTGAAAGAAAATCCTGTGTTTCTTCTGATTTGTGTTTATTTCTGCTGGCCCATTGCCACCGCAGCCGCATCTCCACAGCTCTGCAGCCTGAAAGCAGGAACGTGGCCAGAGAATGTGGGAGATTCACAGCAAGGGATCTAGCACAGTTGGAAGCAAGATGTTCCAGTCTGCTTTAAGGAGCTGATGGAGGGTGCAGGACCTTTCTCCCCCTGCCCCAAGCAGCTGAAGTTCTTCAAGCAGAATGGATGCTTTCATACTTAGGAGAAACTGAAGAAAGAGGACCCTGGAAAGACCACTATGGGAAAAAGATACATCATGAAGCCTAGGGATGAAGATAGCTAAATAGTAAATCATTTAGGAAAGCACATGTTTTAGGACCAAAGCATTAAACCTCAAAGCAAATTTCTCTAGAATCCTCTCAGACTCACTGCCAAAATAGAAATATTGGCTGAATGTAGCTTTTTATACCTGCATGGGGAAGCTACAAATATTGGAAGCTATTCAAATATATTGGAGAGAGATTTAGTCTGATAATTAATGAAGCGTTACTCCTAGGTAATTTAGTGAGCTACATAAATATGCCACATCAACCATGACCTGATAATTTAGTCTGAAATGCTCAGGCTGCACTCCTGCACAGATTATCTGAGAGTTGAGTCCTACTAAACTGAAAGAAACATACTTCTGAGCTGATGTATATAGGATTGTTCTCCAAGCCTCTTATGTTCTGATCCAAAAGGTGTTTACTCACACCCAGTAAGTTCAGCAAAATTCTTCCTTGGTAAGCATGGTTAAGACCACATGCTTATGTTGATGCAAAGTAGAAATGACTAGCGATCTCAACATGTTTAGGATTAGGTTGCAAGCACTGACCTCTACCATTGCAGATCACAAGCTGCAGAACTAACTTATCCCTTTAAGAACTTGAAGTCAGCTATAGCTGTAGTGTGTTTCACTACGTTTTTCCACACTTTCTTGTCCCATCTTCCTTCACCTTTGGCTATGCTAGCTTAAGTTGAGAGAAACTGCAGTCCAACAACATTGGACCACACTGAAAGTGTGGAGGGCCTTCCCTTCCCCGCCTGTGCAGGTGTTCTCTTGCTCACCTGCCTCCAGTGAAACAGAGTTGTCTTTTCTACTCCAGGAGGAGGTAAGAGCAGTGAAGCCATGTCTCCACTCTAAGTGTTATTCTGAACTTTAAAGGACCTGTCTGTGGTGCTGAACACTCCAACTAGGTTCAGGACCATGGACAGCTCCTTACCATTTGCGCTGCAGCCTGTTATCGCCCCATTGCCCCAAGGAAATGGCAGCCACTGGTCTTGATTGGGGAGAACAGCACAAGGCCAGTCGTAGCACCTGCCACTCTTGGGCAATGGATGGTCCCAGCACCACCTCACTATGCAGTCCGTGCTTTGGGATCCCCATAGAAAAGTCTAAACAGCCTATAAGTACTAAAGTCATAATTAGCATTACACTGATAATAACATTTTAAAACAAAGCGACACAATGACCCTGACCCTGACCCTGACCATAATGCAGAGCACTAAAAAAGCAATAAAACAAAACAGCTTGGTTTAATTATGGGCCTGGAAAAGCCTGAGTGAACACATGTGTGTTCAGGAAGCTAAGCAACATCTTAAGATTTCCTTTCTGACTGTTTAAGACTAGAACTTGCCCTGCACTCACTTCCCCAAGAGTGAGAGCTGTTTGCAGGTACACTTTGCACATCCCCAAGCTTGCCATGCTTACAGGCAGAACGCATTCTTTTGAACAATGTGCCCTTTGGCAAAATGTGCCTTTTTTGGCTTTCGTCAGTGGGGGACACGATGTATGCTTAAGTGTACGGTTTCAAATAATGTGCAGACAAATGTGCATTTTCCCATTTGAAGGCGAGGGGAGCTTGCAGCTGGAGACAGTTTCAGTTATTGGGTGGTATAAAAATATAACCAACCAAAATCAGCCAACCAACCAAGAGTCAAGAGTCAAAGGCTTGAGGCTCATGGACTCTGCCATCCTTGTTCAAAGGATGGCAGATGGCAATCCTTCCCCAAGGCACTGCCAGCATTTTGGCTGAAAGTCAAAAGTGCCAGCCACAGGACCAAAAAATGCTTCCTCATAAATCCCCTGATCTCCTGTCTGAGGAAGGCAGGAGTGAAAGAAGCATGGGTAGAAAAATTAGAAGCAGCAGAGCAGAGAGGTGGAGGGAAAAGTCTCAGCTGCAACCTCCCAGACCAGGACACAAGGACCCACCTCCTCCTTCACAGCTGCATTTCAAGAGACCCTCCTTTCACTGCACTGTTCTATTCCAGCAGACTACTGAGAACATTTCTGGGTAAAATTGTCTCATACCCCCATCAGCCTATGTCAATTTTTTGACTTCTTGTGGTATGAGCGAGTATCTTTAAAATTACTAAGAGTCAGTCCCAAATATTGATGCACCTGGTCAGCCATGCTGAACTACAGTTATTGTTAGAATAAAGGCAGTTATGTTTATCACAGGAGCAAGGAGTCTGTAACTCTCCAGAAATTGTTTTGCTACAAGTCCTATCAGCCCCAGCTAGCATGGCCAATGGTCAAGAGTGATGGCAGTTGTACTCCATCATCTTCTGGAGAACTTCACTGCCTTGGTGCCTCTTTCTGAGTCCTGCCTGTGGAGAAAGACTGTGCACCAGTATTCAAATACACGCACATGTGCCCCATAAGCTGACACCTAAGCAAGCAAGCGGATTAGACGGTGGTGCTGGAGGTGGTTCTGTGTTTTCACTGTGTGCATCTAGTTGACTTTTTGTTTTCCACTAGGCAGCCTAACCTGGACTATTGCAGATCCTATTGACTGCAATAACAAATGGAGCAATTTAAGCCACCAGCACAGTTAGACTTAATGGGCAACCTTGGCGAATCTTGGAATGGGTAGGAGTAAATGTTTCTGATTTACCTGACATCCACAGGAGCCATTTCTCAGCAAGAAGAATTTAAATTGCTTCATGCTTCATTACATCAGAGGCAGGGCATTAGAAATCTATAACAATGTGCAAAATGTCTATGTAAATCTTGCAACTAAAGCTAGCAGAAGAACTAAATGCCTTTAAAGATTACTGTGAATGCAAAAGAGCCCAGCTTTCAAAAGGAATCAGTTTGGAAACATACATTTGCTGATGCAGCCCGAATGGATAATTTACAGTGCAATCTTATACATATCTAATCAGAAATAAGGCCCATTGAGCTCAATCAAGCTTACTCCCAGGGAAGTGGCTACTCTCAGATAGGCCACAAGATGAAATCCTTTACCCACTTATCTGGGAGTAAGTCCCACTGCACTCAAGTCAGGAGGACTTACCTCTGACTGGACATGCTTAGCTCTTCAGGTGCAAATTTACACAAGGAAGATGCAACACAATAGGTGTTGTGAAGGACCTTGTGGTGAGGGACCAGGCTGTATTCAGGGCTGCACCTAGGATTGGACTTTGGGCTGAGGGCCAAGGCAATGCAGTGCAGTCCCCTGCCTCAAGGGACTACCTAGCGAGGTGATGGGCAAGGCATCAACAGCTGGGCACACATTGAATAACAGAATCATAGAATGGTAGAGCTGGAAGGGGCCAGGAAGGCCATCAGGGCCAACCCCCTGCTGTTGCAGGACACCAGGTCACACCATTCCACTCAGGTGCCTGTCCAGTTTCTCCTTGAATGTCTCTAGTGCGGGAGAGCCCACCACCTCTCTAGGCAGCTGGGTCCACTGCTGTATTGCTCTTTTCCAGATGTCCAGTCTGAATATGGGTTGTTGCAACTTGAACTGATTATTCCGTGTCCTACACTCTGGCATCAGGCCGTGTCAGGACCCATCAGGACTGACACTGCCAGCACAGCATACTTTCTTTATCTATATTAAAAAGAAAAAAACATAGTCAAGAGATGCCAATCGGATGTGTACATAGCTGCAAATTTTCATTTTATTATTTTTAATTTAAAATATAGCAAATATAGCATCTACAAGCAAATGATTTTGATTTCTAAGTCAATGTGATTACCATAAGGGTGGCAGAAACAAACTCCTTTATTCTGTTGTCATGAATATACCTCACATGTTTGAGTTTACAAGGCACAATTGTGTATACCCATGTGAATTTCTTTAGAATTAGGGTCAGTAAGCAGTGTGTGTCTGTGGGAGAGGGGTGTTGGGTTTTGGTTTGATTTTCTGTAAGAGATTAGAAATGTAGGAATAGTTGTAAAGCCTGGAGGGGCAATGCAGGAGCAGAGGAGAGAGAAAAGTATTTTTCACCGTTGCAGTAATACACATGGCCATTTCAATGACACAAGACCATTAAATCCAAGGTCTAAAGTTACTTACATGCACCACTGCCAGCAAGGCAATTCAAAGTGCCAGTAGACATGTCCAAAGCAGCTGAAGTTCGAGATTTCCCTTCCAGAGGAAATCATCAGTAACTTATATATCTTGAGCGTTAACACAGGCAGAGAAAACACATGCTTGAATTGAGAAGGAGCTTTTGGAAATTGTAAATTTGCCATGACCAAATCCCATCAGTATGTCTTTGGCATGCCTCTGAAGGTTCAGTCTAACCACAAGCTGCTGGAATCTATCTTCAGAAAGTCTATAAGCAAAGGTTCCAGTGAGGCCACAACAAACACTTCTTCAGTTACAGAAGTATGACATGCAAGCTGCCTACATGAAAAGGAAAGATATGTTAAAACTTGGTGTGCTTTTCCCAGAGCAAGAGAGCTCAGCCCAGCTACTGAATCAAACTTTTATTTATTTATTTATTTATTTATTTGGTTTTTAGCTCGGCTCTTTAGCCACAAGGCTGCAAACATCCTGTCTGGAGGGAGAGGTAGACAGGAAGCCCCTTTAGTCCAGGTTTGGCACAGAAACCACGCACCAAAATTCAACTGGATCTCTTATTTTATGATTAAACTTTTAGGGGTTTCATCATGGTCCCTTAGCACATGATGTCATCGAATTTCAGGCTGCCCCTCCCAAACTGAAATGGCAATCAAATGTCTCCCCTCCCCATTTCTGAGGACAGTGGAACCTTGCATTAAAAGCTGAATGCAAGCTAAAATCTGTAGTATTTTAAAGTAATGAAGAGGAATGTGTGACCACCATCCACCTACAGGAACCAATGGAAGGTGAAGATCATGGGAAAATTGGGTCAAACACAAATACCATTTGAAGCAACTTTTAAGTCACCAAAATATTCCAGTTAAGTAATTTGAGCACTTGTCTTCCTCTTTGCTATATGGTCTGCTGACAGATACCTGTGACTGTCTTTGCCATTTCCTTTTCATATCTGCAGCTGGGCCACATGGCTCCTTCCAGATGAACAGTTTTGTTCACACTGCAGAAAACCAAGAGAGACAGCAAACATGCCTGGTGAAGAAAGCAAATGAGAGAAGTGTCACAAAAATCATACAGGCTACTGGAGGGAGAATTTCAACACATGATTGAGTATGTGCAAGTGTGTGGGTGACTTAAATAAATCTGATGACATATGCATCTGAGCAGTGCAGACAAAATTCAGTGGAGAGGACAACAACTGGTTGCAGCTAAAGGGAATACGTGTCTTCAACCAAAGGCCTATGGGAAGAATTTAAATGACTCTGGTTGTGGTGAATTTTGCTCAACAAACTCAGCCAATTGCTTGTTTTAAGGGTTTCCTTTTCTAGGTATTTCTGCAGACAAGAAGTTCTTTGAATGTTTCTAGAGACTGAAAGATGTCCTACAACCTTGCATCTTGACCTTTGTTGTTGTTGTTAGTCACAAAGTCATACCTGACCCTTCATGTCCCCCATGGACAACATTCCTCCAGGCTCTCCTGTCCTCCACCATCCCTCAGAGTCCACCCAAGCTGACACCCACTGCCCCAATGACTCCATCCAGCCACCTCATTCTCTGCCACCCCCTTCTCCTTTTGCCATCAGGGACTTCTTCAATGAGTTGTTCCTTCTCATTAGGTGGCCAAAGTACTTGAGTTTCATCTTCAGTATCTATCTTGACCTTTGAGGCTTTGCTTTTGCTAACAATTGATGCCTCTGTTGTACTAGTTACAAACTAAAAGTTAAGAAAATTGTGTTCTGTCTCCTGATTGTCAGGGATATAAGACAGGATCTTTTCAGTGGCAGCTCTTCAGTGAACTTCCTTCCTGTTGGCCATGGTGTCTATGCTATTCAGCAGAATTCCACAGTCACCAGTCTTATCTAATAATGTGAGTACTTTATTCAGAAAGCCTCCTGCCCTCTCCTGGGCTAAACTAAGGATATTGGTCCTGGGGGACTTCAATCTCCACGCTGAGACTGTTCTGACCAGGGCGGCTTAGGACTTCATGGACTCCATGATGGCCATGGGGCTGTCTCAACATGTCAGCGGCCCGACCCATGAATGTGGACACACTCTGGACCTGGTTTTCTCGAAAGGGCAGGAAGAGGGTGATCTGAGGGTGAGAAACTTATGTCTGACGCCCTTGTCATGGTCAGATCACTTCCTCATGAGGTTTGAGCTTGAAAGTGGCCTTTCCCTCTGTAAGGGTGCGGACCCAATTGTGTTGGTCCGCCCCCGGAGTTGAATGGATCCGGATGGATTCCTGAAGGCTCTGGGGATTTTCTGGTTGATAAGGCTGGTGCTCCTGTTCATGTTCTGGTTGAACTGTGGAATGGGGAAATGGCCAGAACGATTGACACGATCGCCCCTAGGCATCCGCTCCTGCCAAGCAGAGCCCGTCCATCTCCATGGTATACATCTGAATTATGGGTGATGAAGCGGGTTGGGAGATGACTAGAGAGTAGATGGAGGAAATCACAGGATGAATCTGACCGAACATGCTTACATGCTCACTATCTAGCCTACGCTGTGGTGGTGAGGGTGAAGAAGAAATTCTTCTCCACTTCCATTGCCTCCTCACAGTGCCGTCCAGTGAAGCTTTTTCGAGTGGTACATGGGCTGATGTACCCCGCCCCTAAGAAAGATCCTGTACCATCATTGATGGCCCGCTGTGACGACTTTGCCCAGCACTTCAAGGAGAAAATCGCTCAGATTCATCACGAGGACTCCACAATTGATTCAGATCCCTTAGGGGAGACACCAATGACCCCGTCTGGTGAGGTATTCATGGATGAATTTCAGTTAATGCAGCCCGACGATGTGGACAAGGTGCTTGGACAAGTACGTCTTACCACCTGCTTACTCGACCCTTGCCCTTCGTGGCTGCTGACCAAAGGCAAACACGGGATTGGTTCCTGGATCCTGGAGGTTATTAATGCCTCTCTGAGAGACGGCCAGGTGCCCGCTCCTTTAAAGGAGGCGGTAATCAGGCCTGTCCTAAAGAAGGCATCTCTGGATCCAGAGATGTCTGCCAGTTATAGACCGGTGGCCAACATCCCGTTTTTGGGCAAGGTGTTGGAACGGGTGGTGGCAGGACAACTCCAGGTACTCTTGGATGAAGCTGATTATCTGGACCCATTTCAATCTTGCTTCAGACCCAGGTACGGTACTGAATCTCCCTTGGTCACCCTGTACGATGACCTGTGCAGGGAGAGAGATGGGGAGTGCGTCCCTGTTGGTTCTCCTGGACCTCTCAGTGGCTTTTGCTACCATCAACCATGGTATCCGCCTGGATAGGCTGGCGGGGTTGGGAGTAGGAGGCACTGCTTGGCAGTGGTTCCACTCCTACCTTGAAGGCCGATTCCAGAAGGTGGTGCTGGGGGACTTTGGCTCTGTGCCTTGACAACTATGCCATGGAGTACCGCAGGGTTCCAGTTTGTCCCCCTTGCTATTTAATGTCTACATGAAACCACTGGGAGAGGTCATAAGGAGGTTTGGGCTGTGGAGTCATCAGTATGCTGATGACACCCAGCTCTACCTCTCTTTTTCAACTAATCCAGGTGAGGCAGTGGCTGTACTGAACTGGTGCTGGGCTGAGGTAATGGGCTGGATGAGGGCCAATAAACTGAAGCTCAATCCAGATAAGACGGAGGTTCTGTTGGTTGGTGATTTGAGCTCCTGGGTAGGTAACTTGGGCCTTGCCCTGAATGGGGTTGCACTCCCTCTAAAGGACAGGGTCTGCAGCTTGGGAATGCTCCTCTACTCGGAGCTGTCCTTGGAAGCCCAAGTGACAGCGGTGGCGAGGAGCACTTTCCTTCAGATTCAGCTAATCTATCAGCTGCATCCCTGCATGGAGGAGGACTGCCTAGCAACAGTAGCAGATGCATTGGTTACTTCATGGTTGGACTTCTGTAACACGCGTTACGTGGGGCTGCCCTTGAAGAAAGTCTGGATACTTCAGATGGTTCAAAATACAGCTGCCAGGATGCTGTTGGAGACTGGACGTTATTCTCATATAACACCAGTCCTCTATCAGCTCCATTGGCTTCCCATCGAAGTCTGGGCTCAATTCAAGGTGCTGGTTATTACCTATAAAGCCCTAAATGGCTTGGGACCAGGATACCTTAAGGAACGCCTTTTTCCCTATTTGCCCTCCCACCCCCTGAGATCGGCAACAGAAGCCCTCCTCTGGGAACCCTCTGTGAAAGATGTTAGGAGACAGAGTACCCGGAGGAGGGCCTTCTCTGGGGTGGCGCCCCGACTGTGGAATGCACTCCCCAGAGAGGTCCGCCTGGCACCGTCATTATATGTTTTTCAGCACCAGGTTAAGTCCTTTTTATTTAATCAATATTTTAATATGTTTTAATATTGAATTTTAATATTGTATTTGCAGCCAGAGTGGGTCGTCAATTTATTTATGCTGTTAGCCATCCAGAGACACTGGTAACTGGATGGCATACAAATTTAATAAATAAATAAACCAAAATAAATATAAACTAAAACTACAAAGAACAAGAAGGGAATGTGAAACTGGTTGAGACTAACACTTCTTCACAGAAACAAGATGCATCTCCACATTCCCAATTGCCCTAAACAACTGATAATCCTCACAATCACAGATACTCCCCGCAAGAGGACACATCCCTGGTGGAAGTGCCCAGCCAACCTGAGTCCTTGGATCTATTACTGCAACACGTCTCTGAAATCCAACCGAACCCTCGGGGCTCATCCAGTAGCATATGTGCTCCGAGAAAAGGTCATGAGGACCTTTGAAATGCTGCAAGGCAATCATTTTATACATTAAAATTATTTCATTTTCTCCTTCACTATTGAGACAAATTTGAATTGCATTTTAATTGCAAATGTTATTGTACATAATATAAAAGCAACGAATTATCACTCATGCACTCTGTATTTAAAGTGTCTAAAAGGAAAGGAAAACACGTTTTCAATGCTCAGATCTCCACTGAATATATCTGTTCAAGCTATTGTTAATTTGCACATTCGTGGCCTTTATGAATGCACATTTGATATTCTTCTTTAGGTGAAGGTATTACAGTCCACCATTCCTCAGTCTGGCTTAATCGCCTGGTTGACAGAATATTATGAAAGGTTGTAGGAATGTAGTGTCTGGAAGAGCCAAAATATTTCACTTCCAGCTACCAGCTGCATATTTTAAACAGACATTGTACACAGAGATAGGAAAATAAAATCTGGTTTCTATTTTAATGTGAACTCACCAGATTATACACTTTTGAACCTATACATGAGCCAAAGTTCAGCTGTCCTTCAAATGTTGCACTTCTCTGAGTTTTGCAATGGAGTTCTCCGATTGATGGACACAGCAATACATATTTTAGGGGGAAATCACAACACATATATTAGTGAAAATATTTAATATTAGGGAAAATTGCTTTTAAGCCTGTACATATTAGACCAAATTGTGCACATGAAACACATGTGTTGGGAGAAATGTGCACAAAAATGCATGCAACTTCTGTGAACTTTAAGAAAATAATACAGGCACAGGATGAAGCAATTTAAGATTAGAAAAAGAAGAAAGAGGAAGCAACCCAAACAGTCAGATTTGTCCATCCTTAGCTGTATGCCTATGGATTTTTGCATGTCACCTCAGAAATATTGTTTTATGCAGCCCAGGTGGAGCTCCTGATTTTGGGACTCAGAAGGACATCTCCAAAATAGGCCTTGAACACCCAAGGAGAAACCTTCCAGTAAATTGTAGTTTGGGATGCTGAACATCTTTCAGCTTGAGCGCCAGATTCAGAGTCAGGGAAGCCCTCAGGGCCTGCGTTCCATTCATGGAGGAGATCAAAGGCAAACATGGCAGGGCCAAAATATAAAAAATGCCACCATATTTCAACTTAAACCCCTCTGTTTCAGGAGAGGCATTTTGGCTTTTTAGAGTGGAAAACAAATACACTTTATTTTAAATTTAAAAAATTAAAATAAATAAATTATTTGTTTGTTAAATAAATAAATTTAAAAAAAAATACACATACTCCAAAGCTGGGAAACTATCAAAAGAATGTGATTGGAAGAAAGGGGACATCTGGAGAATCCTGGAAGACTGGATTTGGCCCAAGGACCTGAGTCTACAGTCAGTAATGCTGGGCAAACTGTCCCCATTCTCCAGAGCATCTGCTGCTGACTCCAGGATGGATGCTTCACGTGCCAGCGACCTCAAGGAATTCGTCAGTGCCTTGAACATGTTTCAAAGACCACAGAATGTCCCTCCTTAACCCTCTGCCACACTACATATGACAGTGCAATCCTAGGCATGTCTACTCAGAAGTAAGTCCACTGAAGTGGGTATAAGACTGCCACCTAAATGTGTATGAGCTTTTAATGTATTTGGCTGCTTCGCTTTAAGTCATGGGCAGAAGCTGAGCAACCTTGGGAATGTGGCACAAGGAGAAGGAGGGTTTGATTCTTCACCCTCAGTCATTCTTGCAGACCCTAACCCATAAACCAGCAGGGACTCTTCCTTGGCACCAATGGAATTTATTTTAAAAGAAAGAAGTAAAAAACATGTGTTTTATGTCTCTGAATAACGTTCAAAAGGATCAGCTCCGATGCCACCAACTTGGGTTCTGGAGGGTGACCTCTTGGCCACCACCTCACAACCCCCTCTTTTCTGGCAGCGGTGGCGAGTTGTCCTTGGCTACGCAGTACCATTGCCTGAAAAACCAGGCAGGTGCCTTCCATTTAAATCCCACAATGCATCTCTTCATTCCACACCTATGCAATGAAATGGTGGATCTGAGTCCACATTGAGGCAGTGCTGACATCTGCACACAAAGCTTTTGCTTGGTGCAACTTGCTCTCCGTATGTTGTCTTAGCAGCTGAATTCTATTCTTCACTAGCAGGCTGCAAAAGTTCTTTCCTCATGTCTCTTTAGTGGATTTGTTCCATTCCCTTATCCAATATGTTATGTTAAGTCATCAAAACCACAGAAGGAAACATATTTAATAAACCCAAATTGCATGAAAGTGCTATCTGGGTCGTTTAATCATTATTTTCAGAGGGAAAGCGGTGTTAAAAATATTTTGTTCTGTGTTTGAAGGTTGTTTCCCCCCTTTTGCCATATATATGTGTGTAATTAGGAACCTTGCATAAATTTGGAATAAGATCTGTCCTGAGGATATCTCCTGCTTGCTGATTTTACATGCAAGTTTTGCTTGTACTATGAAGTTGGAAGCTGAAGTGAAATGTTTTGCACCAAGTCCCTGCCTGCTAAGACTTTTCGCTGTTCTGGCATACCCGTTCAGCTCTACCTTTCTAGCTAGAAGCCAGTCTTTGGAGGACTGGAAAAACCAACCACAAAAGCCTCCACACCAGACAATGAGCAAGCGAAAGCCTACATTACATCGGAACTTGTTTCTGCAAATTAACAAGAGTGAAAGATCATACACTTCTTAATAGCTCTGGCATTTCCTTCTTTCAGAGGCAGAAGCCCAACCGCAACAATTCCTGGGTTTCTTCAGTCCTTGGGTGTAATTAGAATTAAAGGAGGGGAAATTCTTTTGTGCAGCACCCAACTCCTTCTTCCCAGGATGGTATTTGACTAACACTTGGCAAATGGGAAAACATGTTGATTCTTCCCAACCACTCACATATTACATTTGACAGTTATAATCACAAGTAAAGGAATCTTTGTTAGCTGCATATTTTTCCTCAGATAATTTAGGATCTTGTTCAGTTTTTGTAATCACGCTAGTGAGATGGTTAGCTTATGATACATGGAGTGAAATGGGAGAAGGGTTGGAATAGAAGCTCTTTCTGATGGGGCTAGAGCTTAGTTTGCATGGAGCAGACCTCAGTCTCAAGCCTTACTAACTCCAGGTAGGAGGTTCTCTGTTCACAGGAGTGAGAAAGCCACAGGAGTCTTGGAGGGCCACTGCCTGTTGGAGCAGCCAGTAGAAGATCGGCCAATGGGCCAATGGTCTGGCTACACAGTTCATTCATGGAAGATACCTGACCCAGGGCTGAAGACAGTTTGATCCACTGCCTCCCATCATAGACTTGGCAACAGGACTCTCAGAAGCTACAGTGCCAACATCATGTCGCAGTTAAGAGGGTTGGAGGAGCATAGTTCTCTCCCCCACTCCTTCACTTCATGAAGACACAGAACTTTGAGTGGATGAGAGAAGACAGACACTTCATCCCCTACCCAGTGCCTGCTGCTGACTGTGAAGACCAGCAGGATCCTGAAAGCTTCAGGTGGTGGTGGCGGCAGCCAGGGATGGACACAGAGTTCATTTCGCCAGAGCGTGTCCCATTTGCAACCTCAAAGGCAAACACGAATAGAAGCACATTTTCCAGAAAGGATTAGTTGGTTGGTCCGTTGGTTTATTGATCTTCCATCCCACCTTTTTTCCTTTCAAGGAACTCAAGGTGGCTTATGTAATTGCCTCCTCCTCCCAGTTGTATCCTCACAACAACCCTATGACTTAAGTTGGACTGAGAGTCTGTGAATGGGACAAAGTCACCCAGTGAGCAGGGACTGGAACCCAGTTCTTCTGAGAGCCAGCCTCACACTCTTAACCACTATACCATCCTGGCTCTCTACATTCAACATTCCTAAACTTGCAATCACATCATCATTATCAGAAATATACTTTAAAATGCACATTTTAAGTGTGTGTGTGTGTATTCACATTTTGATGAGTCACCAAAAATAATAAACACATAAATAAGCAGATTGCAAAGAACAGGAATAATGAGAAAATGTGGACTTCAGAGCATCTTGCTCTGGCCAGGCATCCTGGGTTTTTCCTGCTCTAATGATAGCCAGTTATTTTGAATCAGCATGAAAAATGCCACTCGTCACCCTGCACTGCTTCCTACCAACACCACAAGGCCCTGGCTGGCACTGGGCCCTGAGGAAATTTTACTCCTAATCCTGCCACCTTGGCTGCCTTGCCCTTTCTGCTCTGAACCGCCCTGCTAACTGAGCCCCAAATTTTTCTGGAGCTTGTTCCCTCCTGCCACCTTTTGTCTTTAGATCCTATGTTAGGTTTCCCACATGCCTTGCCCCTGCCCATCACATACTTCTTTAAATCTTCTTCTTTAAATAATTAAATAATCTAGTGCTGCAATCCAACATTCACACTTTCTCCAAGCAGCATATGATGGCTTGTTTTCTGAAAGACTAAGGGTGCAATCCTAGGTCCTCCCAACATTTTCTGGGAGGTCATAGGATTTTTCAGAATCTAGCCAAGGTTCTCCGACCTCAGTGCCAAGACTCCAAAGTCCAAGCCACCACACCGCCCCCTTGCTGCTAGTATGGAAAGAACCACACTGGCTGCCTTCCCAGGTTGCAACTGGACCTCAGAGGGGGAAAGGGCATGCTGGGGAGGTGGACGAGGCAGGGCCTGTGGAGCTGCACCTCTGCCAATCCACACTGTGGCTTCTTTCCCTCCCCATTGTTGGCCCTAAATCCAGATGGCTGAAAATGGCCATCTAGATAAAATGTGGGAGAGAGCAGCAGCAGCAGCTCAAATGGTCACAGTCACACTTTGTGCCTTGCTATGGATGTTCGTAAGCCTCTGAGTTCAGAAGCTAATGAGCGTCCGCTGCAGAGATGAGAGGGCTGCACCCTACACTAACTTTTAGCTTCTCTCACAGCTGCTGCACCAGTGTTCATCTTTGTCTGACTGACTATGCTCCCTCAGAAGCTGGAATGTTTGCGCGCTTTCTATCACTGCAGGTTGATCAGGAGTCTGGAGAAGAGGGGAGTGTGACCAGGCAGCAGTCAATTTTTAACTCACTGTATGTTGGCCTTTGGCTCAATTATACCACCATATTATTCAGGTTAGAAAGTGAAATATATCTTGCTCAGAGACTCCTGAATGGAAAGTGATTTAATATCAATCATACTGGAATGACGATGTACTACCTTTCTTTTCTTCCTCCAGTTATTTAGGGCAGCTGGATGGCTTTATGAGCGAAGTTGGAGGAGTTTTCAGAGTAAATTGTGCTGGAGTTCCCAGAAAAGAAGCTGTAAAAACTTCCTGGTATGGCCGGCAGTTATCCAGTCTCTCATGGAGAGCCCACCTCAGCCTCATAGTAATAAAGCTTTCCATACCTGAAAGGAAGGTAGAAAGAAGCCCCTCCTACCCTAGCAAATTTTTCAGTCTCAGGTTTAATGCTATTGGGAAGCATGGGGTGGGTGGGTGCGTTGCAGACCATGCCAGGAGATCTCCCCTCTGTGTCCTCTTCTGTACAAAATAAGGCTGCCTTGGAGTCCTTAAAAAGCTTGCCAAAGCACCATGCTCAAAAGGGAGGTGCCATGGCTCAGTGCCACAGCATGGGCTTCACATGCAGGAGGTCCAGCTGCCATCCCCAGAATCTCCAGGCAGGCCTGGGAAAATCCCTGCCTGAAACCTTGGAGAGCACCTGCCAGTCTGTGTTGGCAATACTGAGCTAGAAGGAGTCCTGGTCTGACTCAGTCCTGTGTTGCTGAGCTTTTGCCTGACAGGTGGACAGAAATCAGTAAGATATCCCTGAGATGCTTTTGCAGATCTCTGTTCTTGCTCCCTCAGAACCTTCCCCAGAGGGTGGTGCCCTCCAGATGTTTTAGATGACAGTTCTCACAATCCTCAACCATTGCTCTTGTTGGCTGGGTTTAACACATCTGGTGGGCACCAGGTTCTGTATCCCTGTCTTGTTGGTACCTTTGTCTTGCCTTTAAGACCTCCTGCTCCTCCTTTTGACAGCCTCCTTCACAGTCTAAGTTCTTGGGATCTGGTTCAAGGAGGTTGATATAGTGAGATATCACATGCATGAGTATCTCTCCTTTCTTGTGTTTCTTCCTGTTTCCATTCCCTTTCCTTCTCCTGCTGAGTAGACATCTTCAGCTCAGCTCATGACTTCTTCTTCCGTAGTCATGGCTTATTTTTGACCCACCCTAACCTGCCCTCATTCTCCTTTCTCATTCCTTCCTCCAGAGTCTGGCTTTTCCTCCTCTAAATAAAATCCACATCTTTCTTGCTTTTAAAAACTCCCTTGAGGCCTCCCCTTCCCCAGATATCATCCCATCTCCACTTTCTCCTCTTTTTCTCCAGTTGGTGGTACCTGCCCCTCCTTTACTTCAATTGCCTTCCAGCCAAACTTCCCAATCTGGTGTTCACCCTCCACATTAAAGTTGACTATCATTGGGGTTTCCGATCGTGATCTCCTGACTGTGCCGACCACTTCTCATGTTTTCTGATCAGTTTCATTGTGATTGGTGCTGTCACTCATCCCTCATGTCTTTCCTGCTCCTTTATCTTTGGTAATGCTGCTCTTCGGGTTTGATCTTAGCAAGAAAACACACTTGGCAGGACTAGAATACAAATTTATTATCTTTGAAGCATCTTTTGCAAATCCTGTTCTGACCCCAGGAGTTTTGCAAAATGTATGCTTCCGATTTGCATCTGAGACCCTGGGCTGACATTGCAAGGTGAGGTGCCCCGTGGCTAGCATATTTGCTGCTTTACTTTCTGAAAAGGTGTAAGGAAATGTCATGTCTGGACGAAACCTCAGCCAGGCAACCACGTTGTATAATGTAAGAAATGGCACTTTGAAGGGAGGTTCTCAACTCCCTGCTCTGACTTTGCATGCCAGCAGTAGAAACTCCCAGTTTTAGTGATGCGGCTGATTCAGTTGACACCCGTCTGCCTCCTCCCCTGAGTGGGTTCAGTTATGCGGGCAGACCATGGTGACGCTCACTGTCCAAGAATGCAGAGGGAGCATTTGAAGCCTGCAGCTGCTGGCAAGCGCCTCAGAGCTCCTTCCAGGCCTAGCAGAATGGGGGCTGCTCTTGCCATGTACGGTCTGCTGAATTTCCAAGCAGGATCCCTGCCCTTTCAGAAATAAGTATGCATAACTGAACTCCTTGGGATCCCTGGGTGGCACCAACATCCCTTGGGCTAGTACAGTAGGATAGATGTTTAATTATACAAATAAACAGGTTCCTGGGGTGCACCGCATCACACTCTGCCAGTGTTACATGGTGGCTTGGCCAGGAACACCCAGTCAGCTGCCGGAGACCACACTGGGGGGTGTGGTGGTGGGGTTACTGTGCTGTCTGAACCCAGCTGTGCTAAGAAGCCATGGCTTGCTCACCACAAACAACACATGACGAGAACCCACGGTTTGTTGTTGGGTGAGCTGTATGCCTTTCCCTATGGCTTGTTATTTCAGTTGGCTCCAGAGAAGACAAACCTCTACATTTCCACAAGAACTCTCACTCAACCCTTGAATCTGAGTTACCAAGCCATCTGAACTCAGGCATTCACTCATTCACTTTTCCGCCTTCCTGTGGGTCTGCATATGCATCTCTGGGATGAGCTACTCCTGAGCAGCATAGCCCAAAGTTTCCAGGTGCTCTGCAGCAGTCAGGCTCCATGAGGGTGCTGCTGGCAATGACTAACGTGGTGGGGAAGCCTCATCTCAGCGAAGCCTCCAGCAGCCCAGAAGACCAGATCTGCACCGGTGAGCCCTGGTGGATCGCCAGGGACCTCACAGCAGCTCCAAAACACCCTTCTTTCAGGGGAATCTTTGCTCATCATCTCATTTTGCTAAGTGGCCTCTGGACATTGTCCACAGAACCTTAGCCGGTCGCCAGGGATTCTGGGTCATGTCTAAGTTGCCCACTCAGCTATTCCCCCCACATCACTCTCCTGTAAGATAAAAAGCATTACGCTGTCCTGTCAGTTTTAACTAAACATAGGAACAGAGTTTCAAGTAGGTCTGTCACATGTCTTGACCCGCTCTCTCTAGGGACAGACAAATCTGTCACTTTTGCTTTCCTCCAGATTCAAAGGTTTAACGTTTCATGTTCTTTCTCCCCCAAATATGATGAACGTTGTGAATTGCTGGCGAATTCATACCAAAAACCAATGGAAATGGTGCTCATCTGCACCAGCCCCATCCCATTCCTCACGTGGAGATGTGCCCACCTGCCACAGAGCGGTAAAAAAGGGCCACGCAAACCCAGACTTTTAAGGGCAAAGCAGCCAAAGACCTCAGTGTGGAGCAGGAACCTCTCCATATCAGTTTCTCTCATTCAATTTTATTTTAAGGGAACGATCCTTTGTCTCAGGAGCTGTGAGCTCATCTGGAGACAAAAACAGTGCTCCATCCTCAGAGAGGAGAATCGGCGCTCTCTCCCCACTCACAGTCAGAAAGAATTGCACTGCTCATTGCTGTTCTTGGGAAAGCAACCTCAGAGAAGCTGACCCAGAGAGGAGTCAGAGGGCTCAGGGAGAAAGGCAGGGAAGAAAGGAGAGTGGAGCAGCCAGGCTACCGGTAACCCGAGGCTGCTGGAGATCCCTTACCTCCTCCTCTGAAGGAAAATGGCCATCCAGCAGAATGCAATGGATGGCTGCAAGCCCCTGAGATTGGGTGCTTATAGACTTGCCAACAGGATTGTGACCTAAATACAAAGTCCTTTGTTTTTCACAAAAATGGAGGACTTTTTACTTTGGGAAACTTCCAGTCAAATGCAACTCTTATGCATTGCAACCTGTGCTTTTAACAACAGTTTGCAAAGCAGGGCAAAGCAGGGCAATAAACATCATCTTCAGCTTTTGCCTGCTCATCAAGCTGATGCTAAGAGTGTGACTATGGAGGCCAAATGAAAAGTTAGCCCCCCTAATTGCAACCAGGAGCAGTGCCCACTCAAGAATTTTAATCATTAAATAAGTTTACTCCTTATGGGAATAAAATTTTTAAAATGAGGCATGACTGTAGAAAGTCTATGCAAAGTTGAAATTTAATACTTATAAGGATCCATTTTTATATGTGGCAGAGCAGTGGGACAGAAAGGAGGGAATTGCTTGGGGGGAAGTTTCATGCTGAATTATTTCCTTTGCAGTACTTTGAAAGGTTATATCCCCAATTAACTGTGCATTAGGCCTAACCTGCGCCCCAATTTACGATATGCTCCATGGACTGTGACAAATTCTCTCCCAGGTTAAAACAGACTTTAAAAAAATGTGGTGGTGGGGAGAGAGATAAGAATCAAGTTGGTGGCAAAATGAAGGTTTTGGCTCTCTGTCAGCATACCAGGCAAGCCTCATTAACTTGATTTAAAAGCAAGATATTTTTAACACGTTGGCTTAGAATGTGTGTCTAGCCTCACCCTTCCCCAATTCATTGCAGTAAGGATGCAGCTACAAGTATTTCCCCGGCTGTGACCCTCCTCCGAGAGACATGCCCAGAGCTGCGATGACAAACCTCACACATGTAACCCTGGTCTAGACACTGCATTTGCCACGGCGATTGACCTCCTTGTGCTAAATTTCTCTCATGCACGCCCGTGCCCATACTGCCCGAAGAATCTGCTGAGTAAGTCGGGCCCATCGCACCGCACTGCAACAATGGCAAAAGCAGCTGATGCAGATAAAAAAGAGGAGAGTCTCCCCCAACCCGCCACATAGCTCAACTCTCTGAGTGGAGCCCCCTGCTGGAGCAGAGCTCTCCTATTTATGACCCAGTTACCCCAGCATCCCCTTTCCAGCCATTGCCTCCTGGAAGCTCAGCCAGAACCCCAGAGATATTCCTTTGCTCACCTCTCCTGCAAAACAAAGTTCTACTTTCTTGTGCAGGTAGGGTAGGAGCAGAGATGCCCATGGCTCTCATGTCAGTGAGGCCATGAATCCACCCAGAGTGTCAGTCTGAACTTTAAAGGTGCTATCTGTGATGTGGAACCCTATTCCCCAAACAGCATCATGGGGAGCTCCCTAAAAATTCATTCTGAAAGCTGCAGTAGATACACTGCCCACTGTCCTGGGAGTCATCCGCCTCAACACCTAATATGAACTCGGTTACCTTCATTTGCACTGTGCATGTACATTGTAAAGTACACACTATAAATGGTACCTTGATGTGTGGGGCAAAAGAGGAATAGGCGAATGTAGAAAAGTCAAATCTCAGGGCTGTGGGCCAAATCCAGCCTTCTGGAGCCCCACAGAGATCCATACCCTCCTCTCCTGGCTCTACCCTTTTCTCCTAATCAGTGGTCATTTGGAGGTTTTCTGGCATTGGGTTTTTTCTTGCCACCCTAAAAGGTATAATGCCTCTCCTAATCAGGCTTAGTTGCTGTCCATAAGAACCCTAAACCATTTCTTTGCTCCCATTCCATTTTACCATCATCCCCATCTGCTACAGGAATGCCATGACTTAGAGTTTCTCCAAAACTGAATTTGATCCTTGAATTGGAAGAGTTTGCATTCCCCGGGTTTCCGCCTTCAAGGAAGTGCTTGTCTTCACTGAAAGAAGCCCTGACAAAAGACAGAAAAAAGAGCTGATCAGGTTTGGAGAAGTTGTAGGGTCTGATGCCATGAGGATTGTGAAGCCATATATGTAACTTTCCACCTCAGCTTAATAACTTGGAGAGTCAGGAGGAGGAGAAAGAGGATGGTCTGAGTGCCTTAGAAAATGAAAAGAAAAGCATTTTGCTTTAAGATTTGTTCCTGGTTGTAGCAAGGTTCCTTTTTTCCAGATTCAGTTAGCTCTCTGGAAAGAAAGAGAACGAAAACAAATGTGTCAAACACATACACTATTAGCCATTTCACACATTCCCACTAAAGGAAGAAACAATTATCTGAACCCAATTGGTATGAAGATACGGAAGACTGAATGCGTAGTACTGCAACATCAAGTTCTGGACAATGAGATGGAAGTTTTCTTCATTTTACCTCTACCAATGGTGCCCAGAAGCTCCTGCTCAGCTTCTCCCAACCTGATGTCCACCAAAAGTGTTTGAGTGCAACTCCTGGCAACCCCCAGTCAGCTTGCTCTGGTGCATCCAGTGCTCAAGGTCACCACACAGCTGCAGTCCCAGCACTGGACTGGAGGAGCCGAGCGGAGCTGAAAGCGGAGAGTTCCTTTCCTTCAATTACCTCCGCTCTGCTGTGAATGGGAATGATGACTGGTCTCTTGAGGGGATTTGTTGCAGGCTGAAGCTGGGCTCAATTATAGACTGAGTGGAAGTACACATCAAACACTGAAACCCCATGAAAAGCAAAGGCGTCTGCTGTTCTTTTGTGTCTCTGGGAACATGCGAAAGAGGATTTCAGGCTGTAAGATCTTTCTGCTGAGAACTCTCTTCAGGTCTGCCTTTGCTCATTGAGCTTGTGCAGTTCAATAGAAAAGAGGATGGGCACTTAACAGAGAAAGGCAGCAGTGTGTGCATCTCTGTGTGTGTATGGAGAGGGAGAGAGACCACTCTTCCAGATCATACCTTCTATAGGGGAATGCTGTTTGGAAGCAGGACCCCAGGTGGATCAAAACATGGGGCCAGGACCCCAGGTATATGAGGTCACAGTGAAGGCGTGCAGTGATTTCTGCTCTGTCTGAGTTTATTCTCTGTGGTCTGAACAAGACAGGACAGCTGTTCCCTGTGGAACAGAAAAGCAAGCTCGATTTCTTAGAGCTAAAGCGCAGCAAGTGCAGTTTTGCACAATGCTTTAGTATGAAGTTTTCATGGTGCCCTTCACTCCATCCCATTCACAGAACTTCTCAGGGGTCCAACTATGGTCATAATCTTCTTCCATTCATAGACCTCTCACTTATCTTACCACTTCTGCTATCTTTTATCTCACCATTATACACCTGTTAAAGAAAAGAAAAGTTGGAATTACTGCACAATACTTTCTGATTGGTAGCACTAGGAACCTTCTGTCTGGAAACACCTGGAGTCTTGAGAGCATTGAGCATTTGCAGCTGGATTTAACAAACAAAGCTTTGCTTACAGTCAGCTACAACCAGATCTGATAATGATCTGAGCATTCAGGTGACTATGGCCTTAAAAAGCAGTTTGAAAAAGTCTTGAGTTTCAAAGGGAAGTGTCTAATTTTGCTCAAGGATTCAAGAGGGCATTGACAGTTTCCTACTCCTTGAAGACATGCTTAGATCAGAGAATGCTTCTGACTAATTAAGTGTTGTCTTTTCTTCCTTCTAGTTGATTTCCAGTTACAGTTCTAAGTGCTGCTCTAAATCTCTAAAGCACTGCATAGCCTGGGACCAGGGTAACTGATGGATTGATCCCCACCCCACACCGTCCCCCATGAACCTACCTTAACCTTCAGATGTTCTTCACTGGCCTTTTTTCTGGTATCTTCACCTGGCAGGTGACCATTTATACATCACCAAAAAAGTACAGCAGGAATTGGCATGGCATTTACATATGTTAATTTATACGCATAGAAGCAAATTTGGGAATAATTGCCATCATTGAAGTAGAAATGCTATCTATCTCCCCCCACTGGAGAAGACCGACTGGGACACCTGTGCATCTGCCCCATCTATTGTCCAGCGCAGTTGATGGACAACTCCAAGGCTTCCACTTTCCCTTCCTATGGCTCATTAGCTTTCCATCAGATTTGGAGTGAACAGCCCTTCACAGAAACAGAGTGAGTCAGAAGGGACCTCCCGGGAGCTAGTCTGACCCCCAGCTCAAGCCAGCTCCACTCATGACATGCCTACCATGTGCATGTCCAGCCTATCCTTAAACACCCTCACCATTGGGGCTTCAACCACCTCTTGTGGAAGCCCATTCCATACCTAGGGGGACCTAACCATCAGGAAGCTCTTCCTGGCACCCACCCTAAATCTTAGTTCCCTGAGCTTTGCTCCATTGGCACATGTCCTGCCCTCCACTGCAGAGGAGAAATGGTCATGTCCCACATCTGCGTGGCACCCCCTCATGTACCTGTACATTGCTAACAGGTCCCCTCTGAGTCTTCTCCTCTCAAGGCTGGAAAGACTCAGCTCCCTCAGTCTCTCTTCATACGGCTTACCCTGCAAACCAGCCACCATCCTAGTGGCCCTTTGCTGCATTGATTCCAACCTTCAAAAAGGAGATGTCTTCAAACAGAGCAATGTCTTCTGAGAATCCTTCCAATATAAGACTGCCTCTCTAATGTAGGAATGCGGCCACCATTTCACCAAATGAGTTTGGGCACTGCTGAGTGGCTGCTAGTGACACATTCTTTTCAGTGGTGGCAGACTTGCTGCAGAATGCCTTCCCCAGAGATACTTGCCTGACACCCATTTTGTTTTTTCCCGTCTTTCCATTTTCCAAGGCCCTTCCATTGTGTTCTAGCCTCCTTGTTTCATTTCAGCTACTTATGTTTTCAATTACTTGCTTTATTTTACTTTGTGAGCCTTTTGATTATACAACAATGTATCAGTGCTGTAGATCAAATAAGCAAGTTCTGGAGGATAAGCTTCAACTTCAGCCTTTGGGGCCAGCTACCAATGCACTCCGAAATGGAGACAAGGGGTTCACCTGAGAATGGAACCTGGGAACCTTCAGCCTTGAAGGCCAAGTCCTCCATTCAGGTGGACATGATTTTGGGGTCCCTGACAAGGTGAGCCTTTGGGAGTCCCACCTCCCACACCCTGCCACATTTCCTTCCCATACTGGCCTTTGGGAGCAAAGGGAAGCTGTGGAAGCAGACCATGCTTTGTGGGAACACTCTGAGCTTCCAGAGAGCATTGGAAGCCAGTGCTCACACATGCTCAGCCCCTCTGGGGCTACACAGTGCAAGGCTGATGCTTATGCATCCCTTTATACTGCCATTCCTTCCAAGCCTGTTATATGTTTGTTTAATGACCCTTTTTGAACCTTTAAACCAAAACAGTTTGTAAACAAATAATTTTGACCCTGTGGACTCTCCATAGCTGTTCTGGATGCTATTTCTTGAAAGAGAGAATGAGAGAGAGAGAGAGAGAGAGAGAGTGGGAGGGAGAAAGGATACAGTCCATGTTGGCGGGGAGGGGGTTAGAGAGAGAAAATGAGCAAGAGAAATCCAGATGTTGTCTGCCCCGGCCCTGCAGAGTCATTTATGACAATGGTGCATCATTTTGTGCTGAACAGGTTCTGCATCCTGGAATAGGCAGAAAAGAACTTTCTGATGCAGATGTTACTGCAGTTGCCGCCATCCTCTGCTGCCTTCTGTGCACCTAAAACCTGTCTACCTATCTGGGCCTTAAAAAAAAAGGAAGGGAAGGGAAAGGGAAAGGGAAAGAAAGAGTAAGGCTATTCTTCTGTGTTCATAGTTAAGCGAGCACTCTCTATGGTTGTAGCCAGAATGTAACTGCATTTACCTCAAAAGCTAAGATACCTTCCAATTTACAAGGCCTTCACATATGTTGCAAAATTCCAAAACTATTTTAATTCTCTGTTCTACAGTAGTGATATTTCAAATACCATGAGCATATGGTATAGAAGAGAGTTTGTATTCACTCACTGGGCTTTTTATATTTAAAAATAAAGATTAAAATGATGTAGCATAAAAAGTACAACTGAGTCAAATAGTATGTATTTTACTGGCATTTCCTCAAACATGTGTGCACACAAGTGTCCTGAGTTCATCACTTACTGTAGTTCAGAAAGTGCTCCTGGGATTCTCATTCCCCTGAAAATCCCAAACAGTAATTAACTGTTTCCATCCATTCACAAAATTATGCACATTTTGTGGCCCTTCACAACATTTCACAGAAGTTACTAATTTATAATCTTATACTGAGGCAATTATTTTCTTTTCTGATGGGTTGTGAGTCTTTAGGGCCCCTTCAGAGATAGGAAGGTTTCCCAGACCTATTGCCTTGCTGGAGGGAGAAAGTTGGGGTAAAAATGCAATGTAATGATGCTGATGTCACATTGGTCTGATGAGTTTTATTTTGATGACACCTGTTTGTCATTCCTTTTGGGAAGGAGGGGGGGTTTCCCTTTCCCCCTTCCTCTGTAAACAGCTAAAACATTTTTCCCAAAATACATCAGACAGAAAGGAGTGGGAGAGAAAATACAGAAAACAAATGGAATAAGATACGTAACAAAGAAAATGAAATTTTAAGAGCTCTATCATCAAATCTGTTCTGATGATGATTCTGCCATGGAAATTCATGGTGGAATGCAGGAACTTCTCACATGGTCTCCCATTCAGGCATTCAGTACTGAATCCAGATTTAGGTGCATGCAAATAGGCTACAAACACCCTAACCAGGATTTCAAAGGGAACCCTAAAATTGGGCAGAACTATCCATGCCGATTTCTAAAATTGAAAGTTTCTGGAGATTTTTCTACTCAGCTCATTCCGTCTGGCCACTCGAAGCACATTCCATGACTCAAAAGGATCAGAAAGACTTATTTTATTAACCCTAACCCAGATTTGAAAGGGAACCCTAAGATTGAGTCAAAGTATACATCATACAGATTTTCAGAAACCCATGTTTCTCAAGATTTTTCTGGTCTGCTCACTATTTCTGCCTTTCTTAGCCCACTCCAGGCCTCAAAGGCATCAGTAGAACCTTGGTTTTTCTAACCCAAACACTAACCCAGATTTCAAAAGGAACCCTAAAACTGGGCAGAACTATCCATGCATCATACAGATTTCTAAATTTGAAAATTTCTGGAGATTTTTCTGCCCAGCTCGCTCTTTCTGCCCATTCTAAACAAATTCCAGGCCTTGAATGAACCAGTGGGACCTTGGTTTTTCCAACCCTTATCATAACCTGGCTTTCAGTGGAACCCTAAAATCCAACAAAAGTACCCAGGCATCATACAGATTCCTAAAATTGCAAGATTGTGGAAAGGTTTCTGTCTAGCTCAATTTTGCTGCCTGTTCTTAGCCCCTTCCAGCCCTTGAATGCATCAGAGGGACCTCCGCTTTCCTAACCCTAACCCTAACCCTGATTTCAAAGAGAACCCTAAAATACAGCAGAAGTACCAATGCCGTGTAAGGTTTTCGGATATTCCACATTTCTGGAGACTTTTCTGGTCAGCTCATTCTATCTGGCCATTCTATGCACCTTCTAGGCCTTGAAATCATGAGAAGGACCTTGGTTTTTCTAACCACAAGTTTAACCTGGATTTGAAAGGGAACCCTAAAATTGGGCAGAATTACCCATATAATAGGGGTCGCCAGCCCCTGGTCCTCAAAGCAGGAGGTGAGTGGTGGGTGAGATCTGGAGTTTGAACTTTGGAGTCAAGATAAATCGCTTTGAAGCTGGAACAATGCTTCTAAATTTGAACCTCTGGCACAGTGAATACATGCGGTTGCTGCTTGAATGCCATCAATTTTGTGCCCAAGTCATTTCTCCTTTCTTGCTGCATCTTTGCCTTTTCATTGCATGCCTTTTTGATCCTTTTGAGTGCATTTTCTATTGTTCTCGGTGCTTTTTCAGTGTCTACTTTTTCGACTGTTCTGAGTGCTTTTTAACTGCCTGCCTTCTTGATCCTCCTCACAGCCTCTTTGATCCTTTTCTGCTTCAACACTCCTCACTAAAAAATTTGGACAGTAAATGCCATTCTCATTTTTGTATACAGTACAGTACAGATTTACAAATTTTATGAATTGTTTTCAAGTTTTAATTAATAAATTTGGCATCTAACTGTGTTAAAGTAAAGGTAAAGGTTTCCCCTTGACATTAAGTCCAGTCATGCCTGACTCTAGGGGGCGGTGCTCATCTCCGTTGCTGGACGAGGGAGCCAGCGTTTGTCCGCAGACAGTCTCCGTGGTCATGTGGCCAGCATGACTAAACACCGAAGTGCGCGGAACGCTGTTACCTGCCCACCAAAGTGGTACCTTTTCATCTACTTGCATTTGCATGCTTTCGAACTGCAAGGTTGGCAGGAGCTGGGACAGCGCACGGGAGCTCACCCCATGTGCAGATTCGAACCGGCAACCTTTCGAGCAACCAGTCCAGCAGCACAGTAGTTTAAACCACTGCGCCACCTGCAGTCCCCTAACTGTGTTATTTTACCTTAAATTATGTGTATTTACTGTTTAAGTTTATTGAGATGGGTATTGTTCGGGGGTGGGAATGGATTAATTAACTTTCTGCTATTTCTAATGGGGAACACTGCTTCAGACTTCAAACGATGCAGAGTTCAAATGGCCTCCTGAATTGAATTAATGTTGAAATATGAAGCACAACTGTAATGAGCTTGAATAATCCAGAAACCATCCTCCCCCACCCCCTACACCACACCATCCTTGGAAAAGAAGTCTTCCATGAAACTGGTCTCAGGTGCCAAAAAGGTTGGGGACCACTGACTTACAGTATAAAGACAGTCATAAGATGCATATGAATTAATTAAAGGTTCAGCTGATATGGCCTTAGTGGAACAGGGGGATTTGTGCATTCATGACAATAGTGTGTGCTGACACCTCTGGCATCTCCCAGGGTGCAGGGATCTTTGACACCAAAGAACCAACAGAGTGTAGTAGAACCATAAGATCCGACCCATTCACACTATCCTGCCTGCAACCATCCAGTTCTCAAGGGACAGTTTAGAGCATGGGTCCTCAAAGTACAGCCCGCAGGCCGGATGCCGGATCCGGCCTGCCATGCCCATTTATTTGGCTCACCTCAGAGGTTTTGGACTCACTCAGAGAAAACAATCTCCGAGCAAGTCCAAAAGCTCTGAGCCAGTGCAGGTGTTTTTTTAAACTGAGCAAAGAGAGAGCCGGCGCATGTGCCAAATTGCAACAGCTCAACTGTGTGTGCGTCGGCTCCCTCACTCCCCCCATATACAGAGCAGGAATACAGAGTGGGAAACAGAAGAGAGGCGGGCAGAAGAGAAAGAGAGACTAAGACGAATGGATTGAAGGTAACAAAAATATAACTGTGTAAATCTATTTTTAATTATGCGAACTTGGGGGCGGCCAGGCCGCGCAGCCTTCTCCAAGTGAGCAAGCCGCCTCGCCGCACCCACTGCCGCTGCTGCCTCGCCACGCCCAGGCCTGCCACCGCCACCTTTCAGCTGGCCTCCTGTTGAAAGAGTCTGCAGACCCCTGGTTTAGAGATACCTTGGTTGTTAAGCATGGTCGGCTCTACCACTGCTACTGCCTAAAGCAGTGATGTGCAATGGACAATATTCATTTTCTTAGCTCCAGGCAAAATGTTTGATGCAAAGGATATGTATCACCACACCGGGTGTACTTCAGTTAGTCCATTTACAAAGGTATGTGACTCTCTCTCTTTCTCCCCCCACCCCTCTCTCTCACACACACATGCACACAAAGAATGCAGTTCTGTCCAGTAGCAAAGGACAGAGAGAGCTAAAAAGAGTTGGAACCACTATATTTTGCCTTTCTTTCTTTCTTTTTTGCTTTCCATTCACAGAACAGGTTTTCTCCACGACAGATTGCAGGCATGGTCCATCCTATGGGGGCCAGTTTTGCTACGCAGACCTCTCCACCATTCCTATAGCATCTAAATGAATAAATGAATAAACAAAATCATTTTTTAAAAATGAACGCTGTATGGTACACCAATCGGCTGCACGCCACGCATCCTTGCTGTGCACACTTGCCTGTAAATAAACTGCATTTAATGAATGCCATAAGACTTTCACCTGAGCAGACATGAATAGGGATGCATGTTTAATCAATTACTGTATTGATGTGCTGCATACAGAAGCAAAAACATTTCTGCAGTAAGAATGTACATACTTAGGGGACTAGTGGCTGGAGAGCAACACTTGTGAAAGGGATCTCAGGGTACTGGTCAACTGTACGTTAAACATGAGTCAGCAGTGTGACGCTGCAGTCAAGAGAGCAAATGCCACCCATGGTTGCGTGGCTTCTAGATCGAGCGAGGTATTACTATCACTCTATATGACTCTGGAGCACCTGCAACTGGAGCATTGTGCTCAGTTCTGGGCCCCTCATTACAGGAAGGATAGAGCCAGGTTAGAGTCAGTGCAGCGCAGGGCCACAAGGTTGGTGGCCAGATTGCAGGGAAAGCCATATGAGGCAAGACTGAGGGAGCTGGGTCTTTTCAGCATGGAGAGGAGGAGACTCTGAGGGGATCTGCTGGCAACATATAGGTATGTGAAGGGGTGTCACATGGAAGTGGGTAAAGACCTGTTTTCTCCTGAAGAGGAGGGCATGATGTGCTCCAATGGAGCCAAGCTCAAGGAACCAAGGTTCAATTTGGATGCCAGGAAGTACTTCCTGACAGTTAGGACCCCAAGGGTATGGAATGGACTCCCACGGGAGGTGGTCGCGGCCCCAGGGTGAGGCTGGACATGCACATGGTAGGCATGTCATGAGTGGAGCTGACTGGAGCCTGGGGTCAGACTAGATGCCCTGGGTGACCCCTTCTGACTCACTCTGTTTCTGTGTTTCTATTTTAATTTCTAAATGCTCTCCCATGTGACAGAAAAGGAGAAATGAGTCTCTTAAGATGACTGTGGCTGTTATAAGGACCTGCACTAAAAACAATGATTTTCTTTATAAAAGCAAACCAAAAGACACCATCTGATGCCCATATTCTGTGATTGTCAGAGTGGGACTGGAACTCAGGAGGGTGGTGACTTTGGGCCAGTCACAGACTCCCAATCTACCACACAGGGTTGCTCTGAGGACTATTCAGCAGCCTTGGATACCTTTCAAGAGGAAAAATGAAGGATATTATTATCATAAATAAATAACATAATTAATCATGGGGCCCATGTCAGTCAATGAAGAGCTTTTATTTGATTAATGGAACCAATTAATCTGTTGAACAATGCAGCCGCATTCTGATACAAAGCAGAGAAAGAAGGAATTGCCCTTCCCATTTGGGTCCACTGTTACTTACCTCCATGCATCCAGGATCACTGGGTTTCTACTGAGGTGGCGCAGGAAGACTTTAAAGCTAACTTCCTTTGGGCAGCCACAATGCAATCTCAAAGATTTATGAGATCTTTCACATGGTTCAGCAGGAGGAGATTTCCACCGGGACAGGCTCCTTGGGAGAAATGCCCTGCGTGAGTCCACCAGCTGTGCCCTCGCCTCTGATTTATAGTGTTTTTGTGCCTTCCCCTCTTATGAATTTTCCTCGCCTTATTGTTCACTCTTCCAGAAAAGAACGGCATCAGCATTGACACAGGCACACAATGACGTGCAGGCCCATTGCTGGGTTTTCCCTTTGCTGGGATGAGCAAGACTCTTGCTTCCAGAAATAAGCTGCAACACTCAGATCTTGGCAGGTTATGCAGCAGGTGTGCTTCCCCGCTCCTTGTGGGCAAGGAGACAGACCCACCCCTTCTTCCTTTGGGGTCCCCATGAGAACAGTCTCAGCCCGCGATGGCCATGCTTGGTCTGCTGGAACAAGTTGTGTCAAAGCTTACGTGAGGCCTCTCACCTCGACCTCAGCAGGCCATCTGTATCAAAACGCTGAGATTAGACAGGCTTTTATGCTACCCAGGAGTCAGTCTCTGCTGAGCTGGACAATAAAACCAGAGAATAACAGGGAGTGGGAGACAAAGCACATGCAAATCACAGTGCAACTATGCTCATTTTCAGTTTGTCCGACAGACTGGGAAAGTCACAGGAGGAAGCCACCCTGGCAAAGTTGAGCAAGCGCTTAGCATGGCCGCCTCTCTCTCGTACATAATGAAATGACCACAGTCCTGGGAGCAACATCACAGCTGGGACTGGCAAGCTGGTGGACTGCAACCCCATATCCCCGATCAACGGCCATGATGAGCTGGGGAGCGGGAGGGTTGTAGTTGAAAGCGTGTGGAAGGCACCAGATTGTCTGCCCTTGCCTTGGCTATGCCATCCTGTCCTTGGACCTTCTAAATTGTAAGCTGCATCACAAATGGCTTTCAAAACTTTGGGGGAGACATTAGGTGCTTGGTCTCTGGCCATTTCAGAAGGCATTTGACGTTGCAGGAAGAAATGTCAGAGGGATGGTTTAAGATCGGTACAATACTGGACAGAAGTGTAAAAGGCCAGGTTTGGAGGTTGTCTGCAAATATGCAACGCCAGAAGCTGATGAGGCCAGGCAGAACTCCTGAAGATGCTTATCATTATCATGCAAATGGGGGCTGACCATGCAAAGTGTGTGTACCCCTTGCACTGAATGAACTGAATTGCAGACTGCAGAACTGCACTCTAATGTAACTTTTTGCTCTGGAAACCATCATTCCTTGCTGTTCCTGTGCAGCTTGCCCCTTATGGCTTATGGGGCGGGTGTGTCTCCTCCATTCACAATGACTGTTCTTTGCATTGTTGAGCAAAATGCAGTGGGGTGTGTTTGCTTCTCACATGCCTAGATAGAAGCATACCAGCTAAGGTCTGCCGGATAGCAGGTTTATGCCTGTTCAGCTGGACACTCTAAATATAGAAAGGCATTCATTCCTTCCTGAGGCCCCCAGCCATCCCCCGCACCCTAACCCCGCCTGAGCTGCAGGGATAGGAAGCCCCACAACAGTGTACCTGCTCCTTGAAATCAAACACCGGGCCTTGCTCTCTGCTTTGTGTCTTGCTCACACAAAAAGGAAGATGACCTTTCCGTTTCCATTCTGTTGTTTGGCAATATCACACTTGCTACACGATGCTCATACAATGGGATCTATGTGGCCGGTGAAAGTAATAAGCTGGAAAACTGATGAGCAAAGGAAAAGGAAGCCAGCAAGGAACCTTTTAAAGGCTTAGCTTTCCATTTATTAACTTAAGTAATCCAAAAGGCAATCAGGAGTCATGCTCCTGGGAATTTAAGCCTATGTGGTTGGCTGCATTCTTTCCAACCAACCATTTGGATGGCCTCCCAGAATAAGAGATGGGCAATGCTTGATGGAGGACCAGGGGACTCGGAAGCCCAGCATGTGGCCTCCACAGCCCTCTTCTTTCTGGTGGTTCGCAAAGCCCAAACCCAGCCACCTTTGCTCAGAAGTGTCCTAGCGATTTAAATGGCACAGGTGCTTCATCATTAAATCTAGTCGGGACTGCAGCCTAAATACACAACCTATTCAAAGGTGTGTTACTAAACTGTAATGGCCCCTTCCTTTTCAGGAAAAGTTGCTCTGCAAGGGAGAGATTTGGAGTGGCAAAGTGGTGGTGGTGTGTTTGCCTTAAAGCAAGGATGGAAATTCTGTTGGATTCCAAACTCCCATCAGCCCCAGCCTGCAGGGCCAATGGGCAAGGATGATGCGAGTTGAAGTCCAACACCATCTAAGGGATCCAGGCTCCCCATCCCTGTTTTAAATTGGCTTGCGTTAGCCATGAAGAAGAATGCCTGCAGATTTAGTGCTCGCCCACTGAAACTGCAGGTGCCATTTATATACTAAAAGCATTTGCTTGTTGCATTTCCCAGGGCTATGAGTATAAGTTTAGTGTCCTCTCCTGCGTTGTATTTACTCTCGTAAAGCTGAAGTTTGCAAAGGATCCTGATTCTTGAATCTGGTGAAAATCAGGCTGGGATTCATCCTGAGCATCACAACCCCCAGGGAAATATTTGGAGGAAATATAAAAACCAAAACCAGAACGCTTCCTTAAAGTGCCACGGGCCAGAGCAGGGTCCCCTCACTTTTGGGGTCAGTGGACATATTTGGGATTTTGAGAGAAATGGCGGTCATGGACACCCACTTCCCAGAAGCCAGACTGGTGAGAGTACAAGTTATCCCAAGAACCTAAGTACAATACATGAACCTGCTTTTCTGAGCCCAAATCAGGTTGGTTCAGGAGGGCAGCTCATTGCTTTGCAGCAAACCAGCCTCCAGGAAAATCATCACCATCCTCTCAGGAAATGAACATTAGGAGGGGGCGGGAGCCCCAAGGGCATCAGGGAGGTGCTGGCAGGTGCAGTGTTGTCCGTGGGCACCATGTCGGAGGCCCCAGGGCCCGGATGGGTCACAAGGGACCACCTGCCCTCAGTTAGAGCTGGCAGGCCAGGCGTGTGTCCTGTCTGGAGCACGAAGAGGACTCTGGAGCTGCCGCAGATGCCTTTGCCTTGCTTGGCAGGCACTGGGTCTGACACCGGGCTCCAGAGAGCTGGTTATGAACCTGCTGCTAATTTAGAACTGAGTTTAGAGGAACAGCTCAGAGAAGCTGATCCAGCAATAACATCTACATTTTACAATACCCTTGTGGCTGAATTTACTGTCCTGGAAAGGGAAGACAGTTAACAAGATTTCAAAGCATGGCTTTGTTTCTAGGTGGGGAGTAAGTGGGAGAGGAGTGGGAAGTACAGGACAGATTAAGCATTGCAGAAAATGCTGTCTTTTGTTGTGGAACCCTAGGTCCCTTTCTGATTTTCATCTGGACACTCATGTCCCATTTTATCTCACTGCCCTTTTGCTACCAGAAAAGATAATCTGATGTGAGTAATCCATTTCATAGAGTTGGCCTGATTGGGATTTTTCATTCCAACTGTCCATATATATGTGACTGATTTATGGAGCAACATATCACCATTATCAAAAATAAATTGAAAACATCTGAGGCTTTCCCCTGCCTGCTTCAAAGCCTTTATTCTGATGAAGCATGGCATAAAAATAAATGGAAACCAGGAAGAAAGTCATGTTGAACAGAAACTCTTATGCCTCTTTAGGCAGTGTTCTTCAGCTGCCCTTTCCTGCCCTTTGGTTTTCTCAATATGGTTAGAACTACTAGATAGACCCAGTCGATATAATAAGAAGGGCCTTTATGTGGGAGGATTAAGGCATTGGGGGTTACAGGGGCCAGGCATCCTGAGGAAAGGCTGTGGCTACAAACAAGGATTCAGGAGGTCTGGGGCAGTATTAGTCCAGGCTGCTATGAAACAGTGCAGTGCTGGAAACATGGCTGACCTGGCTGTGTGGACACGCATGCAGCTGCATGATGTCCCTGTGAAGACCACCCATTGCCCAGTCAACAACCCCCCTTTTGTCAAGCAGAGCCTCAAGGAACAGTGTGAAACAGCCATACCATGAGGACAGTTAGGGCAAACAATAAATAAGAGCAGGAGTGGGGGGGGGAGGGGGGGAGGGAGGAAACAAGAGGATCTCCCTGTGAAGGGGTACACACCGTACCACCCCCTTTGCACAAGCACAGATCTCTCATGCCTTTGCTTTCCCTTTATAGCTTGCCTTTTGGAAGCTCTCAAGAGCAGGAAGACAGAAGAAAAACTCTGCCTGCAACTTCTTTGCATCCATGCCCAGGTTTGTAGCTGCTGCCCTTTGACAGCAGGTACCCAAAGACATTGCCCAGTTGAGGCTTTCCAACTGCACACTCCAGAACAGCACACTTCCACTGTTGTGTAAGTGTGGATAAATGTTTTTAAAAATGAAAATACTTCTGCTCACGGTAGAAATACAAATCATTTACAAAAATTCCTTGCCAAGAACTGACAGTGCCCCAGTGTACCACTTTGGCACTTTAAAGGGCTATCAGTGTCTGTTCAGACGGAGCTTGTCATCTCTGGAAGGAAAGAAAAGGACGGGGACAAAAGGGCCATGGCAAATGGAAAGGGTTCATGATCCGAACCAGTGCCAAAGGAGTTGAAGAGCCAATTGAACGTGAGGCTGAGGAAGGAATCCCTGGCAACTGGACAGGAGGGAAATTGGAAGGACGTTGCTGGAGTGGAGGATAAAGGGAAAAGTTGAAGGAAGAACGAACTAGACTGGCTGAACAGGGAGATGGGAGGAAGAGATTCAGCTGAAGAAGGAAGGCAGGACTGCCTTGTTGGGTAGGGAGAACATGTTTTGCTTCATGTGAAGAAAGTGCTTTTGATGGTCTCCAGGGAGAAAAGTGAGAATTGCCCACAGAAATCATCGGAAAAATCCAAGATTTTAATGTAGTGGGAGTAGGCTTGAGTCTGTACACTTCCTCCAAAGACTCAATGGGAGAAAAAGTGGAGGATGTGAATCCGTGGACAAATGCACCCCACACAGCAGCATTTTGTGACACTTGTCACTCATGATTCAATAACCAATCAGCTTTCCAACAGGCCGTTCCTCGCAATTACATAGCAGGACTATCTTTGTTATTCCATACACGGGGACACATAGTTGAGTGAGAAGGCCAGGAAAAGCTGCTGAAGGGGATTGGGCTGAATAACCCTGGAACAGGATTGGCTCAAGAGACTTCAGCCTGATGGGACTTGCTCCCAGGAAATAAACAGACCCACAAACACACACACACACACACATTATCAAACAACCTGACAATTTCCTCTCTTTCCAGTTGTCTGGCTCTGTCGGACCAGCTTTGCTCTAGATGTGGAATGGCGCCATGGAGAACAATGGGGCCCGTCAACTGAATGCTTCCCTGGGCAACTGATAACACATGTTGTGGCTGCCAGATGTTTTTAGTGGACTAGTGAAAGGGTCTGCCCTATTTGCGCATACGCGAGAACCCTACCACATGCTAGACCAATATTAGGCCAGTGCTGTCCCATTTGCACCTGAGATTTGGTACAGTTCACTGACATGCCCTGGCTCAATTCCTTGCAAAGCATGTGAATTCCTCACAAAGCATAATTCCCCATCCTCAGAATTCTCAGAATTAGGCTTTTCGAGTGACTCCTCTTCTCACTTACTGGTATTATCCACAAAGAAGGCTGCAGCAAAGATAGCTCTATACGACTCTGGCGCACCCATAACTGGAGTATTGTGTTCAGTTTTGGCCCCTCATTATAGGAAGGATATAGCCAGGTTAGAGTCAGTGCAGCATAGGACCACAAGGATGGTGACTGGTTTGCAGGGAAAGCCATATGAGGCAAGACTGAGAGAGCTGGGTCTTTTCAGCATGGAGAGGAGGAGACTCCGAGGGGATCTGTTGGTGACATACAGGTATGTGAAGGGATGTCACATGGAGGTGGGTAGAGACCTGTTCTCCCCTGCAGAGGAGAATGGCTCCCACAGGAGGTGGTTGAAGCCCTATCGGTGAGGCTGTTCAAGGACAGCTTGGACATGCACATGGCAGGCATGTCATGAGGGGAGCCGACTGAAGCCGGGGGTCAGACTAGATGGCCGGGAGACCCCTTCTGACTCACTCTGTTTCTATGTTTCTATCACAGAGGCAGAAGCTGGTAATCCAGAACAGACTATGTTGTCTTCTTTAGCAAACATGGTGAAGAGGACAGCAAGCTCCTTGTGTGTCACTGCAATCCCTAGAGTGACATCTGAGTGCTGAAAGGACCCATCTTTCTTAGGAACCTAATATCATTTCCCATCTTTCCAGATGATAAAGGGCTTGATTTTTAATTCATATAATGTTCCCAGTGAGAACAGTGCCTAGTTAAGTCATTTGATAAAAGCCTATAGGAGATTAATTTGATGGAAAAGAATGAAGAGGCTTCTCTAATAGGTGATGTTGGAGTGGCCCAGGGGAATGGCAGGCAGATACGAGCCCCCTTGTGAAGGTCACCTGCTCAAATCCATGCAGGCGATGGCACTGCCAGGGGGGTTCTTTGCTATTTCAGTACTGCTGCTGCTGTCCCAAATCAAGGGCAGCACCACCCCAAAAGTCTCCCCTTGACTGATACACTCGACAGGCAATGCAACAAACAACTGAGTTATCAAGTGAGGGGACCAAACTACATGCCCCGTGAATTATGCAGCACGTAGCAGATCCTGTGAAGGCTGGTGGGGTTGCTCCAGTGCAGGTGTGCAGGGCTCTGAGCCGCATCAGGGTGAATGGCTTGGATGCTTCTCTTCCATGTCTGCTTCCCACTCTGCCCAGTGCATCAATGGCAGCAACCTCCCTCCCTCCCTCAATGTTGGGTTAAAGCTTTCTGCCCACCCATTTTCATCCCAAAATTCCACCACTAGCCTGGACGTGAGGAGAGCAGTGAAAAAAAAAGGGGGGGGGGAAATGGCCACAGTGAAGCACACAAATCATATTTGTCTCCCCCTGCTCCACTCTCAACTCCCATTCCATCCTCGAAACCAGCATGTGATAATTTAGAACACATCTATTTGCAAACTTTAATTTAAAAACTATACTCTGAGCATGTGCAGTTTTGCATTTTGAAGCTATGCATTTTGCATTTTGTGGTTTTGCCCACCACAACTCAGCACAGAAGCAGTTCCCACCTGGCTTGGGGACTGCATGGAGGCAGCCTTGGGCAGCTCAGAAAGGAGATGTCAGCTAGCTCAAGTACCCGCAAAGGCAGCAGTCTCCCAAATACAAATTAAAATGAAAAGCTGAATCTCTCTTCCAGGATGACTAAAGAACAGCGTGGAAGACGCTTTCTGGCCTACACTGCTCCAGAAACATCTAAAAGCTGAAGCAGACAATGCACAGCAACTCCCCACCCAATTGTGGAGAGAGAAAGCACACGGTCTGGCTAAAAACTGTAGTCCCCACAACACCGAAGTTTAGAGAGCTGGGCCAGTCCTGAGTGTGGACTGAAGATGTTCAAAAAGTAGCCTCCAGCGGGGACTGTGTTTGATGTGCAGCATGGAGCAATGGAAGGGTCGAGAGGCTGGTAAAGTGCTTCCATTTGTGGGGGAATAGTAAAAGCTAAAAGCAAAATCTAGGGAGTCTGTCAGAAGAGATGAATGGGTAAGCCAGAAGGAGAGAGAAATGAAGAAGTCTGGAACGAAGCCGTTTAGATTCTGTCATGCCCCGAGGTTCAATTGCCAACTGTTCTGCTGCAAAGCCTTTCACAAGGTGTTGTGTTTACACTTGAGCTAATATGGTCGGACCAATATGGCTGCAGCACATGAATATTATTGTAAAAAATTGTCTGCAAAAACCAAGGCTGCGCAACCATTCAGCTTGTGGTTTCTGGCCCTCAGGTGAGAGAACTGAAACAAAAAGCTGGAAATCTGGCAGCGTGCTTTGGCAGTTCCAATGGAGGCCATAATTTACCTCAGAGCAGCGGAAAATAGGAACACTCATCAATGGCTAAAAACAGTTCCAAACGTTGGGAAATTATAAAGCGAGAGCATTAGATTTCTCATGGCAGTGGTGGGGGAATTGGTGTTTGCCCTGTCTCCTGCTTCGGCCAGTGAGTTCAAATGGTGGATATGAGTCACAAGCCGGGGAAGCGTGATGCTCAGCTTCATTTCCATCCCTTCCATGATCTGATCCAAGAAAGAAGGGGCTATGATGTACTTTCTGCTCTTATCAGCTATAGTTGTTCTTCTCTTTCACGTTGCCACAATGACATCTATTTTCTGTGTTGGTGAAGTATATGTTGACACTCCTAGTCAGTGAGCACACAATGTGTTTTTCTACTGCAAATTTTAATGCTTTTCTCTGTGGATCTTCTCATTCTAGTGAATTATTTCTCTAATTGGATCATTGGAACTGTATATAGCACTCAAGGAATGGTTTCACCATGAATTTCTATTCAGGTAGTGAATTTTTAAATGCTGTTTTCTTGCTCTGTATTTTGATCTCCCTGGTGTTCTATTTGCTTTTTTGACAGCTTATTATGCTGATGCTTCATGGAAGTTTCTACAGTCTTCCAGCACCTGCTTTTTAGGGATAATAGCAGCTAATTTAGAAAACAACACACCATCAGGTGGGGAAGGAAGAAAATGCTCTCTTGAAGGTGTTTTACTAAAAGATGTTCCGGACTAGTAACTCTAAAATGGTTTGTGCTAAATACAACCAGGTTACCCTGGGATTTAGCAGTCTTACAGAAGCAGACTTATTGGTTCCAATGTTCAGAAAACAAGAACTTTATAAACTTTGTGGGGGGCTGGATAAGCTCCCCTTCTCTCTTGTCAGTTTAGGACACTGAATGTTGTCAAACTACAGGCAAGAAAATCGCACTGTTTAAAGTGAAAATTGTTATTCTCAGTTTCTGTCTGGTGTTTGTCCAGTGTAGAGGTGCCGTCTCACCCAAGTTGGCACAGTTGTTTTTCTTGATGATGGGCTTGTGGGGAGGATGCCATCAGTGTCTGAATATCTGGAAAGATGCATACCAAACACTATCTTCAGAAAGGTGTAAATGTGTACATTTTGATGAATGTACAGGAGAATACATATGAATTTCTGTGCAGTCTGTGAAAACTGCAGAAACTGATGTAGAAATAGGACACAGTGAATTTATTGAAGGGAAAATGAGAAGCTCAGCAGTATCAGCCCTGACAGAGTAATCCATCCTTCATCTGGTTCCAGGCCGGTCCTGGGAGGAAGGTGTGGAACATAACAAGACACATTGCCCAGGCAGGCAGTGAAGCTGCGGCAGTTCCCCAACATTCATCAGGCAGCGCGATGGACTTCCGAGCCAGCTGCAGCTTTTGAGTGTTCTTCACTAGGTCAATGGGCCAAGACCTCTCTGCTGAAAAAGGAATGGAGCCAATCCCATGGGTGCTGCTGACAAAAAGAATGAATTCATGGCTACCTTGCTACTGGATTACCCAAGGTCCCTAACTTTGTTGGCTAAATTGCGCCTCAAAAAGGCTATCTACTCTGTTTGAAAGTGCAGAATCACTTCTGGGTATGCTCCCCCCACTCCACTTTTCAGCAAGCTATTTGAGCATAGTAATTGAAATAAATGTGTTAAATGTGTTAATTATATTTTCAAAACATCATGTTAGTTCCTGTGCAAATTGACATCCCTTCTTCCCTGCATATCTTCCTTTTCCCCATAAATATTTAATAGCAGTAACAATAACAATGATAAATATGATGGTAATGATTTGTTCTTACACTTACCACTTAGGACAAGCACTTGCTGGATGAAACATTAAAACAGTTTCATATGAAAGACAAATCATCTCAGCTAAGAAAGGACCACAATGGATATACAGATGCATTCCCCCTTTTTTTGTCTGGTCTCCTGGTCATGGCAGTAGTTCATCTTCCAGCCATGGAGGGTCCCCAACTATTTTGGGGTTCAAGTTAGAGAGGGCAGCAAACATCTTTTAAACTCATTTTATTTACCAACCTGGTACAATGAGTCAACATGTTTTGCCCCAAACCATGGGTCCTCAAACTACAGCCCGGGGGCCAGATCTGGCCCGCTGTGCCCATTTATCTGGCCCACCATGCCCATTTGGACCCGCCATGTGCAGGCCCACATGTGGGCCTGCCGCCGCCCACCTCGCCCCATGCGCGGGAGGCAGCAGTTTGCTGTCTAGGAGGAAATGATCTCCAAGCGAGCAAGCCGCTGCCTCGTGTGCCCACCTCACCATGCATGCCCGCCTGCCCCTTGCCTCCCCTTGCCACACACCCCATCCCCGCCCTCCGCCTGTGCCCAGCACCGGCAGCTTTCAACTGGCCCCCTGGTCAAAAAGTTTGAGGACCCCTGGCCTAAAGAAATACAACACTTCCATTGATGCAACCCAAGCTTTTCTTTTTGTTTCGATAAGGATGAATGCATACAGGCCAGCATATATCCCTGTCAAAAAGCAAAGCAAAGCAAAGCAAAGCAAATAGTTCTGTCACCTAATCAAAAACATAAAAACTTAGCTCTGTGCTGCTGTAAAAGGCTAGCTTCTAGAAACTTGCAAAAGGGTAGAAAAGTGTGAGAAAACTGACCAGAGCCAGGTCCTCCACAAAAACCAGGAGGATCTCACCATGAAGGAGGTCCATCCCATTTTGCATGCGAAGATCACTCACAACATTCATTACTCTTGACAGTTCACCTTTTGACAGCTGTCAGAAGAAAGCAAAGTGAAAAACAATGCTCTTGGCACTCTGTCTGGGACAGCGCCCCCAGCAGGTGCCTGCTGCACTCAGAGAGCATAGAAACAGAGCGAGTCAGAAGGGGTCTCCCGGGCCATCTAGTCTGACCCCCGGCTCCAGCCAGCTCCGCTCACAACAGGCCCACTGTGTGCAGGTCTAGGCTATCCTTGAATACCCTCACCGATGGGGCCTCAGCCACCTCCTGTGGAAGCCCATTCCATACCCATGGCAGAAACTGCCCAAGCAAGGCTGCCTATTTGAGTCCTGTGCAATTGCCACTTTCGTCACTTGGGTGAGTTTGACTAAAATAAATAAATGTTTGAAAACATTGCACAAATGTATTGCACTTTTTAAAATGGCTTGGTGAACCAGTGGCAATGTGCCACTTGGGGACTTTGAGGGGATCATCTCTATTTGTCAAGTCAGAGATAGCAAAAAGCCATCTCCAAAAAAAGGGAGGGGACCCACAGCAAGTTTAAAGGGCGGTCCAAGTCAGCAATGGCCACTCCATCACGCCTCTTGGGCATTGATAGAGTTACTATCAACTAGCGTTACCCTGGCTAGCTTGGCAAAAATGGCAGTTTTGCTCTCTTACTTAGTGGTTCAATAGCCACTTTCCACAACTCCCAATGAGGCTGGTCACCCAGGTCCAGGTGCAGCAACTATTCTTGGGTCCAACACTCCCAACAACAAGCTGTGGGTTTCTGAGGACTGCTCACAAATGAGCCATCGTATGGGAATCAGTCCAGAATCATACAGCACAATAATCCACTTGTGGCTTTTAACCCATGATCTGTTGTTATGTGGTACAAATTCAGTCATTGTGTAACAGGCACATACACTTCCTATGTAACTGAATTCTAAGTCGAGGTCTTTCTACTGCAGAAAAATGAAGGTGATGAATAATGTAAAGGCAATGCCATCTATCGAAGTTATATGCTACCATATAGATTCATGGTCGTTCTAATCTTGCATTTTAAATCTCTCCCCTTCTCTTTCTGTGTGAGTAACTGAGCACGTGTGTGTGTGTGTGTGTGTGTGTGTGTGTGCGCGTGTGATCTTTTATCTTCTCTTTTTTCATTATTCAGCTCTGTTTGCTGTGGATTTTATCAAGCCAAGCAAATAATTGAAAATCATCCATTTGCCCACACAGAGCATTCTTTTTTCTTTTTTTATCTTTACCCACAGATACAGCAAATTGTGTGCTCTTTCTGAAGAACTCTGCAGAAAGTTGCCTCCTCATGTTGAAGGTGAATGTTCATGTTGCTCTGAAGGCCTGTAACTGGATTTTTGCTTGCTAAACCAGAAGCAGGCCATGACATTCAGACAGAAAAAATAAAATCTACTAAAGGCACAATCCCACGCATGTTTAGACAGAAAGACCCCTGGAGTTGTAGGCCTGTTTTCTGTCTAAACATGCATAGAACTGTATCCTAAATGGTTTTAAACAGTTTAACTGAAGAAATAAATGTTCATGTTGCAAAACTCAGCACTTTGCCTATCCCGAAGGGGAGAAGGTTTCTCTTAAGTGTAAGATAATATTTTGGTGATTACCCTAAAGAGACAAAGGATAGATTAAATCATGGAAGGTAGACTTATCAATGGATATTAGCCATAATAACTTTTAGCTTACTTTAGAAAGTTCACATGCCTTTCTCTTGTAAGTCTTATAACAACCCTATAAAGTGATTGTTGTTATTATCCTTATATTTCAGGAGGATAAGGAAGAGTAGCTTGCTGATGGCCAAGAAGCGGAATCATGGGAAAGGCAAGATTCAGACCAGAGGCTTCTTGGTTTAGATGACACCAGGTAAGAAGTGGGATAGCTCTTCCTGGAAGGGCTTCTGCATCACGCCCTCTCTGTGAACGTTCAGAAACATGTGCCTAAATGCTGTCTGAGTCAGAATGCTGGTCTAGATGGATCCTAGATAGAGAACAATATTTGCAAGGGAAGAAGCAGTGCTCAGTGCTGGGGACGCCGCATTGCCCACAGGCACTGGCCGCGTTTTCACAGAACACTAAACAATGCCACGCAAGGAGTGCACAGTATGGTTTCTTACCTGGTTTTTGGGTTCAGACAATTGTGTGGTTTCCATGCTTGCATGGTTTCCACCTTCCCTCCTGATGGCGGCAGGTGTCCCACCAGCCCCTACAACTGAAAATCAATCCCAGGGTGCACTGCCCCGCCTGCCTCTCCCTCATTGGTCTGCTCACTCCACTGGGTGTGTCCTCAGCCAGCTGCCCCCTTTCCCCCACTCAGCCAAAGCATGCTCTTACTCACTAGAGTAGCACTGTTGCTCTAGAGTAGCACTCCCCCCGCTGCCATGTGCCATACCAGCCCAGAAGCACACCCACACCCATGTCCTCCCCATGCCACCCTTGCAGGGATACCCCCTCAGTGTGCGGGGCCCACGCATTCTGGAAGGGGCTGCCTCCCTGCTGCAGTTAGCCACATGGAGGGCATCAGTGCAGGCAGGCTGTGCTACCCCCTCCCCAAGATTCCCCTTGTCCAGAGCCCTACACCCCCACCCTCAGACTCCCCTCCCACAGCCTCTGCAACCCTCTCATCTTCTTCCTCAGATGCAAGGAAAGGCTGGCTGTGCCAGAGAGAAAAGCGGGCCAGGAGTTAGCAAGCCAATGAATCTAGTCTCTTCTGCTGCTCTGTGAGCTCTGCAGCCCTATGACTGCGCTGCAAAATATCCTCCATGCCTCCCCCCAGTACCCCACCCCATGCATGGAGCTGCTGGATCACATGCCCTACAGCTGTGAGTGTTGGCAAGTTCAGAGGGTGGGGCAGAGGTGACTGTGGGGCTTGTTGATGGTCCTGAGGAAGGCTGCGGCAAGATGGGAGTGGGGAAGAATATGGGAGGCAGAGTGGGGAACATGTGCTTTTTGGATTGCTCGTCCTGTTGGCAATACCCTGCATGCAGCCCATGCGCTCCTCCTTATGTAGGGGCAGCTTTGTCAAGTGGGGAGTGGTGTTTCTCCCAGAAAAACAAAGGCAGAGTTGCTTATGGGTTGTTAACCATGAACAACCCAGGAACAGAACCCATGATTTGTTTTTGGATTTCTGGGGCTGTGTTAACTATGGATTATCAGTATGTATGAACCCAGAATCCTTTGGAATACAGGGAAGAAGTGGGCAAAATGTAGGGAAGCAGACCAAACAGGAACTGAAAAAGACAACCTGAAGGTTGCACGATCATCTGGCAGATAAGTCATTGGGTAAGGCCACAGCACATACTCTGGGTTGTCATTGTGTGTACATCAGGTCTCTGTGTTGCATGTTCAGGTGACCAGAGGGGCTGCCATGGAAAGGAAGGGGTGGAGAAGTAGGGAGAAGGAGTTCACTTCAACCTGCACAACTGATCCAGTTTAATCTGGTTCCCACCCAGGTTCTTATGATTTATGAGTTAATAAATGTACTACTTCTGATTTACTATGCCAAAGCAGTGGCAAGCACTTGGGGCTAGAGATGGCTGAGAATCCTTCATATCTCCTTTCCAATCAAGGCTTGCATCCAGCAGCAAATATGCACAATCAAAGTACCATTCCCTTCAAAGTTCACATTTCTTCCATAGCAAGACAATGAGTTCTCCCAGGCACAGAGCCTGTTCTATTTAGTTTCAGTCTTCCACAAAGACTCTCTCATTACATCTTGGAGGAGAACTCTGCCATGCTCTTTCCAGTTGGAAATATTTTTAGAAATGCTCTGACTTTATTGATTCCAGATTATCGAGAAAGGTGAACAGCAGAGCAGTTGGCTGGAACCAATCCACATTTTGCATTTTCAGTCTCTGTGAAATTTTTGTTAGAGAAGGTAAAATCCATTTCTTTCCTTGGCAGTCTTGATGAGCTGTGCTGTTGGATATGGCCAAAATGAATAAGAGATTGAGGGCAGATTGTGAACAGTAATGATGGTTGCTAGTAGGAGCTGCCTTGTTCATTCTACCTTCTTGTTTAGTCCTCTGGGACCTCTGAACACATATAGCTTGAAAGGATGGCATTACTGTCCCTGTGCTTAAGTATATCATTAATGTGCAAACATTCACTGGTTTACCCAATATGCTAAGGCATGTTGGGTTGTGAAAAATACACATGGCTCACAACTCACCATGGCTTCTCATGTTGCATGAACCCTGCCACTGTGTGTGTGTGTAAGAGAGGAATGTTGGAATTTGGAATGCCAAAATAGCCTAGGACAGCCTCCCACAACCTGGTGGCCTTCAGAGTTATTTGGACCATAACTCCCAGAATTCCCATCCAGCAGGACCATTGACTGAGAATTCTGGATGTTGTAGTCCAAATGTATCTGGAAGGCACAAACAGTTGAGGAAGGCTGGCCTAGGACCAGAGTTTCCGGTGATCCCATACTGAGGCTCCATATGGCCTGTTCTTACTAATGGAAGCTCAGAAAGCATTCATCTCCAGTCCTCCTCTATGGGATTTTTTTGGCAAACTGGGCGCACCATTAATGGCACCCGAGATTTCCGCAGTGCAGTTCACCATGGAGCCATAGGCTGTAAAACTTTTTTTACATTACGAAGTGTGACTGTTGAGCCTTTCATAACTGGAAAAACTTTGCTTCTCATTCAATCAATGTTTAATTAGTTGGAAGTGTGGAGTTAATGCTTGTAATGCAAGGGAATGTGAGGATGTTAACTCACAAATCTCTTGAAAAAGAATACTGTAATTAAAAGTGATCCAAATTTTATTATTTTGAGTCTTCCAAGTGACCTGAGTTTTATTACTGTATATAAATACTTATTTTAAATATATACAGAAAAGGCTTATACAAAATCATCCTCATCCTCATCCAATTATACATCCATTCCTACCAGCAATTGACCCAAATGGAAAATTAAGAATAAATCTTGTAAATTCGCAAAACCATCATGCAAATTACTCACACCTAATCCCCCTTTAATATATTGTGTTTCAGGCCTCCATCTTTTAATACTAATGCATTTTTGAATTAATCTATGTAATACAGTAAGCTTATTCATCTTGAATTAGACCATCATTTCCTAATTAATTCTGTTCTACTATGAGACAAAATTAGTGCACTTGTAATTACTGGTGGGACCTGCAGGAGAAGGTTGCAACATAGTCTCAGCACTGGGTAGGAGAGCTTCTGTTCAGGGTTCCAGCCAGCCGCAGACCATTTGCACAAGGCCTCGTTTATGCCGCAAAGTGACCTGCATGTGTAGAAAAAGTCCTTGCATGTCTGGCAGCACTGACGGACTTCCATGCCACCCGATGTCCCCTCTGGTGTGATGCAGTTCGGTGGAGCCTGTTCATGCACTGAGCTGCCATTCTATACTCCTCCTGAGGTAGGTCAGTATTATCAGTTTGTGCAGGATTTATATATTGGAAATATTTATATCCCACCTCCAATCAAATGATCCCCAAGCTGGCTTTCAGTGGATCACCAGAATACACAGGAACAAAACCCAGCAGGCCTTAGACCGTGGCTCATGGATGGACCTAGAGCATGGCTCCCCTTGCTGGCATGAGTTGCTGAAAAACTCAGGGGGCAAAGTGAAAGCTTGGCAAAACTTTACCTGGCTGCAAAGGCACATGCACACTCTGTTTCCTGTACAACAGGGGGCACTGGTGAAGGCAAGCAAAGGTTGTTTGGCTTCGCCTTGTAGTGGGCAGTGGCCTCTGCATGTTTGCAGGGAAGCAGGCTTGTCCTGCAACCTGAGGCCCCACCCATGTCTAGAGATCTGTCTCGGATATCGATGGGATAAAAAGGTTCTAAATATGACTGAATGACTAGAGGATGCCTTGAAATAGGGGATTATGTTTTCTAAAGTGGGATGCGCGACCACTCAGACTTGCGTGTTCTTTCCAGTGGGGAGCGGGGGGAAACAAACTCTGCCCAGTGGATTCTAGGGAGCCTGACATGCGTATTTCCATTGGCCTTGACCCCCTGGGCAGGGCTGAAGGCCGGCACGTGCTGCTCCTCTGCTTCAGGGTGCAGTGCTACCAGTGGTGCTCTAGATGTTCATTAACCTCTGAACTCAGGCACTTACGAGAGTCTGCTGCAGGGGGAGGCTGCAGAGCCAGTCTTCTCCTTCCACTTGGTTTGTTCTGCAAGTCAGTTGGGTGCCTGATTTCAGCTGCTTGGAGGCCGCACTTTGGAGCACGAGGGAAGGAGGCTGGAGCCGTTTCATGATCCCTCACATCCTCCTCCCCTCCCTGCTGCATTTGTCCCCTCCCGAGGTTGATTTTCCAACTTCAGAAGAACAGCTGGTGTTGTTCTTTCCATGCCGGGGAGAAAGGGGAAATCAGAGTGTGGGTCCCCACTTCAAGGTCGGAGTCCTGTTTCCAAGCTCAAATATGGAGATCCAAAGTGTCTTACAGTCCCGTAGTCACTGTTTAGGGACAACGGGGTCACTTTCTTGGAGTACTAAGCCTGCTCATGTCAGGCATCAGATGAAATTGGACCAAATATTTCATGCCTGTCTTCACAGGATCATTTGGCCATGTCTGGTGTCTTCTGGGGACAAAATCTGAAGAGCTTTGGTGGGACATGCCTTCCATCAAAAAAGGGGAGGGGGAGCCAATGTTCCTTCCTCCTTCCTTCCATCCTTCCTTCCTTCCTTCCTTCCTTAAAAAAGAGGATTCCGCTTAATAGTATTATTGAAACAGAATGCTCCCTAGTAATATGGCAATGACTCTGGTGGGAATGAAAGAGGCAGTTGTTTTTAGCATCATTTCAGGGCCAGGGTGGCACTGACTCTTTGAATGAGGATGGTGAGGCCTGGGAAAGGAGGCCTGCTTGGGATTTCCCAGGCTCAGAAATGGGGATCCAAGCCATCCTATGGCCATGCAGGTGCTTTTGGGGGCCATAGGATGACTCTGCCCATCAGCATTAATGATCTCATCTGGGTAATTCATAGTGTAACCCTATGCATGTCTATTCAGAAGCAAGCCCAGGTAAGTGTGCTGGTTCTAGCCTAAACCTCCCGTCACTAATCAAAGACAAGAACTGTATTTTGTGCCATGCACCATGGAAAGTATTGAGCTTAAAAAAGCAGAACTAAACCACAGATAGTTCTACATTCCAAGAAAATGCATGAAAGCTGTGGAAACTTCCAAGCTTTTTGTTATTGTTAAGATTCCTGGAGTCTTAAATAGTTATTAATGTAACATTCACAACTGCACTTTGGAGACCTCTCTCCACAAGGGGAAAATGCATCCACATCACAAAGCAGAGCCATTTAGCCGGCCTGTTGCAGCACAGATGCAGAAGGACATGTTTTCATTCAGCTGGATGGATGTCTGAATATACAATCTGCACTAGACAGAAAGGCTGCCTACCAAAATAGGTCATTGTTTACCCCTTTAAGTGGGGAACTATTTCTTTGTTGGTCACTGCTTTGTGTCACTGCTAAAGGAAAAAAGATGCAATTTAATCCAGTGCCATTTGTAACGGATTCTAGTCTTATACACAGATACACATGCTTGAGCAAATCCCAGTGTTGTGTGCGCGCATCCTATCAAACCTCCCTGTGCTGGTTGTACTGATGATTCAGATCCCGATTTTGAGGATGAGACAGTTCTTGAAACAGTGCAGCCTCCAGGGTTCCCAGGCCCCAACAGAAGGTGGCGGTGCGAGGATTAGGCGAAGGGCAGGCGGCGAGACAGATCAACCTGACCCTAGGAACAGCCAAAGGGGGAGCCGAAGGGAGGAACCCTTGACATAGGACGTTCCTCCAGTGGAGAGCCCCCAGCCCTTAAAGAGGTGGACCTGGCGGCTCCTCATGGGAGGGGAGCCCAGTTAGGGGCACAACAGGAGCAGTAGATGCGTGTCTGCTTTCACCGTGCACTTCCTTCAGGGGCATGACACACAAGGGCTCATAAGGATGGCTTTAGGGTTTGACACTCCACTTTGTATATGCTCAGAGACTTATGTGTAACAATAAAGATCTTTAAGCAAAGAAACATTGGCAAGACTGATATCGTTCAGAGGGAGAAACACAGATTGCAGCAGCCTGGATCTGCAACTGCTTTGTGTGCCTCCAGCTGCTATCACTGTAAAGAAGGGTGTGGGTTGCAAGGCAGAAGAAAGGAGTTTGGGGAGAAGAACTGCATTAAAAAGGAGGGACGGGTGAACAATCAAAAAAGGGTAGTTCGGATAGCGAATTTCATTTAAGAGGATGAGTTCAGGGGAGGGGCATGGCAAGGAGAAAGTAGGACTTGAGGAAAGAGGGAAATGAAAGGATTAGATGTAGTGAGGGAAGAAAAAGAAGAAGCCTCTAAGGAAAACAGGTACACACACACACACACACACACGCAAAATTAACAAGCAAAAAGGAGAAATGATGATACTCATTTAGTGCAATGCAATAAACTGAAGAATCACATCGTGCCACAACACTAACATCAGAAGAGTCTTAAAACATCAGTAGCCTAAAAATACTAATAGAATTAAGCTATTGCAAACATTCAGGCTGCAATCCTGTTCTCACTTACCCATTTAGCTGGGGTATTTCCCATTGAATTTGGCAGGGCTTCTGAGCAGACATGCATAGGTTTGCACTGCAAAACAGAATTTTGGCAGCATGAGCCAATCATGCCTGCTTGAAAAACCACTTGCCCCGAGTACAGTGCAATTGACTTCCAGGTAAGTTTGTATCCTTTAGAATGTGGGGAAATAGTTTTAAAAATCCCTGTGCCTGACATTGAAAAGAGGTCAATGTAGGCTCTAGTCATTGGATGAGCCTTCTGCGGGGGAGCATCCCATAACCTCACCTTTGGGTCAAAAGGTAGATTGCTGCAGGAAGAGCAGTGGGTGAATTTGACTACAGAACAATTACAGAACTTTCAGGTCAACAACACAGAAAATGAAATTGTGAAAAATGTTGCATGCCTTGGCTCAGGCATCCATTCAAAGGGAGACTGCAGCCAAGAAATTTGGAGAAGACAGACTTGGAAGGGCAGCAATGAAGGATCTAGAGAAGAATATCAACTGTAAGGATGTTTCAATGGACCCCAAGGCCAAGATCCTCCACACTATTGTGGATAGATCACTACACATGGCTGTGAAAGCTGGACAGTGAAGAAAGTGACAGGGTGAAACATGATGCATGTGAAACATGGTGCTGGAGGAGAGCGCTGCGAATGTCCTGGACTGACGGCAAGATGAGCAAGTGAGTCCTTGATAGGGATGCCTGGGGAATCTAAGGTGGGAATCTGTCGAATTCCCTGAACTCAACCTGCCAGACTCAGGACTGCTTTGCAGGAGCCCTGGGTCTGGGCTCCTGGTGAGCATACCTGTGTTAGTGGAGTGCTTGCCAGGAACCAAGCGCCATGTGCTGCACAAGCAGGATCCCTCTTCTGCTCCAGTACATCAGCCTTTGTTTGTGTTGCTGCACCAGACAGGGAAGGTCTTGTGATCACAAAGGTGTTTTCTAAAGGTTCATACTTAATGGGGGCATTTTCCAGGTGTCAATGTCCAATGCATGGTCACTAATTGCTCATATATATATATATGTGTGTGTGTGTGTGTGTGTGTAATGTATGTATGTCATTTTGGAGGTGGGGACAGCATTTGCTCACTTCCAGTTAAGTACCACTGCAACCACTCTACAAGCATTTTCAAAAGTTATAGACAGAAGTTCTAAAATGACACCCACCAGTTTCTTCTGTATCCAGCAGCCAGTGTACCAGCTATGCAGCCATCCTCAGCCAGCTCAACCAAGCACCACGGAGTGGAAGGGAAGGAGTCTGGGCACCATTAGGATAAGACCAAAACTAGAATCTGCAGCCTTCTTTCCTGCCTGCCCTGTGGCACGGCCCTTGTCTCTGTGGCCAAGTGTGACCTCAGAGGGGCAGCTCCAATTTGGGGTCGTGGAACCTCAGAGCTGGAGCTCCAAGTCAACCTATGGCCTCCTAGACTGAGCTGGGAGGTCACAGGATGGTGCCCTTAGTGCCCTAGGATGCAATTCAGCTGGTTGTGAAGACTTTGGATTTATCTGAGGGGTTAGGGGTTCCTGCACAGGGTGCAACACTTTCCTTTCTCATTTGACCTTTTTTTGACAAGCTGAGCAGTTTCCCTTGCGGGGCGGGTAGGCAAAGTGGGAGTTGAGCAGTTGTGCCTACTTTCTGTCACAATAAGTTATTTGAACACTCATTTCACCACTGCAAGGTGAACATGAATTATGAAAGTGTTTTATGCCTCTACTAAACGACTGTACTAGGCTGAAGGCAACCGATAACCTTGCTTCATTTCACAATTGCTATGCAAGCCAGTTACCGCTATCCAAGCTTCTTTTGGCACTCAATAGTTACACCCATGCAAGATGGAAAGGCACTTCCCTTGCCAGCAAATACGTAGCAGGGATTTTGGATTTTCATATCCTGGCAATTGCATCACTCACAAGCTAAAGTTGGTTGCTACTACCCATGTGATGGAAGGATCTAAAGGAGGTGTGAGCAGCCTGCTGTCCTCCAGATGTGTTGGACTACAACCTCCATAGACCTTGAATGTTTGCCATGGTGCCTAGGGCTTATGGGAGTTGTAGTCCAACATATCTGGAGGAAAACAGATTGCCTACCCCCAACTGAGGGAATAATTGCATGGTTTTCTGATATACCTTGCCTAACTCTGACAGGTTGAATTTGAGCTATTTGACCAGCCATTAAAGTGTCATGTTCAAACAATGCCAAATAAGTTTCTGATGTGAAGATCAAGGCAACACACAAAAGCTAAGGAAACCCAACATTTTCTGCTGAAGGAGAAAGAAACTTTGCAGTTATTCAAGCTGCTAAAAGGGTCCACTTGACTTCCTGAAGTACCTGCTGCATTCTTCCTAGTATTGAATCATTGAAGAAAAAACAACCACACTTTTCTTAGGCAGGGGAGAGAAGGATAGAAGTAGCACAGAGAGACTTAGGAACTCACTGTTGCAGGGCAGAGAGGTCAGAGAGGAACCCAAATATCTGCAAGCTGAAGGGGAAATCAATTCACCTAGCAAAAGGAGAGAACACAGAAAGGCCATGGATGTAACTAAGCAACAAGAGCAGAACTCCCACACACACACACACACACACTGTTGTGCCAATGAACAAGTCCACACAAAGCTATAGTATCTACACTGTTTCACTTCAGTTTTGTTTAGTGGCTAAGGATGCATCCTGTCACCCCCACCCACAACTTGGAGACTCACATGCATCCTACACCCCAAACAAGGCATGGGGGTAACAATTTCCACAATGCTGCACCTCAGACCCTGATTTGTAGCTAGATGGCCATTTATCTAGAAGGATATCTACATAAAACTCCAGCGGAGCAGGTGGTGGGAAGGAGCCTGGAGCAACAAAGTGAATTGGTGCAAATGCTTAGCCCCAGCCTCTCTGTCTCCATGGCTTACACCTATTTCCCTCCTCTAAGGTGCAGTTGTGACTGCAGTGGAAATAGCCAGCAGGATCTTGTAGCAGGGAGTCTGAATAACCCTGTGCCCCCCAAGAGAATAACAGGAGGCCATTGGTTTGCCTCCTAAATCAGATCACTGTACATCAATTGTCCTGGGTTCCAATTCTGATCTCTGCTGGTGTTTGGCCTTTGAACAAGAAAGCTGATTCTCTTCTAATTGACAAGTCAGTATTTGTTGGTATTGTCATGCAAATATAGCATCGAACTATGGTGTGCCTTCCTCTTAAAAATAGATCTCTTCTGCTCTCTGTCCTGTCATCATGATGAGCTCAGAAACTGCACCAGAGAGATAGCTGCCTCCATGGAAGACAGTGAGGCTTACTTCCATGTAGACACAGTGAGGATTACAGCATTTGCTGTCATGTGTGAAAGCAAAGTTTTCCACCTCAGCTGTGCCAGTCATGCAATTTTATATCAGTTCAGTTCCACAGGAGACCTGAGAACTGTAAATTTCATGTTGTTTTCAGAGCACCTTCAGATCTTTATATTAAAGCTGTTATAGACAGAATAATAACAGAAAAGAAGCTTTCTCCCCCTCCTACATCAGCACACAATGGGAGCTGGTTCAACATGCTGGTTCAACATGTGTAGGAGCAAATGACTCACTTGAGTAGCTTAGAAGCTAGCTGATAAGAGGGCTAAAAACATACCTCAAAATAAAACCTGACAAATATACATATTTATGTGTGCATGAATGTACAGAATGCAAGTGGGCTGGTGAAACAATGCATGATATGGGTCCCATGCAGCCCTTTGGAGCCTAGTGCTGGTTGTCCTAAAGCACACCTTACAGCTCAATAGCTATGTCTACTCAGAAGTAACCATGGACAAAAGCAGCATGTTTTCGCAGTTGTAGGTCAGAAAGAATAACTCAGCAACAAGGATCATAATTGCATTGCTCTGTTTTAACCTACTTATGATGCAATGTTTTTAATGGGTTTCTGTCCTAAGATCTCTAAGTGGCTTGTGCTAAGTTGAACAATACAAAATAATACTAATAAAATTAATAATGATGCTTGATCACACGTAAACAGGGCAAGCTTCTGCATGACCAAGACAACTCAGAAGTAAGCAGGAGAAGGCTCAGACAGAAGCAGAACTGACTCACTAAGAACATCCCATTCCCATTCCTCGGCCCCAGGCCCAGTCCCTTTCTCCCAGGGGAAAACTCTAATCTCTGCTCAAGCAGCTGTTCAAAGCATTTTTAATGCTAAGTAAGGGAAATCACGTCTCACCAATCAGAAGGTAATTTCCTTCAGTGGCTGGGGTTAAGGAGCAAGAGAAAAGGCTGCTGGGCAAGACTGGGGCAGTACCAGGCCCACAGAGCAGAGGTTCTGGCTTAGAGGACATATTTCAGAAGGCATGCTAATATGGACCTCTCTCTCTTGCCATCTGTCAGTGTGTGTTACGTACAGAATGTGCCAGAGAGGCTTACATATGACTCCCAAGACGTCTCCCATCCTGGCAGCTTACGGGATGTCCAGATGTCCTTTCAGCAGACCTGTGCCACCAGCATTCAAACCAATCTCTGCACCCACTCAATGGGATAGCAGACCCTTGCTCCTTGATCACCTTGCCCTGCCTCAGAAATGTCTGTTGGGCTACCTCTTGCTTTCAAGGTTTGGTCTGAAGTGTGGACTGGAAGGGGGATTGAAGCGCTGCTCAAGGAGCCCTGGTCTAAAGCTTCCCAGAGATGGCTTGCAGGCTTCTTTGGATCCTTGCCATATCGTAGGGAATAAGCATGCCTGCTGCCTTTGTTTTATTGCTTTATAAACACATTAAATCCAGTGACTGTGTACTGTTCTGCAAACATGTATGCAGGACATGCTGTGAAGAAGTGGAAGTGTTCTGCATAAGGATCGTCAAACAGAAAGCTCCATAGTTATGCAGGATATTTCAGTGCTGAATCAGAAAACACTTCTGAGACTTTATCCTTTGGAGCCTAGAGGGATTTGTTAACAACTTCCTTGTATAATGAATGTGATACTGGCATCCTAGTAAAACATAATGGAGGTATCCTCAGGAAGATGCAAAAAGGTGCTTTGCATTTCCTCTCCTGGGAATAAGCATGGAGGCTCTCCTACTTATCTGAGCTGATGAGTCTCTGATCTTTCAATTTGTGCTTCTCTTCAAGACCCAAGTATGTTGTGTAGTTGCCTTTTGTGTACCAGCTGAAGAATTTGGACACAATTCGCCAAGAAGTTCTCTGGTGACAGAGCACCGCTATGCTGTTGTTGCTGTGCAGCCTCCTTTCGTTTTGGGGGGACTGCACTGAGCGTCCCGGTGATCTGTGCACATGATCAGAATGCACCACAGCATGCGAAGCCTCTCCTGTTCACTGCCATGGGAAGGGGAATGGTGACCCACACAGGCATCTGTGCCTGTAGAACGGGCAGCCATTGTCTTAAATGAGAGGAGAAGAAGAGAAGCCTGAGGGGAGATAGGCTAGCACTCTGCAGGAACTTGCAAGGCTGTCACCAAGCGGCAGGACAGGATCTCTTCTTGACCATCCCAGAGTGCAGGACACAGAATAATGGCTCAAGTTGCAGGAAGCCAGATCCTGGCTAGATATCAGGACAAATTTCCTTACTGTTAGAGCAGTACAACAATGAAGCAATTACCAAGGGAGGCTGTGGACTCTCCAGCATTGGTGGTATTCAAGATGCAACTGGGCAGCCATCTGGGAGGGATGGTTTAACTGGGTCTCCTGCAGTCAGCAGGGGAGTTGGACCCAGTGGCCTTCTGGCCTCTTCCAACTCTACTATTCTATGATGCTATGAAATGAGCATTCTAACCCAGGTGCCTCCTTCATGGATCACTGCCTTGTGGCGAAGGGGCTTGTGTAGCTCAATGAAACTATGAGCTATGCCATGCAGGGTCACCCAAGACGGACACGTCATAGCAGAGAGCTCTGACAAAACGTGATCCACTGGAGAAGGAAATGGCAACCCACTCCAGTATCTTTGCCATGAAAACCCCATGGACAGTACCAAAAGGCAAAAAGATATGACACCGGAAGATGAGCCCCTCAGGTCGGAAGGTGTCCAATATGCTACTGGGGAAGAACGGAGGGCTAGTACTAGTAGCGCCAGAAAGAATGAAGCGACTGGGTCAAAGCCGAAAGGACACTGAGTTGCAGATGTATCTGGAGGTGAAAGGAAAGTCCGATGCTGCAAAGATCTATACTCCATAGGAACCTGGAATGTAAGATCCATGAATCAAGGCAAGCTGGATGTGGTCAAACAAGAGATGACAAGACTGAACATTGACATCTTAGGAATCAGTGAACTAAAATGGACAGGCATGGGTGAATTTAGTTCAGATGACCATCAGGTATACTACTGCGGGCAAGAATCCCTCAGAAGAAATGGAGTAGCCTTCATAGTCAATAAAAGAGTAGGGAAAGCAGTACTGGGAAACAATCTCCAAAATGACAGAATGATCTCAGTTCGAATCCAAAGCAAACCATTCAACATCACAGTAGTCCAAGTCTATGGATGCTGAACCACTGGTGCTGAAGAGGCTAAAGTTAACCGGTACTGTGAAGGCCTACAACACCTTCTAGAATTAACTCCAAAAAATGATGTCCTTATCATCATGGGGGATTGGAATGCTAAAGTAGGAAGCCAAAAGATAACCGGAATAACAGGCAAGTTTGGTCTTGGAGTACAAAATGAAGCAGGGCACAAGCTGGTAGAATTTTGTCAAGAGAATACGATGGTCATAGCAAACGCTCTTTTCCAACAACCCAAGAGATGACTCTACACATGGACATCACCAGACGGTCAACACAGAAATCAGATTGCCTATGTGCTCTGCAGCCAAAGATGGAGAAGTTCTATACAGTCAGTAAAAACTAGACCAGGAGCTGACTGTGGCTCAGATCATGAGCTTCTGGTTGCAAAATTTAGGCTTAAGTTAAAGAAAGTAGGGAAAAGCACTAGGCCACTCAGGTATGACCTAAATCATATCCCTGATGAATACACAGTAGAGGTGACAAATAGATTTAAGGAATTAGATCTGATAGACAGAGTGCCTAAAGAGCTATGGATGGAGGTTCGCAACATTGTACAAGAGGCAGCAACTAAAACCATCCCAAAGAAAAAGAAATGCAAGAAAGCAAAATGGCTGTCTGAGGAAGCTTTACAAATAGCTGAGGAAAGAAGGGAAGCAAAAGGCAAGGGAGAAAGAGAAAGATACAAACAATTGAATGTAGAATTCCAGAGAACAGCTAGAAGAGATAAGAATGCCTTCCTAAATGAACAGTGCAAAGAAATAGAAGAAAACAATAGAATAGGGAGGACCAGAGATCTCTTCAAGAAAATTGGAGATATGAAGGGAACATTTCATGCAAAGATGGGCATAATAAAGCACCAAAATGGCAGGGACCTAACAGAGGCAAAAGAGATTAAGAAGAGGTGGCAAGATTACACAGAAGAACTATACAAGAAAGAGCTTAACATCCCTGATAACCACGATGGGGTGGTCACTGACCTCGAGCCAGACATCCTGGAATGTGAAGTCAAATGGGCCTTAGGAAGTCTGAGCAACAACAAAGCTAGTGGAGGTGACAGCATTCCAGCTGAGCTATTCAAAATCCTGACAGACGATGCAGTTAAAGTGCTACACTCACTATGCCAGCAAATTTGGAAAACTCAACAGTGGCCACAGGATTGGAAAAGGTCAGTTTACATTCCGATCCCCAAGAAGGGCAATGCCAAAGAATGTTCAAACTACCGCACCATTGCACTCATTTCACATGCTAGCAAAGTGATGCTCAAAATCCTACAAGCTAGGCTCCAGCAGTATGTGGACCGAGAACTACCAGAAGTACAGGCAGGATTTCGAAGAGGGAGAGGAACTAGAGATCAAATTGCCAACATATGCTGGATCATGGAGAAAGCTAGGGAGTTCCAGAAAAACATCTACTTCTGCTTCATTGACTACGCTAAAGCCTTTGATTGTGTGGATCACAACAAATTGTGGCAAGTTCTTAAAGAGATGAGAGTACCAGACCATCCTATTTGTCTCCTGAGAAACCAGTGTGTGGGTCAAGAAGCAACAGTGAGAACTGGACATGGAATCACTGATTGGTTCAAAATTGAGAAAGGAGTTCGGCAAGGCTGTATACTGTTGCCCTGCCTATTTAACTTATATGCAGAGCACATCATGAGAAAGGCAGGGCTGGATGAATCATCAGTTGGAATCAAGATTGCTGGGAGAAATATCAACAACCTCAGATATGCAGATGATACCACTCTCATGGCAGAAAGTGAAGAGGAACTAAAGAGCCTCTTGATGCGGGTGAAGGAGGAGAGCGCAAAAGTTGGCTTGAAACTCAACATTAAGAAAACTAAGATCATGGCATCCGGCTCTCTCACTTCCTGGCAAATAGATGGGGAAGAAATGGAGGTAGTGACAGATTTTATTTTCCTGGGCTCCAAGATCACCTCAGACAGGGACTGCAGCCAAGAAATTAAAAGACGCTTGCTCCTGGGGAGGAGAGCTATGGCAAATTTAGACAGCATACTAAAAAGCAGAGACATCACCCTGCCAACAAAAGTGCGTATAGTCAAGGCTATGGTTCTCCCAGTTGCAATGTATGGCTGTGAAAGCTGGACCATAAGGAAGGACGAGCGCAAAAGGATTGAGGCCTTTGAGTTGTGGTGCTGGAGAAGACTCCTGCGAGTCCCTTGGACTGCAAGGCGATCAAACCGGTCAGTTTTAGAGGAGATCAACCCTGAGTGCTCTTTAGAAGGCCAGATCCTGAAGATGAAACTCAAATACTTTGGCCACCTAATGAGAAGGAAGGACTCCCTGGAGTCTAATGCTGGGAACAATAGACGGCAAAAGAAGAAGGGGACGGCAGAGGATGAGGTGGCTGGATGCACTGAGGCAGTTGGTGTGAGCTTGAGTGGACTCCGGGGGATGGTGGAGGACAGGAGGGCCTGGAGGAATGTTGTCCATGGGGTCGCAATGGGTCGGACATGACTTCGCAACTAACAACTCAGGTGCAAGGCCAACCTCAGGGATCGGATGGGCTCTGTGTACTGCAGCTGGGCCTGCTCTGCCCCTTCCCTATTTCATCCTGCTCACTCGCCCTCCTCTCCTCTGCCCTACAGCATGGTGGGACTGTGATAGCCCACACATGGAAGAGCAGGAGATTATCTTGTCCATTTGCTTCCTAGCACTCTGCCAGGCTTGCAAACAGATGGTGGCCAATATGAGGAAGAGGAATTGCTCGCAGCAATTCTAATATGAAGAAATGTGTGGCTCGCTGAGGGAAGTTTGCCCAAGGCCCTCCAAACCCTGGAGCTGGCTCTGGCCCTCGTGTGCACTGCATGCGGCTGTATATATGTTAGGGATGTAGGAAAAGTTTGTTTCTGTTCTCAAATAATATCAATATGTCCCATTTGTAATCCTGAAATGGGATTACAAGCAGGCATGCTTTTTTCTGAGAAAAGTTTACAATTTCTTGAATAAAGGTTTATGTTTAAAAATGTGCACTCTTTTAAACCATGCATTTTTATAAGATGTACATTTTCATACTCCTCCCAATGGATGAAAAGTGCATCATTTTGAAAACCATGCCAGAAAAGCATGTGTTTGCATCAAAAAGACACACTGTACACTTTTCCTGTTCTAACAAGCTGGAAATGGGAACATGATTGAGGCTAAATGAACTTCATAGAATTTAGGCAATCTCAAACACTGCTAGTTCTCCCATCCCTGAAATACACAGATTATATATATCTCATTTCCTGCCTCATGGTGCATTTCCAATGTATTATAGCTATTATTCCAAAAATGACAAGAACATAGTTCATGATTACAATTATTAATAACATAAATCATATATACTGAGATTTCATTAGAATTAAAGGGATATTTTCTCCATGACAATAGATGCTATTTTTCTAGATAACAAATGGGGACAAATAAACGGAGCGTATGGATTGTGAAATCTTCATCACCCCTGGTAACCTTGTTTATTTACCTGAGATTCCTAAAAAACCAAATTGTGAGGATCTTATCTTATAGCAGGTATCACTAATAAAATATGGATCAAGTATTTATTGTATGCTGTACTTCTAAATTTGGGACTTTGCTTGCTGCCTACTAGGATCATGAAGAGATTTACAACAAAGCAAATATCAACCTTATTTCTTTCCCTTAATCTATATTGAGTCTTCACCAAGGAGCTTAAATTTTGCTACATTGGTGACAACAGACATCATACATCTTCATTGGGTGATCAGGCATTTTGCCTTCTCAAAGAGAAGGAGAAGGAGAAAAGTAGAGGTAAAACCTCAATAATATTGTCTATACATCTACAGCTTGAGGATATATGTGCATTAATATATGCACACACACTTTCAGGATATTAAGTCAGCTATAGACGCAGTACTTGTACAGATTGAAATGACACTAAACTGGGCAAAGTGAACTAGCAGTGGGACTGTAACAAAATTAGTACAGCAAGAAGCTTGCTTCTGTTCTCCACAATCATCTTAGTGTAGCAATGTGTTGGCTGACATGATTTGTCAAAATCAGAGTGCCTTAAATTGCAAGGAAACACACTTTTGTCAGCTTTATGGAAATGTTTTTCAACCACATTATGGAAAAAATGCAGTAACACACAGACAAGAGCAAAGTACTTTCTGCATGACTTTTTTGTTCCCATTTGTTACAATCATCTGCCTACAGGCCTTTTTCTAAATGTGTGCTAAGGCCAGTGGGACCTGTACCAAAATGTCACATTGACACAGGCTGTGACAGACCATTGTGGCTTAATTTATCCATGCAGGATTGTGTCGTACCCGGTACTCACAGACACCATTTTTGCCTGCCACTCCACTCGTCAAGTCTTGTGTTGTACAAACTCAGACACCTGGATCATTTGAAGGTTAGACAACCCTCAAATAACCAATGGACTGCTTTAAAATTATTTGGGAGCTTGTCGCATATTCACCCAGCCCTACCACCTAGAGGCCACAAGTATGGCTGTCTGTGTGACTATGCAAAACAGGGCACCCATGGCACTGGTGTGATGTGACACAGCTCCCTTGAAGAAATACAGCCATGGTGGGCTGCCCCGACATGCAGAAGCGTGGTGTTCCATGGTGCTAAATAAATATTCATCACCATTGTGCTCTCGTATATTCTCACTTATACTGAATTATACTGAATTTGTCCCTATAATAAGGGACAAATAAGGAGGAGTGGAGTTTTCACAACATACTTCTACTGTACGCAAAACATCAGGACAGAACAGCAATTTGAATATGACCATATTTTAGAGATAGTGCATATATGAAGGGTTGGAACCAGAATCCATCTATAGAAGAAGTCCTGTTGTTTGCAGGATGCTGTTGACCTAGCAGAGAAGTCCAGCTGGAGGAGTAGAGGTGGCAGGGGTCCTCTATCAATTCTCCCTCCCAGTCCCTTTGTCCCAACAAACATCTGCTCTGGAGGGTTGAAGGACACACTGGGGGTTTTGGGAGGGTGTGGGGAGAATCAGCAAAGTCCACCTCCCCCATTTCTAGGGGAAAGAAATGGACCAAGCCCTCCAAAATCAGGTCAGAAGCTATTGTAATGAGAATTGGTGAAGGATACTGAGGGAAGACTGCCCACAACTGATGCTTTGCATCTTCATTATTTATCATCGTGGTGAAAATGAGAGCTGGTTCACACCATGGTTCTTCCAGGCATCAAGGAGCTATGAAAACTTCCAACAGGAGCACCTGGGACTGGGCAACCCTCACTTGAAGGCTCCAGTAGTGAGAAAGAGCATCCACCAGGGTCCTGTGCACATGTGTGCAGGGTCCTGTATAAAATCCGTGCAATTGCAGCAAACATGCACGCACACACACAAGCACACTCACAAAAGTGCTGCAATCACACAAATCATGTGCAAACTACAGATATGCACCAACCACAAAATTTGGTTCAAATCCTAATTTGGTGATTTTCAAAACAATCATATTCAACTTAAACTGATTCAGGGAATGTCTGCTTTGAACTGAGTCCAAGTCCAACTTTCAATTTGGAAATTCAAATGTTTGTGGCCTCCCAGTGGCTATCATTGGAAACCAAGAAAGGATGAATTGTGTAGGCATAGTAGTGTCTTATGAGAGGATTTCACCAGCCTTTTCATTTTTGTTTTTCAAGAGAGAGAGAGAGAGTGAGAAAAGAGACAAGGACTTTCCTCCACAGAAAGAGATGGAATTTTCAGGAACAGTTGCTCCTTCTGAGGGGGACTGAGACTGGCAGGTTTCAGATTGTCAGGATCTGGGCTGCTCCAGTGGGCAGAACCAGAACCACCGCCACCATATTCGCCAGATGGGTCCCATGCCCCACTGCAGCTCTCAGCCTCCTAATAAATGCCAGCTGGGGGACGTGGGGGAAGAGCTATAGAGCAGCTATATAGGAGCAAGCTCTTCCCTCCAGCACTGACCTCAGCAGGTTCCCTTGTTTGCTGTTGTGCCTACTTCTTGCCTAAACAGTATCCTGCCTTGCTGTTTGTAGCCTTTCTTGTCACATGTCCTGCCTTACTGTGCTGTGCATACAGCCTTGCCTTGCCCTAGCAATGCAGGTTTTCCTGATAGCTCTGGCTAAGCTCCTGCACCTTGCTTGACCCCTGCTGGATTTGGTTCCTGGTGTAACCTGCCTTGCCATCCATCCTGCCTTGCTGTGTCACCTCAGCAATGCAGGTCTCTCCATTAGCTGTAGTGTGTGCATTCAGCCTCATCCTTGCTGTGCCTCCTACATTTTGCCATGTACCTTGCCGTGCCATGTCTCCTGCCCAGTTATCCTGCCTCAAGTGCCTGCATCTTGCCTGATGTTTGCCATGTACCTGTGTACGCATATGACCGGTCCAGCCTGCTCTTCAACTTTGCTATTGGACTTCACCCCTGGTCTTTGGACTGTGTCTCACCTCAAGTTCTGGTCCTGGTACCTCTGCCTTGACTCTGGCTGCCCTCATCCCAGCCTGGACCCTGACAGAAATGAACACAAGCAAGGAGCTTTGTGCAAGAGCAACTGTTCCAGTGTGGCAGTTCTCCAAAAAGAATATGCTCATTTCCCTAAGTGTAGTGCGGACAGTGCTAAGCAAAATGACATTGAGGTGGCCCTGGTTAAGAAACCTGCAGAATTTCAGAAGGATAGAAGCAAGGGCTGGGCAGCTCTGAAGAATGAAAAACAAAAAGTAAAAGACATCTTTGTTTTCTGCTCAATTGGCTCCAAAGCCAGTAAAGTGCAACAGGACAGAAATGGATGATGGATGTAGAGCATACAGAGAAAGAGGAAAGGGGCCCGAGTATTTCCAAGCAAGCACTCAGTGCTACATTCTTCAAATCCAACAGATTTCATCAAACCTCTTTACCATTCTGGTTCCTGGGAAAGAGAACTAGCAAAAAGCAGTGGGTCAGTCGTGCAATATATTATGTTGGCACCCCTTGCCCTTTAAAGCACTGGAATTGAAAAACCCTGGTAGAACCATTCAGTATGATGAGAAGCTAGAGCTGCACCCCTTTCTCACCCCAGCCATCTCCCCATCCTATATTTTCCCTATATGGAAAGCTTGATGAGAAATGAATGAAATTCTGGACACATTGTCTGAGCCTCTGTCCCCCAGAATCCTGAATCTTCAAGATGTTCTGATTCTGATCAGTCCTCTTTGGAGGAGCCATGCCTCAATTAGGATATCCACTGCATCTGTCCAAAACAACCCCATTCAATTCAGGATTTGACCAGATCTGAAGCACAGTGTGAACCATCTCCATGGATGGTGAATAAGAAGAACGATGGGCTTTCCTCTGTCCTAAACAATGTAAAGAAAGTGTTTCTAAAATTCTCTTTTCAAACTTGTCCTTTCACAAAAGCTACCAAAGTTATATTAATGGTCAAAAGGTCAAACATTGTCACATATTATGCACGAAGAACTTAACATTGCCATCATTTACAGCACTTCAGAGAAAGCTTCTTGGTGGTAGTGTTTGATTTTAATGATGAGTGAAAGGAAGAAAGGACTTGCATATATATATTTCACACTGTTTTACAGGGTTGTAAAGCGAGAATGCCTTAGGCAGGGCAAGGGCTTTTTGTTGGAATAACTACATTGATATTTCTACAGTTACTGCAGCAGAGTTGTTGTCCGGCTGCTGGCACCATTCCATCATCCGTCCCGGCATCGCACCCCTAGAAGCTCAGCCTCCGTTGCAACATCTCCACAGAATGTTCCTGAACAAAATTTCTTTTCCTTCCTGTGATCTGGTCCTAACTGCTAATGTCTTATAATGCTATATGCAATCCCTAAAGGCTAGGAAAGACTATCATATGAGGTTTGCCACTTCACCAGCAGAGAAGGGAACTCTGAAAAGAACACTGGGAGAAATACTTTGCATTTCCAGAGGGCAGGGCTTCAAGGTTTCTCAGTTTAGACTTCCAGATTCCCCAGTTTATTGATATTACGTACTCCATTCTTCTCTGTCTTCAGCTTCAAAACTGATAGAATTCCCTGATTCTGCACTGGAGAAAGGTTAGAGTCACATCCTTAACTCTGTGCATTTTTGACTCAGACCTCATCACAACTACTCATGAAATACAGACCCCGACAGGGTTCAAGGGAGTTCATGGAATCCTTGACAGAAAAATGACTCTTTACCTGGCAGTAGCCAATTTCACCAGTCCCGGGAAGAAAGTTGTGTGTGCTCCACATTTTGTCATGAAGTTCAGGGAGAATATGCTCTGCTGTACTGAGGAATAGCAGCATATAATCTTCAACAACTTAAAATAAATAGCAAAGGGTACTGCTGCAAGAAAGGGGGTAGCTTTGCTGATAATTGCCCAAACTTTGTGTCTAAGGAACAGAAAGATTTCCCAAACTTGTGTTGCATAACAGGGGCCTCCACAGATTTTCATGCCTAAAAGCCTGTGGTACATGGATGGAGAAGTGAGGGGAGGGGCAGGGTGTCACTAATGACGGTGATATACATCCTTGTGAGGCAAACACTGGAGCAGCAGGGTGCAGAACGTGCAACATGCGCATGCATGCATTTTCTGAGCTGCATTGCTGGGATGATGTGATTTCCTTGGACAAGAGGTCCTGCCTTCATGAAAGACACTTCACTCTCCTGCAAGGAGTGAACAAAGGTTGCATGTTTTGTTAAAAATGATTTATCTAGGAAAGTACAGCAGAACAGCTTCATCCTTCTGACTGAACAGAAAATGGGGAAATTAAATGGAAATATGAAAAAAATAATTGGGATCAGAATACAAAAGGGATGCTCATTCTTAATTCCAAAATAAGGCAAGGAAATGAAAAAGCTTGTTTTAAACAAAGGGAAGATAACTGCAGAGAAGGATGTTGTAGGAGGTTTGAGCTGCAAAGTTTAGTTAAGCAAAGTCATATTTGAGACGAATTTCTGACTTTAAAAATAGCTGGAGGTAAAGGGAATGAATTAATGTGACAAATGACAAATCAAGTCTTATAAAACTGACACATACTGACATGGGAATCCAATTCCTTAAGCTACCCTTCATGCTTGCTTTCTAAACCTCCTGAGATTGTAAAGTGCTCAGTTTTGTAGAGGCAGCCCAATCCTATTTTGTTTTTAGTAATTTTCCATTAGAAAGAGTTTCAGCAAAAGGTTTCCCTCAAACATCTTGTGTTCCATAGCCTTCAAAGGCTTTTACAACATTTGTTAAGTAATTTGGAATTTACAGCCACTTTCAGCTCTGGTCTCTCCATTCCTGAATCTCTTTGAGTCATTCCAGCCTGTGCTATACCAAGGACAAACAGTCCTGTCAAAACATTTCAGGAAAAGGCTTTTTCAAAAAGACTTTAAAATACAAATATTGACCTGAAGTGTCGTTTAACAGAATTTAAACAATGCTTCAAACACTTCAGCTCTCTTGTCTTGGTAATCTTTCAAGCATCCCCTCTGCCTGACCCATTTCATCGCCAAAGAAATGAAACAGCAGTAAGAGAGATTAAAAAGCAAGCACTGATTTTTGTAATTCCTCTCTTTTAGCAGCTTCATTGTGTGCCATTGGAGAATATAAAATCTTCTGGAAATATTTGCTTTAAATATATCAAGGAAGAAAGGGATGGCCAACTGAAGAAGGCTGTCGGGATCACCAAAGGAACCAATCATCTTTCAGTGGCTCCACATTTTATTATTAAGACCAGGTACTTTAATCTGTCCTTGCAGATCTGTGCTAGGGACCTAAAGGGACGTGTGCCTGCCACAAGCTGTAATATCTGTCTTGCCCCAAGGTGCTTAGATGCATGCCCATTCGCCGTATTTCAGATGAGCACTGAAGACTGCATTTTCCATTGAGCCTTTGTGGATATTCATCTTTGCTTTGTTTTATCCTAAAGAAGATGTCACCTCCTGGTTCTTGTTTGTACGTTCATTCAGTCTGTTGTTTTCATGCATTCAAATTTTATTATTGTTGCTGTTTTATATAATCTGTATTGACCTTGGTGTCGGCCGGGCTGAAGGGCACTTCCTAAATAGGCCGATAAATACTATATTTATATTTGTTATTAGAAGGGTAGTCAGGCACTGAAGGTCTCCAGCATGGAGCCCTGCAGGCCAGGTTCCTTGTATCCTATGCCAACACATCTGTTGCCTGGGAATTGCAGGCAGTTCAAGCTGGGTCAGCTCCTGAACTGAGAAATCAGGTGATAACAGTGGTTCAGTCCCATCCCACTCTCTGGCCAAAGCTGATCCAGATCAGCTGCATTCCCTTCTTGCTTCCCTGAGGCTTCTACTTTAGATTATGCTTTGGGTCTACTGCTTTTAGCCAACTGACTTGTTTGCCCGCTGTCCTCCTGGTTTCTTCCTGCCTAGTTCCTACCAGGCTAGAACTGCCTGTTTGTTTGTCCTCAGACCTGGACGTCTGATTTCCAGGGATTTATGTATTTATTTACTCTGGAAGTGGAGATGGCTGTAGTGTGGTGTGGTGGTTAGAGAGCTGGATTAAGGGCCTGGGAGATCAGGGCTCTAGTCCATGCTTAGCTATGAAACTTGTCTGGTGATGTTGGGCCTGACACTCACTCTCAGCTGAACCTCTCACAGGCTTGTTGTTGTGAAGATGAAATGGCCTGGAGGAGGCCCATGTAGGCCACCTTGGATTTTTCACAAGAGGAAAAAGGGCGGGATACACATGCAATGCAATAATAATAAAAAAATAGAGGCATTTGTGGTCCATTCTCCAATGGCCGGTGGTTTGCACCATTGCCACTTTTTGACATGTGACCAATTTTGTGCCTAGGGAAAGGAAGCGTGAGAATTCCCTGTGTGATCTTCAAGTCTGAACCTGTCAGATTGCCTTGGACTAACTCTGTTGCTTATACTATGCAGGCTTTTCTCTCTCTTTTAATTTAGGCACTTTTAATCATTTTAATACCCACCATTTTAGCTGATTTACTTATAGTTTTCTAAAAATTTCTATTCATGTTTCACTTGTGCAAGTCTTTTAATGTTGTAAGCCACCTTCAGTCTCAGTACTGGCAACAGGTGAGATAAAGATAAATAGGAGGAGGAAGAGGAGGGCATTCCTTGAGGGTACTTTCAGTATGTTGTCACCCCCCCCCCCCCGCTATACCAACTCCCAAAACTACTGCTTGAGTTCAAGTGAACTGCTACCAATCCGCCCTTGGGTTGCAACTGCTTTACTGGCATTACAATACTCCTGTGATAATGTACCTATTAGGGACACGTACCTGTACTGTGCCTGGATGATTTCTGAAGCCCAAGCAGAATTCAAGCTTTCCTTCAAAGCCAACAGAACTGAAGCTTCATTGCAGACTTAGGTTTCAGCTCTGATACATGGCTGCATATTTTATGTTCCCAAATAGCATTTTTTTGTTTCTCTTAAATGTGCAGGGGGAAGGGAGGGCAAGGGGGATGGAGCATGCACAGCTTAGTGACTGACTTGTCTTTGTAATCCTTAGATATGTTTTATTCTGGATTTTTCTCATTGTGGTTTGTGGGGAAGGCAAAGATGAAACTATGAGATAGCCATTCTTCCAGTGCTATCCATACTTGTCCATGAAAAAGTCTTGAACTATTTTTAAAGTATCCTATCTCTTTAGTCCTCCACCTGTCCTTCTGAAACTTTGCAGGTTTCTTGCCTAGAGATGCCTCTATGTGATGCCTTCCATTTTTATACACATAGAGAAAAAGAAACCACAAAGGAGGAAGTGAAGAGGAAGTTAATTACTTCCTCAGCCCCCCCCCCCAAAATAGGAGAACTCCTTTTTCCATTTGAATGCCTGCATCACCCTTCTGCAACTTTAAAAGTTTCTCACTTAGAGACACCTCTAATTTTCAGAAAAATGGTCAACAAGGAATACAGATGGATGGCGGACAAACATATCCCCTTTTGGGGGTCCTCAATATGTCAAGGCTTCTCTTACACAAAATTCTCTGAGGGAGTTTCCATGAAATTTGGCAAGCTTCATGTCCCCAGAAGGGGCAAAAACCCTGCTATTTTCATTCCAGTTCTGCCAAGAAATTTAAAAACTTAGCAGCACTTCCCTTAAAATATCTGTGGGGAGATATGTAGCAGAATCACTGCTGCCCCAAATCTATTTTTTCATCCCTTTTTCATCGGCTGCCATGCCTGAAACTATCATCCAATGCTGACCAAGAGGAAAAATGCTATAGTTGTTGGTTGTTTTTGTTGTTTTGATTTCTTGCAGTGGTAAATGGAAAGCATTTGAAGTACCTGAAATGCCAGAGGGAGGAAAGCAGCTGGGAGTAGGCAGAGGAGTGATTTTGAGCAGAAAAAATGGGCACTAAGGAAGAAGTTAAGCAGCCTATCCTTTCCATTATCCACCCATTCATTTGTGCTCTTGAAACCTTGCCTCTGAGAGTGCTCTTTCATTGAAAGAACTAAGCAAAGAGGTGATGCTCTACTACCAGCATTTGTATGTAATGTGTAATTTGCCAATTAATTTGCCAGTGCAAGAACCATGAAAATTTGGCAGTACACTTTGCCTGTGAAGGCTTTGGAGCTCATGTGGCAGAAGGACTCTGATGAATAAAGACAACATACAAACCTATGCAACATTCGTTGGAAAGGTGTGAACAGTTAGAAGTTTATAAACTGGACTTTCACAAGAATCTTTTATCTAATTCAGCAACAAAACCTTCAATATTAACCTATGATAAATAATGTCTTGTAAAAATGCTTAATCGCATTTATGGGAACCAAAACAGATTCACAAACCAGTTGAAATAAGAATACTTGGATTCATTGATTTACTCAGAGGTAAGTCCAAGTAGATTCAATGGTGCTTACTTCCAAATAAGTAGGCATTAGATTGAAATCATTTCCATTGACTTTAATATGTTCTACTGCATACAGGCAAATAAAGGCACAGTCGAAGGCATGTTTAGAAAGCAGAAGGGCCTATAACTCCAAGCTTACCCCAGCCAGCATGGGGGGAATTGTAGGACTTTGTCTAAACATCCCATGGATTGCAGCCTAATTCATTAAAATGAGGTTTGATGACCACTATACCACTGATGTGGCATTATTTATTTATTTATTTATTTGGAAATTTATAGGCCGCCCCTTGCCACAAGCCTCGGGCATCATATTAAGTTGTATCATGTTGCAAGGATATAATCCTGATACTACAGATGGATGCCTCAGTGTAAGCAGTTCAGGCTGGAAAAAAAAATAAAGAGCTATAAAAATATGTGGGACATAAACTAGCTGCATAGGAAAAGATAGTTTTACTTATTCATAATACGTTGCAAGCTATAGTCTTGCTCAAGGGATATACTGCTTACGAATCTGTCAAGACAGTGGACTTGTTAAACTTGGCTGAGATGAAATGACAGGAGATGAAATTTCTTGAGCAATGAAGACAATACCCTTTATGGCCATTATCTGAGGGTGGTTCTAAAGAGAAACAAATGTGCTTGCCCCCTTAGGGTGGGAGCACACTTCCTTCACTCTGAACAGCATGATGACATCATCACATACCCAAAGCTCACTGGCAGTGTGACACCCTGGGGATCATTCATTCATTCATTCATTCTTTCTTTCATTCATTCATTCATTCATTCATTCATTCAGGGCAAGAACAAGTATTGGTCTCGTTCTGCATTGGCTTTGTGATGTCAACACAGTCTACATGATTGGCTACATAATGAAGTTGCTGCGTCATGACATCATCATCTTGGCTATGATTGGCGAGGTCTCTGTAGTCAGAAAGAATAAGCCTCTGTAAAAACTGAAAGAATGTTTGATATGGCAACAAACGACCTGAAATAAGGGCAAAAGAATTAAGCAAGCTGTAAATGCCTGGAAATGCCATTTGCACTTGAGAATGTTTGAGTATGAACAATTGATGCAATTCCAATTTAAACTGGCTTCAGAGTATGGCTAAATCAGAGTTCATTTTCTATTGGTCTACAGGTAGAAACATTCAGTTTGAAAAATTCATATTATTTGTTCTTTTTATGTTCTACTGTGAGAAGTACAGACTCTTGGTTCCCTGGATGGGCCTGGAGTGCCGGAGAACAACTTTCTTCAGTGGAGGTCCTTCTTATCCAGGAGGCTGCATTAGATTTTGTAATCAGATTATAATGAGACCTTGTTCAGAAACTCCAGGTTACAGAGGATACAATAGCGAGTGAAGACAATATACCAAAAATGTTCTTGTACTACGTATATGCCTTCAAGTTGTCTCCAACTAATGATGACCCAGTGAATGAAAGTCCTCCAAAATGTTCTATCCATTTGCTCTCTTACAGAAAATGCTCTTACTTTAATTAAAAAGTAGGTTATCACACGTCGGAATTAAGATTGCTGGGAGAAATATCAACAACCTCAGACACGCAGACAATGCCTCTGTAATGGCAGAAAGTGAAGAGGAACTAAAGAGCCTCTTGATGTGGGTGAAGGAGGAGAGTGCAAAAGTTGGCTTGAAACTCAACATTAAGAAAACTAAGATCATGGCATCTGGTCCTATCAATAGACGGGGAAGAAATGGAGGTAGTGACAGATTTTATTTTCCTGGGCTCCAAGATCACCGCAGACAGGGACTGAAGCCAAGAAATTAAAAGATTCTTGCTCCTTGGGAAGAAAGCTATGGCAAATCTAGACAGCATACTAAAAAGCAGAAACATCATCCTGCTGACAAAAGTTTGTATAGTCAAAGCCATGGTTTTCCCAGTGGCAATGTATGGCTGTGAAAATTGGACCATGAAGAAGGCTGAGTGCCAAAGTATTGAGGCCTTTGAATTGTGGTGCTGGAGGAGACTCCTGAGAGTCCCTTGGACAGCAAAGAAATCTAATCAGTCAATCTTAAAGGAAATCAACTCTGCTCTTTAGAAGGCCAGATACTGAAGATGAAACTCAAATACTTTGGCCACCTAATGAGAAATAACAACTCATTGGAGAAGACCCTGTTGCTGGGAATGATTGAAGGCAAAAGGAGAAGGGGACGGCAGAGGATGAGGTGGCTGGATGGGGTCACTGGGGCAGTGGGTGTAGGTTTGGGTGAACTCCCAGGGATGGTGGAGGACAGGAGAGCCTGGAGGAAGGTTGTCCATGGGGTCATGGGGGGTTGGCCACGACTTTGCAACTGAACAGAAGGCATTTTTTCATCTATATTAATTTCCCTTCAAAGGTATAGAATGCCTATGTGAGCAGTTCTTTCCAAAACAAAAATGAAGAGTGTACCGTAAAGCAGGATTTAGCATTTCATTTTGCATTTTAGCATTTCATTTTGCATTTTAGCATTTCATTTTGCAAATGTGTTATGAAGAATACATTGTAAATTTATAGATATTTTTATCAGAACTGACATGAATGCACCTGTGAGGGAATTAACACAACACAGTGCTATTTTTCCCCCTTATTAAACAATCTACGCATTTCTGAAATTGCACAAGTTGTCTTGACTAATAAAGAAGCAACAGGTTCAGAAAAGAGAGAAAAACCTCCTCTGCGCAAGTGGCAGTTCTTGGCATAGACTTGTTTTATTCTTTTTTCTTCCGGTAATTACTGTTCCCATATCTTAATACACTGTTTAGATGCAAGGGAAGGTTGATGACATTGGCAATGAGCAACCTGGTGATTTGGAACACGATTCTAATGACGAGCAGAAGCAAGGCTTGCCAACAACAATGCTGCGTTCTGCATGCTTCTCTCACAGAATGGAAGCCATCTTCTTCCCTCCATCCCCACTCGCGAAATGCATGTGGCCAGCAGCATTTACAAATGCCATAGATAGGAGTGCATTTCAGCTTCGGATAGCGCTGAAATCAAGATTTTATCAAGACTTGTGGGTATATTGCCAACACTAATTACATTTATAATCATGTGTGCACTATTTCAAATTATACTCTTCGTGTGTAGTATGCCCTTTGGAATCTAGTCTCAAGTAAAAGTTGTGCCTCGGTATAAAGGTAACCTATGAAGCAGCAATCCTTTAGATATTGCAATAGCTCGTGAGAATGGGACTGGACAGCACTGGGTTGTATGTGCTATTAATATAGACCAGTCTTCCCCATGGGGAGCACGTGGCTTGTGTTGGACTCTGGCTCCCACCATCCTAGCCAATGAATATATTGGCTGGGATGGTGTGAAATATAGTCCAGGATTCTAGTGTAAAGTTGGAAAAAAGTGCAGTGGAAACTAAGCTTTGGGCAATTGGGAATATGGACTTTAATAAGGAAGGTTCTTAAAAGGAATAGACATGAAAATAAGGTAAAGAAATAAAACATTAAGGATGCAGTCATATGGGAATGCTCATACCTCACCTCCTACTCAATGATGGGCATCCTAGGGATAGTGGGGGAGCAGATATGCAAAGGTGGCTTCCATGCTGTGCAGAACACTTAGGCACCTGGTGGAAGGGCACTTGGAAGCACGACTGAGTCACTGCTAGGATACTTCATTCCTTGGTACACTCCCATCCCCCAAACCCCTTTTCTGAGGGTTTTCTTGCAGCCTCAGAGAAGCCGCAGGCACGATTCTCAGCTGCAAGTGGAGGATTTGAGCACAGGTTGCAAGCCATGAGATCAGAGCCATTTTCCAGCCTCATCGCCTGAAATCTAAAAAATCCAATGGCCATCTTTATATGGGTCAGAAGTCATAGGACTGATTGTAAGATGATTAATATGTCCTTTCCATCTTCATACACTTATACTAATCCTACGTTATTGGGACCAACTGCTTGACTAGTCAAAAGCATTTGCTAACTACTATACACATCAATAGTAAATGTAAGTGTACAACAATGGCACATAGCAATTATATCATGTGCCATACCGCCTATCTCACTATATTTACCACATCAAAATTTCCTTTTTAAAAAATTGGCCAGTTTGTCACTATCTGGGACTAGGTGGTATGAGAAGTGCTGCTTGCAGAACTCTGAGAAAATGCCTTCAGACTACATTTGCTTTCTTGCTTTAGCAGTGTCTTTGAGTCTGTGCACTGATGCTCCAGGATTCATTCAGTGAAACGAGGCATATTGTGATACAGAGGTATTCATTTCCTGACTCAACTGTTTCTGGTTATTTGCTTTGATGTGACACTTGTGCTGATGAGACATAGAAACAGAGCAAGTCAGAAGGGGTCTCCCGGGCCATCTAGTCTGACCCCTGGCTCCAGCCAGCTCTGCTCACAACATGCCCACCATGTGCATGTCTAGCCTATCCTTGAACACCCTCACCAATGGGACTTCAACCACCTCCTGAGCCCATTCCATACCCTTGGGGTCCTGACTGTCAGGAAGTACTTCCTGGCATCTAAATTGAACCTTGGTTCCCTGAGCTTCCTTCCGTTGGAGCGCAGTCCTGCCCTCCTCTGCAGGGGAGAACAGGTCTCTACCCACTTCCATGTGACACCCCCTCACATACCTGTATGTCACCAACATATCCCCTCTGAGTCTCCTCTTCTCCAGGCTGAAGAGACCCAGTTCCCTCAGTCTTGCCTCATATGGCTTTCCCTGCAAACCAGCCACCAACCTTGTGGCCTTACACAGCACTGACTCTAAACTGGATACATCCTTTCTGTAATGAGGGACCCAAAACTGAACACTCCAGTTGCGGGCACACCAGAGTCGTATAGAATAGTTGTAATACCTCTCTCGATCTAGAAGCCATGCTTCTGGCTATGCAACCAAGGGTGGCATTCGCCCTCTTGACCACCGCATCACACTGCTGACTCATGTTTAGCCTGCAGTCAACCAGCACCCTGGGGTCCCTTTCACAAGTGCTACTCTCCAGCCACTTGTCACCTAACCTGTACTTATGACACCCATTCCTATGCCCCAAGTGCAAGACCTTGCACTTATCCACATTGAATGCCATCCTGTTGTCTCCTGCCCACTTCCATAGTCTGTCCAGATCCTTTTGGATCTGGAGTACCTGCTGCTCAGTTGTGGCCACTGCCCCAGTTTTAATATCATCTGTGAATTTGATTGGCAGACTGTTCACCCCTTCTTCCATGTCGTTGATGAAAAGATTAAACAGGATTGGCCCCAGGATTGGCCACCATCCTGATGATTCCCCACTAATGGTTACCCCCTGCTTTCAGTCAGTCAACCATGTCCTAATCATTGGACAGTGCATTGGTCTATCTGTTACGGGATCGGTCACCGGGGAAGTAAACTTTGCAGTACCTGGGCGCATAGTGAGGCTAGGCGAAGACTCCGTTGGCCAGTTCTCCTTTATTTCTTCAGTACACAAGCCGCGTACCGCCTCTCCCTGCCTGTTTGCCTCTTCACTCATGTCACTGAGTGCCTTCGGCCGCGCCGGCCCTCCTCCAGCTCTGGCAGGTCATTCCTCCTCCTCTGGCTTTCTCTGTCTCTCCTTGCACTCCAACACACACACCTCTCTCTCTCTCTCTCTCTCTCTCTCTCTCTCTCTCTCTCTCTCTC